>CM053158.1:84645769-85246616 GCA_028571685.1 Heterohyrax brucei
TGTCATACTGTGGTAGTTTACACATTGCTATAATGCTGAAAGCTATGCCACCAATATTTCAACTATTAGCAGGGTCACCAATGGTGGATAGGTTTTAGCAGAGCTTCCAGACTAAGGCAGACTAGAAAGGTCTGATGATCTACTTTGGAAAATGGACAGTGTAAACTTTATTGATCACAACAAAATATTATCTTATACATTACTGAAGATGAGCCTCTTAAGTTAAAAGACACCTCATCACAGCCACAACAATGTACTCAAACAGAACACTGATCATGGAGATGGAAGAGAACCAAATCAGGCAAAGTTTCATTCTGCAATATGTAATAACGTCATCATGAGTCAGAACAACTAACAACAATAAAACTCTAGTTCTTCTTCCCTTCATGTGACGTATTTTCCATTCATGAATGCTCTCTCTAGTGTAATATCCTGAGTAAAACTGCATATTTAATCGCCTAGCGCATTTTGCCTTTCACAAAATTCTCTGAATCCTCTTAACCTCGTTTTCTTTATTTATGTTTCTTAAATGTCTGAGGTCTGCAAATTTGTTGCAGATTCATGTTTGTTAAAATTGGCAGAGGAAACTGTTTTCAATTAAATTTTTAAAAAGAAGAAATAAAATAATTCCTTTCCTCTTGCTAACTGAAGAGACTTTTGTAACATCTGAATGCTCCTCTAGCGAGTGCACAACAGGCCGTAAAAATCTGATTAGCGTGCCTGTGACTCTGTCGCGAAGGCTATTTATCAGGCTGCTGAGCACTGCTAGCTACCATGGTGTTCCACTCCTGCAGAGGTTTCATTAGTCACACTAGAATACTTTATTGCCAGAATCATGAAGAACATTTTTTTAAATAACATAAAGTTTATTTTTGCAATGTAATTATTTTGCAAATTCACCTTACAGTGATGTTCATTAGATTCATAAGTTAAATCCATCTGTTAAAAACCCTCCAGCTAAAAACCCTCACATAGTCAATTATGCTTTATACAGCTCTTAAAAAAACAAGTATTAAAAAGATAACATTGTGCTGGTGGTAGCTGATTTGGAAAGAAAGGCTGTCTACAACCACAATGTGTTTTACGTAAGGTGAAAATAAATAATAGCCTGCAATTTTCTTCTGTATCAGCAGTTATCAATAAAAGTCATACTTTTAGAAAGCCTAAATTTTTTCAAGTGTAAAATAAAACAATAACAAACAGCAACTTACACCACCTGAAAACGAAAAACTAAACCTAATGGCACAGAAGCAGTTTCACCCCACAGTAACCTGATGGCTTGTACGTTTTAAATGTTGTAGATCTGTATTACAATTTTGTCTTTAACATACATTTGCCCTAAAATCCAACTTAATAAAATGTCATTTGAAATTTAACAATGTATCAAGACTTTTCTTACATCATAAATTTGAATTAACTTACCAGAGTATCAGTTGCTAATAAGTGACATATTCTGTCATTTAATTTAGCAGAAATTAAAGTTTGTGCTACATTTTAAACACCATCTTTAATATTTCTAACTTGATATTGATATGGCCATACTTACCTAGTGTAGTGGTAACAGAAATAAAGTGGGCCACTTCAAAGAACAGAAATATATCTTTGTACAGTTCAGGAGGCTCAAAGAATCAACCAGGTCATGCCTCTATGGGGAGGCATTTCTTTGTTTATCTCAGCTTCCAGTAGCATCTAGCAGTCCTTGGCAGTTCTGGGCTTATAAGTGAGTCTGTCTTCTGCTTCCCCCATGTGTGTGTCTGTGTCTATTTTGCTTTTTCTAAAATCTCAGAAGTGATTAGATTTAGGACCCACTGTAGTCTGGTGTGACTTCACTGACATAATAAAAGAAAATCCCTATTTCTACACAAGGCCATATTTACAACTCTTGGGGTGGGGTAGGGGAAAAAGATGCAATTGTATCCATAACAATATGCCTTCCTTTAAAATAATATTTTTTATGATGTACCATTAGAAAATGAAAAAAAAGGATTTAAAAATCCATGGCCTAGTCCTTGAGAGTACTATTCTAGTGAAAGAAGTGTGAGGTAAACACATACATAAGACATACACGTGAACAAGAATAAGAGATATTTAAGGTCTTTTCTAGCCATAACATGCTATGAAAATGCCATGATAAGCAAGTACAGTAAAAAGAATCACTGAGCTGAAACCTGACATTAGTCTTAATAAATACAGGACTATATTATAATGTCATACCATAATTTCACCTACTTTGGCTACTACAGTTACACTGAAAAGGAAAATAAAAAGGGTAAAACTATAGGTTTCCTCTTAAATATTCCATTTGCTTTTACACTCCTGTTTCGCTCAGTGTTACCACTTTTTCGTTGGTTAATGCAACTTAATCATGGCCTTTGGGAAGAAGTGAAGTTTTTCTTCCTGTTTTGAAATCCAGAGAAACAGCTCCTTTTCTGGTTTGACATTTTGGACACCTCTATTGATTGTCTTTTCTTCTTTTCTGGGTTTATTCACAATAATTCAAAATATAACATTATTGCTAAATTCCTCTTATATCCAAATATGGTACTAAAGTCTTCAATATATACCTTATTTTCCCTTCTCCTTATCTCCCTCTCTTGATCAGTTCATCTTTCTGACGATATATGGCCTGAAACATTTGGCCCATTTTCTACACTTCCCATGGACATTGGTTTTTTTCATGAGAACCAGTGTCTTTAGAATTTTTTCCTTCTCCCACAGTATTTTCTCCAGTTCTTTGGAAAGTGGCAAGACCTTCTTAATACAATCTCAGAAGCTGATAATTTATTAAATCACCAGGTATGATTATCTTTTTGTGTCTTCTGTAACTGATCCACAAATACAAAGTATATATACTTGGAAACCTGGTGGTGCTGTTCAGTTGCTATGGCAACTAGGAAGTTCAAATCCACCAGGTGCTCCCTAGAAACTCTATGAGACAGTTCTAATCTGTCCTATAGGGCTTCTATGAGTCAAAGTTGACTGGGTGGTAACGGGTATTTATATATAGTTAAAGGAGACTGGGTAGTAGAAACAGTTTGTAGCCAGCTGCTAAACTAAATAAAGTTTGGAGGTTTGAACTCACCCAGCCACTCTATGGAAGAACTACCTGGCGAACCACTTCTGTAAAGATTTAAGCCAAGAAAATCCTCTGTAACACATGCGATTGCTGAGTTGGGGGCCAATTCAGTGGCAGCTGACAGCAACAGAGCATATGGTTAAGGCTTGTTTCATTGTAGGCTTAAAACCCACACATGCTGATATCCTGTTAGTAGCAGGAAGAGAGTCTGCAGGAGGGATCAGGAAACACCAAATCCTGTTCTTTGTAAGTTCCTGTGTATACACTGGCTAATAAGATCCTCAGACTGAGGAGTTAATGACAAGAAATAAGTCTCATAAAGAGCCAAATATAAACCTTCAAATGATACACATAGGTAGCCAAGTCAAAATCTACTTATGCTTTGATACAAATTAAAGAATGTTGGTACATAAACCAAAAGAGAGCTCGACGGCACTTGGCTTGGCTTATCTGTAATAGGTATCTGCACAATCCACGATAATGCCTAAAAAAGAAAAAGAAAAAAACAAGGGCAGCCTGCTCTGACAGGGATCACAACAGAGGGTCTCAGAACTGGAGAAAAGTGTACAACAGAATTCTAATTCAAAAAGAAAGATCAGACTTTCTGGCCTTACAAAGACTGATGAAACCCTGAGAGTATGAGCCCTGGAAACTTTTTCAGCTCATTAATAAGTCACTCTTGAGGTTCATCCTTCAGCCAAAGATAGAACCCATTAACCCATTGCTGTTGAGTTGATTCAGACTCTTAGTGACCCTATAGGACAAAGTAGAACTGCCCCATAAAGTTTCCAAGGAGTGCCTGGTAGATTTGAACTGCTGATATTTGGTTAGCAGCCCTGGTCTTAACCACTATGCTACTAGGGTTTCCCAAAGATTGAAAAGGTCCTCAAAACAAAACACAACTCAAGAGGCACATCAACTCAGGGGCACAAAGTAGAAGGCAAGTGGAGACAGTAATAGGGAACCCAACGTCAGGAAGAGAGAGTGTTAACCTGCTGAGGGGTTGTTAACCATTGTCATAAACCAATATGTGTACTAACTGTTGAATGAGAAACCAGCTTGCACTGTAAACCTTCAACTAAAATACAACAAAAAATAAATTGAAAAAAATTCTAAATTCTTCCAGAACAAGTGTATCAATAGAATACTAGAGGTCACAGGTGACTTGTAGGAGCTGAGATGGTAGTTGGAATCTACCCAGAGACTCCGTGGAAGAAACTTCTCACCACTGCTTCTGTAAAGATTACAGTCAAGAAAACCTCATGGAGCAATTCTACTCTGAAAAGTATGGGGTTGTCATGAAAACATCTGGCTGAATGCTTTTTAAACCATGATCCAAAGAAGTCTCTCAGAGGCTACCACAATCGTGAAGGGACATGGAGGAGAAATTAAACCGGGTTTTATATTTCCCAACCCATCACTTTGTAATAGAAGTTCTGATTTTATCCATTTTAAATATTATGTTTTCTCAGCTTAAAATGTAAAGGCTTGAAACAACTAAGGAAATCCAACACCAAACTTGAAAAAAGAAAACTATATCCCGGAAAAATCTAAATAACTTGCCCAGAGTCACACAGCTACTTGATGACAGAATATACCATTAGATAAAGATTGACGGTACTGTTTTCCTCAGAATTGTGTTTAAAGAAATTTTAACCTCAGTGGGTCAGCTTACTGAAATCACAGACTAAAATTCCTTCCCAGTGTGTCATTGTCTGGTGTTGGAAAATGCTGAGAGGGAAAAGATGGGAAAGAAGTCTGTACATTTAAGAAGGACAGCTAACAGGAGAAACGTCAAGTGAATGATGTATTGTAAATTCTAAGAACTTATTTTAACAGTTTCTCAACAACTCATTTTAATTAACCATGTGATGAGGAAGTGATTAACATATACAACCGGAGTGGCTTGCCAAGCCAAGCCAAGTGCCGTCGAGTCGGACCTGACTCATAATTCTAAACAAAATTTTGGGAAAACAGACTGGGGAAGAAAAACAAAACAAGTTTTAAAAACTGCACTAACCTGCTTGTTCTGTTTCTTCCAGCCTTATAGGTTTTGTGAAGACTGCGTGTGAGACAGAGGATGACAAATATCATACTCAAAAAGTTTTATAGCATGTATAAGGGGCAACAAAAATAAAGCTCGTGATTTGGGGTTTTGTTTGTTTGTTTGTTTATGCTTGAAAGGAAAATATTGGTTTCCCTCAGAGAAAACAGTGATTCAGCACTTAGAAATAGACTTGCCTGTGATTTTACCTTAATTTAGAAATATTCTTAAATTTTGTTTTCAAAATGTTCAAACACACGAGCACAAAGAAGACTGAAATCTCGGAAGCCAGGGACAGTTGAAACTAATATTTTATATAGACACTAGTTGTCTTTCTTGTTCTTTTCTCCTCTGTAGTCTTTGTGTTTTCTTCCTTTTACGGACATCTGGAGTACTTGTGCTTTTATTAGATTTCTGACATTATACCAGGAAAAATCTGAAACCTCACAAATTTTCTCTAAAAACGATATGGACTATGTCCATTTTTAGCAAACAAATTTGAGTCATTGTTAAAAAAATATTTTTTAATGTTAAAAAAGTAGTAAGAAATTTGTCATTAGAATTCACAAATACAGTTTCTCATAGAAGATATTTTAAAACTATTTTTGTTTGTTTCTTAAGAATTGATGTTTATGATAATTCTGATGAATAAACATTTATTATTGGACTTAGATTTGGGAAATCCTCCTGCTACTGCTCGTTGGTCTCTAGCAAGACGGCTAATGACAGTGCACACACTGAGGTTCACACAACACAGAAGGAACCAGCCTGGGAAATGAACTTCCTGTTCTCACTTGTTCAGTAGTCATTCCTCTGGGATGGACACATCTGGTCTGACTGAATAAAGTTGCTTTCTGCTTGCTCAGAGGCAGTTTGTAATCCAATTTTGCATCTAAATCTAGGATATTCACTGCTGTTGATAACCATAGACTATCTTAATGTGACCAACCAGTCTGTTTTCGCTGGAGAAAAAAGTTGGCTCTGGAGTCTTATGAAACTTCATTTGTTTGTCTTAGGAGTCTAAAGGTAAAAAAAGAAAAAAGAAAAAACACCACTGCCGTCTAGTTCATTTTAAGTCATAGGAACCCTATGGGACAGAAAAGAATGACTCCATCACATTTCCAAGGCTAATATCTTTATGGAAACAGATGGTCACATCTTTCTCTAACAGAGCAGCTGGTAGATTTGAACCACTAATTTTTCAGTTAAAAGCTGAGCACTTTACATACCGTGTCACCAAGTCTCCTTGGCAATCTAAATAAGAGGCTTTATGCTTAGGGGAGCCCTGACTGCTCAGCGGTTAACAGCGTGGCTGCTAACAGAAAGGCTGGCAGTTTGAATCCATCACCGACTCCTTGGAACCCTCCAGGGCAGTTCTACTCTGTCCTACACAGTCACCAGGAGTTGGAATTGACTGGACAGCAACATGCTCAAGGAACTGTAATCTAGCGTGGTATTGTTATAACTCACAGGTATTCATAGTAGGTAAGTTTGCTGAAACAGGAATACAAGAAAATATGTTGCTAAAAATCTAAATGGATGTGTTCTTTAAAATTCTCTCACATACACATCATACAGCTGTGCCCCTTCATACACTAAATACATAAAAAGTTAAGCTTCTTGGCTTGGTATCAGGTACTGGAGTGAAACACAAACTTATGTTAAAAAAAACTATGGAGAGTATCTTCTTAAGACAAGTACGCCCACCACAAGGTGCTATGTGGTGCAATGGCTAAGTGCTTTACTAACAAGTTTGGCAGTTTGAATTCACTAGCAGCTCTATGAAAGAAAGATACAGTAGTCTGCTGTCATCAAGATTTACAGCCTTAGAAACTCTGTGGGGAAATTTTACTCTGTTCTATAAGGTTGCTATGAGTCAGAATCAGCTTGGTAGCAAGTGTCAAGCCTGACGCCAACCATGGAGAATATGTGCCCCAAGTCGATCTGACTGCAGAAGGAACTTCCTGAGAATTCCTGTTGTATCTCATGAGAAATGGGGGGGAGGGGGGAACTTTCCAAGAAGTTATGAATAATTTTCATAATATTTTAAGCAGATGTGGGACAGACTGACGAACGAGAAGTACAAAGGCCTGCCATTTCCCGAAAACCTTGACAGTTATAAAGAAAACCAACAAAAACAAATCCAAAATAGTTGTCAGTCTCTCTTTTATGCCAAATTGCCATCATTATTTAATAGAAAATTTTATGCAATAAATTTGGTTCCAATATTTGCTAAAAAAAAACCTTCAAAGAGAATTACCCCATTTATCCTTGTATGTTATTTTTTTTCACACAAAATGCTTTCTGAGTCATCAAAGTCTGAAAAACAAATGAAAGACCTTACTCATGCCTGAACTTTTCGGGGGCGGAGGGTTCTTGATGTATTGGAATGAAAGTCTCAGCATTGGCTTCAGTTCTCTGGTTAAGGGATAACATGAGCAGCCATGATTTTAGATGAAAATAATTCCCACTTAGACCAAAACAAAAAAGTCATAGGCAGTTCTATTCCACACACCCTTAACATGTCAGTAATCCTGCTGTATAGTCTCAACAAATTGTCAACCTTTTTTAGAAAATAAGAAAAGGGAATACTAAGAATTCTTTAGAAACTAATCTCCTATGATCTTAGCCAAGAGTCCTACTACATCTAAAACATAGTATTCTGTCTAAGTAGTTTATGCTTGTTTGTTTGTTGTTGACAATTCTTGTTATTTACAGTGCACAAACATCTCCTTTTGTATGCCTCTCCTCAGGTTTCCATGTGAATACGCCCATGCTGTCAGACAACCTACCCTGTTATAATACTGAATTGTGATAGATGATGGGAGTTAGAAGAGAGACAAACTAATACAACTTCCTTTTCTGCTTAACAAGTTTGAAAACATCAAATCTGAAGACAGTTAATAGTCAATTACAACTAAAATGGTAAACAGAATTAAAAATCAGTCAGGGAGTAAAATAATATTGTTGCTTGGCAAATAAAGTGAAATAATCTCTCATAACTTCTACATCACTGTAATTCTTTGTGAATATATTCATGTACTTTTTGGTACAGGTATCTTATAAAGTAGTAATTATGCTTGTATGTATTTAAAATAATTTACTTGTTTTTAAATTTATTCCATAGAATAAAGGGGCCACAGAAGTTCTCAAATTTTGAACATACAAGTTTTTTTTTTTTTATTTTTATTTCAGGTAGTAAAATCCTATTGTGAACTCTGTGATTATAAACATGCGTGTACATAAAGATACTGAGATACAGATAATGATAGTTTGTAAGCTTCTTAATACCTATTACCGAATTGTTTTCCTAAAGGGTTGTGCTGGTCTGTTGCCTATAAAATAGGCAAGTACTAAATTAGTTGATTTACAAAGTCCGGTTTTTGAACTCACAGGTAAGCAAACAATATGTGAGATTTCCTAATAAAGATTACTCACGCTCAATAATATATATTTTTAATTTATGGTTTTTTACTAATTTTTATATTTATTTAACACAACTGAGTGAAAATGTACATTCACATATAAATTTACATGCCTACCTATATGCAGCTTCCACTGCTCTCCCTGTCCGGTGACTGCACACTGTTCCTCTCTGCTCCATACATGTCTCATCCTCCCAAAAGCCTCCTTTCCGCTCTTCTCCGTCTATTCCCCTTCCTCCAGCCAGAGGTCAGCAAGATGATATCCTATAGACGTATAGAACCATAAAGTGCTTCCAATATATGGTCACTCTGCATTGCCAAGTCCAATCCATTCCTGTCCAAAGAGTGGACCTCTGTTATAATTTATGGGAAAGGGCAGCAAAAGGGCAGGGGGCCATGCTCTCAGAGGAACCCCAAAACCGCTGGACCATCAATTGAGGTCTTTTAGTGGAGATCTCATGATGCACCTCTTTATTCTTGTGTTGCCAGTAAGACTCCTCTCTGTGAGCTCCATCGTGGCTATCGCTGGTGGTGGCCGGGCACCATCCGGTTCTTCCGGTCCCAAGTCGATGTAGGCACCCACTCTTGGGGGTCTCTCTGTCTTCTAGGTTGTGTTTACCACATGTCATTTTGGTCCTCGGTGAGCATCCGTTCCTGCTGAGTTGGGACCATTTGCTGTGTCCTCGGATGGCAGCTTAGCAGCTTTTAAGACCCCAGACGCCACTCACCAATGTGGGGTGCAGAGAGCTCTCTTAGCAAAACACTAGTTCTGCCAATTGACCTGGAATTCGCCTGGAATTCGCCTAAGAGCATGGTCCCCCACCCCCCACCCCAGCTACTCTATCCTTGCAGTATTCAGTTAAGATGGAAGGAGTACTCAAGTTATGCTGAAGTCCACTTAATGTTGTTCTTGTTTCTGATGTGTGCTATCACCGCTTTCTCCCAACTAGATTGCTAGTAACTATCTAAATGAAACCCTCCCCCTCCACCTCCCTCCTTCCCCTCCCTTGCAGCTGTCAATGAGTCTTTTCTTCTATACACAAGTCTGTTTTTGAGATCTTATAGTAGAGATCTCATACAGTATTTGTCCTTTTGTCCCTGACTACTTTCACTCAACATAATGTCTTCCAGTTGAAACCAGGTTAGGAGATGTTTCCTGGAATCATCGTTATTCTTTATCATTGTGTAGTGCTCCATTGAGTATATGTACAATAATTTACCTATCCATTCTTCTATTGTTGGGCATCTGGGTTGATTCCATCTTTTTGCTATCGTGGACTGTGCTGCGGTAAACATTCTGGTGCATGTGTCCATTGGTGTGAAAGGCCTTGATTCGGCAGGATAAATTCCAAGTAGTGGAATTACTGGGTCAAGTGGTATATCGATATCCATTTTTTTAAGGAAGGGCTAGATTGCCTTCCAAAGAGGGTGGACCATTTTGCAACCCCACCAACAGTGTAGGAGGGTTCCACTTTCTCCACAGCCTCTCCAGCATTTGTTATTTTGTGTCTTCTGGATCATGGCCAACCTTGTTGGAGTGAGATGGTATCTCATTGTTGTCTTGATTTGAATTTCTTTAATAACTAAAGATCGTGAACATGTCCGCATGTGTTTTTTGGCTGCCTGGATCTCCTCTTTAGTGAAGTATCTGTCCATCTCCTTTGACCATCGCTTAATTGTATGGTTTATCTTCTTCTTACCGATATTTTGTACTATCTTATAGATTATGGAGATCAGGCGTCGGTCTGACATAGAGTTGCCAAATATTTTTTCCCATTCTGTGGGTGTTCTTTTAATTCTGTTAATAAAGTCTTTGGATGAGCAAAAGTGTTTGATTCTTAATAGTTCCCATTTATCTATTTTCTCTTCTGTTGATTGTGGTTTCTTTGACAGACTTTGGAGACTTTCCTCATTGTGTATTAAAAATTCCATTGTTGTTCCTACCTTTTCTTGGATGAGCTTTATGGTTTTAGGTTTGATATTTAGGTCTTTTATCCACTTAGAGTTGGTTTTTGTATAAGGTGTAAGATATGGATCTTGATTCAGTTTATCGCAGATGGATAACCAATTTTGCCATCACCATTTGTTGAAGATACTGTTTTTACCCCATTTTAATGTCTTAGGGCCTTTGTCGAATATTAGCTGTTCATAGGCAGATGGTGTCGTCTCTGGGGTCTCAATTCTGTTCCATTGATCGATCTATCTGTTCTTCTACCAGTACCAGGCTGTTTTGACCACTGCGGCAGTGTAGTATGTTCTATGGTCCAGTAATGAGAGGCCTGCCAATGTGTTCTTCTTCTTTAGTAGTACCTTACTTATCCGGGGCTTCTTCCCTTTCCAAACAAAATTGGTGATTTGCTTCTCCATCTCATTAAAAAATGAATTTGGAAATTGCATTGGGATTGCATTATATAAATAAATTGCTTTTGGTAAAATAGACATTTTCACAATGTTAAGTCTTCCTATCCATGAGCAGGGTAGGTTTTTCCATTTATCTAAGTCTCTCTTAGTTTCTTGTAGTAAGGGCTCATAGTTCTATTTGTAAAGATGTGTTGTTTCTCTGGTTAGATTAATTCCTAGGTACTTTATTTTCTTAGGAGCTGTTGTAAATGGCATTGATTTGATAATTTCTTCCTTAATAGTCTCATTGTTGGTTTAAAGGAATCCTACTGATTTATTTATGTTTATCTTGTATCCTGAGACTTTGTTGAACTCTTCTATCAGTCTGAGTAGTTTACTTATAGATTTCTTGGGGTTCTCTGCATGTACAGTCATATCATCTGCCAACAGGGAGATTTTGACTTCTTCTTTGCCGATGCAGATGCCCTTTATTTCTTCGTCTTGTCTAATTGCTCTGGCTAGAACTTCTAGCACAATATTGAATACGAGAGGTGACAGTGGGCATCCTTGTCTAGTTCCTGATATCAAGGGAAAGTCTCTCAGTCTGTCTCCTTCAGGATGATTGGGCAATTGGCTTTGTATAAATGGCTCTTATTGTGTTGAGGAATTTGCTGTCTATGCCAATTTTGCTAAGAGTTTTTAGCATGAATGGGTGTTTGACTTTATCAAATGCCTTTTCGGCATCAATGGCATCTTTTGTGTTATTTATGTGGTTAATCACATTAATTGTTTTCCTGATGTTGAACCAGACTTGCATCCCTGGTATGAATCCCACTTGGTCATGATGGATTATTTTCTTGATATGTTGTTGTATTCTTTTGGCAAGAGTTTTGCTGAAGATTTTTACATCTATGTTCATGAGTGATATCGGTCTGTAGTTCTCTGTCTTTGTTGGATCTTTCCCTGGCATAGGTATCAGGGTTATGCTGGCTTCATAGAATGAGTTTGGGAGTACTCCATCCCTTTCTATACTGTGAAATAGTCTCAGTAGTTTTGGGAATAACGCTTCTCTAAATGCTTGGTAGAATTCTGCCGTGAAGCCATCTGGGCCTGAACTTTTATTGGTTGGCAGTGTTTTGATGACCTTTTCAGTCTCTTCCTTTGTGATGGGTTTATTAAGTTGTTCTGCTTCACTTTGTGATAATTTGGGTAGGCGGTATGACTCAAGGAATTTGTCCATCTCCCCTAGGTTTTCAAATTTGTTAGGAGTACAATCTTTCATAGTATTCTGTTATGATATTTTTGATTTCTTTGCATCTGTGGTGACAACTCCCCTCTCGTTTATAATTCGGATTATTTGTTTCCTTTCCGGCTTTTCTTTAGTAAGTTTAGCCAGTAGTTTATCAATTTTGTTGATCTTTTAAAGAAAACAGCTTTTGGTCTTTTCAATTTTTTCAGTTGTTTTTCTATTCTCTAATTCATTTACCTCTGCTCTAATCTTTATGATCTCGTTTCTTCTGGTGCCGGAGGGGTTCCTCTGTTGTTCTCTTTCTACTTGTTCAAGCTGTAGAGTTAGTTCTTTGATTTGGTTTCTTTCTTCCTTCCAGATGTGTGCATTTATGGATAAACAGACCTCTGAGCACTGCTTTGGCTGTATCCCATAGGTTCTGGTAGGAAGTGTTTTCGTTCTCATTGGAATCCACGAATTTCTTTAATTCATACTTGATTTCCTCTATAACCCATGTTTTTTTGAGCAAGATGTTGTTCAGTTTCCAAGAGTTCCACTTTCTATCTATGTTGTTTCTGCTATTGATTTCAACTTTGATGGCTTTATGATCCGAGAATATGCTTTGCAGTAGTTCAATGGTATGGATTTTGTTGAGCATTGATCTTTTTAAAAAAACCAGCTTTTGGTCTTTTCAATTTGGCCAATCACGTGGTCAATTCTGGAGAATGTTCCATGTGCACTGGAGAAGAAGGTGTAGTTGTCTGCTGATGGGTGGAAAGTTCTGACTATATCAATGAGGTTTAGTTGGTTAATTGTGTCAGTGAGGTCTTCTGTATCTTTACTGAGCTTTTTTCTAGATGATCTGTCTAGTAATGAGAGTGGAGTGTTAAAGTCTCCCACTATTATGGTAGAGTGATCTAACTCTCTTTTGAGCGTAGTCAGTGTTTCTTGGACATATTTAGGTGCTCTGACATTAGGTGCATAAATATTTATTAGTTAAATCTTGCTTGTGTACTGAACCTTTCAGCAATAAATAGTGTCCATCTTTGTCCACGATGGTGGATTTGACATTAAAATGGATTTTGTCTGAGATTAGAATTGCCACCCCTGCTCTTCTTTGTTCATTGTTAGCTTGATATATATTCTTCCATGCTTTAATTTTCAGTTTGTTCCTGTCTTTAGGTCTCAAGTGAGTTGCTTGTAGACAACATATGGATGGGTCATGTCTTTTGATCCAGGATGACACTCGGTGTCTCTTTACTGGAGCATTCAGTCCATTCACATTCAGTGTAATTGTTGATAGGTATGTGTTCACTGCTGCCATTGTGATAAGTTTATTTTTATGTTGGTGTTTTCTCTGTTGTTCTTATTAGTCTGTTCTGGGACACTCTTTTTTGTGAGTTGATTTTTCACCTTTTTCAGAGTTGGTTTTGTAGTTGTTGAGACTCGTGTGTTAGATTTCTTGAAATGGTATGCTACATCTTTGTTGTGCTTTACAGCTGCCCCTATGGACCCCCTTAATAAACTGTTTATAAACCCAATTTTAATTACTACCAGTCTTGTCATCTTCCTCTCCATCTGGAAGGACTATAACGACTGTAGTACATCCATCTTTCTATGATGATGACACCATAGTTCTCATGATGATCACTGGATTGCTTCTTTCCAAATCAAAGCTGTGATTTACTTTGGAGCCTTCCGTAAATGAGTAGAGCATTGAGTAATGTATCGTTCTAAAATATAAAATTAGTGGTTTCGTTGTTCTATGCCAAAGCCAAGAACTTCTTTCAGTATTTCTTATAGTTTGGGTTTGGTTTTTACAAAGTCTCTGAGTTTCTGTTTATCTGGGAATGTCTTAATTTCATTTTTGTATTTGAAAGATAGTTTTGCAGGCTATATAATTCTTGGTTGGAAGTTCTTCTCCTTCAAGACTTTGAATGTGTTGTGTCACTGTCTCCGTGCCAGCATGATTTCTGCTGAAAAATATGATGAGAGCCTACAGGGTTTCCCTCTGAATGTTAGCTTTGCCTTCAGTCTTGATGCCTTTAAGAATTGCTGCTTATGTTTCATTTTGTTAAGGTTGATTATCATATGTCTTGGAGTGTTAGTCTTGAGATCTATATTGGGTGACATACGAAATGCATCTGAGATGTCTATATTCTCTTCCTTCATGATTTCTGGGAAGTTTTCTTTCAGCAGCTCAGCAACAATACTCTCTGTGTTCTCAGATGTCTCACCCTGTTCAGGGACACCAATTAATCGAAGGTTGTTTCTCTTAATAGAGTCCCACATACTTCTAATATTTCTTCATTTTTCTTGTTTCTTGTTTCTGATTTCTGATCATAGACGCTGGCATCAGTAGCTCTGTCTTCCAAGTCAGAAATTCTTTTTTCCATTTGTTCCATTTTGTTTTCTTGGCTTCGCATGAAAGTTTCTATGTCTTTGATTTTCTTCTTGATCTGTTGGATTTCAGAGTACTGGTGTTCCATCAGATGGAGCAACTTGCTTAATTTTTCATTTTGTTCTGCTGCATTTTATATAAGGTCTAGAAGGGTTCTGTATATAATCAGTTTGTATTCACTTTCTGATGCTTTCATAAAAGTTTCTTCATCTGGAAAACTCCTTGGTTGCTTTGTTTGGGAGCCTTCTGAAGCCATGAGTGATTGCTTGTATGCCACAATTGTCTGTTGGTTTGTGGGTCCCTTGTGAGTATATAGAGGCTGGAAGAGGTACTGTGAGGATGGATTGCAAATGTTTCTCTAGGCTGCCTTCAAATGTGAAGCAAAAGGCATCTGACCAGTTCACAAGTCAGTTAGGTTTTCAGGTGTAGAGGTCCCTCTTCCCATCTGACAAAATAAGTGCCACTATATCCAACCCCAGATGATAACAAACTAGTTCGGAATACAGAAATGCTACTGCCCTGTTCGCCTCTGCTGACAGGGCCTAGCCTTAGCCAACACTGCATCGAATACTGGTTTTGTGATAGAAAAGCGCTCTCCTGTGGGCAGGCTCTGGCTCCCAAGCTAAGAATTAGGTCCAGCTGCGGCCACAGTATCCAAGATGGCATCCTTCACACAGGCAGCAGACAGAGGGGCCAAAGGTGCCGAGAGGTAGTGATTCCTCTGCTTCTGTTGCAGGGCCCCCAATGTAGGCAGCACTGTGCAAAATCACTACTTTTCTGTCAGAGAAGCACTGTCCTGTTTGCAGGCGCTGGCTCCCAGGCTAAGAACGAGGTCCCGCTAAAATCTTGGTACCAACATGGTATCCTGCACACTGACCGTGAAGCTCCGCACAAACCCCACTGAGGCAGCTACAAAATGAAAGGCTCAAAGTGTCTAGATTAACAGAGTCCCGAGTCTTGCTCTCAGAACGTGGGAATTTTGCCTGCCTATCCTCCCAGCAGCACGTCTGAGTCCAGCTGCCAGGCAAGACCCAGCCCCGCCCGCCGGCCCAGACAGAAGGAAAAAAAGTCAAACTGGTGCGTTTACCTTCCGTCCGTGAGAGCTGGGGCTAGCCAGGAGCGGGAGTCAGTGAAAGAGAGGAGGTTTTTCGCTGAGTGGTATGAAGTCCCAATTAACAGCTCTGTGCCGTGTCCGGAGGCTGATTAGGTGATCACAAGGCTCTGTTTGATTGTGAATTTGGGTCTTGGTTTCCAGAGGGATATAGGGAGACGTGGGCTTAGTCCGCCATCTTGACTCCGCCCCCCTCAAATGATTTATTTAGCTTTTAATAACATTATGATTCAAACATCAAAAATGCTTACTCAAATAACCATTCAGAAAGCACTTCATATTTGCCATCTCCACTGTCATATGTGGTCATCATGAGTAGGAATCTATTCAAAGGCCACTAGTTTGGGTAGTTACAGTCCATTGCATTTGAGTATTCAGCCTCACTCTACCCAAACTGGCTCTAAATTTCACCTAAGCTTCCAGTTCTCATTTCTTATCTTACCTGCTTACTCATCAACATTTGCCAAATCTCTTTCTTTTGTTTCTGGGAATCAGTCTCTATTTTTCTTTTACTTCTCTGGTTCTTTGTCATGGATTGAATTGTGTTCCCCCAAAAACATGTGTAGTCATGTGGCTGGGCCATGATTCCCAGTATCTTGTGACTGTCCTCCATTTCATGGTTTTCCTATGCTGTATGTTAAAGGATTAGGATGGGGCTGTAAATCCTTTTATAAGATTGCTTCCATGCTCCACTGTAAAAGGAGTTTCCTTGGAGTATGGGTTGCACCACCTTTAATCCTTTCATCCTGCAAGAGATAAAAGGAAAGGGAAGCAGCTGAGAATTGGGAACCTCCTACCATCAAGAAAGCAGCACCAGGAGAAGAGCACGTCCTTCAGACCTGAGGTTCCTGCGCCAAGATGCTCCCTGGACAAAGACTGAAGCAATACCCGACTTTCTTCCACAGCTGACAAGAGGAAAGCCTTCCCATGGAGCTGACACCCTGAATATGGGCTTGTAGCCTACCAGACTGTGTAAGAATAAACTTTCCTTTGTTAAAGCCATCCACTCTGTGGTATTTCTGTTAGAGCAGCCCTAGCTGACTAAAACATTCTTCCTTCTCCATATTATGAGGGGGTAAGTGTCATTCTTGTACATCTGATTAATAAGCATTGAATTTTTCAGCATTCTAGTAACATCTTTCTCATGTCTCGCTGTGCTTTCCTTCTAGATGATTACAACCACTGCCATGGCTTCACTTATGATTACAAATTTTCATCTTCAACCTGGACCTCTTCTCTGAGTTGCAAACTTGTATCTTCACCCATCAACTTAACATATTTATTCTAACTAAATAGTTATAAAGATGTTATCATTGGAGCCCTGGTCACACAGTGGTTAAAGTGCTTGGCTACTAATCAAAAGATAACAATTCAAAACCACCTGCCACTTCATGTGGCAGCATTTCCACTTTTGATTCTCAGCTTAGTATATGGCACCAGTATTCATCCACTTGGAGCCCCAGTGGTGCAATGTTTAAGAGTTATGGTGACCTTACTAAACAAGACATTGGCAGTTTGAATCTACCAACCGCTTCTTAGAAACTCTGTGGGGCAATTGGTCTCTGTCTTATAGGGTCACCATGAGTTGGAGCCAACTTGATACCAGGAGGTTTGATTATGGTTTTATGAACCACTAGCTCATTCCAAAAACCTGAACACCATCCCTGCGATCACTTTCTTCTCCACCTCCATGCAGTTACCAAGTTCTACTAAGAAGCTTTCAAAAGAGATCCTGAATCTATCCTACTGCTTCCCTCAGTCAAGACATAGACATTCCAGTTTCCTTTGAAAGTCTCCTAAATGGTATGTATTTATTTGTTTTCTTTGCTGCTTCTAGTTTCTTCTTGAAATAGTTTTTTGAATAATTGTAAAGAAACACATTCTGCTGTCATTCTGCTACTTAAAACTCTTTTATAGCACCCCATGACTGTTACATTAGAATTCTATTGGATTTAGGAAAAAAATCAACGATCTTTATTTTGGTCCCACTACCTTGTATGAACTATTCCTTGACAAGCTTTCAGGTCTCATAGTTTTTAAAATTTGCCAGTTGTTGACAAACTGTTTCACCAATTTTTTATTTTATTTTATTTTTTAACCTCTCCATGTTCTCTGTATCAGGAGAATAGCTTATATTTAATCCATGCTTCTATCTTTTTGCCCTTATAATAAATTCCTCTCAATCTTCAGGCTTAATTTTAAACAAGACTTCCTGTCAATCCACATCAATTTAAGGCTAGTATGTTTATCTTTTTAGTACACCTAGTAAGTCTTTAGCTCTACTCCTTTTACAATTACTATATTGAACTAATAATTTAATTTCTGTTTCATTTACTACAATCTTCACCAAGTTTTTTCTTGGGGTCCTTCTTCTGTAATACTGTATCTTCAGTGTTGTGTTTCCACTATATCCTTCTTACTATATTTTTACTACTATATCTAACATTGAGACTCTGGTGGTGTAGTGGTTAAGAGCTCCAGCTGTTAATCAAAAAGTTGGCAGTTCTAATCTATTAGGCTGTCTCTGGAAACTCTATGGGGCAGTTCTACTCTGTCCAATAGGGTTGCTATGAGTTGTAATCTACTTGATGCTGACATTTTGTATACATCTAACATTGTGCCTTTTTTGCAAAAAAGCCTCAATAAGTAGCTTTTGAATGAATTGATGGATGTATAAATGAATGAAAGAATCAATGAGTAAAATTATTCTCATGATTCCTGACAGATGATAGGCTAATAGTTTCAAAACATAAATTAGGGGGACAGAGTCAAGATGATGGACTAAGCACACGTCTCCTTATATCCCTCTGGAAACCAAGACCCAAATTCACAATCAAACAGAGCCTTGTGATCACCTAATCAGCCTTAGGACACAGCACAGAGCTGTTAATTGGGACTTCATACCACTCAGCGAAAAACCTCCTCTCTTTCGCTGACTCCCGCTCCTGGCTAGCCCCGGCTCTCACGGACGGAAGGTAAACGCACCAGTTTGACTTTTTTTCATCTGTCTCAGCCAGCGAGCGGAGCTGGGTCTTGCCTGGCGGCTGGACTCAGACATGCTGCTGGGGGAACAGGCAGGAGAAATTCCCATATTCTGAGAGCCAGGCTCGGGACTCTGTTAATCTAGCCACGTCGAGCCTTTCGTTTTGTAGCTGCCTCAGCAGGGTTTGTGTGGAGTTTGGCAGTCGCTGTGCGGGACGCCATGTTGGCACCAAGATTTTAGCGGGACCTCGTTCTTAGCCTGGGAGCCAGCGCCTGCAAACAGGACAGTGCTTCTCTGACAGAAAAGTAGTGATTTTGCACAGTGCTGCCTACATTGGGGGCCTCGCAACAGGAGCAGAGGAGTCACTACCTCTCGGCACCTTTGGCCCCTCTGTCTGCTGCCTGTGTGGAGGATGCCATCTTGGATACGGTGCCCGCAGCTGGACCTAATTCTTAGCTTGGGAGCCAGAGCCTGCCCACAGGAGAGCGCTTTTCTATCACAAAACCAGTACTTGACGTAGTGCTGGCTAAGGCTAGGCCCTGTCAGCAGAGGCGAACAGGGCAGTAGCATTGCTGTATTCTCAACTAGTGTGTTATCATCTGGGGTTGGGTATAGTGGCACTTATTTTGTCAGATGAGAAGAGGGACCTCTACACCTGAAAACCTAACTGACTTGTGAACTGGTCAGATACCTTTTGCTTCACATTTGAAGGAAGCCTAGAGAAACATTTGCAATCCATCCTCACAGTACCTCTTCAAGCCTTTATACACTCACATGGGACCCAAAAAGCAACAGACAATTGTGGCATACAAAAAATGACTCATGGCTTCAGAAGGCTCCCAAACAAAGCAACCAAGGAGTTTTCCAGATGAAGAAACTTTTATGAAAGCATCAGGAAATGAATACAAATTGATTATATACAGAGCCCTTCTAGACCTTATACAAAATGCAGCAGAACAAAATGAAAAATTAAGTAAGTTGTTCGATATGATGGAATGCCAGTACTCTGAAATCCAACAGATCAAGAAGAAAATCAAAGACATAGAAACTTCCATGCAAAGCAAGAAAACAGAATGCAACAAATAGAAAAAGAATTTCTGACTTGGAAGACAGAGCTACTGATGCCAGGCTCCAAAGTAAATCACAGCTTTGATATGGAAAGAAGCAATCCAGTGATCATCATGAAAACTATGGTGGCAACATAATAAAAGACGGATGTACTATAGTCGTTATAGTCCTTCCATATGGAGAGAAAGATGACAAGACTGGTCGTAATTAAAATTGGGTTTATAAACAGTTTATTAAAGGGGTTCATAGGGGCAGCTGTAAAGCACAACAAAGATGTATCGCACCATTTCAAGAAATCGAACACACGAGTCTCAACAACTATAAAACCAACTCTTAAAAAGGTGAAAAATCAACTCACAAAAAAGAGTGTCCCAGAACAGACTAATAAGAACAACAGAGAAAACATCAACATAAAAATAAACACATGACAATGGCAGCAGTGAACACATACCTATCAGTAATTACATTGAATGTGAATGGACTGAATGCTCCAGTAAAGAGACATCGAGTGACATTTTGGATGAAAATACATGACCCATCCATATGTTGTCTACAAGAAACTCACTTGAGACCTAAAGACAGGAACAAACCGAAAATTAAAGGATGGAAGAATATATATCAAGCTAACAATGAACAAAGAAGAGCAGGGGTGGCAATTCTAATCTCAGACAAAATCCATTTTAATGTCAAATCCACCATCATGGACAAAGATGGACACTATTTATTGCTGAAAGGTTCAGTACACAAGCAAGACTTAACTATTAAATATTTATGCACCTAATGTCAGAGCACCTAAATATGTCCAAGAAACACTGACTACGCTCAAAAGAGAGTGAGATCACTCTACCATAATAGTGGGATACTTTAACACTCCACTCTCATTACTAGACAGATCATCTAGAAAAAAGCTCAGTAAAGATACAGAAGACCTCATTGACACAATTAACCAACTAAACCTCATTGATATAGTCAGAACTTTCCACCCATCAGCAGACAACTACACCTTCTTCTCCAGTGCACATGGAACATTCTCCAGAATTGACCACGTGATTGGCCAAATTGAAAAGACCAAAAGCTGGTTTTTTTAAAAAGATCAATGCTCAACAAAATCCATACCATTGAACTACTGCAAAGCATATTCTCGGATCATAAAGCCATCAAAGTTGAAATCAATAGCAGAAACAACATAGACAGAAAGTGGAACTCTTGGAAACTGAACAACAGCTTGCTCAGAAAAACATGGGTTATAGAGGAAATCAAGTATGAATTAAAGAAATTCGTGGATTCCAATGAGAACGAAAACACTTCCTACCAGAACCTATGGGATACAGCCAAAGCAGTGCTCAGAGGTCTGTTTATCCATAAATGCACACATCTGGAAGGAAGAAAGAAACCAAATCAAGGAACTAACTCTATAGCTTGAACAAGTACAAAGAGAACAACAGAGGAACCCCTCGGGCACCAGAAGAAACGAGATCATAAAGATTAGAGCAGAGCTAAATGAATTAGAGAATAGAAAAACAATTGAAAAAATTGAAAAGACCAAAAGCTGGTTTTTTGAAAAGATCAACAAAATTGATAAACTACTGGCAAAACTTACTAAAGAAAGCAGGAAAGGAAATAAATAACCCAAATTAGAAATGAGAGGGGAGTTGTCACCACAGATGCAACAGAAATCAAAAATATCATAACAGAATACTATGAAAAACTGTACTCCTAACAAATTTGAAAACCAAGGGGAAATGGACAAACTCCTTGACTCATACCACCTACCCAAATTATCACAAAGTGAAGCAGAACAACTTAATAAACCCATCACAAAGGAAAAGATTGAAAAGGTCATCAAAACACTGTCAATCAAAAAAAGTTCAGGCCCAGATGGCTTCACGGCAGAATTCTATCAAGCATTTAGAGAAGAGTTATCTCCAATAATACTGAGACTATTTCACAGTATAGAAAGGGAAGGAGTACTCCCAAACTGATTCTATGAAGCCAGCATAACCCTGATACCTATGCCCGGGAAAGATCCAACAAAGACAGAACTACAGACCGATATCACTCATGAACCTAGATGCAAAAATCTTCAGCAAAACTCTTGCCAATAGAATACAGCAACATATCAAGAAAATAATCCACCATGACCAAGTGAGATTCATACCAGGGATGCAAGGCTGGTTCAACATCAGAAAAACAATTAATGTGATTAACCACATAAATAACACAAAAGACAGGGATCACCTGATTTTGTCCATTGATGCCGAAAAGGCATTAAATAAGGTCCAACACACATTCATGCTAAAAACTCTTAGCAAAATGGGCATAGACGGCAAATTCCTCAACACAATAAGGGCCATTTATACAAAGCCAATTGCCCACATCATCCTGAATGAAGAGGGACTGAAAGACTTTCCCTGGACATCAGGAACTAGACAAGGATGCCCACTGTCACCTCTCCTATTCAACATTGTGCTAGAAGTTCTAGCCAGAGCAATTAGACAAGATGAAGAAATAAAGGGCATCTGCATTGGCAAAGAGGAAGTGAAAATCTCCCTGTAGGCAGATGATATGGTCCTATATGCAGAGAACCCCAAGGAGTCTATAAGTAAGCTGCTCAAACTGGTAGAAAAGTTCAGCAAAGTCTCAGGATACAAGATAAACATAAGTATGTCAATAGGATTCCTTTATACCAACAACGAGACTGTTAAGGAAGAAATTATCAAATCAATACCATTTACGATAGCCCCTAAGAAGATAAAGTACCTAGGAATTAGTCTAACCAGAGAAACAACACATCTTTAGAAATAGAACTACAAGCCCTTACCACAAGAAACTAAGAGAGACTTAGATAAATGGAAAAACCTACCCTGCTCATGGATAGGAAGACTTAACATTGTGAAAATGTCTATTTTACCCAAAGGAATTTATTTATATAATGCAATCCCAATACAAGTTCCAGCATCATTTTTTAATGAGATGGGGAAACAAATTACCAATTTTGTTTGGAAAGGGAAGAAGCCCCGGATAAGTAAGGTACTACTAAAGAAGAAGAACACACTGGGAGGCCTCTCATTACTGGACCATAGAACATACTACACTGCCACAGTGGTCAAAACAGCATGGCACCGGTACAAGAACAGACAGATCGATCAATGGAACAGAATTGAGACCCCAGAGATTACACCGTCTGCCTATGAACAGTTAATATTTGACAAAGGCCCTAAGATATTAAACTGGGGTAAAAACAGTGTCTTCAACAAATGGTGCTGGCACAATTGGTTATCCATCTGCAATAAACTGAATCAAGATCCATATGTTACACCTTATACAAAAACCAACTCCAACTGGATAAAAGACCTAAATATCAAACCTAAAACCATAAAGCTCATCCAAGAAAAGGTAGGAACAACAATGGAAATTTTAATACACAATGAGGACAGACTCCAAAATCTGTCAAAGAAACCTCAATCAACAGAAGAGAAAATAGATAAATGGGAACTATTAAGAATCAAACACTTTTGGTCATCCAAAGACTTTATTAATAGAATTAAAAGAACACCCACAGAATGGGAAAAAATATTTGGCAACTCTATGTCAGACCGACGCCTGATCTCCATAATCTATAAGATACTACAAAATATCGATAAGAAGAAGATAAACCATGCAATTAAGCGATGGGCAAAGGAGATGGACAGACACTTCACTAAAGAGGAGATCCAGGCAGCCAAAAAACACATGCGGACATGTTCACGATCTTTAGTTATTAAAGAAATTCAAATCAACAACGAGATACCATTTCACCCCAACAAGATTGGCCATGATCCAGAAAACACAAAACAACAAATGCTGGAGAGGCTGTGGAGAAAGTGGAACCCTCCTACACTGTTGGTGGGGTTGCAAAATGGTCCAGCCTCTTTGGAAGGCAATCTGGCCCTTCCTTAAAAAAAATGGATATCGATATACCATTTGACCCAGTAATTCCACTACTTTGAATATATCCTACAGAATCAAGGCCTTTCACACCAATGGACGCATGCACCAGAATGTTTACCGCAGCACAGTCCACGATAGGAAAATGATGGAATCAACCCAGATGCCCAACAATAGAAGAATGGATAGGTAAATTATTGTACATATACTCAATGGAGCACTACAGAATGATAAAGAATAATGATGATTCCAAGAAACATCTCTTAACCTCGTTTCAACTGGAAGACATTATGTTGAGTGAAAGTAGTCAGCGACAAAAGGACAAATTCTGTATGAGACCTCTACAATAAGCTCTCAAAAACAGACTTGTGTATAGAAGAAAAGACTCTTTGACAGCTGCAAGGGAGGGGAAGGAGGGAGGGGGAGGGGGGAAGGTTTAGTTTAGACAGTTACTAGAAATCTAGTTGGGAGAAAGCGGTGATAGCACACATTAGAAACAAGAACAACTTTAAGTGGGCTTCAGCATAACTTGAGTACTCCTTCCATCTTAACTGAATACTGCAAGGATAGAGTAGCTGGGGCGGGGGGCAGGGGACCATGCTCTTAGGTGAACTTCAGGCCAGTTGGCACAACTGGCATTTTGCTAAGAGAGCTCTCTGCACCCCACATTGGTGAGTGGCGTCTGGGGTCTTAAAAGCTGCTAAGCTGCCATCCGAGGACACAGCAAATGGTCCCAACTCAGCAGGAACGGATGCTCACCGAGGACCAAAATGACATGTGGTAAACACAACCTAGAAGGCAGAGAGACCCACAAGAGTGGGTGCCTACATCGACTTGGGACTGGAAGAACTGGATGGTGCCCGGCCACCACCAGCGATAGCCACGATGGAGCTCACAGAGAGGAGCCTCACTGGCAACACAAGAATAAAAAGGGGTGCATCATGAGATCTCCACTAAAAGACCTCAATTGATAGTCCAGCCGTTTTGGGGTTCCTATGAGAGCATGGCCCCAGGCCCTGATGCTGCCCTTTCCCATAAATTATAACAAAGGTCCACTCTTTGGACAGGAATGGATTGGACTTGGTAATGCAGAGTGACCATACATTGGAAGCACTTTATGGTTCTATACATCTGTAGGATATCATCTTGCTGACCTCTGGCTGGAGGAAGGGAGTGAGTGGAGAGGAGGGGAAAGGAGGCTGTTGGGAGGATGAGACGTGTATGGAGCAGAGAGGAATAGTGTGCAGTCACCGGACAGGGAGAGCAGTGGAAGCTGCATATAGGTGGGCATGTAAATTTATACGTGAATGTACATTTTCACTCAGTCATGTTAAATAAAAATAAAAAATAAAATTTAAAAATATAAATAAATAAAAAATCATTTGAAAATGTATTTTAAAGGCCATTTCAGGAATGTGCAACCATTCGAGACATAATCTCCAAAACACTCTGACTCGCTCCAAATAATATTCGTAAATGTCTTGTTTACCATGTAACAAGCTCAAGGGAATAAAACACCAGTAAATTTTGACTAAGGCAGAAGGTGGAAATGCTTGGAATATCAGGCAATGACAAGAGTCATTTATAAAATATCCTCAGGGGCAACTTAAGTATGCCACTTAAGCATATTATATATGCAATACATTTTGTATGTAACATGTGTGTCCACTTCTAATCAGGTAAAATGAAGGTAGAAGGTCTAATTTGGCCAGGTTGGCCACTCAAGGGCTCAATATCCTTATTTATCTTCCTGGCATATCACTTTGTTTACTGCTTTACTAAAAACACAATTTTCAGTGCAAATACTGTTTACCTAAACAGTTTTGAAGTCTTATGCCCAAACTATCTTCAAGTATGCAATTGCTTAGCATATTAACATGCTAAACTGGTAATTCCACTTTTAAGATAATATCCTTGTTTCTACCTTTTACCCAGAATTGTCCATTTTAAATCCTGGATTCGCTAAGGAGGTCAGATATTTGCTTCTTTTCTTCTGCGTGTTCTTTTTTTACAGGGTGGATTGATTGTAACTTGCAAACCTGTAGAAATCCTCTCAACCCATATGTCTGTCTTCCGGGTTACTTCTTTTTAGACAAATCCATTTCAGCAGCCCACTTCTAAGGATTTTCTCGCTTAACTGTTTCTGATCAATCAATGTTTGTCTTTCCGGCCACCTCAGCAACCTTTCTATCTCTATCTTTTCCTCTGTTTTCTATTCCAGTTCCTCCTAGCTCCCTGTTACTTGTCAGTGCTAATCTCTTTCCAGCCATATCACCCTCCCCAGCTTTAGTTTATCTGGGCTTTCCAAGAGAGACTCCCATGTAGGCCATTCATCATGACTGTTCTCTCTCTTGTGAAATACTCATAGCAATGTTTCTGAGCCTATTTTATAACAAATGCTCTTATTTTTAATATGAAGTGAAGATAAAGACAAATCCTAAGTATATACCTACATAAAACAATTTTCATCAGAGTAGACAAATAAATTTCCTAAAATTAATACTTTGGCTTTTACTTTCAAAAATTAGATTATAAAGAAAGAGACTATTTTCATATTCATTAATCTCCTCAGATAAAAAATGCTGCGTTTATTCAAAATTGAAATGTATGTGTTAAGACATTACATCATGGTTAAAGCTATTTACCAGGTGGGTAAAAATAACACATTTTTGTGTGATGAACCACTTAACTAGAGCTATATAATTCTACATTTTTTGCCTTTTTTATTTTTCAAAAGAATCCAAACATTTCTAGAAAAAAACAGTTTCTCTGTGTCGACTGGATTGAGAGTGCCAACAATGTTTTAATTTCTTTAAAGCATATTTATTTTTAGACTTTTCAATCCACTATTGCAAACAGATGTGCTCCTTTTTTTGTTTTTCCTTCCCATGGAAGAAAATAACCAACATTGCAATTCTCTTTAGAAACCGAAAAAAAAGAAGAAAGGGGGTGGGAACCCCAAAACAACAGGCACTTTATTTCAGAATTCTGCTCTGTGCCAAGTACAAAGTCTGCAAAGCATTTTGCCCTGTTGGTTTGGGGCTGTGCACAGCATCAATCTGTTCTTTTGCAACACTGTTCCAGTTTACAGAGCTTTGATCTGCTGAATGTTAAACATGATTTTCTGAAGCTGTTTTTTTAAAGGCAGAAGTACTCACAGTCTAATAATGCCTAAAGACAAAAACAAGATTTTATCCAAACAAAAACAATAGGTAACGTTTTTGAAGCCTGTGTGCCAGACACTGAGAGGACTACTAAATATACATCATCTCTGGTAATATTAACCTTTCAGGACAGATGACAATATTCTGTATTGTACATATGAGAAAATGAAGAAATAAATGTTTGACACTTTGCAGAAACCACTTGGCTAGCTAGAGTCACAACTAAGTATAACACCCACATTTTTGCCTTTCAGTCCTGGCATCTTTTCTCTAAAATGAGATGCTGCCCTCATCTCAAGTACACACTGGAGTAAGAAGCTAAGAACTCAATGTAAATCAACGTAAACTTTCTTTTAGGGTCAGCTGGAGTATCAGAAATGTGAAGACTATAATCTATCTACTGCATCTACAGGAATTGAAGGACTACCTGATGGCTTTACCTAGAAACGCTTTTTCATTGAGCATAAACAATGGTATAACAGACACCTACTCAAATCTATTCAATACTCATTTGTTATGCACAAGGTCTGGCAATTAAGTCCACGGACTTAATTATTCTAAGCACTACATACCTCATTGCTCATTGCTGGTTGCTCATGGTCACCTTGGAAATACTCCTCCTTGGGAAGCTTGGCACCTATGCCAGTGCCTAGTCCACCCTTCAAAACAGGTTTGGAACTCTTTCTGGAATGGCCCCTGACCATGGTGGTGAGGTGCAAGCTCACAAACTTAACTATGTAGTTCTCTGTGAGGTAGTTTTTAGTCAGTAAGCAAATAACTGCATTGGAACACCCTCCCAACTCACCTGATCTGTCCCTCAATGACTTTTTTCTTTACCTGAAGATAAAGGAAATATTTAAAGGAAGACATTTTGATGATATTTAAGACATCAAGGATAATACAATGACAGCTCTGTTGGCTACTCCAGAAAAAGAGTTTCAAAATTGCTTTGAAGGATGGACTAGGTGCTGGTGTTGGAGCATAGTTTCCCAAGGGGAGTACTTCACCGGTGACTCTAGTGATATTTAACAGTGAGGTATGTCACACTTTTTGTAGGATGACTTAGCAAGATTAATTGACAGACCTCTATGAAAAGAGATTTTTTTATGTTTCGAGTGCAACAGTATAAAAGTGTCTATAGTCCAACAGCTCCACTCTTTTGGGCTGCCTCCAGGCTACTAAAGACCATTCTTTAATAGTTAGGCAGTAAGTTTTGGTTCGCCTTTAAATCTAGCCTCTCTCCCTAAGACCTCTGAGCATTATTACATGCGTTAACCACATTTGCCTTCTCAATATCTTTACAAAACAAGAAGATGAACTTCACTTTTTATGCATCATTCAGTGCTCATCAATGGGTATGCGTTTTCATATTCTTCTTTAAGTTTCCATGAATCCTTCCAGAAATTGAAATAAGAATTCTAAGATTCTGGTTCTGGCTTTCCTACTAACCAGCTGGGTTTCCATTGCCCATCACTCACCTTCTGTAGTTGGCCTTCCCTCTTGTGTATCATGCAACTACCAGTCTATTGTGTTAAAGAAACTCCAAGTTCCTTTCCCGATCTAACATTCTAGGATTCTAAGCTAGTGGAACATTTCAGGGGTGTTTGGGGGCAGAATGATCTTTAAGTCTGAGGAAAGTAGGAATTATATTGACCTCTTCAGGCATTAGTATTGCTGTTTGCAGTTCCCTTAGCTGTTATGCTTTATCATAACACAGCGGGTTCCCAGAGAACACTGGCAAAACTATAATGCAGGTAGTGAAACCTGGAAAAAGAGGCAAGGAGAACCCCGTGGAGCTGAGAAGAGTTACCATAGAGAGGAGGGGGGAAGGGAAGGGAAGAAAAGCAAAAGGAAGGAGGAATGAAGGAGAAAGAGAAAGGGAAACAGCAAAGAGAAGGAACGAAGAAGAAGACAAGGAGAGGGAAGAAAGCAGGAATGACAGAAGGGGAGTTAAGGTTAAAGCTGCCCACGCTATCTGTGTTTTTCCTTTATCACTGTCATTATGATCCTTAATAATGCTACTGTTACACTGGAAAGCATGAGCTGTGGAGCTAAACTAGACATAGGTTCAAATCCTGGCTCTTCCACAGGCCAGCATTTCATGCCTGGGCAAGTTACTTAATTTCTTTCAAACTTAGTTTTATTCTAAACTGTAAAACAAGGAGAACATATCCCCTCCAAGGTCTTTGTAGCATAAAAATGCATACACAGTGGGCAGCATTTATAATGTAAATGATACATGACAATCATTCTTACACTATCAGCATCAATATTAATATACCTGGTAAAGAACATGTAAAGTATGTTTGGTATGTCTTAGGTCACTACTGGCCCTTCATATGTCTTTCATATGCTAGTCACTAGTGTCTGCTGAGACATGTGTACATGCTAATGGCCATGGACCTTGCATCTGGGAGACATTCCTTGTGAGCAGGTGAAATCACATATGACGAGAATAATCCCCAAACCAAAC
The DNA here is from genome assembly GCA_028571685.1 of Heterohyrax brucei. NCBI lineage: Eukaryota > Metazoa > Chordata > Mammalia > Hyracoidea > Procaviidae > Heterohyrax > Heterohyrax brucei. The sequence continues at coordinate 84,675,010 of CM053158.1, forward strand.
CATTGCCATTGAGTCACTTCCAACTCATAGCTACCCTACAGGTCGTAGTAGAACTATGCCATACAGTTTCCAAGGATCACCTGGTAGATTGGAACTTCTAACCTTTTAGTTAGGAGCCACAGCTGTTAATCATTATGCCACCAGGGTTTCTGTGAAGAGAGTAGAAAGGCATAAATGATATTCTTCTGGCTTTGCCCTTTCTATTAGAACGTCCTGTGTCTCTGCACTAAAAAAAAAAATTGGTCTGGGTATCTGCTAACTTACTCACCTGTGCACAGTGATTCCCTCTTCAATTAACCCCGTGAGTACTCTCTGTTTTCTAAAAGACGGAGATAAGCCTAAGAAAAAAATGAGCATTTTAAGCCTAAATCTCAAGAAAGCGAGGCAGATGTATTGGAAGATAAATTATACTGTAAGGCTATATTTTTAAACAAAAAGAATGTAACCTACTGTTAGGGTAAGTGATAGCATATGTAGGCCTCCTATTCAGAATTAATATGCATGATCTCTGAATAGGCTAGGCCATTATACTTGCAGGTTTCCTTTTCCCTGGATTTTATTATTATTATTATTAATTCATCTGGCAAGAATTATTACGCTAAGTGAGAGATTTAAACTTGTCACTGGGAAAAAGCAAAAGTTATGATGATCTATAATACACGGGCTTTGCCCTCAAGAAACTTCAGTCTACTTGAAAGCCTTCAAGTAATTTAATTCTTGCATTAGTTGTATAATAGTTGATATCATTTAGTTTATAACTATAGGATCAGCTCTTCAGATTCTTTATAGGTCCACTCAATTCACAATGAGGGTTTAAATGACAAGGAATAGTCAAGCATAGTGCTGTCCAGTGGAACTAGAATTCAAGTCACACATGTAACTTTAAATTTTCTGGTAGATACATAAAAAAGGATAAAAAAACAAGTAAAATAAAATGTAATATTGTATTTTATGTAACTCAACATATCTAAAATATTATTGTTTTAACATGTAATCAATCTAAAAAATATTTATGAGTGATTACCTTTTCTTTTGTACTCAGTTTTCAAAGTCCAGCTTGTATTTTATATTTACAGTATGTCATAATGTGGGCTAGCCACATTTCAAGGGCTTAATAGACACATGTGACTAGTGGCTCCTGAGTTGCCAAGTAGTTCATTCATTTCCATTCTGTATCCGTAGTCAACTGTTCTCCATCTGTATTTATCCTTACACTCAAATCTTTATTGTTTTGGGGAACAGAAAATCTATTTGCCTGTATCTCCTAATACTAGGGAAGACAAGACAGGGCTCAGTTTTCTTAAATTTGGGGGTAAGGGCTTTAACTTGTATGTTACTGTTTCAATATCTCTTGGTAACTCTGTTCAGAAAAGTGGTAGCGTTCAGGTCAGAAGAGCCATAATGGCAGCATAAAATTATGGTCTGGACAGGAACTGTCAATGGTTACTCTAAGCCACTGAAAGTACACCCAGAGTTTAGGAAAGCATAGGGTGTAATTGCCGTACCCGCGGCCAGCAGTTAGCTAAGCATTCTCCCTCTCATTACTCTGTAAGACCACCAACAGTGGCATGCTAACATTTATGTACTGCTTTGACAGGAACATGAAGTGTGGGACTGTATCTTCAGTTGAAACGTATTTCCAAAACTGACTAGGAGGTACACCACCTAGGTAATTTCTAATCTTATTTCTTGGGCTAGTCATGGCGTTTCCTGGAATTCTTTATAAACCTACTCAGTTTGCGTCAGTAAGGGAGGTGATACAGCCACAGCTTGTGGATGGTTGATCATTGATAATGCCAACCCTGGGTGAGAACTATGTATAGTCTGAGATGGTACTCTGATTTCAGTCTATAAATTAGTTTTCCAGAGTTGTTTAGGTGCTGGCAGATAATAGAAAACTCCTGGTAGAAGACAAGGACTCTATTATACTTGCTTCATGTTCTTAGCAGTTCCTTAGCCCCTCAACTCCTGTGGGGCAATGCAGAAAGGCTCAAATGAATGTTGTGCACAAAGCAAGTTAGAGCCACATCTGAGGAATCTCAAACCATCTTTTGAAGAGTCTGTTAGTAAACTTGTCCAACTTTTGCCCTTGAAGAAGACATTACCATTATTATTAAGGGCATTGTCCTTTACTTTTTTTTTTTTTTTTTTTTTTTTAATAATTCTATCTTCTTTCCACTCTGGAAGGGGAAATTGTCACTGTCTTCCAAAGCTGTATGACATTCAACCATTCTTGAAAAGATAATTAGGTACAAAAATTATCAATGCCATTGCTCGAAAGATGTACAGAAATGGCAGACACCCATGGAGAAATGTCTTCCAACACTCTTAGGTAAATATCTTGGTGGCCCTTCGTTATTCAATAAACTCCTCCTTTCTCATGTGTGCAACTAATACATACTTACTTTCTTTATATGCTATTAAAACTGAATATTTGTCAGATATTTGAGAAAACTAAGATCAAATAGACATAAAGCTTTAAAAAGTACTTAAAGTGTTAATCAAGAGATGTATTCTCATCTTTCCCATCACTAAAGATATTGTGAACTTGATGAATCCTGTTTTGTATAAGATCATAGTTTCTCCAAGTTTCTGACTATCATGAAAACTGGGCCTTTGATGGGTCCAAGTTCCATATTTTGTATTTCCTTACTATGTGCCCTGATTCGAGGTTAAGAAATAATATGGTTATTAGAAAAATATTTGATGTCTTGCTTTAATATGATATCTTTCATAGTCCTCTTTACCTGACAGCAAATGTTAACAGAAACGTTAATCTAAAATGGCCTCTAAAACCCAATGTATTTCATATAACATGTATAGGTTGTACATACTCACATTGAATCTTTCATATATATGTGTGCTGTATTTAAACATAAAAGCAGCTGTTTTATGAACTACTAGTATCTGGAAAACGCTACGCAGATTCTATAGCTTTTTAAGCAGATGTGCAGTAGAGTTGTCTAATTCAGGAGAGCACAGGCCATTGGAAACCAAATCCAACTTCAAGTTGCAGGAAAGTATAGGTCAGCTAGAGGTCTTTCTCCAAAATGGAATCAGAAAGGCATCCTAGAACTATTGCCCAACCGGGACTCCTATGGAAGATAAGTTAAACTTGTTCTATACTTTGTGATTTGCAGAGATTTAGAGGGGCCCAGGTTTAGCTCACTTTTCAGCTGACTGTAAAGAAGACTTGAGGATAGACTGTCATAAGGCAAAGAGTGCTAATATTTTTTAATAGTTTAGTCATCAAAACCCCAAATTTTTTTGGAATCAGTTTGAAAAACTCACATAGATTGAAGTCCTTGGTGAGTTTGATAGCTTTTTGCCCTGATTCAAAAATAATCATACAGTATTTTAAAGTCACTGTTGGTGACTATGGAAACCCTGATTGCACAGTGGTTAAGTACCCATCTGCTAACGAAAAGACTGACAGTTCAGATCTTCCAGGCGCTCTTTAGAACTCTGTGGAGCAATTCTACTTTGCTCTATAGGGTCACTATGAGTTGGAATCGACTCAACAGCAGGGAGTTTGATTTTGGTGACTCTACAGTGCCTGTAGGAGTTAGACAGAAGTCAGGTATCTGAACTCTAGTCTTAGTTTTTTTATAAGTTAGCTTGAGGAAGTCACCAAAGCTTTCTGGTTTCCTCACCTGTAAAATGGCAAGAAAGGAGAGGTACAACCATGCAGTGACTTTTAAAGTCCTTTCCAGTTTTCACTTTGTATGATTCTATCTCATAGAAGACCAGCTGTGTAAATTATGTACTGGGAAGGATATGTCCACCCAGCTCTCAGCTTCTTCTGCTGTTACTGCTACTTTATGAAATAAGTTGCTGGTAATCCATTCAGAAAGTGCCATATGCACAGCTAAAGAAATGTGTGTGACTGTTTGTCAGTATCAGTAGCTTCTCAGTGATAATTGGATCACACAACTCATTTCTCAGTTCTTAGGTGACTCAAGCTGTTAGGGTCATCCTCCTGGGTGACATGTCATATGGTGATATAAAACATGTGAAAGATATTGTCAGTTTAACCAGAAACAATCATCCTTCCAGTCCACTCATTCTGAATCTTCTAACAGCATCAAAGGAAAGCTCAGAGACAGATTTCTTGAAATATTCCCCTTGACAGTGTAGCATACCTCAGTAAGATGACTAATATATGCAGTTGCAAGGAACACAATTTTAAAAGAATCTGGCATTTACAAAGAAGATTTACTGGTGGAAAGAATAAAGGTTTTGGATATTCTGTAAGCCTGAAAACAGGTTCTGTGTCACCCTATCAGGTCACACAAACCATCTGATGAACTGCCACTTGATGAAAGCATTTATTAAAGCCAGAGAAAGGAAATATAAATTTGAAGAATGGAAAATAGGCGAGAGGATGTATTTTTAAATCTCTGGGAATGGAAAGGACTGGGGAATTTCTGTTTCTAGAGTGAAATAAGAGATTTGGTTTTGATTGAAGAGAGGAAACATAAAGTCCTAAAACAGCAAAGAATTATTTCTGTTTTTAAAGTCTTGAAATCTCTGCTACTAGGGAGATGGAGTAAATACAATTTCTTCTATTCCTCCTGCTAAGTACAATTACAAACCAAAGGCATTATGAAGTGTGACAGTAAAGTCAGATAACTTAATTGTTCTAGGTGCTACATACCTCGTTATGACTGTGGTCACCTTCAAAGTAATCTCCTTGGGAAGCCATGTATTAATGCCAGTGCCTAGCCCACTCTTCAAAGCAATTTTGGAACTCTTTCTGGAAAGACCATTGTGCCTGGTGGCAAGGTGGCAAGTTTGCAAACTTAACTGTATAGTTGTTCATGGAGTGTTTTGACCCAGTAAACAGAAAACTGTATTGGAACACCTCTCTACTCACCTGAAATGACCCCCAATGATTTCTTTTCTATATCTGAAGATAAAGAAAATATTGAAGAGAAGACATTTTGATGACATTCAGGACATCAAGGATAAAATGACAACATCTCTGATGGCCATTCCAGAAAAAGAGTTCCAAAACTGTTTTGAAGGGTATACTGGGTGCTGGTGTTGGTGCATAGCTTCTCAAGGAGAGTACTTCGAAGAGGACCACAGTGGTATTCAGCAATGAGGTATGTAGCATTTTTTCTAGGATGAATCCTGAGCTTAATTGGCGGTCCTCGTACACATAATAGAAATGCAAGAAGACCCTCAAGAAGAAAAGAGGAGAAGACTGAACAGCTGGGGACACTCGGATCCAATTATTGGCACAATGGTAAATTCCTTGGGTTTTCTTTATGCCTCATGTGTTACAGACCTAGAGACAATGAAGCTGGCAAGCCAGAAGTGCAAATAGATGCAGACCAAAAAAAAAGTTGAACGAAAATATACTCTCTTTAGCCAAAGGACTACTAAAGGATTGCCCTTGCAAGACGGATGACGTATAGACAGTAGCTAATCTACTTTAGCCAAGCACTATAGAAAGAACTGTTACCCTACCCTCACCATTCTAGACTTACACTCTTTATAGACTATAATGAGGTACCCTAACACCGCGGGCAGTGTGGTGTCAGGTAACGCCAAGTAGGAAGCTATGACCTTCATGCTCCCACAGTGGTGGCCAGGTTACCACACTCCCTATAGTGGCAATGTATACCACATTTGGTAAGGACCCCAGGGTGACAAGAAGACGCTGTGGAGAATCAGGACATTCACCATCAACCGACTGTAGTGAGGCAACCCTTATTGCAGGTCAGTGGATAAAACCTCGGGAGCAGGAACTCCTGTATCAATCCAGCAGTAACAAAACTCTCTCAACTCAAATGTCAGTGAAGACCAAGTAGGGAATCTGGACTTCTATCTCTAGCCAGCAATAAAGACACACTTCCCTCTTTCTCTATCAGAGTAGTGTCAGAGAAGTGCAGCTAAAATGGAAAAGCTAAGATGCATACGTCTGACAATGAAGTCCAAGAACTTAGTGGTTCCAGGGGCTACATACCTCAATGCTGAATATCACTACTGTCACCTTTGAAGTACTCCCTTTGGGAAGCTATACACCAATGCCAGCACCTAGTCCACCCCTCAAAGCAATCTTATAATTCTTTCTGGAATAGTCACTGCGTGCGGTGTCATGGTGGCAAGTTCACAAACTTAGTTGTATAGGTGTCTGTGAGGGAGGTTTTTAGCCAGTAAGCAAATAACTGTATTGGAACACCCTCCATATACCTGATCTGGCCCACACTGATTTTTTCTTTACCCCAAGATAAAGAAATATGGAAAGGAAGACATTTTGGTGACATTTGGGACATCAAGAGTGACATAATGACAGATCTGTTGGCCATTCCAGAAAAAAGGAGTTTTAAAAATTGCTTTGAAGGGTGGTCTAGGTGTTGGTATCAGTGTACAGCTTCCCAAGGGGACTACTTTGAAGGTGACCACAGTGATATTCAGCAATGGGGTATGCAGTACTTTTTCTAGGATGAGTTTGCTAACTTAGTTGTCAGCCATCATAGCTATTTTAAAGAGCACAGTGATCAAGGCAGACATTCTTCACTAATTAAGCTAAATTTTTGTTTTATTTAAAGAAGGCATGAGGGATATTTCTCATGTAAGTTGCCAAGATATATCAGGGGAATAGTTTCACAGGTTCACTGAGCCTTGGTGGCTGCAGAATGTCAATAAACTGAAAACAGCAATTTGAACAGGTAGATAGAAAGCTTAGGGGGCAGTGAGTTTACTGTTAAATGGGAGAATGGCTCTACAATTTGAGGAATGTAATCAGTGTCATGGCATTGTACATGTAGAAATTGTTGAATTGTCACATATTTTGTTGTGTATATTTTCCATAGCAAAAAGATTAAAACAAAATGATTTATTTGAAAAGACTCAGAATCTTATAAGGCAAAGTTTGTATTTCAATCAGAAACCATTCACCATATCAAAAATCAGACACATCTAAAACTGAATTAAAAATACACAATCATTACATGGCAAAGACAATAGTCATATGAAAGTTACCAAATAGCAAAGATTTTCAAATGGCCGTGATAAAGATGCTCTAATTGGAAATTATGTACATAATTGAAACAAGTTATAAAATAGTAAATTTTGGCAACAAATAGACAATCTTAACAAGGAATAGAAGTTATAAAGAACAAAATATAAACTGTGGAACCAATGAACAAAATAAAAGACTCATTGGGAAGGCTCAGTAGTAGGATGGAGGTGAAAATACAAAACAATAAAATTAATCAATGCAAACAACACAATATAAAGAACAAAATATAAATTGTGGAACCAACAAACAAAAGACTCATTGGGCAGGCTAAGTAGTAGGATGGAGGAAGAAAATAGAGAACAATAAGATTAATCAATGCAAACAACACAATGAAAGCAAACTAATAGAAGAAAAGAAAGCAAGGACAGAGTTGAGGGACTTTAAGAAAAGATCTAATGTTTGTGTTGCTGTAGTTCGGAACGATGAAAAGGATGAGGCTGAAAAAGCAGCTAATATAGGAACTGAAGACATCCCCAATTTTGTAAAAGACACAAGCCAACAGATTAAACAAGGTGAGTGTATACAAACAAGATAATGCCAAAGATGTTCATGCCTGTACACACCATAAGTACATTCCTGAAAACTAATGACATAAAAAATCTTTAAGACAGCCAGAGAATAGTACTGTATCCAAGAGAGAAAATCATTGAAAATGACAGTATATTTCTCATTAGGAAACAGGGATGCCGGAAGAAAATTGCACAATGCTTTTCACGAGCAAATCCAATAGTCAGTGACAATATCTTTTAGGAATAAAGGAAAAATCGAGACATTATCAGATGAAGAAAGACTAAAGATTATTTATTTATTTATTCATTGCCAGCATTCATAAAAGAATAGCTAAAGAAGTTTTGTAAACAGAATAGAAACAGTAAAAAAGAACTTTGAAACATCAGGAAAAAGAAACACTACAGTTCCAACATTTCAATAAATAACAATATTTTCCTCTTCCTATTGTTGTTAGGTGTCACTGAGTTGGCTCTGACTCACAGTGACCTTGTATATAATAGACTCCATGCAATTCTCACAACCATTTTTTTATTATGATTGAGTGAAAGTGTACATTCCCATATAAATTGCATGCGCACCTATATGCAGCTCCCACTGCTCTCCCTGCCCAGTGATAGCACACTCTTCCTCTCTGCTCCATACGTGTCTTATTCTCCGACAACCTTCTATTGCCTCCTTTCCACCCACCACCCCACCTCCAGTAAGAGGTCAGCAGGATGACATCCTATAGCTGCACAGAACCATAAAGTGCACACATGATATGGTCACTCTGTGTTGCCAAGTCCAATCCATTCCTGTCCAAAGAGTTGACCTCATTATGATTTATGGACAGGGGCAGCATCAGGGCCATGGCCAATGCACCCAGGGGAACTCCAAGGCCCCTGGACCATCAGTTGCAGTCTTTTGGTGGAGATATCAGGGTGCACCCCTTTTTACTCTTGTGTTGCCACTGAGAACTCAACTTTGTGAGTTATATCTTGGTTACCACTGGTGGTGGCCAGGCACCATCCGGTTCTTCTGGTCACAAGTAGATGTAGTCAGCCATTCACATGGGTCTCTCCGTCTTCTGGATTCTCTTTCTCCTATGTTGTTTTGGTCCTTGGTGACCATCTGTTCCTGCTGAGTTGGGACCATTTGCTGTACCTTCAGATGGCAGCTTTTAAGACCTCAGACACCACTCACAGACGTGGGGCACAGAAGGCTCTCTTAGCAAAACGCTAGTTGTGCCAATTGGCCTTGATTTCCCCTGAGAGCATGGTCCCCGGCCCACCACCCCAGCTACTCTGTCCTTGCAATAATGGGTTAAGATGGAAGAAATAATCATGTTATGTTGAAGTTCAGTTAATATTAATCTTCTTTCTAATATGTGCTGTCACAGATTTCAAACAACCAAATTTCTGTCACCTATCTAATCAATACCCCACCTTCTCCCTCCTTCCATCTCCACCCTTGCAGCCACCAAAGTCTTTTCTTCTATACATGAGTCTGTTTTTAAGTTCTTATTGTAGGGGTCTCATACAATATTTGTCCTTTTGTCACTGACTACTTTTACTCAGCATAATGTCCTCCAATCGAAAACAGGTTAGGAGATGTTTCCTGCAATCATCGTTGTTCTTTATCATTACACAGTGTTCCATTGAGTATATATACTATACCTATCCATTCCTCTGTTGTTGGGCATCTGGACTGATTCCATCTTTTTGCTATCGTGGACTGTGCTGCAATAAACATTCATGTGCATGTAACAGTTGGTGTGAATGGCCTTGATTCTGTAGGACATATTCCAAGCAGTGGAATTACTGGGTCAAATGGTATACCTATATCTAGCTTTTTAAGGAAGTGCCAGATTGCTTCCCAAAAAGGTTGCACCATTTTGCAATCCCACCAACAGTCTAGGAGAGTTCCAATCTCTCCACAGCCTCTCCAGCATTTGTTGTTTTGCATTTTTTGGATGATGGCCCACCTTGCTGGGGTGAGATGGTATCTCATTGTTGTTTTGATTTCAATTTCTTTATTAGCTAATGATCATGAACATGTCTGCCTGTGTTTTTTGGCTGCCTGGATCTCCTCTTTAGAGAAATGTCTGTCCACCTCCTTTGCTCATCACTTAACTGGATGATTTATATTTTTCTTACCGACATTTTGTAGTACTTACAGATTATGGAGATCAGGCCTTGGTCTGACATATAGTTTCCAAATATTTTTTCCCATTCTGTAGGTGGCCTTTTAATTCTGTTAATAAAGTCTTTGGATGAGCACAAGTGTTTGATTCTTAATAGTTCCCATTTATTTATTTTCCCTTCTGTTGTTTGTGGTTTGTTTGACAGACTTTGAAGTCTGTCTATGTTGTGTAGTAAAACTTCCAATGTTGTTCCTACTTTTTCTTGGATGAGCTTTATCATTTTAGATTTGATATTTAGGTCTTTTATAGAGTTTGAGTTGGTTTTTGTATAAGGTGTAAGATATGGGTCTTGTTTCAATTTATTACACATAGATATCCAATTTTGCCAGCACCATTTGTTGAAGAGATTGTTTTTATCCCAGTTTAATGTCTTAGGGTGTTTGTTGAATATCAGCTGTTCATAGGAAGATGTTGTCATCTGGGGTCTCAGCTCTGTTCCATTGATCTATCTGTCTCTTTTTGTACCAGTACCAGGCTGTTTTGACTACTGTGGCAGTGTAATAGGTTCTAAAGGCAGGTAAAGAGAGACCTCCGAGTGTGTTCTTCTTCAGCAGTGCTTTGCTTACCCAGGACATTTTCCTTTTTCCAACAAAATTGGTGATTTGTTTCTCCATCTCATTAAAAAATGTCACTGGAATTTGTATTGGGATTACATTATATAAGTAGATTGCTTTGGGTAAAATAGATATTTTCACAATGTTAAGTCTTCCTATCTATAAGCAGGGTGGATTTTTCCATTCATGTAAGTCTCTCTTAGTTTCTTGTAGTAAGGGCTTGTAGTTCTCTTTATAAACGTCTGTTATTTCTATGGTTAGATTTATTCATAGCTACTTTATCTTCTTAGGGTCTATAGTAAATAGTACAGATTTGGTGATTTCTTCCTTAATAATCTCATTGTCAGTGTAAAGGAATTCTAGTGTTTTACTTATGTTTATCTTGTATTCTGAGACTTTCCTGAACTCTTCTATCAGTTTTAGAAGTTTACTTATGGGTTCGTTACGATTCTCTGTGTATACAATCATATCATCTGCAAACAGGGAGATTTTGACTTTATCTTTGCTGATGCAGATGCCCTTTATTTCTTGGTCTTATCTGATTGCTCTGGCTAGAACTACTAGCACAATGTTGAACAGGAGATGTGAGAGTGGGCATCCTTGTCTAGTTCCCATTCTCAAGGAAAATTGTTTCAGTCTTTCTCCATTTAGGATGATGTAAGGCAGCTGGCTTTGTATAAATGGCCTTTATTGCACTGAGGAGTTGGTCATCTCTTCTTACTTTGCTGAGAGTTTTTAACATGAATCGGTGTTGGACTTTATCAAATGCCTTTTCTGCATCAATAGACAAGATCAGGTGATTCTTGTCTTTTGTGATATTTATGTGGTCGATCATATTAATTGTTTTTCTGATGTTGAACCAGCATTGCATCTCTGGTATGAATCCAACTTGGTTGTAATGGATTATTTTTTGGATATGTTGTTGCATTCTATTGGCAAGAATTTTGTTGAAGATCTTTGCATCTAGATTCATGAGCGATAACTATCTGTAGTTCTCCTTTTTGTTTGGGTCTTTACCTGGCTTTGGTATCAGAGTTATGATGGCTTCATAGAATGAATTTGGTAGTATTCCATCCCTTTCTATACTGTAAAATAGTATCAGTAGTATTGGAGATAAGTCTTCTCTAAAAGCTTGATAGAATTCTGTGGGCCCGGGCTTTCTTTGTTCGGTAGTTTTTGAATGACTTTTTCCATCTCTTCCTTTGTGATGGGTTTATCAAGTTCTTCTGCTTCACCTTGTGGTAATTTTGGTGGGTGATACAAATCACAGACTTTGTCCATTTCCTCTAGGTTTTCAAATTTGTTAGAGTACAGTCTTTCATAGTATTCTGTGATGGTGTTTTTTATTTCTGTTGGATCTGTGGCGACAACTCTCCTCTCAATTGTTTGGGTTATTTGTTTCCTTTCCTGCTTTTCTTTAGTAAGTTTAGCCAATGGTTTGACAATTTTGTTGATCTTTTCAAAAAATCAGCTTTTGGTCTTTTCAATTGTTTCAATTGTTCTTCTCTTATTCATTGAGTTCTGCTCTAAACTTCATGGTCTGTTTTCTTCTGCTGACTGAGTGGTTCCTCTGTTGTTCTGTCTCTACCTGTTTAAGCTGTAGGATCAGTTCCTTGATTTGGTTTCTTTCTTCCTTCCAGATGTGTGCATTTATGGAGAAAAACTGACCTCTGAGCACTGCTTTGGCTGTATCTCATAGGTTCTGGTATGAAGTATTTTCATTCTCGTTGGAATCCATGAATTTCTTTATTTCATCCTTGATTTCTTCTACAACCCATGATTTTCTGAGGAAGATGTTCAGTTTCCTGGAATTCCACTTTCTGTTTATGTTTTTTCTACTACTGATTTCGACTTTTATGAGTTTATGATCAGAGAAGATGCTTTGCATTAATTCAATGGTGTGGATTTTGTTGAGAATTGCATTATGTCCTAACACATGGTCAATTCTGGAGAAGGTGCCATGTGCACTGGAAGGTGTAGTTGTCCGCTGATGGATAGAAAGTTCTGTATATGTCAATGAGTTCTTGTTGTTTAATTGTGTCACTAAGGTCTTCTGTGTCTCTATTTAAATTTTTACTACTCGATCTGTCCAATATTGAGAGTGAAGTGTTGAAGTGTCCCACTATTATTGTGGAGTGATTTATCCCATCTTTGAGTGCAGTCAGTGTTTCTTGGGTTTATTTAGGTGCTGTAATATTAGGTGTATAAGTATTTGATATTATTAAGTCTTGATTGTGTATTGAACCTTTCAGCAATAGTTTCCATCCTTGTCCACAATGGCAGATTTTACATTAAAATTGACTTTATCTGAGATTAGAATTGCCACACCTGCTCTTCTTTGTGTATTGTTGGCTTGATATTCTTCCATCCTTTAATTTTTAGCTTGCTCATATCTTTAAGTCTAAGGTGAGTTTCTTGTAGGCAACATATGGATGGGTCATGTCTTTTGATCCAAGATGTCACTCAGTGTCTCTTTACTGCAACACTCAGTCCATTCACGTTCAATGTAATTATTGATAGGTATGTGTTTAGTGCTGCCATTGTGATATGTTTATTTTTGTGTTGATGTTTGCTCTGTTGTTCTTATTAATCTGTTCTCCAACCTTCTTTGTGAATTGATTTTTCACTTTTTTCAGGGTTGGTTTTGTTGTTGTTGAGACTCCTGTGTTATGTTTCTTGATTTGATATGTTGCATCTTTATTGTGCTTTACGGCTGCCCCATGATCCTCCTTAATAAACTAAGTGTAAACCCAATTGTAATTACTACCAGTCTTATTAACTTCCTCTCCATTTGGAAGGACTATAACAACTGTAGTACATCCCTCATTTTAATATGATAGCATCACAGTTTTCATGATATCATCACTGGATCATTTCTTTCACTACTATAGCTATGACTGAGTTTGGAGCCTTCCCAAACTGAGTAGATTTCTGGACGATGTGTCCTATATTTGCCTCTAAAATACAAAACTAGTGTTTTTGTTCTTCTAAGCCAAGAGATTCTTCCAGTATTTCTTGTAGCTTTGGTTTGGTTTTTACAAAGTCTCTGAGTTTCTGTTTATTTGCAAATGTCTTAATGTCCTTTTCATATTTAAAAGATAGTTTTGCAGGATATATAACTCTTGGTTGGAATTTCTCCTTTAAGGCTTTGAGTATGTCATGCCACTGTCTCCGTGGCAGCATCATTTCTGCTGAGAAATCTGACAAATGCCTGAAGACTTACCCTCTGAATGTTAGCTTTGCTTTGAGTCTTGCTGCCTTTAAGAGTTCCTGCTTATGTTTCATTCTGTTAAGCTTGATTATAATATGTCTTGGAGTCTTCCCTTCAGGATGTATATTGACTGGTGTTCAATATGCATCTTGGCTATCTGTATTCTATTCTTTCATAATTTCTGGAAAGTTTTCTGTCAGCAGCTCAGCAATAACATTCTCTGTGTTCTCAGGTGTCTTGCCCTATTCAGGGACTCCAGTTAATTGTAGGTTGTTCCTCTTAATAGAGTCCCACATGCTTCTTAATGCTTCTTCATTGTTCTTGTTTCTTTTCTCTGATTTTTCCTCATAGGTGCTGGAGTCAGTAGCTCTGTCTTCCAAGTCAGAAAGTTTCTTTTCCATTTGTTCCATTCTGTTTTCTTGGCTTTGAATTGAAGTTTCTATGTCTTTGATTTTGTTCCTGATCAGCTGGATTTCAGAGTACTGGTGTTTCATCAGAGCAAATAGCTTGCTTCATTTTTCATTTTGTTGTGCTGCATTTTGTATAAGGTGTAGGAGGGCTCTCTATATAGTCCTTTTGTATTTACCTTCCAATATTTCAGAAAGGTTTCTTCATCTGGGAAGTTCCATGGTGCTTTCATTTGGAGGCCTTCTGAAGCCATGCATGATTTCTTCATTATGCTTTTATCCAGAGTTTGTTGCTTTGGGGGCATCATGTGAGTCAATAGGTTCTGGGAGAGATGCTGTGAGGATGGACTGCAGTTGTTCCTCTAGGCCTTCTTAAAATGAAAGGTGAAAAGTAAAAGGCATCTGACAACTTCCAAAGTCAGTCAGGGTTTTCAGCTGTACAGGTCCCTCTTCCCAGCTGGCAAAGTAAGCACTGATATATCCTACTCCAGATGTTATAAACTAGTTCAAAATGCAGACAGGCTACTGCCCTGACGGCCTCTGCTGTTGGTTCCTAGCCATAGGCGACCCTGTGTAGAATACTGCTTTTCTGCCAGAAAAGCCCTCTCCTCTGAGTAGGCGTTGCCTCCCAGCCTAGGAATTAGGTCCAGCTGGGGCCTCCCATGGATATATCTGCCTCCCAGTGGAACAGATGGCATCTCGTCAAGCTTCCTGCCTGCCTTGGTACAGGCTACCCAATGGCAGAGGCAGAAAGTGAGGCCAAAGGTGCAAAGACGTTCAGAGCGCAAAGCCATGTTCTCAAAATATGGCAATTTCACCTCCCAATCCCACCAGCAGTGTGCCTGAGATTAGCTGCTAGTCAAGTCTCAGTTCCACCTTCTGGCTAAGACAGAGAAACAAAAAGTTAAAATGGTTACTTACCTTCGCTCCACAAAAGCCAGCTCTCACTAAGAGCGTGGGTCACTGAAAGAGAGGAAGCTTTCTGTTCAGTGGTATGAAGTCCAAATTAACAGCTCTATGCCATGTCCTAGGGCTCACCAAGTGTCCAGAAGGCTCCATTCAATTATCACTTCAAGTCTTGTTTTCCAGAGGTAGTTAGGGAGACACATGTTTAGTCCACCATCTTGACTCCACCCCCCAAAAATCTCTCACAACCTTTATCATGTGTGGTCTTATTACTGTAGCTATTGTGTCAATCCATCTCATTCAGAGTGTCCCTTTTTCACTGACCTGCTACCTTTCCTTTTGAAGTTTACAATGTTTGAAGACTAAGGGAAAAATATATAATATTGTCTAATGTAGTCCTAAAGATGATGATGATGGATAGATAGATACATAGATTAGACAGATAGCTGCCTACCATTAAGTTGACTGCAACTCAGGGTAACATTATACACAACAGAGTAGAATGTTGCCCAGACTTGTGCCATCTTCACCACAGCTTGCCCATTCATGTTTGTAGCTATTGTGCCAATCCATCTTACTCAGTGTCTCCTTCACTCTCATTAGCCGTACATTTCATGAAATATGATGTTTTCCTCTAACTAATGATCCTGCCTAAAGATGCATGTGAAGCAAATGAGTCAGACAATTTTCTGTTGTGGTCTATAGAGTTTTCAGTGACGAATACTTGGAAGTTTATCACCAAATCTGTCTTCATCTCAGAGCTCTCCTGAAATCTGTAACACGTGGCCCTGCTCATATTTGAAATACTGCTGGTATAGCTTCCACTATCACAGCAACACAAGACACCACAGTATAACAGACTGACAGATGAGTAGTGAAATATATACAGCAGAATGATTTAAAATGAATACATTATAAATCAGGAAGGGTATAGGGATATAAAAGGAAATAAGACTGCATACTTGACTGAAAATGACAAAATGACAACAGCAGTAGACTGTGATAAGTTATGACCATATAATTAAATGCCTAGAGTCACCAGGAAAATTTCTTCCCAAGGAAATACTTTCCAAAATATTATGGATATAGCAAAATAGAATTCTAAAATATACTCAAGTAAGAAATAGGAAGACATAAAAAAGGAAATAGATACATAAAAAAGGGAAAAAAAGAAACTAAAAACAAAATGGCACACTTTCATCCTAAAATATCAATAAATACAGCAAATGGAAATAGTCTAAAAAGACAGATAAATAGAATGAATTAAAAAACACAACCCAGTTATATGTTATCTATTAGCAACTTACTTCAAATACAATGATATAGGCAGGTTGGAAGTAAAAGAGTGGGAAAAAATATCATGAATACTAATTATTTTTTAAAGATGCTAACATCAAATAAAGCAGGCTTCAGTGTAATAAATATTACCAGATACATAAAGGGATGTTATACAGTGATAAAAAGAAGAAATAGCAATCCTAATTGTATACATCTCAAACTACAGAGCTACAAAACACATGAAGCAAAGTCGACAGAACAGAACAGAAAGGAAAGCTAAACAAATCCACAAGTATAGTTAAATACTTCTATACCACTCTCTCAACAAAAGAATGACTAGAAAGAAAATTACCAAGGATGTAGAAGAACTCAACACCACAACCAAACAATGGGATCTAATCAACATTTATAGAACATTCACTCTAACAATACCATAACACAATTCTTCACAAGTGCCCAAGGCATATAAGAGGATGGCCAGTTAAGTTAATAAACTCATCCTAGAAAAAGTTCTACATACCACATTACTGAATATCACTACAGTCACCTTTGAAGTATTCACCCTAGGAAGCTATGTACTGATGCCAGCACCTAGTTCACCCTTCAAAGCAATTTTGGAACTCTCTGAAATGGTCGTCAGAGCTGTCATCATATTATCCTTGAATGCCATCAAAATGTCTTCCTTTCAATATTTCTTTTACTTTCAGGTAAAGAAAAACATGACTGGGGACCATGTCAGGTGAGTAGGGAGGGTGTTCCACTACAGTTATTTCTTTACTGGCTAAAAACTCCCTCACAAACAACTATACAATTAAGTTCACAAACTTACCACTGTGCCACTATATGCAATGGTCATTCCAGAAAGAGTTCCAAAATTGCTTTGAAGGGTGGACTTGACACTGACTTAGGTGCATAGCTTCGCAAGGTGAATACTTCAAAAGTGACTGTAGTGATATTCAGTAATGCCATATGTAGCACTTAGAATAATTATGTTCACAAACTTAACTGTCAGACCTCGTATACTGAGACTGAGAATATTCTAGTCTACAAAATCTCAAAACAAAGTAAAAGAAATGAAATCATTACATAACAGGGGAATTAAATTATTCTCAATCTATAATGGAATAAATCTAAAAGTCAATAGCAAAGATGAAAAAATTTCCCAATATGCAGGAATATAATAATATGTTTCTAAATATTTCATAGGTTAAAACAGAAGAAGGAAAAAAAATTAAAAATAAATCAAAATAGTTGCAAGACACATTAAAGCAGTGCTGAGGAGGAAAATGTACAGTACTAAAGACATCTGTTACAAAAAAGGAAAAGTTTCAAATGAATAATGTAAGATTTCACAATCCAAGGGGGAAAGAATGCAAAATGAATCCCAAAGCAAAAAGGAAGAAAATACTGAAGAACGGAAATCAATGAAATTGAACACAGAAAAACAATTTTCTACTCTGACTTTTCTAATCGATAAACAAGCAGCCTGTTCTTTGAAAGGATCAAAAAGATGACAAATCTCTAACAAGGCAGATACAGTAGAAAAGAAGACAAGTTGCTAATATCAAGAAGAATCAAGGCTATGTCTACAGGCACTGCAAACATTAAACGGACAATAAGAAAATATTGTGAATAATTATACATATTTTGGCACATTAGACAAAATAAGTCACTTCTTCAAAAAAATAAAAAATAAACAAAAAGGCTACTACAAATCATTCTATATGAAATATGTCCTGAGAATATTAATAACTCCTCAAAATAAAATCTCCAGTTCCAGATGATTTCACTGGAGAATTCTTCAAAACTTTTAAAGAAGAATTAACACCAGTCTACATAAACTTTTCCAGAAGGTAGAAGATGAAGCACTTCTAATTGATTTTATACTGCTAGTATTATTTTCATAACAAAATGACACAAAACACTACAAAAATGAAAATTACGGATCAATATTCCTTATGAATATATTTCTAAGGAAACATAATTCAATAAAATTATTCAAATAAAATTCAAAAATAATTACACAAACCATTACTAAGGAAAATCTAGTGTTGTAATGGCTAAAAGCTACAGATGATAACCAAAAAGTCAGCAATTCAAATCCACCATGTGCTTGGAAAATCGATAGGGCAGTTCTATAGGGCAGTGGGTTTGAGTTTGGGTTCTTTTTTTAAGTGGTGTTTATTCCATGGATGCAAGACTGGTTCAATATTTAAAAATCAATTAATTTATCTTACTATATTAACACACTAAATAAGAAATAATACCATATCAAATAATATAGAGAAAGTATTTGACAAAATTCAATACATATTCATAATAAAATCTCTTTTCAGTTTGAAAAGAATGACTACAAAAACAAAATCCAGTAATATTATACTTAGTGATTAAAGATTGACAGATCAACTACTTTCTCCCTACAGCTAGGAAGGAACAAAACAAAAGTGCTTTTACCTCTCTTATTCAACACAGTGCCAGAAATCACAATGAATCTACAAATATCTAGAACTGGTAAATGACAGCAGAAATTATCAGGATGCAAGGTAATCATACAAAAAAATCAGTACTATTTCTATATACTAGCAATAAACACATAGACATTATTAAAAAGTCCAATATCATTCACTATCAAAATAATTAAATATTAGGGTGTAAATCTGAAACCCAAAGTAGAAACACAAGACTCATACTCAAAACTATAAATCTGTGATGAAAAAAATCAAAACAGCTCTAAATAAATGTGAAGACATATTGTGTTGTTATTTTGGAAGACTCAACATAGCAAAGATGTCAGCTCTTCCCAAATAACATACAGGTTTTACACAATCACCATCCAAATCTCAGCAAAGCTTTTTGTAGATGGACAAGCATACTCTAAATTGTACATGGAAAGGCAAAGGTCCAAGAACAATTAAAACAATCTTCACAAATAATATGGTGAGACTTGCTCTACTCGTATTAAAGCATACTATGTAGGTAACCAAACTGATGGAGAAAGAGACATATAGGTCAGTAAGACACAGCCAAAGACCCAGAAACAGACCCAGACAAAAAAGTTTAGCTAATGTTTGACAAACAAAGATAATTATGCATTGCCATCCAGTCAATTCTGATTAATAGTTACCCTACAGGACAGAGTAAAACTGTCCCATAGAGTTTCCAAGTTTTAATCTTTACCAAAGAAGACTGCCCTATCTTTCTTCTACAAACTGGCTGGTAGATTCAAATCACTACTTTAGCAGACCAGACAAATGAAAATGCACATGCACAGTCAAACAAAAACTAATCTTGATTTAAGTCTCACAACTTATCAAAATTTTAACTCGGGGGCAGGGAGTCACGATTGTGGACTAGACACATATCTCCTACATTCCCACTGAGAACTCAGGCCTCAAAAGAGAATTGAATGGAGTAGCATGGAAACCCAGGGAGCCCTAGGATCTGGAGTAAGGTTGTCACACTGGACTAGGCACCAGTAACAGAATAACTCATTCTCTCTAGGATGAGGCAGTGACATGCTGAGTCCTGCTTCTGCTGATTCATCTTTTGGAAGGAATGCAGGTAATGATGCCTTCTTTGTTATCCAGGAGGCGGGAACGGGGCATGAGCTAGCTAATATGCTGATCTGCAGTGCTCAAGTAAACAACGTATAGCACAGCAGAGAGACTGTGCTTGGGATGGGCACATACTGAGAGCCCAGCTGCTAACTGATGGTACCATGGCCCTCCACCATCTCTTTTCTGAGCTGCACCAAAGATTCTGTTGTTTCACTGCAAGAAAGGAAGCTTGGGAAGGACACCATCTTGAACAGCTGGGAGGTGGAGTCACCTACCTGGAGGTCTTAGCTGAATCTAATTCTCACATGGAGCAGCAGTCCCTATCTGGAAAGTGCAGAAAAGTTGTGCTTTGAGCAGTGGTGCTATGGGTTGGGACTGGTAGAGGATGGCAGAAAGGCCATAACCCTCCGTACTTTGAACCACATCATAGCATCTTGAGATGGCCTATGAGGTGTTTCCCTTGTCAGCCAGAAGGTGGGGCCTGCCAAACCTAAGGGCCTGACTGATTTTGGCAGCTATGGGACAGCTCCTCACTCAGCTGTAAAGTACGTTTGTAAAATAAGGCCTACTGGAGAACTGACAGCTGAGCAGCCTGGCAGCATCTCTTCCACTCTTCAGTGATCCACAACATAGCCTGGGCTGATGGCACCCCAGTGACTCCACAAGCAGGGTCCCATCTTTGCTAGACAAGAGGCAGAGCCTAACACCCCACAGAACCTAGCTAAAGCCAGTCACTAGCGTACTCAGATGTGGCTAGTGACCAACTCCCCTCTTAGAACTAATCTTCTGCTCCTCTTGAGGTAACACCAGAGAAGTCAAACAGCTTCTAGACAGCATGAAGACAACAATCAATAGCTAGCCATTTGAAGAAGCACTCCACCATAGCTCCAGAAAACTCCTAAAATAAAGAATCAAAGAAATTCCCAAATGAAGAAGTCTTTCTGAAACTACCAGAGGCTGAGTACAAAAGAATCACATACAGAGCCTTCCTAGAAACTAAACAAAATGCAGCAGAGCAATCTAATCTAAGCCCTACCCCCTCGCCCTCGCTCCTTCCCCTCCCTTGCAGCTGTCAAAGAGTCTCTTCTTCCATACACAAGTCTGTTTTTGAGATCTTATCACAGAGGTCTCATACAATATTTATCTTTTTGTTGCTGACTACTTTCACTCAACATAATGTCTTCCAGTTGAGATATGTATGGAGCAGAGAGGAATAGTGTGCTGTCACCGGACAGGGAGAGCAATGGAAGCTGCATATAGGTGGGTATATAAATTTATATGGGAATGTACATTTTCACTCAGTCATATTAAATTTAAAAAAATGCAGTGGAACAACATGAAACCCAAAGTAAGATTTCTGAACCTATGGAACACCAATGATATCAAATCAATAACAAAATGACAGAATGAGGCAATTCAATCCAAAGCCACAAGAGCATAACAGAGGAGATGGAAAGCAGAATTAGTGAACTTGAGGATAGAGCAACTGACACCAGCATTTCTGAGGAGAAATCAGAGAAAAGAAATAAGAAAAGTGAAGAAATACTAAGAAACATGTGAGACTCTACGAATAAGGATAATGTACAAATAACTGGAGTTCCTCAAGAGGGAGTGATAGCTGAAAATACAGAGAGTATTCTTGTAAAGTTGTTGAACAGAAAACTCCCCTGAAATTATGAAAGAACATAGATTTCCAAGATGCATATAGAATACCACAAAAATGTAGACCCCAAAAGAAAGACACCACAACATATTATAATGTAGCTTCATGAAATGAAACATAAAGAGAACCTCTTAAAGGCAATGAGGTTTGAAACAAAGCTAACATACAGAGAAAAGCCATGTAGACTTTTGTCTAACTTCTCAGCAGAAATGATGTTGGCAAAAAGGCAGAGGGATGACACATTCTAAGCCTTGCAGGAGAAAAACGTCCAACCAAGAATTATATATCCTGCAAAATTGTCTCTCAAATATGAGGTGAAATTAAGACATTCACAGATAAATAGAAACTTAGAAACTTTGTAAAACCAAAACTACAAGAAATACTGAAAGAAGCTCTTTGATTAGAAAAAAATAAATCAAGTATACACTTAGGGGGGCAAGGCAAGACACAGTACCCAGAATCCTACTCATTTAGGGAAATCACAAAGCTCAACAAAGATACAGTATTAAAGGAAGGGAACCAGTGATCAAAACACAAAAATTATGACATCATCACACTAAAAAGAGAGTATATTACAGTAGTTATAACCCTTTCAGATGGAGAGAAAATTAAAAAGATATGCAGAAGTTAAAGTCTGGTTTAAACTTAGAATAGGAACAGAGATCATAGGGGTGGCCACAAAGCAAAACAGCAATGTGACATATCAAAACAAGAAACATAATAGAAGAGTCTCAACAAACACAAAACTGACACTGAAACACATGCAAAGTCAACCCATAAAGAAAAGTGACCCAGAACAGAGTCTAAGAGCAATATAAAAAGCATCAACAACACAAAAATGTCTTCATCAAAATGACAGCACTAAACACATACCTATCAATAATTACTCTGAAGGCTTCAATAAAGAGATAGTGAGTGATATCCTGGATCAAAAGACATAATCCATCAATAGGTTGCTTACTAGAAACACACATTAGACTCAAAGAAATGAACAAACTGAAAACCAAAGGATGGGAAAATATATATCAGGCCAACAACAAACAAAGAGCAGGAGTGGCAATACTGATCTGAGATGAAACAGAGTTTAGTGCTAAACTGACTGTGGTGGTCAGGATTATGTCAACTTGGCTACTCCATATTTGGCTGCTGTGTTAAGTGGCAGGGCGAGGTTTGTGGTAGCTCCCCTCCCCTCGGCTCTCATCTCTAGACCTTCCACTACTACTGCTGGTCTGCTCACATAGCCAGGGGATCCTGCTCTCTTCTCCCAGCGTCTGGTTCCAGGACTTGAACTAGCAGCTGTTGGACTCATCAGTCCTTACAGTCGGCACTTGAGAGTCCTGCTCCCTGACCTGCCGATCCTGGGTTTGCCAGCCTCTGCCACTTTGTCTCGCCACCAGCTTGGGATCCACTGACCTACAAAACCGGTGATCTAGAACTCTGGTCTCTGACCTGCTGACTTTGGGTTCCTCAGCTTCTGTGGCCACGTGAGGCTTGTGCCAGAACCTGGAACATTCAGCTTCTGTGATTGCGTGAGCTGTTTCCTATATCTATATCTATCTATGTATCTCTATATTATAAATCTTTCCTTGTACCTACACATGTTACTGGTTTTGCTTCCCTAGAAAACCCAGCCTAAGAAACTGACCATCATGGACAAGGATGGTTGCTGATATTGCTGAAAGGTTCAGAACATAAGCAAGACATAACAATATTAAATATTTATACACCCAATACCAGAGCACCTCAATACATCAAACAAACACTAACAATGTTGAAAAACGTGATACATCACTCCACAATAATAGTTAGAGACTTCAGTACTCCACTTCCAGTAATGGACAGATCATCCATAAAAAAAAATCAGTGAAGACATGCACAATTGTTAAAATTAACCAACTAGACCTCATCGACACATACAGAACTTTTTATCCATCAACAGAGAAGTACAACTTCTCCAGTGCACATGGAACATTTTCCAGAATAGACCATGTGTTACGACATAAAGTAAGTCTCAACAAAAGCCAAACCACTGAATTATTGTAAAGCATCTTCTTGGACCATAAAGCCATAAAAGCTGAAATCACTAGCAGAAACATAGGTAGAAATTGGAACTCACAGAAACTGACCAACACCTTCCTCAAAAACCCATGAGTTATAGAAGAAATCAAGGATGAAATAAAGAAATTTATGGAATCAAATGAGAATGAAAAACATCCTACAATAACCTATGGGATACAGCAAAAGCAGTGCTAAGAGGTCAATTTATCCCTACAAATGCACATACCTAGAAGGAAGAAAGGACCCAAACTAAAGAATTAAACCTACAGCTTGAACAGTAGAAAAAGAGCAACAGAGGAACCCCTCAGGTGCCAGAAGAAAGCAGACCATAAAGATTAGAGCAAAACTAAATGAATAAGGGAATAGAAGAACTGAAAAAAAAATAACAAAATGAAAAGCTGATTCTTAGAAAAGATCAACAAAATTGATAAATCACTGGCTAAACTTGCAAAGGAAAAACAGGAGAGGAAACAAATAACCTGAATAAGAAATGAGATAGGAGATGTCACAACAGATGCAACTGAAATCAAAAGTGTCATAACAGAATGCTACAAAAGTTGTACTCAAACAGATTTGAAAACCTAGAGAAAATGGACAAATTTCTAGATTCATAGCACCTACCAAAGTTATTACAAGGAGAACAACTTAATAAACCTATCACAAAGGAGGATATTCAAAAATTCATCCCCAAACTAACAAACTAAAAAAGTCCTGGTCAGATGGCTTTGCTGCAGAATTCCACCATACTACTGAGGCTACTTCACAACATGGAAATGGAGGGAATACTCCCAAATTCATTCTAAGAAGCCAGCATAACCCTGGTACCAAAGCCAGATAAATATGCCCAAAAAATATAAAATTACAGACCAGTATCATTCATGAACCAAGATGCAAAAACCTTCAACAAAATCTTAGCCAATAAAATTCAACAACATATCACAAAAATAATTCATCATGACCAAGCTGGATTCATACCAAGGATACAAGGCTGGTTCAACATCAGAAAAACAATTAATGTGATCAACTACACAAATAACACAAAGGATAAGAATCATCTGATATTTGTCAAGTGATGCAGAAAAGGCATTTGATGAAGTCCGACACCCATTCATGTTAAAAACTCTCAGCAAGATAAGAACAGAGGGAAAATTCCTCCACACAATAAGGGACATCTACACAAAGCCAACTGCCTGCATCATCCTAAATGGAAAGAGACTGAAAGAATTTGATTTGAGAATGAGAACTGGACAAGAATGCCCACTCTCACCACTTCCATTAAAAGTTGTGCTAGATGTTCTAGCCAGAGCAATTGGATAGGACAAAGAAATAAAGAGCATCTACATTGGCAAAGAAGAAGTAAAAATCTCTCTATCTGCTGATGATGTGGTTATATATACAGAGAATCCTAAAGAATCCCTAAGTAAACTATTGGAACTAATACAAGAGTTCAGCAAAGTATCATGATATAAGATAGACATAAGTAAATCAGTAGGGTTCCTTTCTACCAAAAAAGAGATCATCAAAGAAGAAATCACCAAATCAGTATCATTCAGTATAGCTCCCAAGAAGATAAAATACCTAGGAATAAATCTAACTAGAAACATAAGAGACCCATATAGAGAGAACTACAAGACCTTACTGCAAGAAAACAAAAGAGATTCACATAAATGAAGTAACATATCCTGCTCATGCATAGGAAAGTTTAACATTGTGAAAATGTCTTTATTTTATCCTAAGTGATCTACATATACAATGCAATCCCAATACAAAGTCCAGTGACATTTTTTAATGAGATGGAGAAACAAATCACCAACTTCAGAAAGAGAAGAAACCCCAGATCAGTAAAGCACTACTGCTGAAGAGGAACAATTTGGAAGTCTTCTCACTACCCAATATTAGAACCTATTATACTACCACAGTAGTCAAAACTGCCTGCTACTGGTACAAAAAGACACTCACAGACCAATGGAAAAAAGTTGAGACTCTAGAATCCTCTTAAGAACAGTTGATGTTGGACAAAGGACCTAAAATTGTAAACTAGGGTAAAAACAGTTTCTTTAACAAACTGAGTTGGCAAAATTGGATATCCATTTGAAAAAAAACTGAAAGAAGATCCATATCTCACACCTTACACAAAAACTAACTCAAAATGGATCAAAGACCTAAATGTCAAACTAAAATGATAAAGATCATTCAAGAAAAAATGTGGTTAACAATGGAAGTTCTAATACACAGCTTAAACAGACTTCAAAATCTGTAAAGAAAGTATGATCAATAGAAGAGAAAATAGATAAATGGGAACTACTGAGAATCACACTTTTGCTCATCCAAAGACTATCAAAAGAGTTAAAAGATCACCTACAGAATGGGAAAAAATCTTTGGCAGCCATATGTCAGACTGATGTCTGATCTCCATAATCTGCAAGGTACTACAAAATATCAACAATAAAAAGATAAATAACTCAATTAAGCAGTGGGCAAAGGAGCTGGGCACATACTTCATCAGGGAAGACATCCAGGCAGCCTAAAGACACTTGAAGAAATGCTCCTGATCATTAGCCATAACTCAAAAAACACAAAACAGCAAATCCTGGAGAGGTTGTGGAGAAATTGGAACTCTCCTACACTGCTGATGGGATTGCATAATGGTACTACCTCTTCAGAAAGTAATTTGGTGCTTCCTTAAAAAGCTGGAAATATATACATCATTTGATCCAGCAATCATACTGCTCAGAATATATCCTACAGAAACAAAATCTGTCACACGAACAGACACATGCACACTAGTGTTTACTGCAGCACAGTAAACAATAACAGAAAGATGGAATCAACCTAGATGCCCATTGACAGACAAATGGATAAGCAAACTATGGTACATATACTCAATGGAACACTGTGCAATGATAAGGAACAATGATGCTTCTAGGAAGCATCTCATAACCTGGTTTCAATTGGAAGACTTCATGCTGAGTGAAATCAGTCAGCAGCAAAAGGACAAATATTGTATGAGACTCCTGCTATAAGGACTTAAAAATAGACTTATGTACACAAGAAAAGAGTCTTTAATTCCTACACAAGTGGGGGGATAAGGAAAGGACTGGTCATCGATTGGATAGTTGATAGAAATTTGGTTAGTTGAAAGTAGTGACAAGACACAGTAGAAAGCAGATCAACTTAACTAGACTTCAACATAACCTGAAAACTCTTCTGATCTTAACCCAATATTGCAAAGACAGAGTGGCAGAGGTTGGGATCTGGGAACTATGCTCTCAAGGGACATCAAGGCCAATTGGCATAACCAGCCTATTACTAAGAGAGTCCTCTGCACCTGATACTGGTCAGTGGCATCCAGAGTCCTAGAAGCTAGCAAGCTACTATCTGAGGTACACCAAATGATGCCAATTCATGCAGAACAGATAATCACCACCAACAACAAAGACATGAGGAAAAAAGCTCTGGAGACAGAAGGACATGTGTGAATCGGAGATTGTATCAACACATTACCAGAAGAACCAGATGGTGCCCAGCCACTACAAAAGATAGCTGTGATGGGGTGCACAATGTTGAGTTCCTGTGATAACACAAGAAAAAGAGGTATGCAGCTCAATAACTCTACTAAAAGGCCACAGCTGATGGTCTGACAGCCTGGGGGATCCACTGGGAGCATGGTCCCTACACTTGTTCCTTCCCCTGACCAGAAAACACTACCGAGTTCAACTTTTTAGACAAAAAAAGGCCTGGACTCAGGGACACAGTGTGACCGTACAGTGTGTGTACCTTATGGTTCTATGCATTTATAGGATGCTGTACTAAAGGGTGGAGAGGAGGGGACAGGAGCTTGCTAGTAGGACATGACAAGTACAGAATGAAAAGGGGGAGTGTGCTGTCACCAGACAAAGACAGCTGAAGGAGCTACTGTTAGGCGGGCATGGAAGTTTCATTTAGATTGTATACTTTCACATAATCACATTTTAAAAAAATTAATTCAAAATAGATCATGATATTAAATGTATAACATGAAACTACAAAACTTCAGAGGAAAAGAAATAGTAGAGAATCTTCTAGATCTACAGCTAGAAAAGTAATTTTTAATCTGACACCAAAAGCATGATCCATAAAGCAAAAAATTTGAACACTTGACAGGGAGAGCAGTGGAAGCTGCATATAGGTGGGCATGTAAATTTATACGGGAATGTAAATTTTCACTCAGTCATGTTAAATAAAAAAAATGTTAATGTACTGATTGCATCCCATCACACACACACACACACAAAATTAAAGATAGGTAAGAGAATGAAAAGAGAAATAAGCTGTCCAAGATGATGAGGGAGTCAGATACTTCATAATGTCCCTCTTACAACAAGGGCTGGAAAAAAAAAAATAAGTGAATAAAATGTAGATGACAACTTAGGAACCCTAATCCTAAAAGACAAGACTGAAGAATTGGACTGAGCACCCAGAGGAAGGTGGGACAAAACAGAAACAGAAGATACAGAGAATTTCAGATAGCTGGCTCCTTGACAGGCAAATCTGAATTGTGTAGACATATTGAGGTAAAGCAAGCAGCATTCTCAGCTGAAACCTACACCATCTGGTACAGCCAAGTATAAGCGACTGCATGCACATTCAGAATGGGACATTAGTGCTTCCTGTCCTGCAAAGTTAAGTACACACACCCTATTCACAAAGCCTACCCAGCTCCTAGAAACCCATGTGGCATTGTATTTAAGTGCTATGCCTGCTAATCGAACTGTTAGCAGTTCAAATTCACCAGGCACACTTTGGAAACTCTACAGAGCAGCTCTATCTACCTTATAGGGTTGCTATGTGTCAGAAGTCAACTTGATGGCAATGGGTTTTGGGTTTTACCCAGCTCCCAGTGCTGGGAGCACCTGCTCTCAATCACAACCTGGTAGCCTGCACCACTGCTCTGGCCCCTAAGCCAGGAGATTACGGTTGAGAGGCACTCACCCTTTCACTTAGCCTCTAGTGATGCCAGCCCACAGTTCTATAGAGCTTTTCTGCTCCCTGCAGTTATCTGCACCAGTGCCCTGCTGCCTGAACCTGCATAGCACAGCTATACTGAAACAAAGAAATCCACATTCCCAGCTGAAACCCCCACCACCTAGTACACTCAAGCAGGAGTGACTCTGAACTCATGGCAAGAGCCTGGCAGAGACGCTTGCTATGGAAAAAAGTGCAAGCACTCCACTTACCATGTCACTCCAGCACATGGAGATTTGCAGGGTTCCCCTACCTTCATCTCCCATCCTTTATGCCACACTCATGGATGCAGTCCAACAGCTCTTTGCCCCCTAAGCCAGGGGCCTATAGTCTGAAAGCACCTTCCTTTTCATTCAGTCACTATCACTGGGGACCCACAGTCTTCTATCACTTTTGCTCCCTCCAGTTACTTGTGCAAGCACCCCGCTAGCCAAATACAGAGACAAAGCAAGCAGCATTCTCATCCCAAAGCCCCATCACCTGATACAGCCAAGAAGCAGCAATGCTGCACTCATAGCCAGAGCCAGGCAGGAGTGCTTTCTGCTTTGTGAAAATCAGGAGCAGTCACCCCAATAACTGAATCCACCCCAACTAGCTGTGCTGGAGGTACACAGGATTGTGAAACGCCTTTATCCTCTTTGCTCATCACTCTGCCTGCTTACAAGTACAGTCTGGCAGTTCTCACCACTGTTCTACTCTCTAAGCCAGCAACCCTAAGTTTAGAGGCACCTGCCCCTTTGCCCAGCCACTCACACCAAGAGTCCTTGGTCTGTCACTGCTTTTCACCCACTCTGGTCACTCACATATATACTCTGCTCGCCATCTGCTCGCCACGTCTGCACGGTGTGGCCATGCTAAGACAAAGCAAGCAGCATTCCCAGCATCGCCTGATACAGCAAACCAGGAATGACAGCCATAACCAGAGAAGAGTACTTCTTACTTTGCTAACGCACACAAGTGTCCTGCTACCTAAACCTGCACAGTGTGGCCACACTGAAGCAAAGCAAGAAACATTCTCAAATGACTCTTCATCACCTCAGGTAGCCAGATAGGAGCAACTCTGCACTTGTGGCCAGAGCCAGTCATCTGCACCAGGATCTGGAAGACCAGTGATGCTGTTTATTTCCTACAGTCAACTGCTATGGGGCCTGAGGACCAGCTCCACAACCTTATCCATGATGCACTCCAATGAACAGGGGCACACCCACCAACTGGGATCCTATGGACAAGCAATATCACCCCTGCCTCATCCTAACTTTGTGACCCCTACATCTAGAAGCTTATTCCCACTCTGAATGTCCCCACATAGCCATATTCACCCAGGACCATCAGTGAGAGCTTCTATACAACCCATCTAGTGACCAATAACATGCGCACCCTCACCTCTGACTGTCAACAGAAGGTACAGCATATATACAACATCCAGCCAAGCAACCAAGGAAAATGTCCCTATATCCAGCAGCCACATGACTAGTTGGACATATACTACATCAGAAACACAACCTACATTCTCAGCAGCCCCAGACCAGCAAAAACAGACCTGTACCCATACACCTAGTCACCTCGCCACCCACCCACAGGTAAGAGATGAGAGCTTCAACGGAGCCATATCAGTGACCAGGGCAACACATACACCCAGCCTACTAGGGTCTATCAACACAAAACAAAGCAAAAATTCAATATAACACAGACAACATGCAATAAAGACAATAATTTCTTGATACCTTGGAGACAAAAGACAGTACCAAATCACATCAAGAAGCATGACGAGATGGAGTCAGAAAGTGACCCAAACAAAAAACCAAAATGCTTCTCAGAAGAAGAAACAGCAATGGAACTGCCTGATAAAGAATTTTAAAGACTGATGTGGAAACCTTGGTGATATAGTGGTTAAGTGCTACGGCCGCAGTTCACTTCAAGAAGAAGATCAATGAAACTCCAGAGAAAATCAAGAAAAGCACAGGCAACACCAAGAAAAGCAGAGACAAACAAGAAAAACAGACAAAATCAAGGAAAGCACAGACAAATCAATAGAATTCAGGAAAACAATTCTAGAGCAAAGTGACAAAATAAAGAGACAACTAGAAAACATACAAAAATAGAAACTAGAAATCCAAAATATTAACAATAAAATATCAGAAATAGACAACTCAATGGAAGAATGTAGGAGAATTGAAATGTAGGAAGAGAGAATAAGCAAAATTGAAGAGAAACACCTTGACATCAATTTGAGGAAACATCAGGAAAAAAAGAATGAAGAAAGCCTAAAAATTACACAAGACACTATCAAGAGGAAAAACTTGCATATTATCAGAATTCCAGAATGGGCAGCAGAGGGATGGAAAACACAGAATTGTCAAAGAAATGCCAGCAGAAATTTCCCTAAGATGAGAAAACATTCATCCAAAAAACTCATAGAACCCATACAGAATAGACCCCAAAAGAAAGTCAGCAGGACGTATCTTAATTGAATTTTCCAAAACTCCAAGCAAGGAAAGAATTCCAGAAGCAGCTAGGGAGAAACAAAAAGTCACCGAAAGGGGGAACCAGTAAGACTAAGCTCTGATAACTCAGCAGAAACCATGAAGGCAATAGGATGAAATATATAAAACCTTGACAGAAAATAATTACCAGCCAAGAATTATATATCCAGAAAATTGTCTCTCAAGCAGGATAGAGATATTAAGATAATTTAAGACAAGCAGAAATTAAGGGAATTTGTGAAAACCACACTAAATGTACAATAAATATCAAAGAAAACCCTCAGTTAGACAACTAACAACATTAGCTAACAACTGGAGAAGTAAACCCAGGATAGACTACTGTAACATCAACCCAGATAAAAATTCTCAAAAATAACCCAAACTAAAAGACTGAAAACAGAGGACCAGAGATATCAATATGTAAATGACAATAACACCAAAATAAAAGAGTAGAGTAAATAAACAGTGCAGTTACACAACTTTCATACGGAGGAGAAGAAGACAACATGATATCAAGAAATAAGACTGCATTAAACTTAGGAAGATACAATTACATTTCAAGGCATTCACAAAGAAATTTAACCCACCTACCCATCAGAAGAAAAGACGTAAAGATTTAATAAACACAGCAGTAAACAATAATGAAAGAAAAGAGTCCACAAACAAAAGAACTCAGCACACAAAATTCAGCAAAAAACAAAAAAAAAGTGTCAACATCACCAAAAAAAGTACAACAAGACAGCAGTAAACTCATGCTAGTCCATAATTACACTGAATACAAATGGGTTAAATGCACCAGTAAAGAGATACAGAATGGATAAAAGTCAAGAGCCATCAATACACTGTCCGTAGAGGCACATCTTAGATATAAAGATATAAATGTACTATAAATCAAAAGATGGAAGACAATATATCAAGCAAATGCTAACCAAAATGAGAGAGGAGTAGCAATATTAATCTCTGATAAAACAGACTTTAAAGCAAAATCTATCATTAAAATAAGGAAGGAAACTATATAATGATTAAAAGGTCAGTCCACCAGTGGATATTAACCATCATAAATACAAGCACATGCAATGAGAGAGCTCTAAAATATATCTTTATAAAACTCTAACACCGAAAAGAGAAATAGCATCACAATAACAGTGGAAAACTTCAACACACCATGATCAGTAAAAGACAGATAAAGACACAGAATATCTAAACACCACAAGCAACCTTTAGACAAACATTGAACAGTCTACCCAGTAGCAGCAAAGTATGCTTTCTTTTCCAACACTCGTGGAATATTCTCCAGACTAGATCCCACTTTACGTCACAAAGTAAGCCTTAGCAAGATCCAAAATACTGAAATACTACAAAATATTTTCTCTGATCACAATATTATAGAAGTATAAATCAGTAACAGGAATAGCAAGGAAAAGAAATCTCTCAGAAGAAGTACAACCAGAAGTCCTCCTTAGGAGCAAAGATGATGAGACTATGACATATATTTTGGACATGTTGTCAGGAGGATAAAATCCCCGGAGAAAGACACCATGCTTGGTAAAAAAGAGGGTCAGCAAAAAAGAAGACTCTCAACCAGGTGTACTGACATGATAGTTACAACAATGGACCCAAACATAACAGTGATTGTGGGCACGGCACAGACAAGGCAGTGTTTTGTCCTATTGTTCATAACATCACTGTGAGTTGGAACCAACTTGATGTCACCTAGCAACAATGTGCAAGAATAGTTTAATGTCAGAAAATCAATCAATGTAATCTACCACATAAACAAAACAAACAGAAAAACAATTACATGATAACCTCAAATGATGCAGAAAAGGTATTTGATAAAGTCCAACACTCAGTCTTGTTAAAAAAAAAAAAATCTCAGCAAATTAGGAATGGAAGACAATTTCCTCAATATAATAAAGGCATTTATACAAACCAACAACCAATATAATTCTCAACAAAAAGAGGCTGAAAGCATTCTCCTTAAGAACAAGAAACAGACAAGGATTTTGTCCATGGATGGAATTATGCTCCTGCTCCCTTCCCCAACCCCTTCCGTCTCCAATATGTGTCGACTTGGTTAGGCCATGATTCTCACTATTTAGTGATTGTCCTCCATTCTTTCACTATAATTTTATGTTAAAGAAGATTAGGGTGTGTTTTAATCAACTGGTACTGCTCTAACAGAAATATCACAAAGTGGATGGCTCTAACAAAGGAAAGTTTATTCTTACACAGTCTGGTAGGCTGCAAGTCCAAATTCAGGGTGTCTGCTTCAGGAGAAGGCTTTTCCTCTGCTGGCTCTGGAGGAAAGTCCTTATGTTGTATCAGTCTTTGGTCGGGAAGCATGTTGGTGTAGGAACCTCAGGTCTGAAGGATGCACTCTACTTCCACCACTGCTTTCTTGATGGTGTAAGGTTCCCAGTTCTCTGCTTCTTTCCCTCTCTTTTTATCTCCCATAGGATGAAAGGATAAAAGGTGATACAAGCCACACTCCAGGGAAACTCCCTTAGCAAGGGTGTTGCTGTCCTATCCTAAACCTCTTTTAACATAATCAACCTATCTATTAGCCAAAGGCAGAGATTAGGATGTATAACATAGGAAAATCACAAAATATTGGGAATGATGGCCCAGCCAAAGGACTACACACATTTTGGGAGGGAAACAGTTCAATCTGTGACAGAGTGGGATTATAACACCTTCACATCTCTGGTCCAATGTAAAGAGAGTTTCCCTGGAGTGTAGTCTGCAACATCTTTTATCTTACAAGAAATAAAAGGAAGAGGAAGCACACAGATGGGGAGATTCATACTGCCAGGAAACCAGCACCAGGAACAAAGCACATCCTTTGGAACCATGATTCTCATGGGCAGAAGCTTCTGGTCCAGGGGAAGATTGATGTGAAAGACCTTCCCCCAAAGCTAACAGAGAGAAAGTCTTCCCCTAGAGTTGTCAACCCAAATTTGGACTTCTGGCCTACTAAACTGTGAGAAAACAAATTTCTCTTTGTTAAAGCCACACACTTGCACTATTTCTGTTATAGCAGCGCTAGATGACTAGCACAGAATCTGCCACCCAGAGAATGAGGTGCTGCTCTAACAGATAACTAAATTGTGGAAGTAGTTTTGAAGCTATGAATGGGTAGAGGACTCAGATGAAGTGAGGAGAACTCTTGATACTGAAAATAGCTCAGAATGTGAGAAGCAGCAGCAGACAACTGGCAGCAGCAGAGGACCAGCAGCAATAGAACCAAGAGACCAGTGCAATATGGCACTGAAGCCAATCCACAGAGCAAGAGAGCCTAGTGTCTGTTCTCAGAAGCCTTCCTGGTGGAGTAGGGTACCTCTGAGCACTTATTGGTGGAGCTAGGCTTGGCAACTCCTAGAGCCTAGTGCTTTCCCAGAGAAGTTTCCTGGTGGAATGGAGTGCCTCTAGCACTTATCAGAGGAGCTACAGAGCTTTAGAACATCTGCCCAAGAAGGGTAGATGCAGATAGGAGACCTGAAAGGCCAAGAGTCATGGAACCAGAAACTGAATACATAAGGAACACAGAAAGCAGAGCAACCTCAGTCTCAAAAGTTATGGCCTTGACCTCTGAAGTTTCAAAGGCTGTAGCTACGGCCTCTGGTGTTTCTAAGGGTGGAGCTGCACTCAGACAGAGTAGAAAAATGATGCACCTAAAGCCAAGAGAGCAGAATTACTGTACCAGTGGATCCAGAGGGCAAAGCTGAAGCCCAAGGCTGAAGGACCTTCCCTCAGAATCTGGAGAGTGTAGCCAATACCTAGATTCTGGAGAAAGGGTTATATTGTGAATGGCCTTGAAGAACTAGGGTGACTTGGAAAGCCCTAATGGTTAATGTGATGTGTTCTGCTAACTTGCTTGATGCCTGTTATCCTTTCTTTCCCTACAATTTCTTCCATTTGTAATGGAAGTGTCTAACTTGTGCCTGCTCCACCATTGTACTTTAGAAGCCCATAGCTTGTATTCTAGATTTCATAGATGAAGAGAAATTTTTGGATTCTGGACTCAGACCTG
This sequence comes from Heterohyrax brucei, assembly GCA_028571685.1. NCBI lineage: Eukaryota > Metazoa > Chordata > Mammalia > Hyracoidea > Procaviidae > Heterohyrax > Heterohyrax brucei. The sequence goes on from CM053158.1 coordinate 84,709,889, forward strand.
ATTTAAGACATTTGCTATGATATGACACAATGAATGTTTTACATATGGCAAGGACATGAATTTTTTGGAGGCCAAGGGTAGAATGTCATGGATTGAATTGTGGCCCCCCAAAATATGTGTCAACTTGGTCAGACCATGATTCCCACGATTACATGATTGTCCTCCGTTTAGTGATTGTAATTCTATGTTAAAGAGGACTAACGTGGGATTGTAACACCTTTACTAAGGTTATATTCCTGATCCAATGCAAAGCGAGTTTTACAGGGGCATGGCCTGCACCATCTTTTATCTAACAAGAGATAGAAGAAAAAGGAAGCAAGCAGAGATGGGGGACCTCATACCACTGAGAAAGCAGCACTGGCAGTTCAACACAGCCTTTGGACCCAAGGTTCCTGCATGGACAATCTCCTAGTCCAAGAGAAGATTGATGAGAAGGACCTTCCTCCAGAGCCAACAGAGAAAGAAAGTCTTCCTTCGGAGCTGACACCCAGGATTTGGACTTCTAGCCTACTAGACTATGAGAAAATCAATTTATCTTTGTTAAAGCCATCCCATTTGCGGTATTCCTGTCATAGCAGCACTAGATAAGTAAGATAAACTGCACCCACAATGTGAAGGAAGAAGCCAAACTTTCCCCATTAACAGATCATATGATCCTACACATGAAAATTTCCATAGTATCCGTGACAAAGCTCCTGAAAAGAAGGATTTAACAAAGAAGCAGGACACAAGATCAACAAACGAAAACTAAGCTGGATTCTTCCACACCAACAAAGACAACTTTAAAAATCAAATCAGTAAAATTATATTAGTCCCCCAACAGATACTTAGGAAAAAAAATATAACTAGAAAGGTAAGACTTATGTAAAGAAACTACAAAACACTTCCACAAGAACTCAAAAGAGACCTACATAAAAGAGAAAACATACATGCTCGTGGATAGGACGCTTCAATATTTTGAAACTGTCAATACATTCAAAGCAATCTACAGAAACAAAGCAGTGCAATTCCAAATTCCAAAAAATTCTTCAACAAAATGGAAATATTAATCACCAAATTTATATAGAAAGGAAAGAAATCCTGGATAAGTAAAGATTACTGAAGAAGCAGTACAAAACAAGGAGCCTTACACTGCTGAATCGGAATACACTACACAGCCAAGGTAGTCAAAGCAACCTCATCCTGGTGCAACAACAGACACATAGACTAATGAAACAAAATTAAAAATACAAATGTGAATCCATCCACATATGGGAAGGTGATCTTTGACAAAGAATCAAAGACTAATAAATGCAAAAACACAATCTTAAACAAATGGTGCTCGAAAAATTGGATACTAACAGTGAAAAAAAGAAGTAGGACCCATACCTCACATATATACAAAACTAACTCAAAGTGTATCAAAAACCCTAACATGCAAACAAAATCTATAAAGATCATGTAAGAAAAATAGGGACAACTTCAGGGCACCAAATGTGGTGTAAATCAAACGCCAAAAAAAGCTAAAAATGCACAAGCAGCAGAAGGTGAACTAGATACAAACAGGACCTCCTAAAAATTAAACACTTATGCTCACCAAAAAAGTAAAAAGAACATACAGACTGGCAAAAAAAAAAAAAAAAAAAAAAAATGCTAGGGCATATTCAAACAAGGTTCTAATTTCTAAAATCTGTAGAATACTTCAACAGCTCAACAACAGAAAAACAAACAACCCAATAAAAAAAAAGTTGTTAAAGGACATGAACAGACAGTTGATCAAAGAAGACATTCAGACAATTAAAAAAACAAACAAACAAACCACGAAGAAATGCTCACTATCAATAGGCATTAGAGAGATGTAAATTAAAAGTACAATGAGATACAATCTCACTCTGATGTTACTGGTACTGAAAAAAAAAACAGAAAAAAAATGTTGGAGAGGTTGTAGAGAGATTGGAACTCTTATACATTGCTGATGGGAAAGTAAGATAGTAACACTGTTTTGGAAAACAGTATGGCACTTACTTAAAAATCTAGTAATAGGAATATCATACCATCCAGCAATGCCACTCTTGGAAATACATCCTAGAAAAATAAGTGACATTACATGAATAAACACATTCACACTTATATTTATTGCAGCATTCTTCACAACAGCAAAAACAAAAAAAAAAGGAAAAAACCTAAGTGCCCATCAACAGATCAACAGATGATGGATAAAGTACAGTACATATACACAATGGACCACTAAGTAGTGGTAAAGAACAATGATAAATCTGCAAAACAGTTCATAGCACTTATGAATCTGGAGAGCATTGTCCTGAGTGAAATAGGTTAATCTCAAAAGGACAAATACTAATGAGACCACTGTCTTAAAAGCACATGAAAATGTTTTCTCACAGAAAGAAACAATCTTTAGTGGTTACAAGAAAGGGAAGGGTGGGGAGAGAAAAAACACTAATTACTAGTAACTTCAGTGAAAGGGTAAGAGCATATGTAATACTGGGAAAGCCAGCACAACTTGATCAGGGCAAAGTCACAGAAGCTTCACTGACATTTCCCAAAGGCCTGAGGTATAAAACTACTGAGCTGAGGGCTGCAGACCACAGTCTTGAAGGACATCTTACTCAATTGGCATAACAAAGATTATAAAGAAAACGTTCTACATCCAACTGTGGTGAGCAGCATCTGGGGTCTTAATAGCCTGCAAGTGCCCCTCTAAGATACATCTTCTGGTCCCATATCAGCTGGAGCGAAGGAGAATGAAGATGAGCAACAGCACAAAAGAAATATTAGTCCAAAGAACTAATGGACTGCAACTATCACAATCTCTACCAGACTGAGCCCCAAACAACTAGATGGCACAATTGCAATAGAGAGTCCTGACAGAGAGGAAGAAAAACACAGAACAAAATTGAAAATTTAAAAAGAAGAAAGACTAGACTTCTTGGTGTAACAGAGAATGGAGAAACCTCAGACACCATTTTAACTCAGCACTGAAGATGCTTAAGGTTTACACTTCAGCCAAAGATTAGCTGGGTCTATAAGGGCCAGCAGTAACACATGTGAGGAAGGTTCTTCATAGTTTGCTCACTTATGTGTGCCTAATGGGTACATCAGCCCCAAAACAAAGACTAGAAGGCAGGAACAGAGAGAAAAACCAGATGAACAGAAAAAGGGATTCCGGGGTGGAGAAGGGGAGCGTGTTAGCACATTGTGGGCTTGGCAGCAAATGTCACAAAACAATTTGTGTATTCACTGCTCATTGAGAAACTAATTGGATCTGAAAGCTTTCACCTAAATCACAACTTAAAAAAAAAAATTGACATCACAATGTAAAAGAGAGAATGAGAAGACAAGCTACAGTTAAGATAAAATATTTTTAAACCACATATTAGACAAAGGAGTAGTAAATAAACATGTAATCTCAATATTCAACAATAAAAAGCAAACTATTCAGTAGGAAAATGAACAAAGCACATGAACAAATAGTTCACTGAAGAGAATACACAGTTTACAAATGGCAAAATACCACTTAAAAACATGTTTAACCTCATTAGCCGTAAGAAAAATATAAATCCAAACCACAAAGACATGTAACAATACATCTGTCAAATAATTAAAATATAAAATAAGCAAAACTACCAAATGTCGGAAAGGCTACATGTAAACTGGATCGCTCACACGTTGCTATTCTTGCTGTCAAACTAAGGCAAGTTCATTTCTCCGTCACTGACAGCCAAAATTCAAAGATGGGCAGAAAGGTTCAATGCTTCATTAGCAGACAAAAATGCCAGGTGAGAGACAATGAGAATAAATTCTCCCCAAAACTGTCCCCCTTGGATTACAATTCCACTGGCTTTTATAGTCAGATCACAAAGGGATTTGCATCTGGAAAATGTCAAATCTTGTCTCAGGATAGAACAAGAGGTCACAAGATTAAATCATTACCTCATTGAAGGCTGGTTTACTGCGCTGGAGACACGTAAAAGAATTTAAGTCTGTAGATCCAGTTGAGACAGAGAATGGAATTTAGTTTGGCAGTCTAGACGATCTTGGTCAAGTCCCAGCTACTAACACTACCACATAAACTAGCACAACCACTCTGGTAAAAAGTTTGACAATTTCTTTTTAAAAGTAAGCACATGACTCCCACGCAACCCAGCAACTGAACTCCTGGACATTTATCTCAGTGAAATGAAGATTTCTGCTTACCCAACAACCTGTAAGGAAACCCTGGTGGTATAGTGGGTTAAGTGTTATGTCTGCTAACCGAAAGGTCAACAGTTCAAATCCATCAGGTGTTCCTTGGACACTGTGGGGCAGTTCTAACCTGTTCCACAGAAACACAGTAAGTTGGACCTGACTCAATGGCTGTGGGTTTAAAAAAAAAAAAACAGGGGCAGTCAAGATGGTAGACTAAACACATGTTTCCCTAAATCTCTCTGGAAACCAAGATCTGAAAAGATCACTAAATGGAGACTTCTGGACATCTAGTGAGCCCTGGGATGCAGCATAGGGTTGTTAATTTGGACTTCACACCACTGAATTCAAAACCTCTTCTTTCACTCAACCCACTCTCAACGAGCAGAGGCTTGCACAGACCAAAGGTAAATCACCATTTGGATGTTTTTTTCCCCCCTGTCTTGGCCGGTGGGCAGAGCTGGGACTTGACTGGCTGCTGGTCTCTGACACACTGCTGGGGGGACTGGCAAGCATAATTGCCAGGTTCTGAGAGCCTGGCTTTGGACTCTATACACCTCGGCTCCTCTGGCCTATCTTTCTGCCTCCATCATGTAGTAGCTGTACAGATGCACTTGTGCAGGACTCCATCTTGATCCACTGGGAAACAGAGCTCAGGCAGAGGCCCCGGCTGGACTTTGTTCCTAAGCTGGGAGGTGGTGCCTGCATGGGGGAGAGTACTTTTCCAGAAGAGAGGCAGTGTTTGACACAGTGTCGCCTGGGGTTGGGGTCCAGCAGCAGATGTTGAGAACTCGGGACATTTCAGTACTCTTGGCCTCTCTTTCCACTGGGAGCCTGGTCCGGGCCAGCTGGCGAGCTTGTGCAGTACGGCATCTTGTTTTGCTAGTAGGCAGAGTCATCCATACAGAAGCCTCAGCTGGACTTAATTCTTGGGCTGGGAGACAGGGCCTACCAAGAAGAGACCGCTTTTCCAGCAGAAAAGAAGAATTCTACACAGTATCACCTACAGCTGGGGCACAACAGCAGAGGCCAGTGGGCCAGTAGCCTTTCTGTATTCTGAGCTAGTTTATAACATCTGGGGTTCAACATAGAGGGGCTTACTTTGCCAGCTGGGAAGAGGGACATATGCATCTGAAAACTTGACTGACTTTGGAAGTTGTCAAATAATTTTTACTTCTCATTTTAAGACGGCCTAGAGAAACAACTATGGTCCATCTTCACAACATCTCTCCCAGCCACTACTGACCCACATGAAGCCCAAAAAAGCAACAAACATTGGAGAAGACGGTAACGCGGCAAACACCCATAGCATCAGAAGGACCCCAAAAGAAACAACCTCAGAACTTCCTAGATGAAGAAGCTTTTCTGAAACTACCAGAAGGTGAATGCAAAAAGATTATATATAGAGCCTCCCTAGAACTTAGAAAAAATGCAGCAGAGCAAAATGAAATATTAAGCAAGTTGTTCGATATAATGGAACATCAGTACTCTGAAATCCAACAGATCAAGAACAAAACCAAAGACATAGAAACTTCGATTCAAAGCCAAGAAAACAGAACGGAGCAAATGGAAAAGAGAATTTCTGATTTGGAAGACAGAGCTACTGACTCCAGCATCTAACAGGAGGAATCAGAAAAAAAGAAACAAGAAAAATTAAGAAGCATTAAGAAGCATGTGGGGGGGCGGGGTCAAGGTGGCAGACTAAACACATGTCTCCTTCTATCCCTCTGGAAACCAAGACCTGAATTGATAATCAAACAGAGCCTTCTGGTCACCTAATCAGCCCCAGGACATGGCACAGGGCTGTTACTTTGGATTTCATACCACTAAGTGAAAAACTTCCTCTCTTACACTGATTCCCTTGCCTGGCTAGCACTTGCTCTCACAGACTGAAGGTAAACGCACCATTTTGACTTTTATTTTCTCTGTCATGGCTGGCGGGAGGAGCTGGATCTTGCCTAGCAGCTAGACTCAGACACGCTGCTGGGGGGACAAGCAGGCAAAATTCCCATATTTTGAGAGCCAGGCTTGGGACTCTGTTAATTTAGCCACTTTGAGCCTTTCATTTTATATCTGTCTCAGGCGTTTGTACGGAGTTTCACAGCCAGTGTGCGGGACGCCATGTTGGATACAGAGATTCTAGCGGGACCTCATTCTTAGCCTGAGAGCAAGCACCTGCAAACAGGACAGTGCTTCTCCAACAGAAAAGCAGTAATTTACCCAGTGCCACCGGCTTTGGGGGTCCTGCACCAGAATCAGAGGAATCACTACCTCTAGGCACCTTTAGCCCTTCTGTCTGCTGCCTGTGTGGAGGGCGCCATCTTGGATACAGTGGTCACAGCTGTACCTAATTCTTAGCTTGGGAGCCAGAGCCTGCTCACAGGAGAGTGCTTTTCTATCAAAAAAGCAGTACTCTACACAGTGTCGTCGGCCCTGTCAGCAGAGGCCAACAGGGCAGTAGCATTGCTGTATTCTGAACTAGTTTGTATCATCTGGGATTGGATACAGTGGCAATTATTTTGCCAGCTGAGAAGGGGGACCTCTACACCTAGAAAACTAACTGACTTGTGAAGTGGTCAGATATCTTTTCCTTTACATTTTAAGACAGCCTAGAGAAACGTCTGTAGTCCATCCTCACAGTACCTTTTCAAGCTTCTACATACTCACATGGGTCCCAAAAAGCAACAGACACCTTGTGGCATACAAGAAATCAGCCATGGCTTCAGAAGGCTCCCAAGCAAAGCAATCAAGGAGTTTTCCAGATGAAGAAACTTTCATGAAAGCATCAGAAAGTGAATACAAAATGATTATATACAGAGCCCTTCTAGACCTTATATGAAATGCAGGAGAACAAAATGAAAAATTAAGCAAGATGTTCGATTCAGACCAGTACTCTGAAATCCAACAGATCAAGAACAAAATCAAAGATATAGAAACTTCAATGCAAAGCCAAGAAAACAGAACAGAACAAATAGAAAAAAAGAATTTCTGACTTGGAAGACAGAGCTGCTGAGGCCAGCATCTATGAGCAGAAATCAGAAACAAGAAACAAGAAAATTGAAGAAACATTAAGAAGCATGTGGGACTCTATTAAGAGGAACAACCGTCGATAAATTGCAGTCCTTGAACAGGGTGAGACATCTGAGAACACAGAGAGTATTGTTGCTGAGCTGCTGAAAGAAAACTTCCCAGAAATCACGAAGCAAGAGAATATAGACATCTCAGATGCATATCGTACGCCACCCAATATGGATCTCAAAATAAAGACTCCCAGACATATTATAATCAAGCTTAACAAAATGAAACAAAAGCAGCAACTCTTAAAGGCAGCAAGACTGAAAGCAAAGCTAACATTCAGAGGGAAACCCTGTAGGCTGTCTTCAGATTTCTCAGCAGAAACCATGCTGGCACGGAGACAGTGGCATGACACATTCAAAGCTTTGAAGGAGAAGAACTTCCAACCAAGAATTATATATCCTGCAAAACTATCTTTCAAATACGAAAATGAAATTAAGACATTCCCAGATAAACAGAAATTCAGAGGCTTTATAAAAACCAAACCAAAACTATAAGAAATATTGAAAGAAGTTCTTGACTCTGGCTTAGAAGAACAAAACCACTAACTTTATATTTTAGAACAACATACTACTCAAACTCTACTCAGTTAGGGAATGCTCCAAAGCCAATCACAGCTTTGATAAGGAAAGAAGCAATCCAGTGATCATCATGAAAACTATGGTGTCATCATATTAAAAAGAGGGATGTACTACAGTTGTTATAGTCCTTCCAGATGGAGAGGAACATGACAAGACTGGTAGTAATTAAAACTGGGTTTATATATAGTTTATTAAGGGGGATTATAAGGGCAGCTGTAAAGCACAACAAAAATGTATCATACCATTTCAAGAAATGTAACACAGGAGTCTCAACAACCACAAAACCAGCTCTGAAAAAGGTGAAAAATCAACTCACAAAAAAGAATGTCCCAGAACAGACTAATAAGAACAACAGAGAAAACATCAACATAAAAATAAACACATCACAATGGCAGCAGTGAAAACGTAACTATCAATAATTACATTGAATGTGAATGGACTGAATGCTCCAGTAAAGAGACACCGAGTGTCATCTTGGATCAAAAGACACGACCCATCCTTATGTTGTCTACAAGAAACTCACTTGAGACCTAAAGACAGGAACGAACTGAAAATTAAAGGATGGAAGAATATATATCAAGCTAACAATGAACAAAGAAGAGCAGGGGTGGCAATTCTAATCTCAGACAAAATCAATTTTAATGTCAAATCCACCATCGTGGACAAAGATGGACACTATTTATTGCTGAAAGGTTCAGTACGCAAGCAAGATTTAACTATATTAACTATTTATGCACCTAATGTCAGAGCACCTAAATATGTCGAAGAAACACTGACTACGCTCAAAAGAGAGTTAGATCACTCTACCATAACAGTGGGAGACTTTAACATTCCACTCTCATTACTAGACAGATCATCTAGAAAAAGCTCAGTAAAGATACAGAAGACCTCATTGAAACAATTAACCAACCAAACCTCATTGATATAGTCAGAACTTTCCACCCATCAGCAGACAACTACACCTTCTTCTCCAGTGCACGTGGAACATTCTCCAGAATTGACCACGTGATAGGCCATAATGCAATGCTCAACAAAATCCATACCATTGAACTACTCCAAAGCATCTTCTCGGATCATAAAGCCATCAAAGTTGAAATCAATAGCAGAAACAACATAGATAGAAAGTGGAACTCTTGGAAACTGAACAACATCTTGCTCAAAAAAACATGGGTTATAGAGGAAATCAAGGATGAATTAAAGAAATTCATGGATTTCAATGAGAATGAAAACACTTCCTACCAGAACATATGGGATACAGCCAAAGCAGTGCTCAGAGGTCTGTTTATCTCCATAAATGCACACATCTGGAAGGAAGAAAGAAACCAAATCAAGGAACTAACTCTATAGCTTGAACAAGTACAAAGAGAACAACAGAGGAACCCCTCGGACACCAGAAGAAACGAGATCATAAAGATTAGAGCAGAGCTAAATGAATTAGAGAATAGAAAAACAATTGAAAAAATTGAAAAGACCAAAAGCTGTTTTTATTAAAAGATCAACAAAATTGATAAACCACTGACTAAACTTACTAAAGAAAAGCAGGAAAGGAAACAAATAACCCAAATTAGAAATGAGAGGGGAGTTGTCACCACAAATGCAACAGAAATCAAAAATATCATAACAGAATACTATGAAAAACTGTACTCTTAACAAATTTGAAAACCTATGGGAAATGGACAAATTCCTTGACTCATACCACCTACCCAAATTATCTCAACATGAGGCAGAACAACTTAATAAACCCATCACAAAGGAAGAGATTGAAAAGGTCATCAAAACACTGCCAACCAAAAAAAGTCCAGGCCCAGATGGCTTCACGGCATAATTCTACTAAGCATTCAGAGAAGAGTTATCTGCAATACTACTGAGACTATTTCACAGTATAGAAAGGGATGGAGTACTCCCAAACTCATTCTATGAAGCCAGCATAACCCTGGTACCAAAGCCAGGGAAAGATCCAACCAAAAAGGAGGACTACAGACTGATATCACTAATGAATCTAGATGCAAGGATCTTCAACAAAACTCTTGCTAATAGAATACAACAACATATCAAAAAAATAATCCATCACGACCAAGTTTGATTCATACCAGCGATGCAAGTCTGGTTCAACATCAGAAAAACAATTAATGTGATCAACCACATAAATATCACAAAAGACAAGAATCACCTGATTTGGTCTATTGATGCAGAAAAGACATTTGATAAAGTCCAACACCTATTTATGCTAAAAACTCTCAGCAAAACAGGAATAGATGGCCAATTCCTCAATGCAATAAGGGCCATTTATACAAAGCCAAATGCCTACATCATCCTGAATGCAGACAGACTGAAACAGTTTCCTTTGAGACCAGGAACTAGACAAGGATGCCCACTCTCTTCTCTCCTATTCAACATTGCATGAGAAGTTCTAGCCAGGGAAATTAGATAAAACCAAGGAACAAAGGGCATCTGCACTGGAAAAGAAGAACTAAAAATCTCCCTATTTTCAGACGACATGATTGTATATACAGAGAATCACAAAGAATCCATAAGGTATGTACTCAAACTGATAGAAGAGTTCAGCAAAGTCTCAGGATACAATATAAACATAAGTAAATCAGTAGGATTTCTTTATACCAACAATGAGATTATTAAGGAGGAAATCACCAAGGCAATGCCATTTACTATGCCCATAACAAGATAAAGTATCTAGGAATAAATTTAACCAGAGAAATAACAGATCTTTACAAACAGAATTACAAACCATTACTATAAGAAACTGAGAGAGAGTTACACAAATAGAGAAACCTACCGTGCTCATGCATAGGAAGACTTAACATTGTGAAAATGTCTATTTTCTCCAAAGCAATCTACTTGTATAATGCAATCCTAATATAAGTTTCAGTGACATTCTTTAATGAGATGGAGGCACAAATTACCAAGTTTGTCTGGTAAGGGAAGAGGCCCTGGATAAGTAAAGCATTACTAAAGAAGAAAAGCACACTGGGAGACCTCTCATTGCCCAACCTTAGGACCCATTACACTGCCACAGTAGTCAAAACAGCCTGGTACTGGTACAAAAACAGACAGATAGATCAGTGGAACAGAATCAAGACCCCAGAAATGACATCATCTGCCTAATGAACAGTTGATATTCGACAAAGTCCCAAAAAACCGGGGTAAAAACAATCTCTTGAACAAATGGTGCTGGCAAAATTGGATAGCCATCTGCACTAAAATAAAACAAGACCCATATCTTACACCTTATACAAAACCCATCTGAAATTGGATAAAAGCCCTAAATATCAAATCTAAAATGATAAAGCTCATCCAAGAGAATGTAGAAACAACAATGGAAGGTTTAATACACAATGTAGACAGACTGCAAAATCTGTCAAACAAACCACAATCATCAGAAGAGAAAATACATAAATTGGAACTACTAAGAATCCATCACTTTTGCTCATCCAAAGACTTTATTAATAGCATTAAAAGGCCACCTACAGAATGGGAAAAAATATTTGGCAACTCCATGTCAGACAGATACCCAATCTCCATCATCCATAAGGTACTACAAAATACTAATAAGGAAAAGGTAAATCATCCAATTAAGCAATGGGCAAAGGAGATGGACAGACACTTCTCCAAAGAGGAGATAGAGGCAGCCAAAAAACACATGCATACATGCTCATGATCACTAGCTATTAAAGAAATTCAAATCAAAACGACAGTGAGATACCATCTCACCTCAACAAGGTTGGCCATCATCCAAAAAATGCAAAACAACAAATGCTGGAGAGGCTGTGGAGAGATTGGAACTCTCCTACACTGTTGTTGGGATTGCAAAATGGTGCAACATCTTTGGAAAGCAATCTGGCACTCCCTTAAAAAGCTGGATATAGATATAGCATTTGACACAGTAATTCCACTGCTTGGAATATATCCTACAGAATCAAGGCCCTTCACACTAACTGATACATGCACAAGAATGTTCACTGCAGCACAGTTCACAATAGGAAAAAGATGGAATCAACCCAGATGCCCAACAACAGAGGAAAGGATAGGTGAACTATAGTATATATACTCAATGGAACACTATGCAATGATAAAGAGCAGTGATGATAGCAGGAACTATCTCTTAACCTGGTTTCAACTGGAGGACGTCATGCTCAGTGAAAGTAGTCAGCGACAAAAGGACAAATACTGTATGAGACCCCTGTGATAAGAACTTAAAAACAGACTCACACATAGAAGAAAAGACTCTTTGACAGCTACCAGGGTAGGGAGGAAGGGAAATTAAGCGGGGGAGGGTTTAGATTTGATAGTTGATAGAAATTTGGTTGAGTGAAATCCATGACAGCCCACATTAGAAAGAAGCTTAATAATAACTGGACTTCAACACAATTTGAGTGCTCCTCCCATCTTAACCCAATATTGCAAGAACAGAGTAGCTGGGCCGGGGGGCCAGGGACCATGCTCTCAGGTGAAATCGAAACCAATTGGCACAGCTAGCATTTTGCTAATGAGGACTCTCTGCAACCTTCATCGGTGAGTGGCATCTGGGATCTTAAGAGCTGCCATCTGAGGGTACGGCAAATGGTCCCAACTCAGTAGGAACGGATGATCACCAAGGAAAAGAATGACATCAGGAAAAGACAACCTGGAAGACAGAGAGATCCACATGAGTGGGTCTTTGGGTCGACATCGACCAGTGACCAGAAGAATCGGATGGTGCCTGGCTACCACCAGTGATAGCCACAATGGAGCTCACTAAGTTGAGTCTCACTGACAACGAAAGAATAAATAGGGATACACCCTGAGATCTCCAATAAAAGACTGCAATTGATGGTCCAGGGGCTTCAGGGTTCCCCTGGGAGCATGGCCCCTGGCCTTGATGCTGCCCCTGTTCATAAATCATAATGAAGGTCAAGTTTTCGGACAGCAGTGGATTGGACTTGGTGACACAGAGCAACTGTATCTTGTGAGAATTTTATGGTTCTGTGCATCTATAGGATGTCATCCTGCTGACCTCTTGCTAGAGGAAGGGAAGTGAGTGGAGAGGAGGCCATAGGAGACTGTTGGGTGGATAGGACACATATGGAGCAGAGAAGAAGGGTGTGCTGTCACCAGGCAGGGAAAGCAGTGCGAGGTACATATAGGTGAGCATGCGAATTTATATGGGAATTTATATTTTCATTCAGTCATTAAAAAAAAAGGCCTGATACAAATGCTTATAACAGATTTATTTGTAAAAGCTAATAACTAGAAACAATCTAGTTGCCCTTCAACAGGAGAACGTTTGGGCTTATTGTGGTGCATTCATACCATGGCATACTACATAACAATAAAGACAATCCAGTTATTGTTAGTGCCTCAGTTCGGGTTAATCTCTAAAGAACTATGCTAAATGAGAAAAAGCCAATCCCAACAGGTTACATGCTGTGAAATTCTGTTTATGCAACAATCTTAAAGTGAAAATTATAGAAATGGAGAACAGGTTAGTGGTTTCCAGGAGTTAAAAGGTAGTGTGAAAGTGAAAGTCATGTAGATGTGGCTATCAAAAAGTGATATGACAGATGCTTGCATTGATGAAATGTCTATATCTTCATTGTATCAATGCAGATACCCTGGTTGTCATATTGTACTAGAGTTCTGCAAGATGTTATCTTTGGAATAAATTAAGTAAAGGGTACACAGATATTCTTTGCATTATTTCTTATAAAGGCATGTGAATCTGCAACAATCTTAAAATCAGATCTGTTTCAAATACTTTGGAATTTTCTGAAAATTCTTGAGATTTCAAGTAATCTCAGTGGTGAATGCCATAAAAAATAGAAGTTAATGTAAGTTTTTGTTTTAGAACTATGTGTGACACATATTTTCCAACAGGTCTTATTACAACAGTGTATCAACTATTAGAATGCACTTTAGCTTATGCCTGTGTAAATACCACTCAGTAAAATAGTAGCACTCCTACTCTGGGAATAGGTTTTTACATAGAAAAATGCTAAATGTCAAGGTTGTGTAGCTGCTTATACTCTGAGTGATCTGTTTCAGGTTTCGGAGATGGAACTAGCAAGTTTGGTCTCCCAACGGTAGCCAACTGGGACCCCTTCCCCCAAAGCACATAAGGAAGCATTCTTTTTAGTAGCAAATGATGAAAAAGTTTATTAATGAAAAGTGTGTTCCAAAGAGTCACGGGTCAGTCTCCATGAATGGAAAAAGACCCCACATAGATTTTGGGGGTGCTTTTTATAGGCAAAATCAGGGAGTGATGTCATAGATGGAGGGGGGAGGTAGTAACTTGGCTTCTGATTGGGACTGAGACCACCTTAGCCACCTTACAACTACCAGGAGGAAATGTTCTCTTTGCATCACAACTGCCAGGAAGAACCCATGTCTGCATCACAAACTGTCAGGGAGAGCTGCAGATACATGGCCTAACAAGTTCCCCTGGCAACCTTATCAATACTGTGTGTGTTGTATAATACAAACCAAAACCTTTATTATCCCTAGGAAAATGTTAGATTCCGGAGTAGGATATGTTAGTATGTGGCAGCAGAGATCAGGTTCCCTAGCTAACCTTGACATTAAATGCATATATACTGTCTTCTGCAGAGAAATTAATTTCTTTTTTTAAATACTCTTCCCATTCAATTATAGACATTAAAGAAAAATCAAGAATAGATACTAGTAGGCATTCATCTTTTTTTTATGTGTCCCTAAGTTTAAACTGTCCATTTTAAACCCACGACCCAGAAAACATACATAGATATACACAATACACAAACACAGACATATTGTCTTGCATACACACACACACAGAGAGAGAGAGAGACACACACACACACACAGAGAGAGAGAGAGAGATAACGTCATACAAAGCCAGAAATCAACCCTAATAATTTTAGAACCAAAGGAAGAGCCCGACAAAGTCAATGCTTCCGATTTTTCCAGAATGCCAGCAACCAAATTCATTGAGGAAACAATGAACAAGAGTGGACATTAATTCGTCTATATAGTACATTTTTTGTGCTGTTATCATTGCTTTGTAAATAAAGGAAGCAAGGCACAACACTACTCTGACTGACAAAATGTCACTATACAAATTGCAGCAGAACTAAACACATGGAGAGTTTCTTTTTTTTTCTGTCATTAGTTAATTACAATATCCTCTTCTCAATAAAATCTAAGCTTTATCCAATAACATAATGCTTGTATTTCCCGTTAAATGATATGATTGAATTTTTCCTGCTGTTGTTCCTTTGAAATTTAAGTATGGCTTACATTCAAACCTCCAGTGTTAAGAGTCTCACTGGGGAAAATGAAGGATAAAGAAGAGAGGCAGCAGCAGTGTCAAGAAGAACCTTAGACACAATGACACCTGTGAAGAGATAGAGGAAAGCGAGGAGTGCAGGCTAGGAAGCGACTCACACTGCAGTGACGCAGATAGGAAGCCCAGGGCAAAGATCATCTGCTGCAGGAGTTTTAGGTCAGACAGAAATGGTCTGGCTCTTCTTCTCCTGTTGTGTCTATTCATTGGATGGGAGAAACCTGGTGAAAGCTATCTGTAAACTAACTGTATTCCTCACAACAGGTTCTCTCTTGAAGGGAGATTTGAGCAGCACATTTCTAAGTTGTGACAAAGTTCCATGGCAACACATGCAGTTTCTACCAGTAGCAGACCCAGAATTGCTTTTGAAAGGTGTATAGTTCTATGTTGCAGATAACCTCAAAGGCTGCTCAGCAGTTCTCTTAAGACTCCCAGAGCCTCTACACGGCATCATCTTCTACTACTAAAAACAAACAAACAAAAACCTCTGACTAATGGAATCCACTGTTTCATTTGGCCAAGGAAGAATGCTCCTGGCAGCAAAGCCCAAACCCTTTGCAGAGCCACTGGTTCTCTAGGCCTTATAAAAAACTAACAGTTTTCCATAGCATTTAATAAACAGGACCTTTACAATCAAGCATGGGGTACATCACTCCTATGATATTAAGAGGACTACCAAGTGTTGTACTCCTTTCTAGACTTAAGAAGTATAATGTAAAATAACTTATTTACTTAGAAAAAGGTCCCACCATGTTTAATGTCATTGAGATCCCCAAACACTTTATCAGTATGTCGCACCCCTGAAGATTTTTAGAGTTCATTTTCTATCCTCTGTAGTTTTGTATCTTACCACATCACTAGAGTACTTGTCATTTCTTGCTTACCTGCTGTGATTAACATATTGTCTTCTATATAATTAACCAATATGAAGGTCTGTGGAGGTCCAGATGGTTTAGGTCCCTCTGGACTATATTGTGACAGAGAAAAAAAATTAACATAGCACACAATCAAAGCTGAATATATACTGCTTTGCATCCCACATGGGTGTAGATTGTATCTGATCTTCCTTTTTGACAGCTATTGGGGGAAAAGCATGTATCAAAGCCATAGCACCTCTGTAATAGAAGCTATCTTTTAAGTCAGCTCAAGTCAAGATCCAAATCTGGTGCTGCAGATGCAATTGGGGCTACCATTCATTTAAATCTGAGGTAGTCCTCTGTCATCTGCTACGATTCATCTAAGTTTCACAGAGGATAGACAAGTGAATTAAAAGAGACTTTAATCTGAACCACTCACTACTGTAACTTTCACGTCTCTGAGGGTGCTACTAAGTTCAACCATCTCCTGTAAGATATAATATTGGTTTTTAGTGAGCAACCATCTAACCATCCATTGGTTCCACCCTCTTTGGTGCAAATGAGAATAAACAAAACCTAAGACACAAGACAAAGATTAGCCCAAAGGAGAAATGGACCACAACTACCAACACCTCGATCAGACTGAGTTTAGAACAACCAGATGGTTTCCAGTTACCACCACACATCTGTCTGATAGGGATCACAATTGAAAGTTCCAGATAGAGTGGGAGAAAAATGTAAAACAAAATTAAAGCCCACAAAACAGACTACTGATCTGACAAAAATCAGATAAATCCCCAAAGTATAGCCCCCACATACCTTTTTAACTCAGTACTGACGTCACTCTTGAGTTCACCCTTCAGTCTAAGATTAGATATGCCTATAAAACAAAGAATAACACACATAGCTTAACGACATAAACAAGATTAAATGGGTACACCTGCACAAATCCAAACATGAAAAGGCCTGAAGGGACAGGAAAACTGGACAGCAATGGAAATGGGGAAACTGAGGTCAAGAAGGGGTGAGTGCTGGCACATCAAAGTGTTGGCAGCAAACGTCACGCACAGAAAGAATGTGTATTGTTTAATGGGAAACTAATTTGCTCTGTAAATTTTCACCTATAGCACCATAATTTTTTAATTTTTAATATTCATTTTAGTTGCTCCAGGGAAGAAAGATGTAGCAGTCTTCTCCAGCAAAAATTGGAAACCCTATCGGAGAAGTTCAAACTTCTGTCCTGTAACATCACTGTTATTCAGAATTGGTGTGATGGCAATTTGCAGTTGATTTGGGCTTTTGTTGTTCTCGTGGAATAATTCAATCTCTCATACAATATTTTTTAAGCATATGCTTTCTTTTTGGCATTAGGAAAACAACAGAAACCACTCAAAAAGTTCTGGCTTTCAAGGTACTTCATTCCAGTGGTAGAGAGACTAGAACAGATAAACGCATCAATAAATAACATCAATTCAAATAAAACTTCAGACAAAATCAACAGAAAAAATAAAATTGAGCAATGAAAAGAAAAGTTTCTCCAAGAAAATAGTATGTGACTTGAGATTTGAATAATGATTGGGGCCAGTCCAATAACTATGATGAGTCAGAGAAAGAGGAAAAAGAACATTCCAGACAGAGGCAGCAGCAGGTACAGAGGCCTTGAGACACGATCAAACTCTGCCTGCTCCAGGAATAAAGAGAAGGACCCCGTGGATGTGGAGCAAAAAGGGAGATGGGCAGGAGTTAACATTGAAAAGGTGTTCCAAGCTCAAAACATATCATCTGGTGAGTTCTAGTAACAAATCAAATTATATTTTCCACTGACATGCAGTGGTGACTCTATATATGACTCATACTTCTCTTCAGCCATTGTTGAATGCTCAGTTTTGGTTCTGGTAGCTTTTGTCCAATAGTTGGATTTCTCTTTTAGATATTCAGGCAGTTTATTAATATACTTGTCTATTTTCCCACCTGACTTAGCCTGGTGTCTGGTTAAAGATCCTAATGGATGAAAGTGGGAAAATACTCTTCATGTATAAATAATAGGGTCTCAATCAGCTTCTAAATGAAAGTCAAAACATAGGTTCTGAAGTCCCTATTCCTATATCCAGATTATTAATTAGAATGACAGTGGCATCAGTAATGGAAAAATGGCCTATGCAGAACTGGCATAATGGAGGTCAACATCCTCAGAGCTTCAGTGAATGATTTTTATTATTCAATAAAGGAAATCTCTCTCTGCAGAATTTGTAAACATTTTCTATCTATTTAAGTTAGGTTGAATTATTATGAACAAAATACAGAGTTCAGAACAGCTGTTAGAAATTAACTTGGGTAGTTGAATGGATTCACAACTTTTAGTTTGGTTTATGTGGTTATCCAAAATCTTGGGAATTCATATTGAACTCATTATCAGTCTGCATGCTATCATTTGTATAGAAACTAAAGGATGTTCTATTTCTGATTTTTCCCTTAAAAAGTGATACTCCAGGTCTTAAGATAAATGAGTGTTGTATACGTTTACTGAGTCAAGGCTGAGTCATCTTTTAAGAACACAGAGGAAAGGAGGCATATTTAGATGAAGATGAGCAATTCTTAATGGAAAATCAAGGACTCTCAGTTCTAGATTCTGCTTTTTCAAACATTTACCAAGTACAGAAACTGCCGTGGAATGGTGAATAGCAGCTGCTAACCAGACGGTCAGCCGTTCAAATTGGCCAGACACCCCTTGGACACTCTACAGGGCAGTTGTACTCTGTCCTCTAGGGTTGCTATGAGTCGGAACCAACTCAACAGCAGTGGGTTTGCTTTTGGTACCAAGTAATCACTTCAAAAATCAAGAAAGTGAAAATTTTAAACATAAGTATGCTTGCGTAGACACTTTACAATGTAGCTGATTGATTTGATGTATATATGTATATATATATTTTTTAATCTCAATAAATCATGTATCTTTTTTTTTCCAGAAACAGTTAAAAATATTGGTTTTTATTTGCCATCTTGCATACGAGGCATTCACTTGGCCTTTTTCGTAACAGTTACTCTTACTCCACAATCACTGACAGTACTTTTGGGAACTGGAGAAATGACTCACAGGTGAAACTCCGAACAAAACAGGTTCACTGATTGCCAGATTTAGGTCAGCACTCCTTTTGTTACTGACACTTGCTCTTCAGACCCATCTACTCTAACAGGTGACTAGGAATGAGCTTTAAGGAAACCCTGGTGTCCCAGGTTAAGAGCTTGCTGTTAACCAAAAGGTTGGATGTTTCAACCCACCAGCCATGTCTGCTGGAGAAAGATGTGGCTGGCAGTCTCCATCCATAAATAGCCTGGCCTTACAAAACTTGTGAGGCAGTTCTACTCTGTCTTACAGGAACAAAATGAATTGGAATTGACTGGACAGCAATGGGTAATGGAATGAAGGAGCTTTGGAACTCCGTTTTGTCAGTATGAATTTGGATCCTATCTTAATCGTCTAGTGCTGCCTAGTGCTGCCATATGTGCAAAGTACAAGTGGATGGCTTTATCAAAGAGAAATTTATTTCCTCCACTGCTGTAAAGTCGGGTATCACTCATCAACCACCCTAGAGGTCAGAGGAAAACTGCCCCATAGAGTTTGCAAGGAGTGCCCGGCGATTTGAACTGCCGACCTTTTGGTTAGCAGATGCAGCACTTAACCCACTATGGCACCAGGGTTTCCCCTCATTCTAAAATAGGCTAAAGTTCAAATTCAGGATCACCTCCAGGAGAAAGCTTTTTCTCTTTGTCAGCTCTGGAAGAAGGTCCTTCTCTTCAATCTTCCTCTGATCGGGAGCTTCTCAGGCACAGGAAACCCCAGTTCAAAGGATGTGCTCTGCTCCTCTTGCCTCTTTCCTGGTAAAACGTGAGCAGGCAGCACCCCTGGGAAACTCCCTTTATGTAGATTGGATCAGCATATGACCTTTGAAAGGGTGTTACAATCCCACCCAAATCCTTTTAACATAAAATTATAATTACAAAATGGAGGATAATCACACAATACTGGGAATCATGGACCAACCAAATTGATACACACATGTTCTGGAGACCGTAGTTCATTTCGTGATAAATCCTATGTCCAACAATTCTCAGAAGATGTTATCCCTAATACATGATTATTCAGTGGCCACAGATGACTTATGGAAGGACTAGGAACTCAATATGTGCACAGTCCACGATAATTCGGGCTCTTCCTCGTGGGAACTGGGTCCGTCTTTCAATCAGTGGGTTTTCAATCTGAGTCCTGAGTCAAATCTGAAAAAACAGTAAAGAATTGTAGCTACTCAACCAGTCCTAATATCTTTTAGTTATATAATCAGCAGTACCCTTGTTGGCTGCCCAACAGCCACACCCCTAAAACAGAGTGCTTATATTAGCTATTTTGAATAGAATATTACACATCAGGTTCCCTGGTTGCCATTAAGACTGAACTTCCCGTTATAGCAGTAATACTTATTTGATTTCTGATGGTTTCATGCTGGTAGCTCATCTCTTCTACTCTAGGATTCATATCATTGCCATTGCTGCTAAGAAGTCTGCAAAGGTAGCCACTACTAATCTCAAAGGTATTAATTGCTCCCTACACACACACAAAGTATTTTTTACTTCTTTGGTAAATACCATTTATATGGGCCTTCCTGAGGAATGTAATCAGGAGAAGCTTGTGAGGAAGTGAAGAAATCAGAACAGGACCGGAGAAACAACTGAACAAACATGTGATGTCAGTTCCCAACCATGTAAACATGTAGTGTTAGCTCTGGAACATGGGTGGAACTACAAAGTCTCCAAAAGGGTGTGGTTTATTGAGAGTCTTCTTTCATTAACAGTCTTACTGTCTCTTCTACTTAGATACTAGATACTGTATTTTAATTACTTCAGCCTGTGGTCATTATTTTTTGTTATTTTCAAGTCTGTTTGACTATCTATAAGATCCATATTTTCCACATACTGACAGCTAATAAGCTCTGTATCTTCCAGCTGAGAAGCTATGTGTTCACGGCTTTGTGTTTTAATAAGATTTTTTTAAAATATATAAAATGCAGTCCTTTTATTTTTATCTCTTATATATCATCTTGTTGAATTTAACTTTATGTTTCAACTGGTTCTGATAATATTTGCATCTTTTAAAATATTTTTTTCTTACTAAAAAGGAATACACGTTTATAGAAAGTGTTGAAAATCTGGGCAAAGAAAAAGTTAAGAAAATAAAAATGATCCCTATGCCTGTCACTCAAAGACAACTATTTATTTTGAATATTAACTCTGTCAACTTTCATATTAGTGAGACCACACAAAACTGAGTCATCTGGGAAATCTGATAAATATGCTTTCTAAAACTTTATTCATATCACCCAAAAAGTAATGTCAGGCAGGTTTTGAGCTTCTCCTCTCTGCTTCTTTTCAGCTGGTAATTATCAAGTAAATGGCTAGCAGTCAAAATCCTCCACGTGGTTCCTACAGATTGTTTTCTTTTTATAGCGGGATGTCTCTTTCTTTGGGGCTTCGGGGAGTAATGAATTGCAGATCTAGAATTCTCAGTTTTGGAGGAGTGACTAATTCTTGCAGATGGGAAACACTGAGTTATTTGGCTGTCTCTGGGTAGAAAATTTTTGCAAAAGCCAACAGAGAAAGTCAAATAAGAGTCACTGTATAAAATCAAGATACCAAAACAGAAAAATCTATCTTTAATATATGCCTAACATGTGCAGAGATTGAACTCAAGGTTCGCTGCAGAGAATGCTGAGTTCAGAGCCACATCAAGGCAGGATCAAACCAGACACTGTTCAGGGACAGGCAAAACTGAGGGCGTGATTAATTGCCTTGAACATTTAATTTGCCCTTATGGGTCAGGACCAGTGTGTCTGGGGCTGGAGAGGACTCTGAGGCACAAGGGCTTCCTGGCCCGTACCACAGCCATCTGACAGCCTCCTGCAGCTCTTCTTCCTTGGATCTGACAGGTGTTTCATAAAGATATTTACATTTATGACTGAAAAGAGAAAACTAAAAGGTAATAGTAGAGTACTGTGTAATGAGGTCCGAAAGAGCTGCTGCATCCTTATTACTCAAGTTGTAATAGTATTTGCTGTCTTCATCATCTAGTGCTGCTCTAACAGAAATAACACAAGTGGATGGCTATAACATAGTGAAATTTATTTTCTCACAGAAAATTAGGTAGAAAGTACAAATTCAGGACATCAGTTCCATGAGAAGTCTTTCTCTGTAGGCTCTACAGGAAGGGCCTTGTCATCAATCTTCCCCTGAACTAGGGGCAACCGAGGCACAGAGAACCCTAGTCGAAAGGACATGCCATACTCCTAGCACTGCTTCCTTCCTGATGGTATGAAGTCCCCAACTCTCTGCTTGCTGCCTTTTCCTTTATGTCCCAAGAGATTTTCTCAAAGCACAATACACTTTTATAGACTGAGTCCTCTTACTGCCCACCCTCCCTCATTAACGTCATAGAGGCGGGATTTACAACATACAGGAAAATCATACAGTACCAGGAATCATGGTCTAGCCAAATTGCTGCATGCTTTTCTGGGGGAATACAATTCAATCTGTGACACTGTCTTTGGTGCAATTCCTGAAATTTCACCAGCAAAAGCTTCTAAAGTAGTATCCTGGTACCTGGCTGTGGTGGTCAGGATTATGTCAACTTGGCTGCTCCATATTTGGCTGCTGTATTAAGTGGCAGGGCAGGGTTTGTGCTGGCTCCCTGCCCCTTGACTCTCATCTCATGACCGTCCACTACGACTGCTGGTCTGCTCACGTAGCCGGGAGCTCCTGCTCTCTTCTTCCAGCATCTGGTTCCGGGACTTGAACTAGTAGCTGTTGGACTCATCAGTCCTTACAGTCGGTGCCTGAGAGTCCTGCTCTGTGACCTGCTGATCCTGGATTCGCCAGCCTCTGCCGCTCCTGCTCCGTAACCTGTCAATCCTGGGTTCACCAGCCTCTGCCGCTTCTGCTCCCTGACCTGCCAATCCTGGGTTTGCCAGCCTCCGTCGCTTCGTCTGGCCACCAGCTTGGGATCCACTGACCTACACAACCAGTGATCTAGAACTCTGGTCTCTGATCTGCTGACTTTGGGTTCCTCAGCTTCCATGGCCACGTGAGGCTTGTGCCAGAACTTGGGACATTCAGCTTCTGTGATTACATGAGCTGTTTCCTATATCTGTATGTAACGATCTATCTATATCTATCTATCTATCTATCTGTCTGTCTATCTATCTATCTATCTATCTATCTATCATCTATCTATCATCTATCTATCTATCTATCTATCTATCTATCTATCTATCTATCTATCTATCTATCTATCTATCTATCTATCTATCTATCTATCTATCTATCTATCTATCTATCTATCTATCTATCTATCTATCTATCTATCTATCTATCATCTATCTATCTATCATCTATCTATCTATCTATCTTATAAACCTTTCCTTGTACCTACACGTGTTACTGGTCTTGCTTCCCTAGAAAACCCAGCTTAAGACACTGACTATCAATGTCTGATATTCAGAACCCAATGAGAATATTTTTACATATAGAAACTCATGCAGTTAAGTCTAAAACTGCAACACATATGATTGAGGGCTTCTTTTTGATCCCTGAAGCTATTCAATTTTTGCCTACTATCTTGATCCGTCTCTCCTTTTCAATCACTTAACTGCAAATTCTGTGAGTAAATGGCCAGGTTCAATGTAGCCTAGCTGTGTGATTTGTGTTCTATCATGACCTATGATGTAGAAAATAATTTTCTTTGTATTTGTTTCTAAGCAAGTTGACTTGTGATTTTGACAAATGCCCTATGTCTGTCCTTGTAAGGGTAAAGACCATGTGGCAGTTTTCCTAATGAGAGTACCTAGTTGTATCATCTTCACAGTTCAGAGGCTTATACTGACAGCTGATTGACAGAAGAGAAATAGAGTACATAAAAATGTTTACTTCACAAAATAAAACCATTGATGAGGCCCTGAACTAGACTATGAGTGGAGATTGAAAAGAACACATTTAAGACTTTAAGAAAAGGAAAAACCGACAAAATTTTCAAATTTACTGGCTTTTGGGGGCAGACAAGTGTATAAGGAATGGGAGGATTCCACGATTATTGAGGTTTTGAGTAAGCTTGAAAGAAATGAGATTTAAAAATGTTTGTGTTGCTTATTTGTTTTTCTGAAACCAGTGGGACTTTTAAAAAGAGCTTGCCAAACAACCACAGCCTGTGAAGCAAATCTGATCTGCCCCCTGTTTTTGAATAAACTGAAAGCTAGGAATGGTGTTTGTATTTTTAAATGTTTTAAAACATTTTTAAGAATATTTTGTGACAGATGAAAATTACATGAAGTTCCAATTAAACTTTTATTAGAATACAGCCATGCTCATTTGCTTCTTTACTATTTACAATTGCTACTGCTACAATGGCAGAGTTGAGTAGTTTTAACAGTAGGCAGGGTTTATGAATCTTAAAACATTTACTATCTGACTTTTACAGAAAACATTGGCTATCCCTGCCTTACTATAAACTATAGATCTAAAACATAAGCTAGGAAGAAAGATAATTCAAAGCATGACTAGAAAAAACAGCATTTTAATTTTTACCATTATTTTGGTTGTCATTTACCCACTACTTAGTCAATCACTATGTGAAGTGCTACAGATACAAAAGCAAAACAAATGTAAAAATATAACCCTTTTCTTACAAATGAAACACTCTGAAAATAATTCTTCCTTTCAGCTGGTTTTGATAAGAGGCCTGGTAAAGCAAAGCACTACAGTTAGAATAGAAAGCTTCTTCTTAATACAGAGATCAATAGACACCTGATGAAAGCTTCTAATGTGCATGACAGGACCAACACATACAAACAGGAAAAAAAACAACCAGGAGAAAACAGATTCTTCAAGAAGCTGAAAACTTCAAGAACATGTGTATGATGTAATTCTAGAGACATAAAAAGAGATACACTGTAATCACAAAATAAGACTAGAATGTATTATACAGGTACATATATATGAGGTCTGACAATTAAGTCCACAAGCTCATTCTAGAAAAATTACTACATACCTCACTGATGAATATCTCTATGGTCACCCCCCAAGTACTCTGATTGGGAAGCTATGCACTGACATCAGCACCTAGTCCACCCTTCAAAGTAGTTTTGTAACATTTTTTCTGGAATGGCCCTCAGAGCTGTCATATTGCCCTTGATGTCCTGACTGTCATCAAAATGTCTTCCTTTCAACATTTCCTTTATCTTTGAGTAAAGAAAAAAGTCACTGGGGTCCAGAGCAGGGGAGTAGGGAGAGTGTTCCAACACAGTTATTTGTCTACTGGCCAAATGCTCCCTCACAGACAGTGTCATGTCAGCTGGTCATTGTACTCATACAAGAGCCATGAGTAGCTGGAGAGAGTTCAGGTTGCTTTTGTCTAACTTTTTCATGCAGTCTTTTCAGCACTTTTGAATAGTAGACTTGGTCAACTGTTTGTCCAGCTGGAAATTCATAATGAACAACCCCTCTGATACCTAAAAAGATTAGCAACATTGTTTTGACTCTGATTCAGACTCACAGAACTGTTTTGGTCATGAAACATTGGCTGGCTTTCATCAGGCACTGTTTTATTTAGTCAGCTATTACTTCTCTAACAGAAATACCATGAGTGGATGGCTTTAATGAAGGAAAGTTTATTCTTACACAGACCAGTAGGCTTCAAGTCCACATTCAGAGTGTCTGCTCTAGGTGAAGGCCATCCCTCTGTCAGCTCTGGAGGAAAGTCCTTGTATTGCATCAGTCTTTGTTCAGGGAGCATCTTGGCACAGGAACCACTTTTGATGGTGTGAAGTTCCTAATTCTCTGTTTGCTTCCCTTTCCTTCTATCTATTCTAGGATAAAAGGATAAAAAGTGGTGCATGCTATACTCCAGTGAAAAATCCATTTACAGTGGAGCAAGGAGGTGATCTAATGAAGGAATTTACAGTCTCATCGTAATGCTCGACCATATAGCACAGGAAAATCACAAAATGGAGGACATCATAAAATATTGAAAATCATAGCCCAGTCACACGGCTACACACGTTTTGGAAGACATGGTTCAATTCACGACAGGCACTTCGATGCTTTGCTTCAGGGTCATATTGTTATTGGTACACCCATGTTTCATCACCAGTGATGACACAGCCCAAAACATCATCCTGCCTCTCCCAAAGGTCCTGGCAGACTCCAACCTTTCTTTGCTTTTGTTCATTGGTGAGCTCCTTTGGGACCATTTTGGCACACACCTTTCTCATGCCAGATTTTCCTGTTTCTCTATCAATGTTTACTTGGTCTGATATGCTTCTTACAGTCAGCTGATGATTTTGATATACAATTCAACTAATTTTCACAATGTTTTCATCAGTTCTGCTCATTACTGGCTGCTCTGACCTCTCTTCATCAGTGATGCTTTCTCTGCCTTCAGAAAAATGTTTAATCCATTTGTACACAACCATTGTCTTCAAGGCATTATCTGCATAAACTTGGACTAACATGTTCCTGATTTTGCTTCCACTCTTGCCAGGTTTAACAAGAAATTTAATGTTTATTCAGTGCTCTGAATTTAGGCTCCAGCATTCTCATGATGGCACACAAAAATACACAACAATAATAAATGCCACTCAGCAAGACACCACCACGCATTGACCAAACACAACTGTAGGACATTGATATACCAAAGTTACGAAACCTGATCAAGTTGTTTGTACAGTGCTGCCGACGTAAGCTCACAGTGGCAAGTTCACAAACTTAATTGTTGGATATCAACATGTATGGTTGTGACCTACCAGCCTCTAGGTGTGAGAAAGATGTTCCTATTCCCATAAAGTTTTATTGCCTTGCAAACCCTTTGGGAGGTAATTCTGTTCATTTCCATGGGGTCCCAATGAGCAAGAATCAACTTGACAGCAATTTTTTCTGTGTGTATATATGTGTATACGTGTGTGTGCATATATAGCTATACATATGTGAGTGTGTTTGCTCAGAGAACACAAAAATTAAAACTACAATAGCAAAAAAAAAAAATACCTCATAACAACAGTTGAAACATCATAAAAATCAAAAGACTCTCCCAGAAAGTAAAGCTTCAAAATAATGAAAGGTAAATGAAAAAAACAAAGATAAGAATATTTTAAAATCAATCCAAAAGAAACAGCATTCAAATAACAGGAGCCCTATAAATAAACAACAATCGAAACAGAGTATGGGGAATTATGAAGAGAACAATCAAGAAAATTTTCTTGAGAAGACGGGGCCAAGATAGTGGAGTAATCAGACACTTTTGATGATCCCTTTAACAACAAAGGCCCCAAAGAAAAAAATTAATCGATCCTGTATGACATTTTAGGAGCCCTGAACATCAAAAAGAAAGTTGAGAAACTGGCCTGAGCTACAGGGAAGAGAGAGTAGGTTCAGAAGTACCTAGGACTGGCCAGACCTGACCCAGTCGGAATCAGCACCCCACAGGTGGTTCAGCATCAGTGAGTGTGGTAAGGAGAGCAGCAGCATTAAGAAAATGTCTTCCACTGTAAGAAAGACTGAGCAGAGTCCGATCACATTTCCAGAATTGGTAAAAAAAAAAAAAAAAGTCATTTGACTGTTTAAAGCTAAGTAGCTTGTGTCTAACCTATGGCATAGGTATCTAAATCTTTCCTTTGGGATAAACCTTTTCCCAGAGCTTCCCTCACCATTATCTGCATGGTGTGTGTATGGCTCCAGAGACTGAAGAAACCGCTAGGCAGGAAGTAAGACCCCTTACGTGTGCCTGAGCCATTCTCCTAGGATTGGAGAGGGAGTAATGTAATGAATAGGGGGGAAAAAGCCTGCCAACTCCATAGAGCCAGGAATTGGCAGAAACAGTTTTTTGGCTTAGGTGTAGGTGTAAGTGTTCCAGGGACCATGGTTGCCTCTAACCTATGCATCCAACATTCAGGACCCATAGTGCAGCAGCAAAATGTAGACACCTACACACCTTAAGAAACAAGGACACACTTTACTCACAGACTCTCACAAATGGCAGTCAGCCCCTTGCCTTTCTCAGCAAATTTGGAGATACATATGCCTATGGCAATCATCCCTGCCTATCCAAGACTGTAGGTGGCAATCATCCCTGCTCATCCAAGACTGCAAGGGAGAGCCTGGACCACACACTTAGCGACAGACAACCTGGATACCTGAGCTGAATCCATTGCAAGAAAAGAAGTGGATTCCTGGTTGAGCCTGTCTAACCACAGCTCTAACCACCTGGTAACAGGACTTGGGAGTTTCAAAGTCGCCAATAACCAAACTAGCACACACAACGAGACTATTTGAAAACAAAATAAGATAAGAAGTTAGAGCACAGTAAGCAAACATAAAACAAATAAATTCATCAACTTACTGATTGCTTGGAGATAACAAAAAACATTCCTTGAAAAGATCAAGAACATTGAAAAATCATCACCCAGACTGACAAATGAAAAATAAGAGAGAAAGCAAAGAACTCAAATAAAAAATGAATTGGGTAATACTACAACAGACTCAATGGACATTTAAAAAATCGTAACACAATACTAATATAACTTGTAATCTAATAGATTTAAAAGTCTGGAGGAAATACACAAATTTCTAGAAACACACTATCCACCTAAACTAACACAAAGGCAGAAAAACTAAGCAAAACCATAACAAAAGAAAAGATTAAAAGGATAATTTTGTAAAAACAACCAAAAAAGCCCATGCCGTGATGACTTCACCGGAAAATCCTACCAGACTTTCAGAGAAGCGTTAACATCACTATTTCCAAAGATATTTCAGAGGACAGAAAAGGATGGAAAATCACAAAGTCATTCCACAAAGCTGGCATAACTCTGATACAAAAACCAGTTAAAGATAACACAAAAAAGGAAAATGACAGGTAGATATCTGTCATGAACTTAACAGAATTCTGTGGTGAAGCCATCTTCCTGGGCTTTCTTTGGTTGGCAGTTTTGGGATGACTTTTTCAGTTTCTTCCTTTGTGATGGGTTTACTAGGCTGTTCTGCTTCACCTTGTGATAATTTGAGTAGCTGATATGAATTAAGGAATTTGTCCATTTCCTCTAGGTTTTCAAATTTGTTGGAGTACAGTCTTTCATAGTATTCAGCTATGGATCTGTGATGACAACTCCCTTCTCATTTCTTATTTGGGTTATGTGTTTCCTTTCCTATTTTTCTTTATTAAGTTTAGCCAATGGTTTGTCCATTTTGTTGATTTTTTTGAAAAACCACTTTTGGTCTTTTCAATTATTCTTCTATTCTCTAATTTGTTTAGTTCTGCTCTAATCTTTAGGTGCCTGAGGGGTTCCTCTGTTGTTCTTTTTCTACTTGTTCAAGCTGTAGGGTTAGATATTTGGTGTAGGTTCTTTCTTGCTTCCAGATGTGTGCATTTATGGAGACAAATTGCCCTCTGAGCACTGCTTTGGCTGTATCTCATAGGGTGTGGTAGAAAATGTTTTCATTCTCATTGGAATCCATAAATTTCTTTCCACATCTTTGATTTCTTCTATGACCCATGGCTTTTTGAGCAAGATGTTCAGTTTCCATGAGTTCCACTTTCTATCTGTGTTTTTTCTGCTATTGATTTCAACTTTTATGGCTTTATGATCTGAGAAAATGCTTTGCATTCATTCAGTGACATGGATTTTGTGAAGAACTGCTTTATGTCCTAACACGTGGTCTATTCTGGAGAATGTTCCATTTGCAGTGGAGAAGAAAGTGTAGTTGTCCATTGATGCCTAGAAAGTTCTGTATATGTCAATGAGGTCTAGTTGGTGCCTAGAAAGTTCTGTATATGTCAATGAGGTCTAGTTGGTTAATTGTGGCAATAAGGGCTTCTGTGTCTTTATCGAGATTTTTTCTAGACAATCCGTCCAATATCGTGAGTGCGGTGTTGAAGTCTCCCACTATTATTGTGGAGTGATCTATCTCCTTTTTGAGTATAGTCAGTGTTTCTTTGATGTATTTAGGTGCTCTAATATTAGGTGCATAAATATTTAATATTGTTAAGTCCTGCTTGTGTATTGAATCTTCAGAAATAGTGTCCATCCTTGTCCACGATGGTGGATTTTACATTAAAATCTATTTTATCTGAGATTTGAATGGCTACACCTGTTATTCTTTGTTCATTTTTATCTTGACATATATATTCTTCCATCCTTTAATTTTCAGTTTGTTCATATCTTTAAGTCTAAGGTGAATTTCTTATAAGCAATATATAGATGGACCATGTCTTTTGATCCAAGATGTCACTCAATGTCTCTCTACTGGGGCATTCAGTCCATTCACATTCAATGTGATTATTGATAGGTGTATGTTCAGTGCTGCCACTGTGATATGTTTATTTTTGTGTTGATGTTTGCTCTGTTGTTCTTATTAATCTGTTCTGAGACATTTTTCCTTGTGAGTTGATTTTTCAGGGTTGGTTTTGTTGTTGTTGAGACTCCTGTATTACATTTCTTGATATGGTATGTTGCATCTTTATTGTGCTTTATGGTTGCACCTATGATCCTGCTTAATAAACTATGTATAAACCCAATTTTAATTACTATCAGTCTTGTCAGCTTCCTCTCCACCTGGAAGAACAATAATAACTGTAGTACATCCCTCTTTTTAATATGATGACATCATAGTTTTCATGATATAGCCAAGCCAAGTGCCATCGAGTCGGATCTGGCTCATGGTGACTGGATTATTTCTTTTACTTCTATGTCTTTGATTGAGTTTGGAGCCTTCCCTAACTAAGTAGGATTCTGGACGATGTGTCCTTCTACAATATAAAGTTAGTGGTTTTGTTGTCCTAAGCCAAAGCCAAGAGATTCTTTCAGTATTTCTTGCAGCTTTGGTTTGGTTTTTACAAAGTCTCTGAGTTTCTGTTTATCTGTGAATGTCTTAATTTCATTTTCATATTTGAAAGGTAGTTTTGCAGGACATATTATTCTTGGTTGGAATTTCTTCTCCTTCAAGGTTTTGAGTATGTCATGCCACTGCCTCTGTGCCAGTGTTGTTTGTGCTGTGAAATCCAACAAAAGCCTACAGGATTTCCCTCTGAATGTTACCTTTGTTTTAAGTCTTGCTGCCTTTAAGAGTTGCTGCTTATGTTTCATTTTGTTAAGCTTGATTATAATATGTCTTGGAGTCTTTCTTTTGAGGTCTATATTGAGTAGCATTTAATATGCATCTGGGATATCTGTATTCTCTTCCTTCACGATTTCTGGGAAGTTATCTATCAGGGGCTCAGCAACAATTCTCTCTGTGTTCTCAGGTGTCTTACTCTGTTCAGGGACTCCAATTAGTTGTAGGCTGTTCCTCTTAATGGAGTCCTACATGCTTCTTAATGCTTCTTCATTATACTTGTTTCCTTTTTCTGATATTTCCTCATAGATGTGGGAGTCAGTAGCTCTGTCTTCCAAATCAGAAAGCCTCTTTTCCATTTGTTCCATTTTGTTTTCTTGGCTTTGAATTGAAGTTTCTATGTCTTTGATTTTGTTCTTGATCTGTTGGATTTCAGAATCCTGTTGTTCCATCAGATCGAACAACTTGTTTAATTTTTTGTTTTGCTCTGCTGCATTTTGTATAAGGTCTAGGGAAGCTCTATGTGTAATCCTTTTGTATTCACCTTCTGATAATTTCAGAAAAGTTTCTTTGTCCAGAAAGCTCTTTAGTTATTTCATTTGGGGGCCTTCTGAAGCCATGGGTGATTTCCTGGTTATGGTTTTCTCCAGAGTCTGTTGCTTTTTGGTCTTCATGGGAGCCATAAAGGCTGGGAGAGATGCTGTGAGGATGGACTGCAGTTGTTTCTCTAAGCCCTCTTAAAATGAAAGGAAAAAGGTATCTGACTACTTCCCAGGTCAGTCAGGTCAGGCACAATGTTGAATCCCTGTGACAACATGAGAGGTGCAGCCCAAGAACTCCACTAAAATACCACTACTGATAGTCCAATGGCTAGGGGATCTCCTACAAACGTGGCCCCTAGGCCTACTGCTGCTCCTGACCAAAAAAACACTGCTGAGATCAAGTCTTAGGACAAAATTAGACTGGTTTTGCAGACACAATGTGATCATATGGTGTGTGTACTTTACAGTTCTATGCATTTATAAGATGCTGCCCTACTGGTCTTTTTCGAGATGGGAGAGAGGAGCATGGACAGGAGGGGACAAGAGCTTGTTAAGAAGATACAAGAAGTATAGAATGAAAGAGAGGAGCATGTTTTCACCGGACAGAAGAGCAGAAGGAGCTGCAGACAAATGGGCATGCAAAATTAATTTGGCTTGTATACTTTCACTTAATCACAATTAAAAAAAAGAAAGAAAGAAAATAGAAATGTTGGAGAGGCTGTGGAGAGACTGGAATACTTACACACTGCTGGTGAGAATATAAAATTGTACAATCACTTTGAAAATAGATTTGATGATTTCTTAAAGAGCTAAAAATAAAAAGTGCCATAAGATCCAGCAATTCTACCTCTTGGAATGTATCCTAGAGAAATAAGAGCTGTCACATGAAGAGATACGTGTACACCAATCTTCACTGTAGCACTGTCCACAAGATCCAAAAGATGAAATCTACCTAGGTTCCCATAAATGGATGACTGGATATACAAACTATGGTATATTCACACAATGAAATACTATGCAATCATAAAGAATAATGATAAATTTTGGAGACAATGTGGAGAAATTTGGAAGGAATTATACTGAGTGAAATTAGTCAATTGCAAAAGAACAGATGGCGTATGAGACTTAAGAAAAGACTTAAGATGGCGTATGAGACTTAATATGAGGACTTAAGAAAAGGTTTAAACACTAAAGCCTTTGATAGTTGCAAGGGTAAGATAGAGGGGAAGGGTAGTCACTATTTAGAAGACAAGGAATATTTTAGGTGAAAGGAGGAACAACACACTGTAGAGAAGTCAGGACAACTGAACTACACAAAAAGCTAAAAAGTTTCCTGAATGAAATCAAGCACTTTGAAGGACAGAGTAGCGGAAGCTGGGATTTAGGGACCATGGTTTCAGGGGCCATCTGGGTCAACTGGTTTAACAAAGTTTACTAAGAAAATGCCTTGCATCTCACTTCAGTGGGTACCATCTGGAGTCTTAAAAGCTAGCAAGCAACCATATAAGAAGCATCAATTGGTCTCAATCCACTCAGAGTAAAGGAGCCTGAAGAACATCAAAGACATGAGGAAAATATGAGCCCAAGAGAGAGAAAGGACCACATAATCTAGCATGAGACCAGAAGAACTGGATGGTGTCTGGTCATCACCAATAACTGCCCTGACAGGGAGTACAACCAAAAGTCCTTGATGGAGTGGAAGACAAATGGGATGTGGAACCTGAACTCTGTGGAAATGATCAGACTTGATGGTTTGACAGACTGGAGGGTCCTCAGAAGACGTGCCCTCCAGACTGTGTTAGCCCAGAACTGAAACCATTCTTGAAGCCAGCTCTTCAGACAAGTATTGGACTGCATGATATAACACATAAAGCAATACTGGTGAAGAGTGTGTCTCTCAGCTTAAGCAGATACATAAGACTACCTGGGCAGCTCCTATCGAGAGGCAGAGGAGAATGGAAGCTGCTTGAATGGCCATGGGAAATACAGGGTGTAGAGGAAGAATGTGCTGTCACACCATGGGGAGAATACCAATAGTTACATGACAATGTGTGTGTACATTTGTGTATGACAAAATGAATGGTAAACTTTCACTTAAAATACAATAAAATATTTTTTAAAAAAAATAAAAGAAAGTTATTCTGAACTAAAGCGTGTGAATTTGAAGACTGAAAGTGGACATTAAGTGCTCATTGAGAGGATATAATATATTCTTCAATAACACTTCACATTGAAGATTCAGGACTAGGGGTAAAATAGGAGATTCTAATGCTTCCAGAGAGCTAAAATTGGGACATACAAAGAGATGGAAGGCAGAATGGCTTTGGATGGTTCAAGGTCTCGAGAACAGTGCTATAAGCTTAAAGACAATGAAGCAGTAATTTTAAAACCCTGAAATGATTTTGATTCTAGTTTTCTATTCTTTGGAGACTAAGAACTCAAAGGTAATGACACGCTGAAAATCATTTTCAGACACTCAGGGTTTCAAAAATTTACTTCTCATACATTTTTTCTTGGGAAACTTCTGAAGTAGTACTTCAGTAAATTGAGATAGTAACCAAGAAAGAAGAAGATATGAAATCCAGGAAATTTTTCTTAAGAAAAGTTTCATTTTCTTAAGAAAAACATAAACAACATCTCCAGGATGAAGATGAAGGCAGATGCCAGGAATGCAACTGTTTACCACACCAGAAGAGCAGCCTGTCCAGATTGGAACAGTTCAGACTTTCCAGGAATGAGAGTGTCTAATGAATTGAAAATGACAGCATACCTGATGGGTACATTACTCCAAAAGCCGTTGCCATTGAGTTGACTGCAACTTACAGTGACCCTATAGAGCAGAGCAGAACTGTTCCATAACATTTCCAAGGAGTACCTCATGGATCCAAACTGCCAACCATTGGGTTAGCACCCATGGCACTTAACCACTACATCACCAGGGTTTCAACATGATAAACACAGGACAGAATATTATACAACACCTTTTTATTGGGAGAGTTTGGGTATCTTTCAGTGATCCATACATAGAAAATGAAGTCAATATTCCTTTCCCCTTACTCTCGTTTTTTTTTTTTTTTTTTTTTATTGACTGCAGAGAAAGTAAGAACTTATGTAGGAAAGGAAAGACAAATCAGTTTACACAGAGCTCAGCTGTGAGTAGTGCTTGCATAAGCCTAAGGGATCCTAACCCCAAACCAAACAGAAACCAAACGCACTGCCCTTGAGTTAATTCTGACTCATAGGGACCCGTAGGACAGAGTAGAACTGCTACATAGTGTTTCCAAGGAATGCCTGGTAGATTCAAACTGCAAACCTTTTGGTTAGCAGCTGTAGCACTTAACCACTATGCCATCAGGGTTTCTGTGACCCTGATCAAAGGCATGCCATAATCATTTTGCAGGAAAAAGAGACCGAAGTTCACATATTCATATCTAAGTCCTGGTGAGTGAAAGAGAGTTAAATGCTCATGTTCTTTTGTAGGAAGTCTTAATAGGTAAAATGTGAAAATCAGCAAAGCATTTTTATTCTATCTAAATTCCAAATTCAACACACTGTTGAGTCAGATTAAACTGCTGACTTTTTAGTTAGCAGACATACCATTTAACCACTGTGTCATCAGGGTTTCCTTACTGTGTATGAGGAAGGAAAAATGCCAAAAGTAACAGCTAGAAGAGCTGAAAGAATGTAACTGCTGAGAAAATGAAAATGAGAAAGGAATATTTTTCTCAGTAAGAAACTAGAATAAATGTATTCTTTCAAATGTGTATAAGAACTCTGACAATCATCAAAATCAATTTTAAGAAAATTGTTACCTTAAAACACTAATTTTTAACAATCAGAAACTGATTCATTGACATGCAACTAAGGTAACTGATTTTTACAGAAATTTCATAATACACCTTCTCTTAATTATCTCTATCTGGCCTTTCATTTTAAGACTTGGTGCTGGTATTAAGATCATTATTGCTAATGATGTTCCTGTAAAACTCAGGCATACATATGTCCACTCATCTCAGTTTTGTAACTTACTGCCTATTAGGTACTTAGGTGTATGAGACAGACTTTTCACTGTTGTCTAATAAATTCCACACTGTAGAGTCTATTCTGACTCACAGCAATGCTATGGGATAGAGCAGAACTACTCCTCAGGGTTCCCACAGCTGTAATCTTTTTTTTACTTTTTTAATTGTGCTTTAAGACAAAGGTCACAATTCAAGTCAATTTCTTGTACAAAAAACATATACACCCATTGTTATGTGACCCCAGTTACCCCACTTGCAATGTAAAAGCATACTCTTCCTCTCCACCCCATATTACTTATGTCCATTCAACCACTTCCTGCCCCTTTCCACTCTCTCATTTCAACTCCACACAGGAGCTTCCCATTTAGTCTCATGTGTAAACTTGAACTAAGAATCACACTTTCCACTGGTATCATTTTATATGTTATAGTCCAATCTAATCTTTGTCTGAAGAATTGGCCTCACAAATGGCCTTTAGTTCTGGGCTAACAGAGAATCCAGTGGCCATGTCTTCCCAGGCCTTCAGTTTTAGTCCAACCATCAAGTCTGATCATTTTGTGTGAACTTGAGTTCTGTGTCCCACTTTTCTCCTACTCGGCCAGGGCCTTTCTGTTGTGTTTCTCGTCAGGGCTACCGTTAATGATAGCCAGGCACCATCTAGACTAACAGAGTCTCTGGTATACATGGCCCTTTCTGTCTCTTGGGCTCACATTTTCTTTATGTCGTTTGCTCCAGGTGGGTTGGGACCAAATGATGCTTCTTAGATGGCCACTTGCTAGCTTTTAATGTCCCAGACACCACTCACCAAAGTGGGATCCAAGGAAGCACACTGTCACATCTTTCTCCTGAAGAGTAGCTTGTGGGTTTGACCTGCTGATTCTGCATTAGCAGCGGAGTGCTTTAACCAACATGCCATGAGAGCTCCTCCATAATAACTAATAGCTAAATGTAAGGTAGTATAAAAAAAGAGTAAAAACATGAAAGCAGAGGATGATATAAAGTTGCCACTGTCATTCATAATCTTTGATTTCAGATGTTTGCTTTCATAAATAACTTGGCTGTTTAAAATACAGAATCATAGAATACTGAAACTCATTTGGAATTATGGACACTGAGGCCCAAGAGGAAAAGTGTCTGGGCCACGCTGTCACAGCTATGGAAAATACTAGTATGAGAAAATCACTATTTCTGTTAGCTGTGTACTTATACAAGTATTGTACTAACTAAAAATCAGCATAATCTTTAAAATCATTTATTTTGTTGTTGTTGAGAATATACACAGCAAAAACATACGACCATTCAAGTTCGCACATGCACAATTCAGCGACGTTGAGCATACTCTTTGAGTTGCACAACCATTTCCACACTCTTTTTCTGAGTTTTTCCTTTCCCATTGACATAAACTCATTGCCCCCTAAGATTCCTGTCTACACACATGTTGGTTTGCTGCTGTCAATTGGATCCCACATAGATGAATCTTAAAAGAACACGTTGCTCAAGACAGACACTTTTTACTAGTAAAGATAAACTATTGTTTGGTTTTTATGAAACCTTCAGAGAATATTTTTGCTTCGAGTTTTAAATATTATCTTAGGGTGATAATTTCAGAGGTTCATCCAGCCTTCATAGCTCTAGAAAAATTTGGGTTCTGTGAGAATTTGAAAATCTGTTCTGCATTTTACTTCTTTTGATCAGGATTTACACATAGTATCTTCTATCAAAATGTTTACTAATGATAGCCAGCCACCACCCAGTTCGTCTGGTCTCATAGCAAAAGAGGAAGTTCTCTATAGAAATAATTAGCCACAAATTACATTTTCTCCTCTTACTGCAGAGTTAGAAACCCTGATAGTGTAGTAGATAAGTGCTTTGGCTGTTAACCAAAAGGTTGACAGTTCAAATCCACCAGGTGCTCCTTGGAAACTCTACAGGACAGTTCTACTCTGTCCTGTAGAGTTATTGTGAGTCAGAATCAACTCAGTGGCAGTGGAACTGGTTTTAGCTTTATTACAGACTCTTCTTTTCCTCTGTTGCCTTAGGTGAATAAAGACTAATAGTTGTGTCTTGGAGTGCCACTTGGAACCTTTTAAGACTCCAGGCAGTAAGAGGCAGAACAGAAAAATGAAACACATTACAAGGCCAATTAACTGTGATGTCACATCAGTTACATTTAATTGGAAGTGCTTCAGCTAGTTTTCAGCTGTCCCAGGTAGAACATAAATAAACACTAATAAATGTTTCAAGGACCTAGATGGTACAAGAGGTTTGAGATCAGCTGCTAACCCAAGACTGGTATTTACACAGCAATCTGCTTCCATGAAAATTACAGCAAAGAAAACTCTGTGGAAAAATTCTACTCTACAACACACGGTGGTTACAATGGAATTGACTCAACAGCAAATAAAAATCACAACCGTGAAGATCTCAGGAAATGAGGAGCTATGCCATCACTGAATACTGTCCAAGCCACCTGGTACTGCTCTAACAGAAATACCATGTGTGGCTGACTTTAACAAAGAAAAGTTAATTCCTTCACAGTCTGGTAAGCTACAAGTCCGAATTCAGGGCACCAGCTCCAAGGAAGGCTTTCGCTCTCTGTTGGTTCAGGAGGAGGGTCCTTGTTTTGCATCAGTCTTTCTTTGGTCTGAGAGATTCTTGGCACAGGAACCTCGGGTCTGAAGGACATGCTCTACTCTCAATGCTCCTTTCTTGACGGTATGAAGTCTCCAGTTCTGTGCCTACTTCTCTTTCCTTTTAACTCTTGTAGGATAAAAAGTGGTGCAAGCCACACTCCAGAGAAATTCTTCTTTGTGAGGGTTTGCAACCCCTCCTCTCCATCCTCTTTCAACATAATTCTATCTATTAACCACAGACAGAGATTAAGATTGACAACACAGGAAAAATCATAAAATGTAAGACAATCGCATACTACTGCACGATCCAGCCAAACTGCTACACACATTTTGGGAGTGGGAAAGACACAATTCAATTCATGACAAATATCGAAAACCTAAATCTGTCACCAATGAGTTGATTCCAACTAATAATGACCCTATAGGACAGAGTGGAAGTACCTTATAGAGTTTCCAAAGAGTGCCCGGTAGATTCAAACTGCTGATGTTTTGGTTAGCAGACACAGTTCTTAACCACTGTGCCATCAGGATTTCCTTCATGGATTTCCTTCATGAAATAGATAAAGTAAATATTGGAGACAATCTGAATAAAAGTGACTTACCTTCAGTCACATTCACTCTGTTCAATGAAAAGTTTGTATTGCTACCTTATCTTTCTGAAGATCATCAGCATCATTTTTGAAAGGTACGTGTGATCACAGAGGGTAGTTTTACAACAAGAAGTGGTGTATGCGTGTATCCTGTTTGACACATTTTTTGCAATTTTTGCAAAAAAAATGCTTTGTATTACTTAAAAGTTTTTATTGTAAGCAACAGAAACTGATATGAAATAACCAGGCATAAGAGAGGTTGCCAGACAGATACTAGGGATGCGTGGTGTAGACAGAAAGGACATCAAACTAAACTTAGGTCTGGGAGAACCAAAGAGATCTCAGACGACTGGAAACAGAAACTGCACGCCTTGCACTGGTAACAAGAACATTCTAATTGTGTCAACACTACTGTAAAGAGGACACTCTAATCTGTTCTCTTCTGTACCACTTGCCCAAGATTCAGAGCATGCTGATTTGGCTGAATTGAATGAACTTAGTTCTTTCACTCTCTCTTTGGCTTACTAAGTGGTGAGCCGAAGGACATGGGTCTCTGTTTCTTTGGTAAAAGACCAGCAGATCTACTTCTCTGCCACCAGGCTATACACACTGGAGAGGAGCCAGTAGGAAATGCGGACACTATTAGAAATGCCAAAAAGTAGCAAATATCTAGTATATCTTTCTTGTTATGTATGCCTGAACTATCTATCAAGGTTACTCAATAACATACGGAGTGTTTTTAATTGGCCTTAACACAACTTGTTTAGAGTAATTGCATTTTTTACAAACCGAGGGCAAAAAAATTTATTATGGTGACATACACAGTCTGGCAATTAAGTCTGAAAACTCGTCCTAGAAAAAGTGCTACATAGCTTATTGCTGAACATCACTACAGTCACCTTTGAAGTACTCCCCTTGGGAAGCTATGCACTCATACCAGTGCCTAGTCCACCCCTCAAAGCAATTTTCGAACTCTTTTTTTCTGTTGACATGTTAGCCTTGATATCCTAAATGTCACCAAAATGTCTTCTTTCAAAATTTCCTTTATCTTTGAGCAAAGAAAAAAGTCATTGAGGGTCAGATCAAGTGAGTAGGTAGGGTGTTCCAGTACAGCGATCTGTTTACTCCCTCACAGACAACTACACAATTCAATTTGCAAACTTGTCATCATGTCACCATGTGCAAAGGCCATTCCAGAAAGAGTTTTAAAGTTACTCTGAATGGTGGACTAGGCTCTGGCATAGGTACATAGCTTCACAAAGGGAGTACCTTGAAGATGATCTTAGTGATATTCACAGACTTAAATTTTCATACCTTGTAAGTCTGGCAAGACCTACCTGTTTTCTTTTTATGTAACAGAACTCAAATGAAACAAACATTAAACTACTGACTTACATCAAGTGTAGTATGGATATGCAGATTGCTAAGAGAAAAATGGAGAATTTACTCTAGTGGTCCACAGGGTAAAATGTAAAGATTTCTTTTCATGTAACTGTGTGTGCGTGTTTGTGTCAGTGTATATGTTTAACTCTTGTTGTCAGGTGCCATTGAGTCGGTTCCAATTCACAGTGACTCTGTGTACAACAGAATGAAACACTTTCTGTCTTGTGCCAGCAACAAGAACTATTTTAAGTGAAGGGGGGACAACACACAGTAGAAGAGAAGTCAGCACAACTAGACTAAATCCAAAGCTAAGAGGTTTTCTAAATACAAAAAAATACTTTGAGGACAAAGTAGCAGGGGCAGAGGTTTGAGGACCATGGCTTCAGGAGACATCTAGGTCAATTAGCATAATAAAGTTTATTTTAAAAATATACTGCATCCCATTTTAGTGAGTGGTGTCTGGGGTCTTAAAATTTAGCAAGTGGCTATATAAGAAGTATCAATTGGTCCTAACTCACCTGGTGCAAAAGAGAAGAAGAGCATCAAAGATGTAAGAAAAATATGAGCCCAAGAGACAGAAAGGGACACAAAAACCAGAGACTACATCAGTGTGAGACTGGAAGAACTAGGTGATGTCCAGCTACCACCAATGACTACCCTTACAGGGAACTCATCAAAGAGTCCCTATAAAGCAGGAGAAATGTGGCATACAGAACTCAAACTCTGTTAAAAAGACCAGACCTGGTGGTCTGACAGACAGGAGAGTCCCTGGAAGACGTGGCCCTCAGACTTTCTCATAGCCCATTATCGAACTAGCTCCTCAGACAAAGACTGAAGGGACACATGAGACCTAAAATGGTGCTTGTGAAGAATGTGCTTCTTGGCTTAAGTAGACACAGGAGACTAACCGGGCAGCTCCTGTCCAGAAGTGAGATGAAAGGACAGAGCGGGACAGGAGCTGGCTGACTGGACACGGGAAATACAGAGTGGAAAGGAGGAGCGCACTGTCACAGTGTGGGAGAGTAGGTAACATCGCATAACAAACTCTTAACTTTTTGTATGAGAAACTGACTCAAATTGTAAACTTTCACCTAAAACGTACAGAAAAAAATAAATTTTGAAAAAAAAAAGTCACTTCATAAGAAAGGTCTGATGATCTACTTCTGAAAAATCAGCTGTTGAAAACTCAACAGAGCACACTTCATTCAGACCTCCCACCGGGTCATCACGAGTTAACTCAACAGAACTGTGTTTTATGTCACAGGAGCCAACCCATCAGAAAGGACACCTGAAGGGTCAGAATGGACTCCTACCGGTACGCCATGTAGGTACCTGCTGGTTGAATGGTAGGTCTCTGTTGACATTTGCTTTCATCTTTTTTTCTCTAGCAGGTGTGTTCCTTTTAAAATAAAATCCCTTTACCTGTCATTTTATTATGGTTTCTAGAGGGAGTGCAGCCCAATGTATGTGCTTAATACATTTGCTCTTGCTAGAAAAGCATTTTTTTTAACAAATTTATCAAGTAATTGTAAAATATTACTATAATTCTGCTTATTCCCGGCTAACTGTGAATTTTGAAATGTTTAAGCATTGTCAATTCACCAGCTTTCTTGGAGAGCTTTCAGGAAAGTGTTTAATAAAGGTTAAAGTGAGCTCATAAGCTGTTTCAGGTTTTATGGTCATCTTGTTGATCACTGAAATCTTGAAATATGATACAAAATAACCTTTTACTGTCATTTTTTCGATATTTTCAACAATGCACAAATCATTTTAAAAATAATCTCTTCCTATGGTGACCTTCCCAGTAATCTTTTACAGTATTGATAATTTTTCCCACCTATTGCTTTCATATATATTTCTGTCATTGAACTTATTACACTTTATTTACGGTACATGTTGTTAGCTTCCTAGTCAATATTCATCCATCATGCTTTCTTGCTAGGAGAACCTGGATCCTTTATGCCAAATATTTGCTTTTCTAGAGTCTCTTGAAGCTAAATATGGCCACACACATAGTTCCAGCAATGTGATATAGTCAGAAATCTGCTGATATTTATGTTGACCACTAATGCTTTGGAATAAATGATTAAATAATCCCAAATAAATGGTATGATTCTGTTGAAAATATCTTAAGTTGAAGGATTACACTTTTAAGTCTTGTTAAATGATTCATTATTTCTGTAAAACTATATGTTCTGATTTTTATAATTCTGGATCTACCACATTGTTATAACCATGTGACCCTGTGCCAGTGGTCAGCAAATTACAGTATTTGACCTGCTTTTGGAAATAAAATTTTGTTGAAATACACACATAGCCATTTATTTATGCATTCATTGTCTGTGAAGATTTTCATACAACAGTGGCCATAGTTCAGTAGCTGTGATAGAAACCTTATGGACCTCAAAGCCTAAAATATTGAATAAACCCATTTTGTAATCCAGTAGATTACAACCCTATAGGACAGAGTAAAACAGCCCACAGAGTTTCCAGGGCTTGGCAGATTCAAACTGCCAGTCTTTTTGGTTAGCAGCAACAGGATTTCACCACTACACCACCAGGGTTTCCAAATACGGCCTAGCTGGTACTTCATAGAAAACCGTGTAGCTTCTCTGAGGTTTCTTATCTTTAAGGATTCGAGTTTTACAATTTTTTTTTTAATATTCTCTGACATTTCTTACAACTCAAAGTATTAGAAAAGTAATGGGGAACAGTAGGACGAAGAATTAGATTTGGTCGTCTGTCTCTGGTTTCTGAAAATAACCGGAAAAAAATCAAGATGCCTTTGTTTTATAAAACACCAAGTAAGAAAGGTGTACACAGGCTCCACACCTAGTGGACTATAGGAAGGGAGGAGGCACGATGCTTGAGTTGATTTTAACTGTGCATTAAGGGTCAGTCATGAATATTTGCTGAAGCCTCCAATAACCAAGGGCCCTGGACTGGTTGGCAAGAACATCCTGAGTTGCCAAGAGTATGGTGTGTCTCTGGAGATAATGGAAGCCTCGTGATCCCAGGATCTCTTTCAGTCCTGGCTTGATTCAACTCTTCACTTGCATCCTTTCTGGTTATAATAAATGAGTAACTATAATTACAGGTAATAGTCTGTGAGCCTTTAAAGAGAATTAATGAAGTCACAGGGGACAACGAGCCAGCACAGGCTTTTAGGATGGAGTCTTAATTTGTGAAAATATCAGCTCTGGGTAGCCAGTGTCACTTAAATCACAGTAAAATGTATATATATTTTTTAAAAGTGTATCCAGACTACCAAAACTCTAGAAGCTAATGCTCATATTGAGGCACTGTTCCTTCAAATACACATGTTTAACAGTGATTCCCTCAAACGACCACTACTCTGCCAGTGAAGGGCAGTCAGTTCTCATCCCCGCTCTATCTTCAATTGGTTTTTTTTGATTCGGAGTAAGTAATTTAACTTCTCTGAGTCTCGGTGTCCATAAATATATAATAAGAATTTTTTTAAGCAGTAAATATGTAGCATAATAATATACTGATAGTTAACAAATATCAAGTTCTGAATTTCTGTAAGCCCTAGGACAAGTGTTCTCTAGTTATCTCATTTGATTTTCTTAATAATTGTACTCTAGTTAATTATCTCATTTGATTTTCTTAATAATTGTACTCTAGTTAATTATCTCATTTGATTTTCTTAATAATTGTACTCTAGTTAATTATCTCATTTGATTTTCTTAATAATTGTATAAGATGAAAATTACTTTTCTATTTTGGGGGTAATAAGTGATTGAATAGAGAGACAATGGTGGTTCAGGAAAGAAGTCTCACATTCTGTGTGGGAAACTCCAGTTCAATCCTAGGCCAATTCAATTTATGCGTAGCCACCATCTGTCAGTGGAGGTTATGATGGTGAACGAGTTTCAGCAGAACTTTCAGATTATGACAGATTAGGAAGAAAGTCTTGGTGTTTTGCTTTTGAAAATCAGCCAACAAAAACCTCTAAATACATAACTGATCATGAGGACGGCATAGGACGAGGCCACAGTTACTTCCATTGTCCCTGGGGTTACCGTGAGTCGAGGACCAACCTGCTGGTAGCTAAAAAAACAAGTAGTCGAGTAATCCAGAGACTGTGCTTTTAATCAGTACCATGTTCTACGCTGACCTCT
Organism: Heterohyrax brucei; assembly: GCA_028571685.1. Taxonomy (NCBI): domain Eukaryota; kingdom Metazoa; phylum Chordata; class Mammalia; order Hyracoidea; family Procaviidae; genus Heterohyrax; species Heterohyrax brucei. Next base: position 84,754,355 of record CM053158.1, read on the forward strand.
AGGGTGGGTGTCCACGAATCGGACTCCACTCGACGGCAGCAGGTACGGATCATTTAATTAGGTTGCTGCTTATCCTGCACGGCATAAATTTAGTTTAATAAATGAATACACATTAAAAGTAAAAGAGACTTCTCTAAATTCAAATATTATTGGAGGCACTTAAGACAATAGTCTCTTAAATAGAACCTAGTCGTCCAAAAGACTACATATATTTGGTGTGTCTAGGGGAGTCTCCAGGTAAAGGTCACACATTATAATGTTATTCGATGCTAAAGAGATAAGATGGGAACAAATAAATAGCACCCCCACCAAAGGATTACCAGTTGGTCATTTAAGGGAACTTTCCTGTACCACAAGAATCAACTCCTTTCTGAGAATTAAAAAAAAAAAAAGTAAATTGCCTTTTCTTTATGGATACTTTAGGCATTTCTTTTCATGTGAGACCTAAATTTCCGTTAATGTCCTCGCCACATCTGGAGACATAGGCCCTCTGGTATTTAACAGCCCTGGGGTTACATCTGTTAGGAAAAGTAGACAAAGCATTAGGAATGGTAGACCAAAGGCCAGGAAGCTGGCACAACCAGAAAACATTTCTATAGACTACCAATTCCTAAACCTAAATATTTTTATTTGAATTCAAATTTAAGTGTAAGTAGAAGTACTCGAATTAATAACTGAGAACTAGAAAAAAATTAGGTAATTTGTTATATTGAGATCTTTCTGAGTCTCCAGTTTTTGTAAACTGGAAATATACCTGAGGGACGGAAGTCCTCAAGTTCTTCAGAGGGTTTCAGAGCCATGTTCTCTCAAGGCTTTTCTTTCACAGATGAACAACTTTTATGTGGCATCTGATATAAAAGACTCCAAGGCTTTTTTGCTGGAAAGTTCAATAGGTTATCCAAGCACCATCTCCCTCTACTCCCTGGAGCCCATGTCCATACTAGCACTGTCAGATGCACCACAGGACAAATCCAGCTCCAGCTCAGCTGGTGCTCTGTCTGTGGTAGCAGGTCCGAGGCCTAAGTCACCTTCCAAAACCCAAAACTAAATCTAGTGCTGTCAAATAAATTCTGACTCATAACGACCCTACAGGACAGAGTAGAACTGTTCCATAGAGTTTCCAAGGAAATCCTGGCAGATTCAAACTGCCAAACTTTTGTTAGCAGATGTAGCACTTAGGTACTACTGCACCTAGGTCTCACAGCCTAGTAATTCCTACTGAAAGTTCTGGCCCCCGATGTACAAAGACAATAATTCACAGAATTTATTATGTGTATATATGTATATATATTCATTGTGTGTGTGTATATGTATATGTATACTTCATATAGTATTTTATTTCTGAGGATTTGAGAACACACCAAAGCTAATTCATTAACCTAAGTCAAGAAAACATGTCTTAGAAACTTTCTGGTCTCTCCTACTTTGCTGCTCAGTTTGTGGCCTAGAACCTGTTATGGACATAAATAACATCTTGGAAAATAGTAATTAAATGTCTCTGACATTACCAACTTTTCAAATATAGGTGTTCCTCCCAACCAGCTTCTAACTATCCATATCCTATGGGACACTAGCATTCTACCTCTTAATGTCAACACCCCCACCTTTCTAAGTTTCTAACCCTTTATTAAACTACTTTAGAAAATTCTGAGCTTTCAATTTTCAAGTAATCACTGAACCGATCCCCAAATTGATCCCCAACTTAATGAACCCTATAACCGAAAAGCCTCCAGGCCTATTTCCTTCAATTCCTAATTTTTGGCACCTCAAAGCAATTACCTTTGTAGTTACATAAATCAGTGTTGTGACTTAATTTCTCTGATACTAAAGACTATGTAAACTTTATAAATACCAGATCCACTGCCATCTTGTCAATTCCGGCTCATAGCAGCCCTACAGGACAAAGTAGAACTATCCTATAGCATTTCCAAGGAGTTCCTGGCAGATTTGAACTGCCAGCCTCTTGGTTAGCAGATATTAACACTTAATCACCACACTGCTGGGGTTTCTACTTTTATAGAAAAATTAAAATATCCTGTGCAGAAATCCTTTAAAGTTAAAAATTAAAAAATAATGACAATGGGACTAAGTAAAAAGCTAAGATGCTAGACAAGGACTTGTATGTAGATGCAGGACTCATTGTTCAGTATTAACAAAGTTACTTCATTTGTTGACAGTGCATTTTAATACTTAATATTGTTAGCAGTTGTCATGGATTGAAATGTGTCCCTCCAAAAATAGGTGTGGCCACGTGGCTGGGCCATGGTTTCTTGTATTCTATGACTTTCCTCCGTTTTATGACTCTCCTGTGCTGTATGTTGAAGGATCAGGCTGGGACTGTGAATCCCTTCATAGGATTACCTCCCTGCTCCACTGTAAAGGGAGTTTTCCTGGAGTATGGCTTGCCCCACCCTTAATCCTTTCATCCTACAAGAGATAAAAGGAAGGAGAATCAAACAGAGAATTGGAAACCTCACACCATCAAGAAAGCAGCACCGAGAGAAGAGTACAACCTTCAGACCTGAGATTCCTGAGCCAAGATGCTCCCTAGACAAAGACTGATGCCATACCGAACTTTCCTCGAGAGCCAACAAAGGCAAAGCTTTCCCCTGGAGCTGACATCCTGAATTTGGACTTGTAGCCTACCAGACTGTGTTAAGAATAAACTTTCCTTTGTTAAAGCCATCTACTCTGTGGTATTTCTGTTAGAGCAGCACTAGCTGACTAAAACAACAGTCTATAGTGATTTTAAGTCTATCATCTAGGTTTGCTATGGGAAGAGTAAAATGCGTTGCTTTGTTTTTTTCCAGCTTTTACAGTAGCAATTTTGAGAATCCTCATATTGTCACAATTCACTGGTGCAATTCCCAGTGCATAGACAGAAGGTTTAAAAAGAAGTCATTATTTACTTGCTTTTCTTTTTAAAAATAAAACATTTTCTGTTTTTAATTTAACTCTATGCTTAATCTATGCTTCTAATAAAAGCCAATGTTGCTTTATTTATTTATTTTTTTGTGCACCACGAACAAAAATTTTATAAGATGTCTTACAAACAGACCCTTTGTACTAAAATTTTGTTAGGAATTCATAGATTACAAAGGACTGGAACCTTTGGAGAGACAGGAAAACTCACAATTCTGACACCTACAATTACGATGCAGAAAAATAGAACTGGAATTAGACGCCACACATTAATAGGAAATCCATCAATGCTGACTCAAGCTCTGCTTCTGACCTCAGGTCCTTGAAAGCTAAAGGTCACACCGCAGTTTACACTTGTGAAAGAGGAAAATGTGTGGACTCTTTTCTGATAAACTTTGCAGCAAGTTAAGAATGTCTTACGATACGTCAACTCATGTTAGGGCATATTTCCTTTTCCTAAACAGTCTAAGTAAGCACCATTTAAATTTACACTGATTTTTTTTCTTGGTCATTACAAATTTCTGTTTTTATGATTACTGAATTTTTTAAGGTCCAATTAACAAATTTTTGAATATTTTATGTCCTGGACTCAGTGGGAGATGAAGTTGTATACACGGACCTTGCCTTCGAAGTATTTACCATCTGGAGCTTTTATCTCCTATATGGTAGCTAATACCCATATGCAGCTATTTACACTTAAATCTAATAACACTAAAAATTCAGTTCATCATTTGAACTAGCTATTTTCCCAGGTTAAATACATTCATGTGGCTAGTTGCTACCATATTATACAGTACAGATCAAAGAAGTATTCATCATCACAGAAATTTCTTTTGAACTGTGCTGCTCTAGTCTCAAACTATTTAAAAACAATAAAATTAAAAATGGAAAACTTGTACTTTGGCTCAGGAGTTTATTTTAAAGAAATGGGGGGCACCCTGGTGATACAGAGGTTAAAGCCTTAGGCTACTAACCAAAAGGTCAATAGTTTTTTGAAACCTTCAGTCACTCCACGGGAGAAAGATATATATGTAGCAGTCTGCTTTCACAAAGATTTACAGCCTTGAAAACCACGTGGACCAGTCTACTCTCTCCTACAGGGTCACTGTAAGTTCCAGACAACTTGACAGCAGAACGTTTTTTTCAGATAAATATAGTCATCAAGGTTAGTAATGCATAAAAGACAAAACTCTTTTCTCTAGAACTGATTGAATGTATGAAAAAAAGGGCATGACATACCAGATCTTCGTTATTCTCTTTTTTATCTTCAGTTTTCAGGCAGTGTTAGGGACCATTTACATGAAAGACAACTTGGAGTCTCTCTATTTTGAGGACACAAACAACAAGTTGAAATACTGGTTTTACATACCGCCTGTTACTGACACGAGATGATCCTGGTGAGGGATGCCTCTTGATTCACCCAGCCTAACGAAATGGGCCTTATGATTTCTTCGGACACGAATTTACTTCATGTGTTAATTACCTTAATTTCTTTTCTTCACGGTTTCTCTTCTCACTGTAGTTGTTATGGTCTGTTGAGTCAATTCCGACTCCTAGTGATTCTATATGACAGAGTAAAACTGCCCCATAGCATCTCCTAGGCAGTAAATCTTCACAGGAGCAGATCACCAGGTCTTTTTTCTGCATGGAGATGCTGGTGGGTTCAAAACCCCAGTCTTTTGGTTTAGCAGACAAGCAGTTAACACCAGAGTTCTTTTCCTGTCTCACATCAGTGATCAGTTTGAATGTATGCCACACCTTGTATTTTCCACCACTGGTCTAGGATCTGTCATGTTGTGGTGGCTTTCAAACGGTGCTGTAATGCTGAAAGCTATGTGATTGATATTGAAATACCAGCCAGCAGGTCACCCGTGGTATACCAGTTTCAGAGGAGCTTCCAGACCAAGGCCAAGGAAGAAAGACCCGATGCTCTAAAATTCTAAAAATTAGCCAATGAAAACCCCACAGTTTTAGCAGAATACTGTTCAAGACTTCAACATTATTACTTTGGATATGCCATCAGGAGGGACCAATTGCTGGAGGAGGAATCAAATTCATAAGTGAAAGACTAATTAAAGAAACCCTCAATAAAGTGATAGAATAGCAACAACAGTGGACTCAAACTTGTCAACAATCATGAAGCTGCCACAGGACGGGACAACATTTCATTCTTTTATGCACTGGGTTCCCATGAGTCCGAGCTGACTTAACCGCAACTAAAAACAACAATATACGTTCAAATTATTAGTTGAGTACCTAATGTTTGTTCATCGAGATATTTTATCGCAGAACCTAGTGCAGTGCTGGATACAAGCTAGGTTATTAATAAATAAGGCATATTGTTTAGAACCCCAAAGTATTTCAAGTAACAAGTTGAAATACTGGTTTTACACACCTCCTGTTACTGATGTGAGATGACTCTGGTGATTTCTCCTTTTTTATCTAGCCTAATGAAATTGACCTTTTGATTTTTGTCTGATACGAATTTACTTCAAGTGCTAATTAATTTCATTTCTTTCTTTACATTTTCTGTCTGCTAATGTTGTATTGTTTTAGTTGAGTACCTAATGCTCATTCACTAAGACATTTTATCACAGATCCTAGCTCAGTGCTGAATATAAGTTAGGTTATTAATAAATACAGTGCATTGTTTAGAACCCCTAAGTATTCTTAGAAACAGGAATGATCGCTGACTCATCTTAAAGCATGATTAAATGTTTAATATTACTATTGTCCATTCAAAACATAAAATGCAATTCAAACTGCTATTATTAAAATGTAGTTTTTCCAAATAATTATAAAAATCCTTAAGTGGATTTTCTGCTGTAATTTCTAACAAAATGAAATTTTCTCTTTAAAAAAATCACAAATGATGCTCATATTCTGCTAGATAACTATACCATTATTGTCTTCACACCTACTTTCTTTACATTCATCCTCAATTTGTAGCACTGAATGTATTAAGCCACTTTTTATGTATTATGATTTCTCCAGTATATTGAAATTCAAGTCTTTGGTTTAGCACAGTCTTCAAAAGTATGCCAAGTTACCTGTATTTTTCATTAAGTGCATGTGCTTCCTATAGTTTTATCTACTCTAACATCTACAATATTTGATATGACAGGATAATACACACACATCTACAAGGAAAACCAGTCAATATGACTGTTATTCACATTTATACGTCAATCACTAGTGCCAAAGATGAAGAAATGAAAGGATCTTACAAACTTCTGCAATCTGAAATTGATCAAATATGCCATTGACATGCATTGGAATGCAAACTCTGGAAATGAAGAACGATGCATAGTTGGAAAATATGGGCTTAGGGAAAAACATAATGCCAGAGATAACATTACAGAATTTTGTAAGGCTGATGACTTATTCATCTCAAATATTATTTTTCAACAACATATATTGTGACGATGCACAGGGATTTATTGGTAGTGTTTTCTTTTTCTTTTTCTTTTTTTTTTTTAAGGTTGTATGCATAGAGCTCACCAGGAGTGAACTCAGCCTCATCTGTGGAAAGAGACGATAGAGAAGTTCAGTATTATCTGTGAGCACAAGACCAGGGAGCAAATGCAAATCAGATCACCAGTTAAGCAAATGCAAATTCATGTTGAAGCTGAAGAAAATTAAAACAAGTGCATGATAGCCGAAGTATGAACTAGGATATATCCCACCTGAATTTAGAGACTGTCTTCGGATAGATTTGATGTATGGAACACTAGTGACTGAAGGCCAGATAAGTTGTGGAATGACGTCAAGGACATTACATGTGAAAAAAGCAAAGGTTGTTAAAAAGATAAGAAGAAAAGGCCAAAATGAATGTTGGAAGAGACTCTTAATCCTTGTCTCGTTCCCGTTTCCAAGGACAATATTTGCAGTCTCTCTCCATTCTCTGTCCATTGAGAATAACGTTGGCTGCTTTGTGTAAATGCCTTTTACTGTGTTGATGAATTCCTGTTTTGCTGAGAGTTTTCATCAGGAATGACTGCTGGACTTTATGCAACACCTTTTCTCCATTGATTGAAAAGATCATATAATTCTTTTATTATATTTTTATGGCATGGTGGGTTTAAGGTGATTGATTTTTCTTACATTGACCCATCCTCCTATACTTGGTACAGATCCCTCTTGGTCACGGTGTATTGTTTTTCATGTGTTGTTGAATTCTATTGGTTACAATTTTTCTGAGAATTTTTTTTCTATATCCACGAGGGATATTTGTTTTCTTGTGTGTATGTTTTTCTCTGGCTTTGACATGAGGGCTATACTGGCTTCATAAAATGAGTTTGGGAGAATTTCTTCCTTTTCTATGCTCTGAAATATTTTAAGTAGTATTCGTGTGAGCTCTTCTCTGAGTGTATGGTGACATTCTCCAGTGATTCTAGCCAAGCCAGGGCATTTTAGAGTTGGGAGATTTTCTTATAACCTCATCTATTTCTTCCTTTATTATGGGACTGTTCTGACTTTCTATTTCAGTTTATGTTAGTTTCGGTAGATAGTTTCTCAAAATTTTTCCATTTCTTCTAGATTTTCAAGTGTGTTGGAGTACAATTTCTCACAATATTCTGTTATCTTTTCATGTGAATTTGTTCTGTTGTGATGTCACCCATCTCATTTTTTATCTGAGTCACTTGCGTCTTTTCCTGTTTTGTTTTATTGTTTTGGCTAGTGGCTTGTCTACAATAGTGATCCTTTCAAAGAGCCATCTTCTAATCTTGCTGGTGCTGTTAGTCTGTTCTCTGTTTCATTTATTTCTCCTCTAATCTTTGTTATTTTCTTTCCTCTGGTGACTATGGTCTTCTTTTGCTGCTTTTTTAACCCCTGTTTGTTCAAGTTGTGGGGTTAATGGTTTGATTTTTCCTGTTTCTTCACTTTCGATGTGTGTGTTTATAGCTGTGTATATATGTCTGCTCTCTAGGCATTGCTTTTGCTGTGTCCCAAAGATTTTGGTATATTGTGTTACCATTCTCATTGAATTCTAGGATTTTTTTTTTTTCAAATTCATCTTTGATTTCTTCAGTTACTTAGTAGTTTGTAAGAAATTTGTTATTCAATATCTAGATATTTGATTCCCACCCCCTTGTTCTTAGCCTCATTGATTTCTAATTTTACACCATTGAGATCAGAGAAAATGCTTTATATTATTTTGACATTTTTAAATTTCTTAAGGACTATTTTGTCACCTAAAATGTGGTCTTTTCTGGAGTAGGCTCCATGTAAACTGAAAAAGAATGTGTACTTTGTTGCTGATGGGTGGAATTTTCTGCATATGTCTATGCATTCTAGTCGGTTTCCACATATTTGCTGGAACCTAATGCTCAGTAGTTCAAATCCACAGATGCTCCTTGGAAACTCTATGGGGCAGTTCTACTCTATTCTGTAGGGTCCCATGAGTTACAATTGACTTGAGAACAACAGGTATATCTTTATTTCATTTCTTTTGAGTTCTGTTTTTCACTGAAAGTGTGTTTTAAAGTTTTCTGCTATTGTTGTAGAATTGCATATTTCACTTTCCAATTCTGTTTTGTGCATTTTTGAGCCCTGTCAGTGTATCTATATTTATTATATTTATGTCCTCCTGCAGCATTGACCTTTTAATTATTGTATAATGTCCTATCTTTAGTTTTATGCTCAATTTTGCTTTAAAGTTTACTTCGATAGAGATTAATAGCATCTCTTTGTCAAAGTCTACTTGTTATGCATATATATTGCCATCTTTTGATTTTTAGTTTGTTTATATCTTTGCCCTAAGATATATCACTTATGGACTGTGTTTTGATGGGTCCTTTCTCAAAAAAAAAAAAAAAAAAAATCTTTCTGTCATTGTCTGTCTCTTTGTTCTTACATTTAATCCATTTACGTTCAGTGTAACTCAACAATATAAGTTCACTGCTGACATTTTATTGCTTTTTTTGGTAGTATTTGTGCTTTCTTTGTTCTGCTTTATCTTTTGTGTTGAGTTCTTTTGTTTGTTGATTTTCTTTTCATTTCTTTCATTGCTGTTGATTTTTCTTACTGACTCTTTATGGGTTTCTTCTTTTATCTTGATAAGCAGCTTTGTTAACTTTCTTTCACCTTTGTCTTCCTAGGTTTAAAGCAATCCTTTATATCTGAATATCACCTTCACTTCTCTATATGAAAGTAGTAACTACGCCATTTATTCCCCCTTTCTGTTTTAAAGTTGTCATCATTTGCATATTGATGTTACTGATTCCCTGTTTTCAGCTTTTAGTGTTATTTTGTTTGTGAGATATCTTTATGCAGATCAGTATCTAGCTGATGCTGTTATGTGCCTTAATCTCAGGTTGTTATCTCACGGTTTTGGTTCTCTGTCCATAGGATCCCCTTTAATATTTCCTGTAATTTTGGTGTGATGTTTACAAATTCTCTTAATTTCCATTTATCTGTAAATGTCTTATTTTTGCCACCATATTTGAAGGGCAATTTACTAGAAGTGCAATTCTTTGTTGGCAATTTTTTTCTTTTGTAGTTTTCCATATTGCCTTCTTCAGTACCAAGATGTCAGAGCTTATTCTTATTGGTTCTCCTTTGTAGATGATCTTTAGTTTTTCCTTAACTGCTCTCAGGGGGCTTTGTCTTTGGTTTTGGAGAGTTTGATTATAATATGTCATAGTGATTTTCTTCTGGAATCTATTCTGTATGGAGTTAATTGTGCTTCTCAGATGGATATTTTCTCATCTTTCATGATATTAGGGAAGTTTCCAGCCAACAAATTGTGAAATATTCTCTTTTGTTATTTGTTGTCTTCTTATGTTTTGGGATTCTGATCATGCACAGGCTATTTCTCTTGATTGTGTACCATACAATCTTAGGCTTTCTTCATTTTCTTCACTCTTTTTTCCCCCTGACTATTCTTCAAACAAATCCGTGTCAAGGAATTTGTTCTCTATTTTGCTGATTTAGTTTTCCATTTCTTCAATTACACACCTATATCCTTCTGTTGAGTTGCCTTGTTTTGAAGATTTTATTGTGAATCTTCAGGATTTCTGATTGCTGTTTTTGTATGGTTTCTAACTGTCTATGCATTTTGTGTTTTTGTTCTTGCATTGTTTTCCAGAATTCTTCTAATATTTTTCTATGTGCTTTCCTTGATTTTGTCCATGCCTTCTTTGGTTTGTCTGCATTTTGTTTGCTCTCTTTCTTGAGCTCTTAGAGGAGTGAGTGTGGCAGAGGATGGAGTGTGTACACATCTGCTTATCTTGCTGGGAAGCTGAGAACAGTCTGGGCAGAGATTGACCACCATTTGTGGTCGTTCTGGTGTTGTAGGAATGGGATATAGTTCATAACAAGTGGGCAGAGTGGCAAGTGTGGTGAGCGTATTATATAACCATAATTGTGGTCATTGCCGCTGGCCAGGTAAGCAAGGTAGGTGGCAGAGAGGATGTTTTATGGGTGAAAGTTCGTGCAGTTATGCTGATTCCACCTCATACTGGACTAGGTGGAACTGGGTAGCAGCAAGCTACTCATGTCACAGGCTGAGTTGTGTCCCCCCCAAAAATATGTGTAGCCACACAACTGGACCATGATTCCTTGTATTCTATGACTGTCCTCCACTTTGTGATTTTTCTATGCTGTATGCTAAAGGATCAGGGTGAGACTGTAAATCCCTTTATAAGATCACCTCTGTGCTCCACTGCTTTTCCCTGATTTCACTTCCACTGTTACCAAGTTTAACAAGAAATTTAATGTTTGTTCACGGCTCTAATTTAAATGTCAATATTCTGGCACTTGTCTTGGCTATTCTTGCAATGGCACACAAAAACATACAACAGTATTGAATGCCACTCACCAAGATACCACCACATGTTGACAAACACAGCTGTGGGACACTGATACACCAGTGTTCTGAAAATTTTACCAAGTTGTTTGTACAGTACTGCTAACTTAAGTGCACGTGGCAAGTTCATGAACTTAATTGTCAGACCTTGAACATCATTAATTTTTGCTGCTACTTAAGATCTGTACTAGTTGATGACATCTTGGTAATCACTTAATGACTTATGAAGTGTTTGTTTTAGGCCTGAACCTATCATAAAGAAAGGTACCCTTTTATACAAAGGATTTACCTTTTTATTATTAAAGCTCACTACAATGTTTTTACAGAGTCCTGGTGGTACAGTGTTTAAGAACCTAACTGCTAATCAAAAAGTGAGCAGTTCAGATCTACCAGCCACTCCTTGGATACCCTGTGACGTTGTCTTATAGGTTCACTATGATTCAGAATCAACTCAGTAGTAATGGGTTTGGGTTTGATATGATTATTTTTGTTGCTAAACAAGAGAGATGGGCCAGGCTATAAGGTTTAATAGACTGTATCTCAAATCATGATTACAAATTAGTTACATGAAATTAAATGTACTGTGTTTGAAAAAGTCTCCGTATTAAACTATTTTAAAAGCAATAATCTCCTCCTGCCAATAGTCTCGATCAGAAAAATGGTATATGTTTTTCCATAGTTTATCTAATGTGATTCAATAATCTTTTTATGTTTTAAAACTTCCAATTACTTTTTAAATTATTACATTTTGTTGTATTTGATAAGTCAGTGTGAGGTACCTCAAATCATTTTTTGAATAAATGAAAATATCAAGAAAAAAATTTTCTCTCATTTTTATTTCCATATACTTAGAAGTTACCTCTTTCAGTTAGGAACTGGAAATGGGAAGGGAGGAAACAGGAAATAAAATAGAAGAATGACAGATTTCTTCAGAAGATTTTAATCATGAATATTGTTCTCAAATTTTTCTATGAAAATTAATTTAACTGCAAATGGTACAGGACCTGTTGGACATATGGTCACTAGGAGTCACAGCTGATTCAGTGGCACAACAACAGCAAGTGGTCCATTAGAAGAATGAAATCTATATGCTAAACAGCATAAAACAACAGTGTAAGAAGGGCTATTAGCCTTAAGTTACATAGTAATTTGTAAATAGCAAAAGCTTAGAAAGAAATTATGTCATCTTTGATTTTAAATTGCTTCCTATGTGCCAATATGTACAAAAACTATTCTCGTATGTTTTTGGCAATGAAGTATAGTCAATATTGGTTTCATGTCACTGATGCAATAGAAACCACATGTTGGAAAGAAAAAAGCCCTAGAGAAGGGAAGATGCATTGCCTCAGACAGGTTGTGACTCCTTAAATAACTACTTTAATGTGTGAAGGTTAGGACTATGCATTGACATAAAACCAATAATGAAATACTTCCAGTTGTCTGCAAGTTAAAGTGTCAGTGACCCAGACAGGAATCAATACAAGCTCAGTGTATATACTAAAAAGAAAACAAAGAAGGAAGGAATGTACACAAGTGTGTTTGTATGAGTTTAGATGTATGTGTAATGTCTGAAATTTGAAGGAGCAGACTGCTAACACAGAGAAAGCATTGGACAAGGACTGCAAATGGAGACATTCTGCTTTTAATCTCATTGGATATGTAACCCTGGAGAAATGATTCACTAACCTCTCCCTCCTTTATTTTCTGACAAGGCAATGTTTATCCAGTACTATTAACTAAAGTCCATAGTTTATATTAGGGTTCATTCTTTTTCTTTTTTTTTTTTTTTAATTGTACTTCAGGTGAAAATTTACAGGACAAACCAATTTCTCATGAAGCAGGCAGTACACATTTTTTTTTTGGCACTGGTTGCCAACCCCACAACAGGTTAACACTTCCCTTCCCAACCTTGGGCTCCCTAATACCAACTTTCCTGTCCCCTCCTATCATCTAGTTTTGCCCCTGGCTGGTGTACCCCTTTAGTCTCCTTTTGGTTTATTGGTCTATCCAAAGGTGAACCTCAGTAGTGACTTCATTACTGAGCCGAACAAGTGTCTGAAGGACCATACTCTCAGGATTTCTCTTGTCTTTCTCAGACCAGCAAGTCTGGTCTTTCTTTTTGAGTTAGGATTTTGTTCTGTCTGGGACACTTTGTTGTGATCCCTATCAGTGTGGTTAGAGGTGAAAGCTGTAGTGGACTCAGTCTTGTAGAGGCAGTTGTAGATGTGGTCCACTATTCCTTTGGACTAATCTTTACCTTTTCTCTTTACGTTTCTTCATTCTGCCTTGAATCCAGAGGGGTCAGACCACTAGAACATCCTAGAAGGCTATTCACTGGCTTTTAAGATCCCAGATACTACTCACCAAAGAAGAATGTAGAACATTTTCATTACAAACTGTTATACCAATTGAGCTTCACTAAATTTTCTGAGCCCTAGTATCCTTCTCTGTTGAGGGGGTGACAGCACTTGCCTTAACCACTTTTAGTAAATTTGTGATTATGAAAAAGTGCACAGAAAGATGTGTATAAAATATCATTTTTATATTATTTCTCTTCATTTTAGTATTAGAAATGGAAGGAAAAATTTCAGAGTTAAATAAAACCTTAAATATTACTAATTCAACATGATTTTACATTTGAGAGAAGAGACAGGAAAGATACAAAACTTCACCAGGGAGTCAACTTTCAAGTATAGGGCTTATGATTTCTGACCCAGAATGGTTTCAGAACTGCAATTTTTACATTTTCTACTGTGGAAAACTTTTCCACAGACACTAAACCTAATTATTTTTCCCTATCCCTGAAATACTTACTACACTAGCGGAAATAGGGCTGCACCCTGGTTGCATAGCGGTTAAGAGCTCAGCTGCTAACCCAAAGTGAGTGTTCAAATCCACCAGCTGTTCCTTGGAAACTCTCTGCAGCAGTTCTGTTCTGTCATACAGGGGCACTGTGAGTCAGAACCTATCCAACAGCATGTAAGCTAGAAAAGATTTCATTTTCCTTGGGCCCACATTTAACACCCACGAAACAGCAGTCAAGAAATCAAAAGATGCATTACTGTGGGAAAATCTGCTACAGAGGACCACTTTAAGGTGTTCAAAAGCAAAGATACCGCCTTGAGGAATAACGTGCACCCAACCCAAGCCATGGTGTTTCTGATTGCCTCAGATGCTTGTGAAAGTTGGAAAGGAATAAGAAAGACCAAATAAAAACTGACACACCTGAACTGAGGCATTGGCATTGTCAAAGAATATTGAATATACCATGGAATGCCAAAAGAATGAACAAATCGGTCTTGGAAGAAGTACAATCAGAATGTTCTTTAGAAGCAAGAATGGCTAGACTACATCTCACATACTTTGGACACATTATCAGGAGGGATCAGTCCCTGTAGCAGGACATCATGCTTGGTAAGCTAGAGGATCATCAAAAAAGAGGAGGATCCTCAATTAGATGGATTGATATAGTGGCCACAACATGAGTTCAAGCATCACAGTGATTGTGAGGATGGTGCAACCCTAGTCACTCTTTCATTCTGTTGTACATAGGTCACTATGAGTTGGAATTGACTGAATGGCAATTAAAAACAACTACATGAGAAACTGAAATAAATTAAATTCCTGTTTATTACGTTATTTAACATCTTTGTGGCATAAATAAAATATCTTATCTGGCTAGAATAACACCGAAGTATTATAACTCCTCCCTTCTTCTGTAGAGACTCACAGGTACTGCATGCTTAATATCACTTGAAGCAACAAATAAGTGTACCCAAACCAGCTTCTACAAAAAGACCAGGTCACCACCAAGTGATAGACTATAAGCATGAAGATTCTCTTTAATCACAATGCATGCTGACCAAATTTGGTAATGGAGGCACCATTTGTCAAAATAGCTATGGAACATCCACTACAGTTAAGTACCTCCATATAGCAATAACAAGTTCTTTTTTTTGACTTCATATTTTATGAAGATGCTACAAAGATTGAGAATGAGTGTTAATAAACTATAAATGGCGTATAATGCATTTTGTATCATCAGTGGTTCCCACAAAGCTGTAAATACTCCTTGAGGATAGGCTTGACCTTACTCACAGTTATATTCCTAACATCCATCACAACGCCTGGAACAGTATTTAGCACTCAAATATTTATTAAATGAGTATATGAATGAATAATCCAATAAATACATAAATCAAATTAAGAATGTACAATAGACTACAGACAATGAAGCCGCGAGATTAGTTATCTCCAAAGTCCAGTTCACTTCCAAGTGCCCCACATTTAGCACTGTATCCATACGTTCATTCCTCCCTTCTGATCTCAGTACTAGGCAGAGCATGTTTTTACCTATCTTATAACTTGAGAACAGATGGCAATGTAACGACGTAGCTCTGCCTCTCATTCCTATTTTTGTGAACATAAGGTATAATCAAGGGTCTGAGAAATCCTTTTCAATTTTCCTATTAATATTCTTTAGTTGTAGCAGAGGTATTTTCCTCTGCAGGCCAATACAATTGAGAAGACAGAGCTGTCGAAAGGTGATGTGGAAAGCAGAATGCTTTCGGGGGGAGCTATCGGTCTGATGTCTTCTCTGAGCATTAATCTACTATTTGCCACATCAAAATTATTTCTGTGTGGTCAAGAAATGATTGTCCACTCAAACATCTGAGAAGAGTTTAATAAAGGGATTATCAGCAAAGGAAACCAGAAATGGATAGAATAATATTTACAAGCGATCCTAACAGTGCAGAGTTGTTACCACTCAGGATTCAAGGGCAACCTCATGAAAGCAGCTATAAGGCAGTATGGCCTGTCCACAGTGATCCAAGCAAAATGAATACTCACTAATCTCCTCTCTACTTCAGCTCCTCTGAGTATCAATGGGAAGCCAGAGAGTGATGAAGCCCTTGAAGAATCTGTGGGTCCAGCATCTTGATGCCCAGAGCAGACTATGGAAGTGGATCTGGGAAGGCAAAAGTTGGAAGTCTTATTAAATCCTGTTTTCTACAAATCTACCTCCATTGTCACGCTAGGCCCCAGGAGTAGCTATGGGAATCTTCAAAGAAAATTTTGCTCTTTTTTTTTTAATCACTTTGGTAATTCCTTGATTTAAGAAAATACGGCCTACCACATTGTGATTTCTAGAACAAATCAATGAAAATATGACTACTTGCACTACAAAAGAATTCACAATAAACTTCCTTTTAAAAGGAAATTCTTTAATGAAGTTATCTCAGATTTACACAACTAATTTAGGTACATATCAATTAAAAAGTACTGATATGTGGAAATCCACTGCTGAAGCATGAGATAATTCTATCTCTATCAAAACGTCTGCTCTCTATGTCTGTATCACTATTGCCTATTTTAGATGCATGAAAGGCATCTATGTATGTTTATTCCCCCAAATTAAACTCTTCCTGTTTATCACATTTTTCCTAGCTATGGCCTTTTTATGGGAATAAGTGATTCATCATTCATCATTTTTTTTTCCTTTTGAATTGGGATGCACTAGGGTGAGAAAAAAGGCCGTCATAACTTCAGAAATAAGAGTATAATGCTTTTCTCTTTTGACTTCTTGTTATCTGAGTTGAAGAATAATCACTCTATGGTCTTTTATCAGTGTTCAAGAGAATGGTATCTATTTGAAACCTGAAGAAAGAATGGTTGATGGAAGCCTTCTTCAATAGTGTAATGATGTTCCTTTTGTGAAACAAAACAAAAAACAGTGATGGAATAAAGACTCAAGATAAGGCAGATACAGTAGGATTCTGTAGGAACTGGAGCTCCAGACTTTTATAGACTCTTAATGGTTTAAAATATTTTTTTTCCCGCAGTTTTGCTTTGTATTTACTCTCACCTGTCAATAGGCCAGTCTTGCTTATGATAACCTGTATTAGTTTTGATTATTATTAGAATTGCTGCTATGCAATTCCTATTTCTCCTGAAAAAAGGCAAGAGATTGACTGATGATAGAAATGAGAATGGGGACGGGTGGCTAAAACCAGAATTAGCATTCATAAATTCCTAATGATGCTATATAACCAGGGAGGATGATTTCATTTTTAATTATTTACAGAAGTAAACCTTGGGACAATTCCCCTCTCACTGGTTTTGATGCCCACACACTCTCCTGCTGGTTTCCATTCCCAGAGTTAGAATATCTGTGTTTTTCTTCTGACCTTGATATTGCCCTTTTTAAAGTGAAATTTGGTGATAGCAATAATGATGCTGGTTTTCTCTGTGTGTATAAGGCTCATTATTCTTTATAGACTGATTGTTCTTTAAAAAACAAAAGTGCTTTTCATTCCCCATTTATAAAGGAAGAACATAAATTTGAAATGTTATCATGGAGTTCCACAGGCAGGATCAACTACATACATGGACTCATTTGGACAGCAGCACAGCTGAGAAGACATCATTCGGTGTCCAAAACGTGCTAGCCTTGCCTCACATGCTTGGCTAATGCCCAGCACAACAGAATGCTCCAGAGCATTTAGAGAAAGACCTAGGTAATATCATGCTTGGATAATGGGAGAGACTAGAAACGAATCATGGAGGCAATTTAAAAACACATGGAGACTTGGAATTTCTTTCTGTAGTAAACAGAGAAAGAGGAGGTATTTAACTATAGCAAGTTTTTGATGGTAAAAGCATTCCCAAAATGTCAAGTGCTGTATATTCTCCAGAAAATTACAGAGCTCCCCAGGCAACAAAAGTACTTACTGCATGGAGTGGTTTCCAATTCTGTGTACCCCATTTCTTTTTCCGTTTTTTTTTTTTTTTTTTTTTGTCTCTATTTGAAAATTATAATTCTGTAACAGCCACTCATTGAAAGTACTAAGAAGAATCACTGAATGCAATGAGAATAATGCTCAAGGATGAACTCTCCCGTTTCACTACTGGGGTCTGTAGGGATAATATTAAAAATTATCATGAGTGCAATCGGTAGTTATTACCTATTCAGAAGCACATGTGAAAACATAGTGATACAAAACATTTTATTACAAAGATTTAGGCATTTAACAAAGACACAGAGTTTCACTGTATCTTTCATATAACTAATAATTCCTAGTTCAATCAGCTGAAAAACTATTTTATTAAAAAGAGTTAGGCTACCATCAAAAACATACACTTTATTGTGTCATTCATATAACTAATAATCCTTAGTTTAACCAAATGGCTTTCACTTTGTCTAGAGAAAATAAAAAGATTCATCTTTTTTCTGATGTCAAACAAGAAGATCACTGCTGTCTTTCATTATCTATATTTTTCTAGCATGCTGGAGGCTGCATGCAAGACATAAATAAGAGCACTATTGTGACTCTAAAGTCTGAAGCATGTTGGATGGGGTCCTATACCGATGAACACCACTTTCATATTTGCTGGAACTATCGAACATTGCACAATTCTGAGGGAAAGAAGAAAGCAAGCCAAAATTGTGGGCTGAGTACGGCTTTTCTTTCCTCAAACTATGATCTTCTACGTGTTGTAATTGAGTGCCTGAAACTGTAAAAGGGAAAGAGAAAGATACTTGCCAGTTGTGAAGCTGGTAGCTTGGGAGAGAATGACATTTAGCCAGTAGGTGAAAGTGTTGTCCCCATAATCACAATTCTTAAAAGACTTACCTATAGCTGTGTTGTCCAAAGATTCACCAACCTTAACATCAGTTATGCTTTTTCCTTTAGAAACACTATAAAAAGAGAAAAAACTCTAAAATGGTATGCCATTATAGCATTTGCAAGTAAACCTTAAAATGATATGTTAAGTTCTGATGTCTCTGGTGATTTGGAAAATGCTTTTATGGGCATATTTCAGATGTAAAATTAATACAAATAATCAGCTGTAATTGGTAACCCTGGATAAGAGAAAAGATAATAATCCAGGAAAATAATGATCTGGAACGAATACCAAGAGAGGAAAACGTTAGCTCAACCCAGGTGAACCGAAAAGAAAATTCCTAGGTTTAGCATATGCTGTATAATTCTGGAAATGCTAAGAGACTGAAGAAGTAAAAATATCTCCAACCTCATTAAACTGCACAAGAAAAAAAAATAGATCTGAGTAAAGTTCAGGGATTATCATACCGAGTTTTTTGTAGGAATTTTGCTCCATGTAGACAGTGCTGTTACTGTTTAATAAAATTAATGATATGGAAAATCTTAGGAAAAAGCATGAAGAAGTTACATTGTAAACAGACATTTCAATTTCAGGTAGGTGATTATTACTACCAGTGTTTTCATATTCAACGCCACATTTTATCTGCACATGCAAGGTCCTAAAAGAATAAAAGTCACTTAACTAATAAGACACACAATCTAAGTGATGTCAGTCAGATTGAAAGTCTGGATGCTGCCTGCAACTGTGTAATGAATTGTATATAGAAGGAAACTGTATGTGTCATTGTGGAAAATACATCAATGATTAGGTTTTTTTTTTAATTGTTAGTCTCAAAAAGACACAAATATGGATTCCATTAGTTACAAATTTTGAATTCTAATTTTAAAAAATCCCTGTCAAGTCAATTCTGACTCATAGCAATCCTGCGAAATCACCCCGCAGGATTTTTAAGGAGGCTGGTGGATTTAACCTACCAAATTTCTGGTTAGCAGCTAAGCTCTTAATCACTGCACAAGTCATAAAGTATCGTATATATAACTAAAAATATTTAAGGCAGAATTTTAAATATATAAGTTGTTAATACTTAACAATGGGAGCTAGTGCTCACCAGGAAGCACTAAGGATTTGGTCAAGACATAAAAAGTCATTATTTCAACAGAAGATATCTTCCCAGAAGAAAAGCTGGAACAACAGATACAGTTAGATAGGTTTGTAAGAAAGTGAATAACATTATACACAAAAAATTACTGGTGGCCTGTAGGTTATGCCCTGATGGGACTGCAAAAAGACTCTTCTTTGTACTATTTTATTTATGTACAAATACATAATGATAAAGAATAAAGATCAAAGCTAAGAAGGCAAAATTTAATAAAGATAAATCCAAACTTCTTCCTTTGACTGTAAATACTTCAATGAAACAGTGCATATGGAAAAAGATGCAAACATTTTGATTCATTGAAACTCAGCATAAACTAATGAGAATTATTAGCTACCAGAAGTTTATGTGAAATCCTAATTTTTATTAGAAGAAAGAACATATTTAGACCACTCTTTTGTATCAGAGCATATGTAATATATTTACTTCTATCTAGTTACCTTATTGTAAAACACACTGTGCTTTACTCTATATGATTTTGAGAATGGTGTCTAGGATACTGTCCTGGTTTCCTTCTTGATAGTATGAGGTCCTCAATTCGAAGTCCACCTCCCTTTCTTTTTGTGTCACAAGAAACTCCCCCAAGGCACAGAAGAATTTCACACATTAAGCCTTGCCTCATCAACACAATAGCCTACCTTTTAACATCATGAAGGCAGGAATTCCAATGTGGAGGAGTATCACACAGTACCAGGAATTACTGGTTTAGCCAAACTGCTAGAGCTTTTAGAGGGAACACAATTCAATCCACGACAGATGGACATTTTTAAAAGCCGCTGGCTGGTTGTTTTAAATAATGGAAACTTATTTTCTCCCAGTTCTGGAAGTCAGAAGTCAGAATTCAGACACCTGGTGACAAAACTATTCTCTCTGCTCAAAGGCCCTATCCTTCCTTCCTTCTTTTAGATTCTAGAGGCCTGTAGTATTTCTTGACATTGCTTTGCTTGTAGACACATTTCTGTTTAAGCATCTGTTCTTCCTTTTTGTAAGACTTGTCAGAAGAGATTAGGTTTAGGACCCACCTATTCTGGTATGAACTTATTTTAATTGATTGATAACAATAACAAAAAAAAATTAATGAACAAAACCTTATTTCCTGACAAAATTAGTCACAGGTACAGGGGTTAAGCCATCAACATCTTTTTGGGGAATACAAATTAATCCAGAACACATACTAAGGGACGTTGTCATAAGGTATGTTGAAAGGAACCAGGGATATTTGTCCTAGAATTGAAAATTAGCAGATAAAAGATCCTCAGAAACCCCACTGCTGTTGAGTTGATTCTGACTCATAGTGACCCGACAAGACAGAGTGGAACTGTCCCATGGGGTTTCCAAGGAACATCTGGTGTATTCAAACTATTGAACTTTTGGTTAGCAGTCATAGTTCTTACCCACTACACTACCAGGATTTCTATCCTCCAATACTAGAAGAAAGCTCAGGTGAAATTGATAACACAATTGCTTTACCTCAAAGTCTAGATCAATCATATGGAAGTTTACAAATAGACTGCATTTCAATATTAAGGGACACTTCCTTATGTTTCATTATTATTCAAAATTGAAACTGTTTCCTCTCAAGTCCATGAGCTCCTTGAAACTGGATGATCAAGTCACAGGTGTTCTGTTAGACAGAGGCTGAAAGCATGTTTTATAGGGGCCTTCCACAGCTAAGAGCAGATTTTAAAAGTGTTTTGATTTTGCTTTCTTGAATAAGGAGGCTGTTCTTCTAGGGAGCCTCTTTCTCTACTGTTCTACACACCACTTCTGCACTGTTTACACTACTCAGCAGGAACAAAGGCCACTGATATCAATGTCAGGCAAGTCACTCAGGAAGCAAATGATCTGAGGAGTCCCAGAGGTTTGTGTCAAGTCTTTGAAGAGCTCTTCTGCACACCAAGCCTCAGAAGCGATTTTACCACTTTGCTGCAGTCCAGGTTAGGTGAGATTTCATGCAATGAGGGGTCTGCAACTCTTCCAGGTGACTGTCTCTTCTATCAGCAGCCTGTTTTATCTCTTTCTGACAATAAAGATAAAGCCGAGTACTGTTTGTTTAAATAGCATCCCTCTTGGTGCTCTCACCAGCTCGTGTCCTCATATATTCACATTATACACTCTTTCTAGTTGATGTGAGTGTACCTGAGTGACTTGAGATAAGAATTGCCTCTTCATTGAATCCTTTGTGCTTACAAAATAAACTCTGCAGGAAGAAACTGAACGTTTTAAATGTTGATGAACCACTGGCATTCTTCTTATAGTTGTCTTTGAATTTTAATGCTTCGGCAGGCTATCTTTGCTAGCTTCACTTTGTATTTCCATATTTAGACAGCATCATAAAGGAAATTGATCTATTAAAAACAAGCCCAAGCATCCAGCATCTTTTACTATTTGTCAGAAAAATGTTGTCTTTGGGGAAAGTGTTATTGGGCATGTGTTTTAGGTTTGATTTGATTTTGTGTTTGGTTGGTTGGATGGTTTTGAAGAAAAATACTGCTAAAATTTCAGAGTAGATAATTTCAAAATTTAAATTATGCATTCCTTTTGCGATTAGTGAGAAATCATCTAAGAAAAATATTCAGGTATATGTCTACTTTTCAATAACTCCCCAAAATGAAGCCCTTGAGCAGTTATTCAGTGGAATCTTTGTGAGTTTTTAACATTGTTACAGTGACCTCTCAAAACAATGAAAGCAATCTACTTTTTGTACCTTCAGCACCTTTATCCTTCAGGTCAGAGGTCAACATTTGCAAAGATGATATACTTCTTGGGATCTTTTTGAAGTAATTTTATGTAGAATAGGTAACTCTCCTTACACTGTAAGACTGCAAACTTCATTCCTCTGAGATAAATTGGTACAATGTCAATTAAAAAAGTCACAAAGATGTAACAAGGTTAAGCTTTGTTCATCACACTCATCTTCACAAGCTTTAGGCATACTTATGTATAATAATGTCCATTTCAAGGATAAAGGAACAAATCAAGTCAGTATGTAATATCAAGTCCTTAAACATCCTTGATTCTAAGTTTAAAACGAATAAAATTTCTAACCTCACAGTGAACGTTTTTATTGCCTATTTGAGTTCAGTTGAACAGCTCTTTGACAATTTTCTGCCACATGATTTTGTTTGGGTTTTGTTGCCTAGGGCTGTGTTGTAGTTCCTCTGTGTCTGCATAGGGCCTCCAAACTATCCAGTTTGTCCTTCCCGATGTTCCTAGGCTCACTGTCTCAGCAAGGACCTGTTGTCTCAGCTCCTTGCTGCTCTTAAACCTAATTACTATCCCACTTCACTCTTTTCATTGTTTGGGTGAGAGTTGCTAATAGAGAATTGAGAGTAATTTTTTTTTTCTTTTAGTTTTGCAGCACTTTAGGTTTCCAAATTGCTGTCTAAAGTTTCAGTTTTATAGTCTTATTTGTTAAGCATGTAAGAATAAGAAGTTTTATAGAAATAAGACCAAAAAGAAAGAAAGGGTACAGCTCAGTGCTGCATATTTTCCTTGCTAGTCACAAGCTAGTGTCTGAGGCCAAAGAAAAGACCTAAAGAGTCCACTCTGCTTTCCATCTCAGAACACCTTTTTACACAATCTTCCCATAGCCATTTCTTCTTTTTCTGGTGTTCTGAGGAGTCTATCAGGCACAAAATCTCCTTCCCTTGCTCTCAAGGAGCCCAAGAGATACTTGTAAAAATGAGGCTGCCAATAACCTCAGAATCCTAACTGGGCACATTATACAGCTCACTATGACCTTTGCTTAAATCTCCAAAATTCCATCATAGTTATGGTGAAAGTAGTCAGTGACAAGAGGACAAATGTTGTATGAGACATCTACGATAAGATCTCAAAAACAGACTTATGTATAGAAGAATAGACTCTTTGACAGCTTCAAGGGACTGGGGGAAGGGAGGGCGAGAGGGGAGGGTTTAGAATAGATAGTTGCTAGAAATCTGGTTGGATGAAATCGGAGAGATCATGCATTAGAAACAAGAACAATATCAAGTAGACTTCAGCATAACTTGAATACTCCTTCCATCTTAACCCAATATTGTAAAGACAGAGTAGCTGGGGCGGGGCGCAGGGGACCATGCTCTTAGGCAAAATTGAGGCCACTTGTCACAACTAGCATTTTGCTAAGAGGGCTCTCTGCACCCCACATTGGTGAGTAGCGTCTGGGGTCTTAAAAGCTGCCAAGCTGCCATCCTAGGGCACAGCAAGTGGTCCCAACTCGGCAGGGACGGATGCTCACCGAGGACCAAAATGGCATGCGGTAAAGACAACACAGAAGATAGACAGACCCACATGAGTGGGTGCCTACATAGACTTGGGACCAGAAGAACCAGATGGTGCCCAGCCACCACCAGTGATAGCTGCGATGGAGCTCACTAAGTTGAGTCTCACTGGCAACACAAGAATAAAAAGGGTGCACCCTGAGTCTTCCACTAAAAGACCCCAGTTGATGGTCCACCTTGGGAGCATGGCGCCTGGCCCTGATGCTGCCCTTGCCCGTAAATCATAATGAAGGTCCAGACACGAATGTATTGGACTTGGCAATGCAGAGTGACCATATATTGGATGCACTTTATGGTTCTATTCACCTGTAGGATATCATCCTGCTGACTTCTGGTTGGAGGAAGGAGAGTGGGTGAAGAGGAGGGGAAAGGAGACTGTTGGGAGGATGAGACACGTATGGAGCAGAGAGGAATAGTGTGCTGTCACCAGGCAGGGAGAGCAGTGGAAGCTGCATATAGGTGGGCACATAAATTTATATGGGAATGTACATTTTCACTCAGTCATAATAAAAAAATTCAAAAAAAAATGATGGAATATTCAAATTCATTCTTTGAAGCTAGTATAACCCTAATACCAAGGCTGGGTAAAGATCTCACAAAAAAAGGAAATTACAGACCAGTGTCACTCATGAACCTAGGTATAAAAATCTTCAACAAAATCCTAGCCAATATCAAAAAAATTCATCATAACCAAATAGGCTTCATACCAAGGATACAGGGTTGGTTCAACATCAGAAAACCAATTACTGTGATCAACCTCTTAAATAAAATAAAAATAAGAATTATCTGATTTTGTCAATTGATACAGAAAAGGTGCGCAACAAAATCTACACCCATTTGCGCTAAAAACTCTCAGCAAAATTGGAATAGAAGGGAAATTCCTCAATGTAATAAGGAGTATCTATGCAAAGCCAACTGCCAACATAATTCTGAATGGAGAGATACTGGATGCCCACTGTCACTATTTCTATTGACCATTGTGCTAGGGATTCTAATCAGAGCAACCAGGCAAGGCAAAGAAACAAAGGGCGTCCACATGGATAAAGAAGAAGTAAAAGTATCCCTATCTGCAGATGATGTCATTGTATACAGAGAAAATCCCAAAGAATCCATAAATAAAGTAGTGGAATTAATA
The DNA here is from genome assembly GCA_028571685.1 of Heterohyrax brucei. Classification (NCBI taxonomy): domain Eukaryota; kingdom Metazoa; phylum Chordata; class Mammalia; order Hyracoidea; family Procaviidae; genus Heterohyrax; species Heterohyrax brucei. Next base: position 84,779,287 of record CM053158.1, read on the forward strand.
CAAGAGTTCGGCAAACTATCAGAATATAAGATAAATTAAGCCAATCAGTAGGATTCCTTTATACCAACAAAGATACCATCAAAGAGGAAATCACCACATCAATATCATTTACGATAGTTCCCAAGAAGATAAAATAACTGATTGCTCTACCTAGTAATAAATCTAACCAGAGAAGTAAGAGACCTATACAGAGACAATTACAAGACCCTACTGCAAGAAACCCATAGAGACTGACATTTAATTGGAGAAATCTACCTTGCTCATGGATAAGAAGACTTAATATTGTGAATATGTCTATTTTACCCAAAGTGACCTACATATGCAATGCAATCCCAATATAAATTCCAGTGTCATTTTTTAATGAGATTGAGAAACAAATCACCAAATTTGTTTGTAAAGAGAAGAAACTCCAAATAGGTAAAGCACTACTGAAGAAGAAGAACACAGCAGGAGGCCTCACACTACCTGATCTTAGAAAATGCTACACTGTCACAGTAGTCAAAACAGCCTGGTACTGGTACAAAAACAGACATATAGACAATGCAATAGGACAGAGAATCCAAAAATATCACTGTACTCCTATGAACAGTTGATACTTGACAAAGGCCCAAAGGTGTAAACTGGTGCTAAATCTCTTTAACAAATGGTGTTGGCAAAATTGGATATCCGTCTGCAAAAGCTAACTCAAAATGAATCCAAGGCCTAAATATCAAACCTAAAATGATAAAGATCATGAAAAAAAAATACGGACAACAGTAGAAGTTCTAATACACAGCTTAAACAGACTACAAAATCTGACCAACAATGTGCAAACAACAGAAGAGAAGTAAATGGGAACTATTGAAAATCAAACACTTATGCTCATCCAAAGACTATCAAGAGATTTAAAAGACTATGTACACAACAGGAGAAAATATGTCACAACTATGTATCAGATGGGCATCAAATTTCTGTAATCCAAAAGGTACTGCAAAATATCAACAAGAAAAAGGGAAATAATCCAATTAAACAATAGGCAAAGATGTGGGACAGACAGTTGACCAAAGAAGACATCCAGGCAGCCAGAAGAAGCATGAGAAAATGCTCATGATCATTAGGTATTGCCAAGCCATTAAGTATTAGAGAAATCTAAATCAAAACTACGGTGGGATACCATAACGTTGGCCATGATCCAAAAAACACAAAACAATAAACGCTGGAGGGGCTGCTGAGAGACTGGAACACTCTTACACTACTAGTGGAAATGTAAAACGGTACAATATCTTTGGAAAGCAATCTGACACTTTCTTAAAAACCTATAAATAGAAATACCATATGATCCAACTGTCCTACTGTTTGGAATATATCCTACAGAAATAGAGGTGGTTACATGAACAGATGCATGCACACTAATGTTCACTGCAGCACTCTCCACAATATCAAAAAGATGGAATCAACCTAGGTATCCATCAACAGATGAATGGATAAACAAAGTATGGTTTATATACACATTGGAATACTATGCAATATAAAAACAGTGATGATTTCAGGAAGCATCTCATAACCTGGTTTCAGCTAGAAGACATTTATGCTGAGTGAAATCAGCCAGTTACATACTGTATGAGACAAACTGACACGTGAGCATTGCTTTTGCCCCATCCCAGAGGTTCTGGTAGGATGTTTTCATTCTCATTTGATTCTATGAATTCCTTGATGACATCTTTGATTTCTTCTATAACCCACGAATTTTTGAGCAAGATGTCATTCATTTTCTATAAGTTCAATCTTCTGCCTATGTTTTTTTCTGCTATTCATTTCTGTTTTCATGGCTTTGTGGTCTGAGAAGATGCTTTGAAATAGTTCAATGTTTGGATTTTGTTGAGACTTCCTTTATGGCCTAATATATGTTTTATTCTACAGACTGTTTCATGTGCTTTGAAAAAGAAGGTGCACTTGTCAGTTGTTGAGTTAAAAGTTCTGTGTACATCTACTAGGTTGAGCTGGTTGATTGTCACCATAGAATCTTCTGTATCTTTATTGAGCTTTTTTTTCTGACGATCTTTGCATTACTGAAAGTGGAATGTTCAAGTATCCTACTATTACTGCGGAGTGATTGATCTCCTTTTTTCAGTGTTGTCAGCATTTGATATATTTAGATACTCTGGTGTTAGGTACACAAATATTTGATATTGTTATACCCTCTTTATGTATTGAACATTTAAGCAATAACTAGTGACCATCCTTGTGCACGATGGTGGATTTTTACTTTAAATTCTATTTTATCTGACATTAGTATTGGCCTCCTGCTTTTCTTTGCTTGTTGTTTATATTCGTTTGTTCATACCTTTGCATCTAATGTGCGTTTCTTGTAAGGAGTGTATAAATGGATCATGTTTTTTTTATCCAACCTGTTACTTTCTGTCTCTTTACTGGAGCATTCATTCCATTTACATTCAGTGTAATTACTGATAGGTATGTATTTAGTGTTATCATTTTGGCGACTTCACTTTTGTGTTGTTGACCTTTTCTTGTTCCTGTTAATATTCTGTTCTGGGTCATTTTCTTTATGGGTTTTCTTTTCATCCTCTTTGTTTCAGTCAGCCAGGGCTGCTCTAACAGAAATACCACAGCATGGATGGCTTTAATAAAGGAAGATTTATTCTTACACAGTCCAGTTGGCTTCAAGTCCATATTCAGGGTGCCCGCTCCAGGGGAAGGCTTTCCTCTTGTCGCCTCTGGAAGAAAGTCCAGTATTGCATCAGTCTTTGTCCTGGGAGCATCTTGGCACAGGAACCTCAGGTCTGAAGGAACCACTATTCTCCCAGTGCTGCTTTCTTGATGGTATGAGGTTCCCACTTCTCTGCCAGCTTCTCTGCCCTTTTATCTCTCGTAGCATGAAAGGATTAATGGTGGGGCAAGCCATAATCCAGGGAAACTCCCTTTACAGTGGAGCAGGAAGGTAATCCTATGAAGGGATTTACAGCCCCACCCTAATCTTTTAACATACAGTTTAGGAAAACCACAAAATGGAGGACAGTCACAAGATACTGGGAATCATGGTGCAACCACATGGCTACACATATTTTGGAGGACACAATTCGATCCATGACACTCTTCAATGTTGGTTTTGTGACTGTTAGACTCCTGTACTATGTTTCTTGTTTTGATATGTAGTATTGTTAGGTTCCTTTGTGCCTACCTGTTTGTTCCACCTTAACGTTGTAATTTTAAACCAATCTTTAACTTCTATACTTCTCCTTAACTTTCTCTCCATCTGAAAGGGCTAAAATACTGTAATATATCCCTCTTTATAGTGTGATGTGTCATAATTTACATGTTAAGATCTCTGTTTCCCAGATTTTAATGTTTTAGCTTTAATTGAGCTTTGTGACTTCCCTAACTGAGTAGGAATCTGGATGCTGTGTTCTGCATTGCATCACAAGGTATGTATCTGACGTTGATTTTCAAATCAAAGAGCCTCTTTCAGCATTTCTTGTAATTTTTATTTGGTTCTGTTTATCTGAGGATATCTTAATTTCACCATCGTATTTGAGAGACAATTTTGCAGGATATATAACACTTGATTGGGAATTTTTCTCCTTCAGTGCTTTATATATGTCATCCCATTACCTTTTTGTTAACATGGTTTCTGCTGAGAAGTCCAAGGAGCCTACCATACTTCCTTTTGTACCTTAGTTTTGATTTAAGCTTAGCTGCCTTTAAGAGCCTCTCCTTATGTTTCATTTTATTAAGCTTGATTATAATATTCTGATGCCTTTCTTTTGGGGTCTACCTTTTGTGGAATTTGATAAGCATCTTGAATAGCTGTGTTCTCTTCTTTCATGATGTCAGGGAAGTTTTCTGTCATCAAGTCTTCAACAATCCTCTCTGTATTTTCTGCTATGCTTCCCTATCCAGGAACTCCAATTACTTGTATATGGTTTCTCTTGATAGAGTCCCACAAGCTTCTTAGTGCCTCTTCATTTTTCTTCATTTTTAAAATCTGATTTATCCTCATAAATGCTGGCATCAGTTGTTTATCTACTGTGTTGCTAGTTTTGCATTCCATTTCCTCATTCCTGTTCCTTTGGCCTTGCACTGAATTGTCTAATTCCATAATTTTATTATTGATCCGCTGAATTTCAGATCATTGATGTTCTAGCAGTTCATAAAGCTTGCTTAATTTTTCATTTTGTTCTGTCACACTGTGTAATCTCTACAGGGTTACTATACATAATTTTTTTGTATTCTACCTCTGATAATTTCAGGAAGCCTTCTTCATATGGGAAAATCTTTGATTCTTTATTTTGGGAGTTTTCTGTAGACACGGTGGTCTACTTCTTTAAATGGTTAGGTATTGATTGTTGTCTTTGCACCATCAGAAAAGTTGTTCAGCTTCTCTGGTGTTGTCCCAATAAAAGCTATGGTGTCGCTCTAAGAAGAGAGTAAGAGTATTACCAGACTTGGCCACCAGCCACTGCTGCATTCTCTAGGTGCAAGTGACTTAAGTACAGCTTCTGTGATGAGAGAGACTGTCCAGCCCCATGATGCTGCTTGGCTTGTTAGCTGGTACCAGCTGGGCCCTCACAGGTAGCAGGCCCCACCTGCTGGCTGATAAATATGGCAACCTACTTGTGCCAACTCTCCAGAGTCATGCCAGCAGACACCATGGCATAGCTCAGAGAAAGATGAGAGAAGGGTGCCATTACACTCAGCCACCAGCCACCACTGAATTCTTTAAATGTGCTTATCTTAAAAACTGCTTTTCTGATGAGAAAGCAGCTGTCCAGCAGCAGCTATGCCTCCAAGGATAGCAGACCCTGCCTCCTGGCTGACAAAGACGACACCCTACTTATGCAATCTTTCTAGTGTCTGTCAGCAGATGTTATGACGTGGCTCAATGAAGGGAAGGGGAAATGGTAACTCCACACACTGCCACCAGCCAGCACTTTATTCTCTAGATGTGATTTTTTGAGATTTGCTTTTCTGCTGTGAGAGGTACTGTCCAGCAGTAGCCAGTACCAGCTGGGCCCTCAGCAGTGGTAGGCCCCGCCTCTTAGCTGAAAAAGGTTGCAACCTACTTATGGAGTCTCTCGGAGGCTGTGTCTGCAGATTCTGTGACATAGCTCAAAGAAACAAGGGGTGAGGGTGTTCCCAAACTTGGCCACCAGCTGCCAGTATGTTCTCTAGATACAACTGTCTTCAAAACAGCTTTTGTATTGGTAGAGGTGCTGTCCAGTCAGGCACTGTTGCTCAGTGTGGCAGGCAGCCCCAACCAAACTCTCAGGTGTGGCTGATGCTACCTCTCAGCTAAGATGGTGTCCTACCTAAGTCACCTCTCCAGTGCTGAGCCAGTAGTATCTATGGTGCAACTCAGAGAAGAGAGGAGAGGAAAGGGCACTGGTACCTTCAGCCAGCAGCTGCTGCTGGGTTCTCTAAATGTGACTGTCTTAAGCATAGCCTCTGTGCTGTGACAGATGCTGTTTACTTAGGTACTGTAGCTCAGCATGGCAGCCAGCCCTAGCCAGGTTCTCAAATTCAGCAGTCCCAGTCCCATTTTCCCATTTAACAAAGATGGTATCTGTTTTAGTCAGCTAGGGCTGCTCTAACAGAAATACCACAGAGTGGATGGCTTTAACAAAAGAAGGTTTATTCTTACACAGTGCAGTAGGCTACAAGTCCAAATTCAGGATTTCTGCTCCAAGGAAAGGTTTTCCCCCTTGTCAGCTCTGGAGGAAAGTCTGGTATTGCATCAGTCTTTGTCCAGAGAGCATCCTGGAGCAGGAAACTCAGGTCTGAAGGACACGGTCTTCTCCCAGTCCTGCTTCCTTGATGACGTGAGGCTTCCAATTCTCTGCTTGCTTCTCTTTCGTTTTATCTCTTGCAGGATGAAAGGATTAAGGGTGGGGCAAGCCATACTTCAGGGAAACTCCCTTTACAGTGGAGCAGGGAGGTGACCCTATGAAGGGATTTACAACCTCACCCCAATCCTTTAACATAAAGCTTAGGAAAACCACAAAGTGGAGGACAGTAACAAGATCCTGGGAATCATGGTCCAGCCACATGGCTACAAGTATTTTGGGGGGTACACAATTCAATCCATAATAGTATGCACATAAACCTCTCAGTTGCTGTGCCAACAAAAGTGGGAGTCTGCTTTGCCATCTTGCCTCCGACAAATGTATTTTTCCCTTCCTGTCGTCAAATCCAATCTCTCTCTGGTGTTGTCTCAATAGAAGCTATGGTGTACCTCTAAGAAGGGAGGAAGGGCATTGCTAAACTTGGCCAACAGCCGCTGCTGCATTCTCTAAGTGCAAATGACTTAAGTACAACTTCTGTGGTGAGAGAGACACTGCCTAGCCCCATGATGCTTTTTGGCTTGTTAGCTGGTACCAGCTGGGCCCTCAGGGGTAGCAGCCACCCCCCCGACAAACATGGCACCCTACTTATGGAGCCTCTCTGATGCCTGTCAGCAGATGTTAAGACGTGGCTCAATGACGGGAAGGGGAAGTGGTGCCTCCACACTCTCACAACCCTACATCTGATCTTGGTGCTCCTAGAAGGTCCACTCTGCTCCATTCAGTTGTTTTTCTAGGATTTAGTTCTCAAAAAGAATCAAGGAGACACGTGACTAGTCTGTCATCTTGGCCCTGTCCCCTGCAATATTTTTTAAACACTGCAGGTTTGTGTTTTTGGTTTTTTTACAGTTAACACTATATTACTATCACTACCACATGCTCCTTTCATTTTTCACTAGTATTAAATAAAACCTAGTTGCACTAATGTTCTCTAACATTTTATGGATTTCTTAATTATCCAGAAAAAAAGAAATGAAAACTTGTTACCATTGAGTCCATTCCTATTCATAGCAACCTTAAAGGACAGAATAGAGCTGCTACATAGGATTTCCCAGAACTGACACAGGTAGCCTACAGGTCTCTGTAAACACCTTCCAGTAAACCTTGCAACTGAAATTACAAAAGGAAACAGGGGGTGGAGGATAAAAGAAACCAACAATTAACCATATCCTGAATAGTGAGATAGGGAAATCACACAAGGCCTTTTAGAAACCCCAAGGACAATTATGTCATAAATAGCACAAGGGGGATCTTACCAGGACTACTGATTAATACACCACAGATACAAAAGTATCAGAATGTTCTTAAGTGGTTGTTTTAGGATGAATCAGAATGTGCTAATATGAGAGATATGTGTAGTAGTGCCAGGAGTGAGCACTATATGATCTTCTAGCGGAAGCCTACAAGAATATAAAACTGATGCTTGGAGGGTGAGTCAAGATGGTGGAATAGACACACATTTCCTTAATTCCCTCTGAAAACTAAGGCCTGGATCGATAATTAAATGGAGCCTGCTGGACGCCCAGTGAGCCCTAGGACATAGCATATGGCTGTTAATTTGGACTACATGCCACTGAAAGGGAAATTTCTCTTTCACTGACCCCTGTGCTTGCTAAATGGCCAGTTCTCACAGACTGAAGGTAATGGCGGTTTTAACTTTTCTTGCTTTTTGCTGGGTGGTAGTGGTGATTGGGTTTAACTGGCAGCAGAGTTCAGCCGCAGTGCTGACATGATGAGTGGGCAGAATAGCCACACTTTGAGAGCCTGGCTCTGGACTTAGAGCAGCATAGTCCCTCCATCCTCTCTGTCTAAACTTTCACCACTGATTCTGCTATTTCGCAGTGGGGGGAGAGCTTGTGTGGGATGCCATCTTGTTCTACTGGGAGGTGGATCTATCCAAACAAAGGACTCAGCAGGAGCTAATTCCCAGACTAGGAGGCAGTGCCAGCCCAGGGAGTGCTTTCCCAGCAGAAAAGCTGTGTTTAGTACAGTCTAGCCTTACAGTTAGGACCTGGCAGTGTATGACAGCAGGACTGCAGCCTTTCCATACTTTTAACTAGATTACAGCATCTGAGGATGGATATAGAGGTGCCTTCATTGCCAGCTGGAAAGAGAGGTTTGCACATCTGACAGTCTGACTGATTTTGGAAGTCGTCAGATAGCTTTTACCTTTCAAAATAAGACTACCTAGAGAAATAACTGTGGTGCAGCCTGACAGTATCTCTTTCAGCCTTGACTGACTCACAACATAAGGTCAGCTGACAGCCCCCCAGTGATTCCATAAGTAGGGCCATGTCGTTGCCAGTGAGGAGGTGGAGCCTGCTACCCCAGAGTTTCCACTGGGCCCTGTTACTGGAGTACATAGAGGTGACTGGTGATCAACTTCTGCTTCAGCTCATGTTAAGGCAATACCAGAGGAACTAGACAACCTCTAGATGCCCAAAAAGCAACAAACCTTACCCAGACTCTTGTAGAAAAATCTACCCATGGCTCAGAAATCTCCAAAAAGAAAGAACCAAAGAACTTCCCAGAGGAAGAAGTTTTTCTGAGACTTTCAGAGTACAAAAGAATTACATATAGACCCCTCCTAGCAGAGAAAAATGAAAAATTAAGCAAGCTGTTCAAACTGATGGAACATCAGCATTCTGGAACCTGACAGATCAATAGCAAAATTAAAGAATCAGAAAACACAATTCAAACACAAGAGAACAGAACTGAACAAATGGAAAATAGCCTTTCTGACTTGGAAGACAGAAATATTGACACCAGCACTTATGAGGAGAAATCAGAGAAAAGAAACAAGAAAAATGACAAAGCATTAAGAAACATGCAGGACTCTATCAAGAGGAACAATCTATGATTAACTGGAGTTCCTGAACAAGAAGGGACACCCTAAAACACAGAGCATTGTTATTGAGTTGCTGACAGAAAACTTTCCTGAAATTATGAGAGAACATAGATATCCAAGATGTGTACTATAAGCCACTCAATATAGATCCCAAAATAAAGACACCAAGATATATTATAATCAAGCTTAACAAAATGAAACACAAGCAGAAATTCTTAAAGGCAGTGAGACTTAAAGCAAAGCTAACATTCAGAGTGAAGCCCTGCAGGCTTTCATCTGATTTCTAGGCACAAACCATGTTGGCACAGAGGCAGTGAGATGGCACATTCCAAGCCTTGAAGGAGAAAAACTTCCAACCAAGAATTCCATATCCTGCAAAACTGTCTTTCAAATATGAAAATGAAATTAAGACATTTGCAGATAAACAGAAACTCAGAGACTGCAAAAATCAAACCAAAGCTCTGAGAAATACTGAAAGAAGTCCTTGGCTTAGAAGAACAAAACCATTAACTCTATATTTTATGAGACAATACAAGACACATCATCCAGGAACCTACTCAGTTAGGGAAGGCACAAAACCTAGCCAAAGCTATAATATTAAAAGAAGTGATCCAGTAATCGTATCATGAAAACTACAAAATCATCACATTAAAAAGAAGTATATACTACAGCAGTTACAGCCCTTCCAGAAGGACAGGAAGTTAATAAGATATGTAGAAGTTAAAATTAAGGTTAAACATAGATTTTAAGGGGGATCATAGGGTAGCTGCAAAGCACAATAAAGATGTGACATATCAAAGGAAGAAATGCAATACAGGAGTCTCAACAAACACAAAATTGATACTGAAAAGGCTGAAAAATCAAACCATGAAGAAGAATGTCCAAGAACAGAATAGTAAGAACAACAGAGAAAACATCAACACAAAAATAAATACATCAAAATGACAGCATTATTGAAAGATGTTACGTTGAGTGAAATTAGTCAGTGGCACAAGAACAAATATTGTATGAGACTCCTACTATAAAGACTTGAAAACAGACTCATGTACAGAATAAAAGACTCTTCTACGGCTGCAAGGGAGGGTAGGAAGGGCGAGAGAGGTCTAGTTATAGATTAGATAGTTGATAGAAATTTTGTTCTTTGAAATCATTGACAGCACACATTAGAAAGATCTGTTTAACTGGACTTCAACATAACTTGAAAACTCTAGCAATCTTAACCCAGCATGACAAGGACAGAGTAACAGGGACACCGGCAACTAGGCTCTCAGGGGGCATGGAGGCCAACTGGCATAACTAGCCTATTGCTAAGAGAGTTTTCTCCACCCAATATTGGTGAGTGGCATCTGGGGCCTTAAAAGCTAGCAAGCTGCCATCTGAGGTACACCAAATTGTCCCAACTCTGCAGGAACAGATTATCACCAAGGACAAAAACTACATGTGGGAAAGAGAACCCAGAAGACAGAAAAACCCATGTGAATGGGTGACTGCATCAACATGTGACCAGAAGAACCAGATGGTGCCTGGCCACCTCCAATGGCAGCCATGAGGGGGCTCACAAAGTTGAGTCCCAGTGGCAATATGAGAATAAAAGGAGGTGCACCCCGAGAACTCCACTAAAAGACTGTAATTGATGGTCCGAAGACCTGGGGGTTCCTGTGGGAGTTTGGCCTCTAAACCCGATGCTGCCCCTTATCATAAATGTTACTGAGGTCAACTCCTCAGACAGGAATAGACTGGACTCACCAACATAGAGTGGCAACAACGTGTATGCACTTTACGGTTCTAGGCATCTATAGGATGTTGCCCTATTGGCCTCTTACTAGAGGGGAGTGGAGATGTTAGAGAAGAGGGGACAGGAGACTGTCAAAAGGATATGACTTGTTATCGAACAGAAAGGAGGAGTGTGCCATCAGCAGGCAAGGTGAGCAGCAGGAGCTGCAGATAGACAGGCACGCTGGCTGGCTGGCTGGCTGTACCCTTCCACTGAATCATAATAAATAAACTAAAACAAGAAAGAAAAATCTGATACTGTAATTCCAACTGAGATCTGAAGGGACAGTGCAGGCACAATATCCCATAATAAATCTGTTAGTGCCTCCCAGAACCCTTTTGTTGACGATTACATTTTGTGCAAAGAAGTGTGCATTACCTGATTTCTCTAGCCCCACCACTTTCTGCAAATCTCTACCTCTGATATGAATAAAACATGAGACCCTTCCTTCCCAAAGTTGTTTGTAAGACCTGACAAAACCTTTATTCTTAAGATTAAAGGTTTCACAGGGATAAGTGTTACCTAGGCCCTTCCACTCTCCATTTGAAAGCCTTTCTAATAAAGCTTTGCTCATGGGGAAAGATTCTCTGTGCCTTGCCTGTTCATTGCTGGTCATTAGGGGCAAGAACCTCATCATAGGTCCATAGGGTCTAAGATGCCACTAGCAACAGAAAGTTCCTGGCCGATTTGAACTGCCTACTTTTTGGTTAGTAGCCTTAGCTCTCAGCCGTGACACTACCACTGCTAGGGTTTCCTAATTATCCAAGATTTTAATTTCTCAGTTATTATGATTACCTTTAACCTACAGTAACAAAATAGTTAAAGTGAATGCTGAACTCGTATTTTCCAATATGTATAATCACTTACTTGCCCAGGAAAATACAACTATTTTCATTTAAGACAAGAAACTAAGAACCAGAAGAGGCAAGTGACTTTCCAAAGGACTACAGGTATTAGAGACAGAATTAGGCAGAATTAGAGGCTTACTGACTCCAGTCTGAGTTATTAACCTACTTTATAACCATGTAAAAAGCTTGAGCTCTTTCTTATCCATTTGAGAAAAGCAGTGTCTAAATTGGCACACTGATTCAATACTGCTATCAGGATATAAGGTTATTAAAAGAGCATTCCACTCTTAAGAATGTATCTCACTTGAATTATGAAAATGTATATACTTGATTAGGTTTATTACAGTGTTTTTTTCTGACAGCAGAAAAGGATGAATAGTAGAACGCTCAGCTGTATACTAATTATTGTAAAACTATGCACATGCTTGTGGCAGGATGCTAAAGCATGTAATAGAGTAAAAAAGTTTATGATAGAACATTAAGTGAAGAAAGTTGACTACTGTTTAAAATAAACAATGATGAAAAGTAGGGAAAAATACTAGCTGTTAGGAGTTTGCATTTTTTTAATTTTTGTGATAAATATGTACCATAAATACTCCAAAAATAATTAAAAAATACACCAGCAATACTTTTATATACGAGTTGACAACATTGTAATCGTCTTGGGAATAAAGCAGATCTTGTTTCTTACAAATTTTGTTTAAAGTTTAGGATCATAAATACCAGCCTTTGCAAGGGATACAAATGTCGTTTACATGGAAGCCTGTGCTAGCATAATGGCCACCAGGCTGCCCCTGTTCCCTAACACATACTTAAATGAATGGCTCTCTCAAGACTTACAAAAATAGCATTGGATTTTAGCTTCTAACTATGTGTTCATGTGCAACATCGTAAAAATAAAAAGAGTGGAACAGTAGACAATTTCTATAGAAGGAATTTAGTCATTTTCATGGCACCATTAATGCAACCTTGTATTCAACCTCATTCATTCAGCACATGCTAAAACATGTGTGTGCCAAATTCCAAGAGAGTAGATAAACCTAGCTTGAAATGTGTTTCTCTTTTCTTTACAGTGCTTTCCTTTAGTTCTTTTTCAATAATTCCTTGCAGCTCCAGCTCACACACAATGAATTGTTGGGTTCTTTATTGAAAATGAGGGGGACAGGGAAAAAACACCACTTCTTAAAGCCAATGCAACAAAGAAAACAACTCCTTTTATGTAAAGGATCGATAACAGTCTCTGCGTTCTATTTGTTGTTTGTGTGTTCTGTTGATGTGTATAAAACCTACACATTTGGCTTTGTTTTTTTTTAACAGAAGAGTAGAAAAGAAAGCAGAATAATTTTAACCACTCTTGACCAACTTCTAAAATTTGTATTCTTCTCACAATATATTCACAACAACAACAAATTAGTAATGTAAGTATTCATGACAAAACATTTCCTAATTTAAATTTTGTTATTTTCTCTAGATGCAATTATGGAAGAGATTTAATTAGAATTATTTTAAGACCAGCAATGGGCAACCCTGGTAGTTAGTTACTTGCAGCCATTTCTGCTTTAATTATTGTGGGAAAATGATAACCTCACTTTGAATTGGCTTTAAAGCAGAGGACCAAGGTCACTGAGAACCACCCAAATCAGTGGAGGCTAAGCGGCATGAAAGCCCTTTCCTTTCGTTGTAATGGGCTTTTTTCCACACTTGGACCCTGGTTGTTTTTGTACAAAACTGGGAAAGGATATGCTAACTCCGCTGGAATGTCTTATTTCATGAGGAGCATTAAATATCAAAAATAATTTAGCATCAGAGATCTATGAACTCAAAAGACAAACAGAAAATAGTAAATTGCTACCTACACAGACCAAAGGTTGAAATCAATGCCTTCAAAATTACATTCAGTAAGTCCACCTGAGTTTGACTTATCAATTATAGCAAAATTATGTTTAACAAAAAAGTGACTCATAGGATGAAAGCAACCTAAGTAGTGCTACGATTGGAAACACTGAATTTGTCTGTTCTTTTATTCAAAACCGGGTGAATGAGTGATGGATAAGGAAAACAGGCATTAATTTTAGCTTCTCAGAGATTAAAACTAATGGACAAGTACAACATACAGTGATATGTTATATAAAGGGATAAGAAGGGAGGTGAGGGGGGTAAATTCATAGGAGATGAAATTAGTGGATTAAGTCAAAGTTTCCTGAAGCAAGAGCATAGACACTGGACACCGAAGGACTGCGTCTCATCAAATCTGTCTCCTCATAATTAGGCATATAATACTCCTATGGATTTAGAAATGCAATGTTGTGTTAGTTTCCTAGGACTGCCATTAGACAGACAAACAAAAAAATACCACCACCTGGGTGCCTTAAAAAAAAGAAATATACCACAATTCTGGATATATCAGAGTATTGGCCGCATTGATTTCATTTGAGGACTATAAGAGAGAAACTGTTTCATACCTCTTTCTAAACTCTCGCCAGTCCAGGCCTTCCTTAGGTTGCAGCTACAGCATCACATGCTGTCATGGGTCAAACTGTGTCCCCCCAAAAATGTGCGTATCAATTTGGCTGCTCCATGATTTCTGGTATTGTGTGGTTTGTCCTGTATGTCCTAAATCTTGCCTCTGTGATGTTGATGAGGGAGAATGGGCAGCAGCTGTGTTAGTGACAAACCAAGAGCACTGCCTTCAAGTGACTTTGACTCATCGTTGTTGGGGGGAGAATGGCACGAAACAGGGGTAGAGACGTGTCGGTTAGAGAGTTCACTGAAGTTTATTCACGGAGAAAGAAAGCGGGGTCTGAACCTAGATGTGGCTCAGTATACACCCTGGCCAACAGGGCAAGTTTTTTACAGTTTTAAAGTTCTGATAAGGCAGTGTAGGGTGAAGGGGTCTAGGGTTTGACAAGGAAAGAAAGAGAAGAGGGGTAGCAAGAAATTCTGGTCAGGGGATTTATGGACTGATCCGACTCAATGGCACTTGGCTTGGCTGGCAAGGATGAAGTGTTGACTAGAAGAGGGAAGTGTAAGGTGTTTTTCTTTTTTTCCATGGACAAGATTTTGATAAGGGAAGTGCTTTCAGTCAGGAGGGTGGAGGTGGCAGGCACAAAGTTATTTACAGTTTTATGGTTATACCTAATAGAGCATACCAGGCTGTTTTCAGCTAGTGGAAAGGTCTGATCAATGGGTAAGATGACCTCTCTGAATTTCAGGGACAGAGGCCCCTCAATACTGATCCTATAGGACACAGAAGAATTGTCCCATAGAGTTTCCAAGGGGCACCTGGAAGATCTGAGCTGCTGACTTTTTGGTTAGCAGATGAAACACTTAAAAACTATGCCACCAGAGTAGTGAGGTAGGATTTAATCTACGAATTTGTATTGCATTGAGACAATCTCTTGGGATCTAAGAGAACACAGTGAGCAGAGACAGGAGAGCCACATACCACCAAGGCAGCAGTGCTGGGAGCAGAGCACGTCATCTAAACTGAGGAGTCCCAAGAGGCTCGTAGTCCAGGGGAAGAAGGCTAACTGAGAAGGCCTTCTCCTGGAGCTGATGCCTGAATTTAGACTTTAAGCCTACTTTACTACAAAGAAATAAAATTTCTCTTTGCTAAAGTCATACACTTGTGACATTTCTCATATAGCAGTGCCAGATGACTAAGACACACAGTATCCTTCTTCAGTCTCAGTCTCTGTGTATCACCAATTCTTTTATGAGCACAGTTGTCATATAAAATTAGGACTCACTGAATTCCAGTGTTACTACCCATTAACCTAACTGATAATACATTTGAAGACCTTATGTAACCGGAAAACCCAGTCACAGCTTTGTGCTGCCCAACACCACAAACCCAGAAGTAGAGATGGTCAGGGACTGTGCTTTATTCAGATGGCCAGCGATCTGAGAAGATGGTGGATTAGCACCCTAAAAACCATCTACATCTTATCTCAAACCAGAGGGTTTTAGAGGAAGAAGAAGGAAGGCTCAAAGAGAAAAAAAGAGGGAGTGTTAATCAGGTGCCCAAGGAGTTGAGGTAGGGAGATTGTAGCTATCTCAAGTCCCTGGGCAAGTTGTGTAGTCATAAGGTAGGTTATGTTACCTGGGCAGTATACTAACATCTCATTTTAAGCTGGAGGGTTTGGGACTCATCAGTCATCAGGTTGGATCACAAGGGGCTCCAGAGTCACAGGAGGTGGGGGAAGTGGTTAGGGGAACTATGATGTTACCTGGACTCTGCAACTTTCTCAGGTCCTTGGATAAGGCAGGTAATGTTACGTGGATCAGACTCCTGGGCAAGATCTGAAATAAACTTCACAGTCTCCAGATCAGTCATTATAATTTTTCTAGTCAGCCTGAGAGATCAGGCAAGGATTTCTTAATCAATATTTTACAATTGTTAGGCCTTTCATTTATTTCCAAACATGGTAACATTCACAAGCATGGAAATGAAGACGTCAGCATAAAATAAATGTTTTTCTCCATTTATAGAGAGATTATTGGATCTTCATTAGGCTCAACAAGGATTCTCTAAGTTAAAAACTTGGAGAAGCCAGTATTAGAATTGAAATTTATAAAATGAATGTTTCACATGGCATACAGCTTTTCCAACTACAGAATATGCAATTTAAATTCAACAGGACTATATAGTTTATAAAATGCTACAATTTACATTATCTTATTTGAGATTTTTGATGATATATTTTCTTACTAAGAAACATTTACACTAAAAATATTTTATTGAGAATAAACTTTTTAACTAGTCACAGAAAACAAAGAGAATACAGAGGTCTTGCCCTGATATCTGTGAATGGAGTTTGAGTCCCCTTTACAATATGTTAGGGATATAGAGAAATTCAAATTGAGGTGACCCTCAGCTATTATAGCTAAAAGACTTCTCTATTACAATCATTTCCTTAAAAAACTAGAAATAGAAATAACGTATGATATAGCAATTCCAATCCTGGGAATAGATCCTAGAGAAATAAGAGCTATCATGTGAATAGACACGTGCACACCCATGTTCACTGCAGAATTATTCCAATAGCAAAAAGATGAAACAACCTTAATGTTCATCAACAGATGAATGGGTAAACAAACTATGGTACTTACACACTGTCTTAGTTATTTAGTACTGCTAAAACAGAAGTACCACAAGCAGATGGCTTTAAAAAGAGAAATCTTATTTTGTCTCAGTCCAGTAGGCTAAAAGTCTAAATTCAGTGCATGAGCTCCCAGGAAAGGCCATCTCTGTTGGCTCTGGCCATGTCCCCAATCTGGCCCTAAACTGGGAGTTTCTGTTGCACAAGAACCCCAGGTCCTTTCCAAAGGATGCACTCAGCTCCAGACACTGCTTCTTGGTGGTATGAAGTCCCCAGATCCTCTGCTAGTTTCTTCTTTTGTAACTCAAGAGACTCCCTCAAGGCACAATACAGTCTTACAACTAGCCTCCTGCCTCACCAACCCAACTGCCATACATCCTTCCTCATTAACATTATAAAGGCAGGGGTTACAGCATGTAGGAACACCATAATACCAGGAATCACAGGCCAGCCAAACCACTACACACATTTCTGGAATGATTCAGTTCAATCCATGACACACACAGTGGCAAAGCATAAACTTATAAAGAAAATGTTCTACATCCTAGGTTAGCAAGGAGTGTCTGGGGTCTTACAAACTTATGAATGACCATCTAAGATACTCCACTCATCCCACCCTGTCTGGAACAAGGGAGGATAAAGAAAACCAAAGACACAGGGGAAGATTAGTCCAAAGAACTAACGGACTGCAACTACCACAGCTTCCACCAGATTGAGTCCAACAGAACTAGAAGGCACCCAGCTCCCACCACTGACTAGAGAAAAATGCAGAACAATGTAGAGCTGGAGAAAAATGCAGAACAAAATTCTATCACGTTCATACACACACACACACAAATGCCAGACTTCATGGCATAAAAGAGAATGAAGAAATTCCAAGAGCATGGCCCCTGGACACTCTTTTAACTTGGTACTGAAGTCACTCCTGAAACAAGATAAGATTAAATGGACACATCAACTCAGAGACAAGGACAAGAAGACAAGAGGGGACAGAAAAGCCAGTAACAGTTCCAAGGTCGAGAAAGGGAGAATTGCAGACATGTGAGATTGGCAACCAATGTCACAAAACAATATGTATATGCATTGTTTAACGAGAAATGAGTTTGCTCTGCAAACCTTCAACTAAAGTATATAAAATAAAAAGACTAAAACTCTAAGGAGACTTGGTAGTGCAGAGTTTAAAGCGTTCAGCTGCTAACTGGAAGTTTGTCTATTAGAACTCACCAGCCATTCCACGGGAGAAAGATGAAAAGACGAAGACATTTTTCCTTTTAAAAAATACAGCAGCCTTTAAAAACATTAAAGTTTGCTGGTTTCAGTATGTGACATAGAGAACCAGATCCATGTGTTCAAAATGACCGGATTGTTTGTAAAACACATTTTGGTTTTCCTACCCTGTGTCTTCCAACTTTATCTTTCTTCACTGCAGAACTCATGGTGTTAAAAAGAGCACCGCACCTTGTGGAAACACAACAAACTTGGTGCAATCGAAAAGAAGCCAACGGTTGCTTTCTTTTTGCTGACCTACCTGCCACTGCTTTCCTTACTTTTTCTCTTTATTGTCTTTTGCTAGAAATAAACTGTACAGATGTTTCAAAAATTATCAAGACTGTTTTGTGGCCCTATACCACTATGCTTAAAAAGAATATATATTCTGTACTTATTTGGTAAAGCCATATACTAAATATCAATTAAGTCCATGTGGTCGATCGTTCCTTTCAGATCTTCAATGTCTATATTGATTTTTTTGTCTAGTTATATCCATTGCTGAGAGAGGGATATTAAAACTTCCAGTGGTGATTTTGGAATTGTGATTTCTCTTTCGCTTCTTGTAATTTACATCTTGGTTTATAATTACTAAGTCTTCTTCATCAGTTGGCCACTGTGTCATCATAAGTATTTCTCTGTATCTATGGTCATATTTTTGTTTTGAAATCTGTTTTGTCTGACATTACTATGTCTACTTCAGACTTCTTAAGACTTGCATAGTATAGCTTTTCCATCCATTTACTTTCAAGCTATTTTATATTTTATATTTAAACTGTATTTTTGCAGGGAAGCTCCATAGACATATCCAAACTCCCTGAGGCAGCAAACTGCTGGGTTGATGGCTGTGGGGATCATGGTCTCAGGGAACATCTAGCTCAATTAGCATAACATAGTTGTTTTTTTAAAAATAAAAAGATAAAAAATAAACTCTACATTCTGTTTTACTGAGTAACATCTGGGGTCTTAAAGCCTGTCAGAGGCTATGTGAGATACTTTGCTGGTCTCATCACCTTTAAAAATAAGAGAGAATAAAGAAAGCTAAAGTTACAAAGAAAAGATTAATCCAAAAAACTAATGGATCACAACTTGGCCTCCACCAGAGTGAGTCCAGTACAGCTAGATGGTGCCCTGCTACCACCACTGACTGCCCGACAGGAATCACAGTAAAGAGTCCCAGATAGAACTGGAGAAAAGAATTCTAGCTCATAAAAAGTGACCAGATTTATTAGCCTGACAGAGACTAGAGAAATCAAAAGAGCATGACCTAGTGACACCCTTTTAGCTGAGGAATGAATCACTCCTGAAGTTCACCCTTCAGCCAAAGATTAGACAGACCAATAAAACAAGACAAGACTAAAGGGACGTACCAGCCTAGGAGTAAAGACTAGAGGGCAGGAGGGAGCAGGACACCCGATGACAGGGAACTCAAGGTGAAGAACGGAGACGGTTGATACCTCATGGGGTTGTTAACCAACGTCAAAAAACAATAAGTGTAATAACTGTTTAATGAGAAACTACTTTGGTATCTGTAAAGCTTCATATAAAGTTCAATTTTTTTTTAAATAGATTAAGAAAAGTAGTAAATATATTCCTTAGTGATAATATACACTTGGGGGTTTGTTTTACATTTATTCACAGATTTCTGCCTTTTCATTGGAAAGTTTTCATCATTTGTGATTAGATACCAAATTAGTGATAGTATTGGTACGTCAGGCAGAAACATCACTTGGAAAAGATGTTTCTACTCTAATCTCTGGAACCTGTGAATACTTTATATTGAATGGCTAAAAAGACTGTGATTACGGTTAAATATTTGAGACTAGAAGATTAACCTTGATTCCTTTGGTGGACCCATTCTAATCTCATCAGTCCTTTACAACAAAAAGCATTTCTTAGTTGTGGTCAGAGAGACACTAACAATGACAGAAGAATGGAAAGAGAAACGTGATGTTTCTGTCAGCTAGGGCTGCTCTAACAGATATACCACAGAGTGGATGGCTTTAACAAAGGAATGTTTATTCTTATACAGTCCAATAGGCTACAAGTGCATATTCAGGGTGTCCGCTCCAGGGGAAGGCTTTCCCCCCTGTCGGCTCTGCAGGAAAGTCTAGTATTGCATCAGTCTTTGTTCAGGGAGCATCATGGCACAGGAACCTCAGGTCTGAAGGACATGCTCTTCTCCCGGTGCTGCCTTCTTGATAGTACGAGGTTCCCAATTCTCAGCCTGCTTCTCTTTCTTTTTATCTCTTGCAGGATGAAAGGATTAAGGGTGGGGCAAGCCATACTCCAGGGAAACTCCCTTTACAGGGGAGAGATGAACAGTCCCACCCTAATCCTTTAACATACAGCATAGGAAAAAACACAAAATGGAGGACAGTCACAAGATACTGGGAACCATGGCCCAGCCACATGGCTACATATATTTTTCAGGGGACACCATTCAATCCATGACATCAACATATTGCTGGGGCTCAGATTTCAAGACGCGATCCAGAATTTCTTTAAAAGTAAAATTTTATTAAAAATATGCCCAATAGGAAAAAGATTGGTGCACCAGGGACACACTCCAAACTATGCAGAGCAAGGAGGTGACCCCGAGCTTCCTCAGCATCCAGTATTTAAGTCATGAGATTACAAGGCAGGGAGGGGGAACTGACCTTTACATTGATTGGTTAAGGCCACCTGGAATTCCTGTTAGTTGTAAAATGTGGTCAAGTTCTAGGGGTCACTTGCAATGCTGTCCCCAGGCTTTGTCTTGTGACAGATGTTTTGTTAGACAAAGGTAAGATTACTCTATGGTATTTTCTGCTATTAAGTTGTTTCGTGGGACTTTCTTTAATACCTTGAATTTTTATTGCACCCTTCCTCAAAATGGAGTCACTTACGCCTCATTTCAACAATATGAAGGACTTAACCTTCAGTGCTGAATTTGAAGATGTAGACAAGAGGCTAAGAGCTATGAATTTTGGAAGCTGGGCACAGACCTCAGTTCATAGCCAGCAAGAAAGTGGTGACCTCAAGTTTACAACTGCACAGAACTAAACTCTGCCAACAACCCAAATGATCAGGAAATGGATGGTCTCCTAGAGATTTTAGAAAGAAACATATAGCCCAACAACACCTTGATATTGGTCCAATGAGACCCATATCATACTTCTGACCTTCAGATTATAGTAATAAAAATTGAAGACAACAATGAGATACCATCTCACCCCAACAAGATTGGCCATGATCCAGAAAACACAAAACAACAAATGCTGGAGAGGCTGTGGAGAAAGTGGAACCCTCCTACACTGTTGGTGGGGTTGCAAAATGCTCCAGCCTCTTTGGAAGGCAATCTGGCGCTTCCTTAAAAAAATGGATATCGACATACCACTTGACCCAGTAATTCCACTACTTGGAATTTATCCTACAGAATCAAGGCCTTTCACACCAACGGACACATGCACCAGAATGTTTACCGCAGCACAGTCCACGATAGCTAAAAGATGGAATCAATCCAGATGTCCAACAATAGAAGAATGGATAGGTAAACTATGGTACATGTACTCAATGGAGCACTACGCAATGATAAAGAATAACGATGATTCCAGGAAACATCTCCTAACCCGGTTTCAACTGGAAGACATTATGTTGAGTGAAAGTAGTCAGCGACAAAAGGACAAATACTGTATGAGACCTCTACGATAAGATCCCCAAAACAGACTTGTGTATAGAAGAAAAGACTCTTTGACAGCTGCAAGGGAGGGGAGGGAGGGAGGGTGGGGGGGGAGTGTTTAGTTTAGATAGGAGAAAGCGGTGATAGCACACATTAGAAACAAGAACAACATTAAGTGGACTTCAGCATAACTTGAGTACTCCTTCCATCTTAACTCAATACTGCAAGGATAGAGTAGCTGGGGCAGGGGGCGGGGGACCTTGCTTTTAGGCGAATTCCAGGCCAATTGGCACAACTAGCGTTTTGCTAAGAGAGCTCTTTGCACCTCACATTGATGAGTGGCATCTGGGGTCTTAAAAGCTGCCAAGCTGCCATCCGAGGACACAGCAAATGGTCCCAACTCAGCAGGAACGGATGCTCACCGAGGACCAAAATGACATGCGGTAAAGACAACCGAGAAGACAGAGAGACTCACAAGAGTGGGTGCCTACATCGACTTGGGACCGGAAGAACCGGATGCTGCCCAGCCACCACCAGTGATAGCCATGATGGAGCTCACAGAGAGGATTGTCACTGGCAACACAAGAATAAAAAGGGGTGCCTCCTGAGATCTCCACTAAAAGACCTCAATTGATGGTCCAGCGGTTTTGAGGTTCCTCTGAGAGCATAGCCCCCGGCCCTGATGCTGCCCTTTCCCATAAGTTATAACAAAGGTCCACTCTTTGGACAGGAATGGATTGGACTTGGCAATGCAGAGTGACCATATATTGGAAGCACTTTATGGTTCTATACATCTATAGGATACCATCTTGCTGACCTCTGGCTGGAGGAAGGGGAGTGGACGGAGAGGAGGGGAAAGGACGCTGTTGGGAGGATGAGACATGTATGGAGCAGAGAGGAATAGTGTGCAGTCACCGGACAGGGAGAGCAGTGGTAGCTGCATATAGGTGGGCATGTAAATTTATACGTGAATGTACATTTTCACTCAGTTATGTTAAATAAAAAAAAAAAAATTGGGGTTGTTTTAAACCATTAAATTTATGATAATTCATTTCAACTACAACAGAAAATTAGTATAGATTTTGGTGCCTGAAAGTAAGACACTGCTGCAACAAATACCTGAAAGTGGCACTGGCTTTGAAATTGGGCATTGGACAAAGGCTGAAACCGTTTGAGGAACACCGTAGGGAAAGTCTCGGTTGCCTTGAAGAGAGTGTCGGCAGAAATATGGATGTTAAAGACACTGCCAGTGAAGGCTCAAAAGGAAATGAGGAACATGATAACCGGAGGAAGGGATGCAACTTCTTATACTGTATCAGAAAGCTTTGTCTGAACTGTTACGTGGAAAGCACAGCATATAAACAATAATTTGGAATTTAGCTGGGGAGATTTACAAATATAAATGTGTTGACCAGTTTCTTCTTGTTACTTAAAGTAATATAAAAAGAAAGAAATCAAATGAGGAGAAAATTGTTGGACAAAATGGAAACATGATTTGATTTGGGAACATTTCTGCCCATCTATATTGAAAAAGATGCTAAAATTCACCATTGGCAATGCATGCTGTGGTGAAAAACCTGAAGTTACGACTATATAGCATTTAATCAATACCTTTGAAAGATAAAGAAGTTCAGCATATTCTATCTCATGAAAAGATCTTTGATGGGATTTTGCACACGATTCACAGATTCCCTAAATCAAACAAGACAGCAATTAAGAAGTTTAAGGATTTGTCCCTCTAGTTCAGAGGCATACTAGTGTATGACAGCAATGGCAGGTATTGCACTGGCCCTGGGCGTGTGGTGCCACTGAGCAACTTCTATTAACCAGGTACATCCTGCAGTGTATCTATGGAAAATGGCATCTGTGGCAAGCCATGAAATTGTGCCTCTGTCCAAACATTGGATGCCCCTCTTTTGGACAACTTTACCACAGTATCAGCTCAAACACACGAGTCAAGCTGGTTAATCTTTTAATTAACACGTTATCCTGCTTGAGAAAGGATATTAGGCTCTGCTAGGTTAACGAAAACTGCTCAGTGGTGAGACACCCAGAGGTGGTGCAACAATCTAGAAATACCACAGCAGCCTCTACCATCTAAGCAAAGGCCAAAATTAGAAGTGGTGTTATCTATGAATAGCTGTGAACTAACTTCTTTTCTAATGGAATGAATCTCTCTGATATGCTTGGGGGACCCGTAAGGTTCTTGAGAGAATTTTTTTCGGCAGAAACTGCCAGCATGAACTGAAAGGGACAGAAAAACTAAATGAAATGACTTAGAAAAAGTATGTGGGCACAAAACAGACTGAAAAAAAGTGTGCACCTACAAACACATAGCTGAAGGGAATGTGTTCTGCCCAGTGCCACCTCTCAAGTCAACTGAGACACCAGCCCTTTGAGAAATAGAAAGTGGACTTGACTGCAAGCCAGGTAAGCGAGGAGCTCAGAGACTAAGTCCCAAATCAAGCTTCCCAAAGTGGAAGATTTAGGGCAGTTATAAGGTTCAGGACAGGGAATTTATTAAGTTTCTGGGGAGACAGGCAGGTGATTTCAAGAACAAATAACATGTATAGAAGTACAGTGGGAGCAGTATAATGAAGTTTATCTAGGGACAGCTTTGCGGCTTAATGCTCATGTCTGAATGTGGAGTGATGAAGGAGTGGTAGCCTCGGACAGTGAAGCAGTAAAACGACCTTGTGTTTTCACAGTGAAGTGTCATAATAGGGACTCAGAGCCTGGCTGTGATGGGAGTAGGAGAGGGGAACAACACAGCCCTGCCTGTTACAAATACAAGCTACTTTTCACTTAAAAAACAGAAGAAGGATGACTCTAAGGGAAGAGCCTCAGCCCCCAGTGGGTAACATAGAGCCGCAAGAGATTCTTCTCAGGTCTTTAAACTTAATGGGGTTTGCCTGACTGGGTTTCTAAATGGGCTGGGACAAATGACTCATACTTCCTTTTAACTTATAACCTTTGGGGGTGAAAATTCTATAGCTGTTATTTTCTCCTTGTCCACCCCTGTAGTTCGGGAGAAGGCAATTCTTTTTTAGCTTTAAAGATCCAAAGAGAGAGGAATTATGCTCCAGGGTGCTTATACTCAGAACTTACTCCACACCTAATTTAGATGATTTAGATGATGAGATCTGGGGTTTTTGAACCGATGAGATTTTGTATTTTGTGTTAATGCTGAAACAGACAGAGGCTTTTTAAGTACCTTGAAATAAGGGGAATGTATTTTGCACATGGGTTGGACATACTGAGTGTTTTGGAGTTAGAGGGCACTGTGGACAACAGAATAATGCCCTTCAGAAAGATCCGTGCTTTAATCTCTAAAATTTGTGACTACATCCTTGCACACCAAAAAAGGAACATAAAGATGTAACTAATTGCAAAGCCCTTGAAAATCAGAATACAATACTTTATTATCCTGGAGCACCCAATCAAATGGATTTCTCAGAAGCAAGAAACTTGCCAAGCTACAGCAACAGAGAAGAGATAAAAGGAGCAGGAGAAATTCAAAACACGAGAGTGAGTCAACTCACCATTGCTAGCTGTGAAATGGAGAAGGTTGCCAGGAGCCAGGATGCATGACCTCTAGATGCCGGAAACAGTTCTCAGCTGACCAGCAAGAGAATGTGAATCTCAGTCCTATAACAACAAGGAGTTGAATTCTGGCAACAATCCAAATGAGCAAGAAAAATGGTTTTCCGAAGAGTCTCCAAAAAGAAATACTGACCTGCAGAGACTAGAACTTTATTGAAGTACAATCTGTGCTGAACTTCAAACTTATAAAGCCAAGAGCTCACTGCTGTGGTGAAGGAAAAATACCCTGCAAGAAACTTTCCCCTAACTTACCCTGCCCAGTTCTGCTCACAACACGGTCTTGCAACTTCTCCTTACCTTATTCCATCCCGTTCCTCTCACGACCCTCTGCTCTGACCACTGACCATGCCGCACCCTGCAGCCATAAAAGCCTGTTCCACTTCCCCATCGGGGCCAGCTTGGAGGTCTGGAAGCCCCTTCTGGCCCGCTAGCTAGCGTTACTTCAATAAACGGCCGCTGCTTCTCTCCTTGGGTATCGGTTAGTTTCCTGTAACAATGTTGACTTGACCCTAATTCACAGTGACCTTCTAGGACAGAGTAGATCTGCTCCTGTAGTTTCCAAGGTGAGTCTGGTGGATTGAAAGTGCAAACTGTTTCCTTAGCGCCATAACTCTTAACCACTACACCACCAGTTTCCTCTAACCTACCAAAACTAAAAACCAAACCCACCGCCATGGAGTCACGTGTGACTGTTAGAGACCCTAGAGATCAGAGTAGAACTGCCCCATAGAGTTTCCAAGGAGCGCCTGACATATCTGAACTGCTGACCTTTTGGTTAGCAGACACAGCACTTAACCCACTACACCACAAGGATTTCCAAACCTCTAACCTACAGGACTCTAAAATAATGAATTTGTATTTTTTAAGCCAATTTGTGCTAATTTGTTATGGTAGTAACATCAAAATAATGTAAATGTATTTGATCTACCTTTTCATATTTTGTTACTACTAACCTCCTGTTTTAGTCAGCTAGGGCTGCTCTGACAGATACACCACAGAGTGGATGGCTGTAACAAAGGAACGTTTATTCTTACACAGTCTGGTAGACTGAGTCCAAATTCAGGATTTCCGCTCCAGGGGAAGGTTTTCCCCCTTCTCGGCTCCGGATGAAAGTCCAGTATTGTATCAGTCTTTGTCCAGGGAGCATCTTGGCACAGGAACCTCAGGTCTGAAGGGCACGCTCTTCTCCCAGTCCTGCTTGCTTGATGGTGTGAGGTTCCCAATTCTCTGTTTGCTTCTCTTTCCTTTTATCTCTTGCAGGATGAAAGGATTAAAGATGGGGCAATCCACACTCCAGGGAAATTCCCTTTTCAGTGGAGCAGGGAGGTGATCTTCTGAAGGAATTTACAGTCCCACCCTAATCCTTTAACATACATCACAGCAAAATCACAAAACGAAGGACAATCATAGAATACAGGAAATCACGGCCCAGCCACACGGCTACACCTATTTTGGGGGGTACACAAGTCAATCCATGATACCTCCTTTGTTTCTTGTTCCTCTGTTTATTCTTTACTGTCCTTTAATAATATATTTGGATACTTTTTGAATTCTATTTTAATTTTCTTCTTCAATAGTGTGGCACTCTGGATTCTAGTAAATCAATAGAGGAAAAGGCAATAATATACGTAAGAATCAAAAAAGTAATTTTAAAACTGTTTGACCCATAAAACCCTAAGAACTCATTACCACTGAGTCGGTTGGTTCCGACTCGTAGCAATTCTGTATTAAGCCTGAAATTGTCTTAGCTACGTTTTACTTCTGACCCCAACTTAATTCTATCATGAGAGATTATCCATTTCAGAGGCCTCAAGTGAAATGTCATTTTCTTTCAGTGAATAAAAAACCGTAACTGTAAAGCTCAATGAACCTTCATTAAGTGAACACACCTGTTTAAACAGACCACAAGAAAAAATAGAATATTACCAGAAGTCCAGGCAAATCTTCTTTTATCTGCTTATAACAACTGTCTTGCTCAAAGCTAGGTGCTGTTCTAACTTCTAGCAGCACAGTTTTGTTTTGGGCTATTTTTAACATTTGTATAAATAGAATCATGCAGAAAGTGTTCTTTTCTGGCTGACTTCATTTAATCAGAATTATGTTTGTAAAAGTCACTAATACAGTATACAACAACTGTTCTCATTGATGTATTATTTTATTTTATAAATTGCACATTTTTTACCTGTTCCATAATTATGAAAATCCGTATACATGTGTTTGGATACACATTTGTATATGTAACTGTTGAGGAAATACCTAGACCTGGAGTACCTAAGTCATAGAGTTAGCTAAGTTCAACTTTAGTAGTTCTACCAGTTTACAGCAGATTTTGAAGCATATTTTCCCAATGCAAAACCTGTGCAAAGGGCCTCTTGGAAGTATTCAAAAGTAAGGATGTCACCTTGAAGATGAAAGTGCACCTGACCCAAGCCATGGTATTTTCAATCGCATCATATGCATGTGAAAGCTGGACAGTGAACAAAGAAGATAGAAGAATTGATGCCTTTGAATTGTGGTGTTGGAGAAGACTGTTGAATGTACCATGGACTGACAAAAGAACAAACAGATCTGTTCTGGAAGAAATGCAACCAGACTGCTGCTTGGAAGCAAAGATGGCAACACTACACCTTACATACTTTGGACACGTTGTCAGGAGAGATCAGATCAATCCCTGGAGAAAGGCATCATGCGTGGTAGAGTCCAGCGTCAGCGAAAAAGAAGAAGACTTGACGAGATGGATTGACACAGTGGCAGCAACCATGATCTTAAACATAAAAATGATTGTGGACATGATGCGAGACCGGGCAGTGTTTCATTCTGTTGTTCACGGGGTTGCTGTAAGTTGGAACTGACTAGACGAAACTTAACAATCATTTTACACTCTCAACAGCAGTAAATAAGGTCCCCATTGTTTTAAATTCTTTCTAACACTTAGTTTTGCTATTTTTTATTTTTGGCTTGGCATTCTAATTTGGTGTGCAGTGCTCACAAATTTAAGTTTCATTTTTCATTTCTCTGAATGAATACTGAAGTTGAGTATTTTTTTTGTAGGTCCATTGAACACATTTTACAAGTGACTGTTTATGTCTTTTGACAATTTTGCTGAGTTTTCTTTAACTATTTTTAAAGAACTTGGCTGCTAACCCAAAAGCTGACTGTTCAGATCCAGCAGAAGCTACTCAGAAGTACAACAGCGCAGTTCTGTTCTGTCCTACAGGGTCATTATAATTTGCAATTGACTTGAAGACAACACGTTTTTTTTTTTTTTTAATTTTATTATGGTTAAGAATTTTTACATATTTGTATATGAGTCTTTTGGATAATGTTTTCATTTTATATTATGAATGTCTTTTTCTACTCTGAAGCTTCCCTAATTACTCTTGATAAATATAAGTTCTTAATTTTAATATAGGCCAATATAATACGTCAATATTTACCTTTATAATTCAAACCTTACATACTTTTAAAGAAATTTTTAACGACACTAAATTCATGAATATAGATTCATACATTATCTTCTAGAAAGTTTGTTTTATTTTTAACTCACATATTCTTTTTATGATGTAAGGTAGGGATTCAGAAACAGATATGTTTCTTTGTAACAGAATTTTTTGAAAAACCATTGTTTTCCACATCATATTGCAGGATATCTTAGTCATCTAATGCGGCTTTAACAGAAAAATCACAAGTGGACAACTTTGCTTTAAAAATAGAAATTTTATTTTGTCACAGCCCCGTAGACTAACCAAATTCAGGATATCAGCTTCAGGGTAAGGGTTTCTCTGCTGGCTCTGGAGGAAAGTCCTCGTCTTCCATTTTCCCCTGCAGTGGGAACTTGCAATCTTCAGGAAACGCAGTTCCTTTCCAAGAATATGTTCAGTTCCCGGCACTGCTTCTTTCCTGGTGGTATGAGGTCCCTAACTCTCTGCTCACTTCCCTTTACTTTCTACAAGGTGTGACTATTAAGTTCACTTGAACTCGTCCTGGAAAAAGTGCTGCATACCTCATTGCTGAGTATCACTACCGTCACCCCCGAAGGACTCCTCTTGGGAAGTTGTTAACTGACACCAGTGCCTAGTATACCCTTCAAAGCAATTTTGGAACTTGATTTCTGAAATGACCATCAGAGCTGTCATTGTATGAAGGCATGACAATGAAGTTTGAGAACTCATCCTAGAGAAAGCTGACCGTGAAGCTGAATTGCCTCATTCTCAAAGACATACCTCAAAGGTTTGAAAGGGTATAAGCATGCCTCCTGATGTTTCTAATTGTGGAGTTGCCACTCCTGTGGACTTGGACTTTAAGACCTTCACCGTGATGGGTAAATGTATTTTACATGTTGCAAGGTTGTATTTATTTACAGAACAAAAGGTGGGATGTCATATTTTATTTAATGCCAATGCTTTGACTGAGACACTCAGATTATTTGCCTGTAAATTTATTTTTATACTGTGTAAGTATTTAAAGACACAATAATCTTAGTATGTCCTGACTATGTGTATATTCTATCTCAAAGATTTTTATGTATGGTGTTTAATGTTCCTTAAAAATATGAGTAATAGCTGTGTTTAAAAATATTATTCTCTCAGGTTTTCTTCCAGGGAATTGGGTTTTATTTATATCCTGCTTGTAATTAACTTCTGTCACTGTTAAAAAGATGATTTGTTTTGTTTTGTTTTTATTGACCATGGTCGTATCAACTTTTTTGTCTTCTACAGTTTTTTGCTGATTCACCAGTGTATCTCAACAGAGATTTTAGAAATCCCTGCTTTCTAAATATGGGAAATCATCTTTCTTTCTCCTAAAAATTACTTAACTTATGGGTTTGGGTGTTGTAATTGTCCAGTTGGGAATTCCTGTGGGTAAACTTAGTGGAGTTATAAATATCATAACCAAAAACGTGTCTAAAATTTTGGCACGATTTTACAAGCTAAAATCACATTAGAGTTTCTTATTTTATCAAGAAACAGTTTGTCTTGACAGATGAATGTTGCTGTCTGTGCAGTGCCTGAGATTTTAAAAACCTGGTAGTGTTTAGTTACTATTTATTGAACACTTTGATCAAGGGTTTTATATTGGGATAAAGTTCTTCTAGGGTCTGGATTTCTGACTTGCATAGGAATTAAGATGGCCTAGGCAGGCTATTACCTTCGGAAGAGACTGGTTCCTCAAGCCACCTTAAGTCAAATAATGGTCAAGAGAAACTGGTCTTCTGTTCTACTCTGAACAATGTTAGAAAAGCCAGTATGGCCGTACAGTTTACATTCTGGGCACATCAGACATAAGACAAATTATGAAAGCTGAAGGCAAAGCCTCAGTACACACCTGCAATTGGTAAAGGAGAACTTTAAGGTGTTTTAATAATAGAAATTTTGGTGGCAGACAAAAAAGGATAAAAAGAAAGCCAAGGTGTGGCTATTACCCTCCAAGGTCCATTTTAAGGTAACCCAGCTACCCCCAGAGATCAGGACTTGGATTACCTCACTGGCCAGTGAATACAGACTCCAGCTTTTACAGGTGCTGTCAAAAATGAGCCCACTGAAAGATAGAATGTCCTGAATACTGTGCGACAGGACATTCAGTAAACTTCCCCCACCATCTAAAAGAGGCCCAGATGGACAGGCCCTCCTGGAGTCCCTCAGAAGAGGAGTCCAAGAAACTGTCCACTGACAGGGTCCCCCAAGTCCTGTCTACCTCCTGGTCATACATCCACACCTCAGTGGCAAGGGTAAGGGTCACACTCTGACGTGGACTTAGAAAGGTAAAATTGAGACTTCTCTTAGACAAGAGAGCCACCTTCTCTGTCTTGGATTACCCAACAGGCCCCATTCTCCAAGCTGGACTGTGTGAAGTTTAAGTTTACGTTTACATCTGGTGAAGTTTACCCTTATGTCTGATAACAGCTAATGGGCCCACAGTTAAAAAGGACGCTTCTTTCTATGTGTCCCTGAATGCCCTATTAAGTTGCTGGGACAAAAATTGCTAATTGGAACACAAGTAAGACTTAAAATTGGCTGTATTATTGATCTGGGGATCTACTGGAGAAGTAGTTTTAAGGAGTTTGGGAATATTGCCGTACTAAATACCTGGGCTGTGCTGTGTGAACCAGGATGTCCTTTGTACACCTGCAACACTGTTACGGTTCTTCATATAAATAACTGACTCCATACCAGTCTCGAAAGAAATGTCTGAGCTTGGCCCCTTTCGTCACCCAGGTTGGTAGAGCCAGCTACCTGATTTGAGTCTGTGAGTTCCTGAGCTATTTCCCTCTTATTTAATATCAGCATCCTCCTCACTTACAGCTCTGGGCCCTATATCCTGACAACAGTTACCAAAGGAACAGCCCAAACCCTAAAGGCTGGAGGAGTGTTTATTCTTGGTAACCTCCCCCCGGAATCCAGAGTCCTCTCACCTCTGGGCCGAACTCGAATGGGTCCTCCCTGTACTGATAGCCTTTACCCCCTTTTTGTGCCTCCTCAGTAGGAAGTAGCCAAAATGGTCTGCACTACCCTTCCCAAGATTGCGAAGGTTAAAACAAAAAAGGCAAGATTGAAGCAGGTGGAGACCTCCAGGCCCCTGATTTCAAAGGGGAAATTAGACAGTCAGGACTAATTCTCTACCTGTTTGATAGAACTGACCCATTACCTCTTTCTCTTTTTGTTCTTTTCTTGAAATTCCTGGCTTCCTTTCCCTGGCTTGGGCAGGAAGTGGCACGTTGGCTGATGCGAGCTACTGAGATAATGCTTCTGCAGCTTCTCTTTACAGCTTCTTCGGCCCATCAAGTAAGTGGGGAGGCCAGTGAAGGCTCAAGCAGGACCCCCTCCCTTGGTTGACAACTGAGAGTTTCCTGGACTTCGCTTTGGATGAATATCAAGTCTAAGGCCTGCTCCAGAATAGGTGCCCCTCCCAGACTGTTCTCATTGTTCTCCTGTCCCCTCTCCCCGTCGCTGCCACAAAACATAGCATCTCCTTTAAAACCACTGAGCTCATTTTACAGTGTTGGATGGGTTCAAAGGATGAAACTACTGTCCCCCATGTACATGGAAAATAAAAATCCTTTGGTCACTTACCCAAGCTTCCTATTTTAAAAACTGGTTTGGCAGCAGGTAGCCATGAATCTTGGTCTCTGCTCAGTAACAGTAGCTATCATAGTAAAAGGACATATGTCTTTCTGTGGAGTGTTCCAGATAGTCCTACAAGATGTTTTTGCAGCAAGTCATTGGCTACATAGTACTCATATTGCCATACCTGGCTGAAAGTAAGCTGGAAAACACAGTATTTTAGCTAGGTAATATGTTGGCCAGTAATTGTCGAATTACTATACCAAAACTAAAAAAAAAAAAAAAAAAAAAAAAACCACCGTCATTAAGTCAGTTCCAACTCACAGGGATAAAAACAGATGCTGGGTTGATACCTAGTGGTCTATGCCACATTCTTGACTTCCTGACTATGTTATCGGCTTTGGGTTACGGTTTCTCATATACCTTTTTGTTGCTTGTGAACAGCCAGTGCCTAACATAGTTGTAAAAAAAGGAAGCATTTGCCACTGAGTCAGTTCTGACTCACGGCAACCCCGTGTGTGTTAGAGTAGAACTATGTTGCGTGGGTTTTCAATGACTGATTTTTTGGAAGTAGATCACCAGCCATTTCCTCTAAGGCTCCTCTTTGTGATTCAAACTTATAACCTTTCAGTTTGCAGCTGAGCACTTAACCCTTTGTGGCCCCCAGGACTCATTAGAATGTTACTGAAGAATGCATTTCAGATAATTCAGAGATACTGTGAATATAGGTTGCATCAACACCTGTTTCAAGAGATTTACTAGCATGTAATACTTGGAAAGAAAATACTTTAAGCCTTAACGTAAGTAGCTTAGTTTTGCCTTATTTTTGAAGAATTGTAGAATTGTAGCCCTGAAATGTTGACTGTTCTGAGCTAGTATGGATTTTATTAATTAGAAGTATATTAAGGCACTTTTAGTCACTGAAAGGATTAGGAAAAAAAAAATTCCAGAAAGAAATGAGGTACTTTGTCCGTGAATGTGTATTTAGTTAGTAACTCACTTCAACAAAATTTAGGAACTTCTCCTTTTGAAAGGAACATGTACTCACAATTTTAAATATTTAAATGATAAAATGACACACAATAGAATAAAACAATGAGATATAAAAGGAAAAAGGGAAAGTTCACAAAATGTTAATCTCATCTGTGGTCTCTATATCGTGAGTGGGTGGGATAAGGTCACAAGCATTACAACACTGAGAAACTATTACTAAATTTTAGAGTTCTGAAGCTAATTATGTGGCTAAATCTTATCTGGAGAAGGAAAACATTGACCAATGTTTAAATTAAAATGATACTCTGACAGCATAGCATAAAGTATCCCAGTCACAAGGAATAAGCAAGAGGTGTAATGTGAATCTTCCCTGAAAACAAGACTTTAATACTATTGTTGAGGAATGCAAAGAATCACGTGTTGTTTAGGAGACTTTTGTTATTCAGTCATATAATTTTAATTTACACACTGGAAAAATTAGTGAGCAAGATCTATTTTTACCTCAAACAGCTTTATAACCAAAGCATATAGATGACAGGCCCTCTACACATAAGTCTTAAACAAAATTTTGGTAGAAAAAATCATCTACCAAATAGCTATATTTCATTGTGAAGGATATGTTTACAGAACTTTATCACAGTCACATTTTTCACTCGTATCAGGAATTTTTCTCATTAATCAGTGGTAGTTTAGTATCTTTTGGGTGCTAGAAACAGGTCACAAACTTTTTTCAGAGTTGGTTTTAGAATAGGTGCCTTTAACCTGGGTTTCTTAGGTTACAAATGTAGAACCTGTACCAGTTTAGAGCCTTATTATTGAATATGGTAGCTGTTAGCTCAATGTAGTTATTTAAATTTGAATTGAAACTAATTAGAATATATATTTTTTAATTTACTTTTATCTTACTAGCCCCATTTCAAGTGCTTAATAGCTACTTGTAGCCAATGGCTTCTGTAAAGGCCGGCAGAAAACAAGCATCGTCAATAACATTTCTGTTGGACAGTCCTGGTCTAGAGTACATAAATTTCTGTTACTTACAAGAAAATGAAACTTTCAACAAGCAAACCTACTCTACTTTGGTAATTGGGAACAGAAAGACCCTAGTAACTTGACCCAGAATTTAAGTTAAAAAAAAACCTTAAGGAGGAAGTCATGATTGTCTGCTATAAGAATGCTAATTAGCTGATCAAGTGAAAATGTGGAGAAATAAGGCTTTGGAGATTTGATGAGAAAGGGATAATGCAACATAGTCACATAGGATTTGGGGAGGCTGATTAAACCAGGGAAATATGATAACACAAAAGGTGCATTTGAGGGTTTTTAATTTAAAGTGAAACCTCTAAATGTGATTTATGTTTTTATCCAGCATGTTCAGTGGCACTGGCATGGACACAGTGGATTAAATCTTTTTAGAATTTGCTAAATTGGTTAAATGTAGGAAAATGTATGAGGGAATCGAGTATGACAAAGAATGATGCTAGAATCCAAGCTGAGCTGGGAGGGAAGAGAAAATATGAAGTAAACACAAGCACAAAAATAACAAAGACAATATCCTAGTGTAATCAAGATTTGTTGTAGACGGGAGTTCAGGTGGAGTGAGCTAGAAAGATAGGAACACTGACACACGAGGAACAGGACAAATGAGACAGAAGCTGGAGATTGATCATGGGGTGGACATGAGGCTGAGAGTTACAGATATCCATAGTATAAAGATCTAGGATAGGAATATGAGTAATCTAGGAGTTAGAGCAGTTTAACCTCTGATTCAAGTAGTAAAGCTCCAAAGAGTGAGAAAGAGTGCAGCAAAGAGAAGTGGTGTTGTTTGATAGCATGATCTTCAGAGACCACCCAGATGGAGGTGTTAGTAATAATCAGGGAAGAATGTTCCAGAAGATGCAATGAAGAGGAGAAGAAGACAATGGAAATAAGACTGTCACCACTTGAAAAGGCCTCAGAGAAAGTAATATCATCAGGGCAAGGCATTTTGGTGTTAAGATAAGCAGGGGAATGTAAACTTCATCGGGCATTGAAAGTATAATGCAGGTTGTTAATGACGTACTCAAATTTCACCAAAAAAAGTGAAAGAGTTTGATTAGTTAGTGTGGGGTATAAGACTGGATCAGAGTGGAAGGTGTACATAAGAGCTCTATGGGAAAGCATGTTCGGATGTCATGGAGGAAGGATTTAGGAGCAAGTGAGGTCTTGTAGCGACGAGCTTAGGTCTTACAGGACATAGATCTTGAAAGGACAGATAGTTTTTTAGGAGTACTGTGGGGTGATGCTATCAGTATTGAGGGATGTATTGGATCTTTCAGTAGCTTGAAGAGCTCAGCCATGTACTTAAACTGAGCTACGGAAGTAGACAGAGGGAGACAAACCCCTAGAGCACAAAGGACTCCAAGAGCATCCCCTCTGCAACTCACAGCTTTTCTGGTAGCATTATTGAATAGAGGAAGAATAGTATTACTAGGAGTCTCTGGATGGGAAGGAGAGCATGGATTCCACCAAATTTTCATGTTTTTTCCCAATAATATTGACATTTAGTTGTGCCCAAGTTGGGAAATATTTGGCACTGACTTATATATCACTATCTTGTAGACACAGCAGTTAGTCTGGTCATAGTAGCAAACTGTATAAAAGTCCACTGTAATTACCTTCAGAATGATCATTGCTTAGCTAAGAATTCTGAAGGTTTATTTAATCAGCCCTGCTTGGAAAGTGAGGAGTTATCTTTGTGTTTGAAGATAAGCATTGTCTCGAGGGTTCCTTCAGTCTCTACCATATCACTAAGTCTGGTCTTTTTTTGTGAATTTGAATTTTATTTTACAAAAAAAAAAAAAAAAAACAAAAAAAAAACACAGAAATCCTCAAACAGTATTGTTATCCAAGAACAGAGAACTTTGAAGTATTAATATATCTTTATTTTTCTGTAATGAATTCTTTTTTTAAAAGTCACTTCATGACTTTAGTCATTTCTTGCCAATGATTTTGTTAGGTGCCATCAAGTTGGGTCTAACTCAGAGTGATCCTGTGTATAACACAACAAAATACCGCCCAGTCCTGTAGTCCTGTAGTTGGTATGCTTGAGCCCACTGTTGTCACAGTGTCAGTTCATTTCATTGAGGGTCTTCTTTTTCTATTTCCCCTCTACATTACAAAATATATGCAGTCATGCGCTGTCAAGTTGACTACAACTCACAACAAACCTATAAGACAGGATAGAACTGCCTTATATGGTTTCTTGAATGGTAATCTTTTTTTAAAATTATGTTTTGGGTGGAATTTTACAGTTCATTCAAACATTTGTGTGTAAATTGTTTTGTGACATTGGTTGCAGTCCTTAGAATTTGACAGAATTCTCTCCCTTTCCCTTTTTCTCCCTGTGTTCTGCATGTCTGTTTAGTTTTCCTGTCCCTTCCTGCTTTCTCATCATTGGTTTTCAACAGTGGCTGCCTATTTGGTCTGACATAATTGAATGAACTAAGAAGCATCTTCTTCACTGTGTTATGATTTGTTTTACAGTTGTGCAGAATTTTTGGCTGAAAGATGGACTTTGGGAGTAGCTTCAGTTATGAGTTACCAGGCTGTCCAGTGACCGTAGTATCAACGGTTCCTTTAGTTTCTGTCAGACCAATAAGTCTGGCCTATTTTATGAATCTGACATTTTTTTTAAGTTTTTCTTCCACTCTGTCCAGGACTCTCTGTTGTGATCCCTGTCAAAGAGGTTAGCGGTGGCGGTAGCGAGCCTAGTTCTTCTGGGCTCAGGTCGGGAAGCTACAGTTCGTGTGGTCCATCAGTCCTTTGAACTAATACTTCCCTTGTGTTTCTGGCTTTCTTCATTCTCCTTTGCTTTGAACATGATAGGATCAATAGATGTATCTTAGATGGCCACTTGCAAACTTTTAAGACCTCAGATGCTGCTCATCAAAATAGAATGTAGAACATTTTCTTTGTGAACTTTTATGCCAGTTGACCTAGATGTCCCCCAGGACCATGGTCAGATGCCCTTAGCCCTGGTGACTTGGCCATCCAAGGTATTTGGATATGTCTAAGAAGCATTTGGGACTTTGCCTAAGCTATGAGGACTGCCAATTAAGCTTGCAAACTCATCTTAGAAAAAGTGCTATGTACCTTATTGCTGAATATCACTATGGTCACCTTCGAAGTACTCCCCTCGGGAAACTATGCACCAATGCCAGTGCCTAGTCCACCCTTTAAAGCAATTTTGGAAATCTTTTTCTGGAGTGGCCATCAGAGCTGTCATTGTATTACCTTTGATGTCCTGAATGTCTTCAAAATTTCTTCCTTTCACTATTTCCTTTATCTTCGGGTAAAGAAAAAAGTCATTGGAGGCAGATCAGGTAAGTAGAGAAGATGGAGGTAAATCAGCTGAGCAGGGAGGGTGTTCCAATACAGTTATTTGTTTATTGGCTAAAAACTCCTTCAGAAAACTATACAGCTAAGTTCCCACAGTTGCCACCTTGCAACCATGATCAATGCCATTCCAGAAAGAGTTCCCAAATTGCTTTAAAGGGTGAACCAGGCACTAGCATCAGTGTACAGCTTCCCAAGGGGAGTACTTTAGTGATCATGTTGATACTCAGCAGTGAGGTATGTAACACTTAGAACAATTAAGTTTGTGGATTTAAATGTCAGGCCTCATATAATCTTTATAGGAATGGATTGTCATGTCTTTTCTCTTGTGGAGTTTCTGGCAGGCTCCAATCTCCAACCTTTTAGTTATCAGCCAAGTACTTACAGCAACAATAAGGGACACATTAGAACTGCCCAATAGGGTTTTCAAGGCCATAAATCTTTACGGAAGCCAATTGCAACATATTTCTCCCATGGAGCTACTTGTAGATTAGAACCAAAAACCCAGCCTTTTGGTTAGCAGCCAAGTACTTTAGCCAGTGTACCACCACGACTCCTACATATTGTTAAAAAGCCTTTGCTGTTGTGTTGATTCTGACTCATAGCAACCCTAAAAGACAGAGTAGAACTCCCCAGTAGAGTTTCCAAGGAGCATCTGGTAGATTCAAACTGCTGACCACTATGTCACCAGGGTTTTCAACATAGTAAATTTTGGCAAACATAATGTACAGTACAGTATTTTAGTCATCTAGTGCTGCTATAGCAGAAATACCACAAGTGGATGGCTTCAAGAAAGAGAAATCTATTTTCTCACAGAAAAGCACACTGAAAGTCTAAATTCAGGGCATTAGCTCCCAAAGTCTTTCTCTGTTGGCTCTGGAGGAAAGTCTTTCTCATCAGTCTTCCCCTGGACTGAGAGCTTTTGAGGTGCAGGTGAGAGAGGGAGAAAGAGCTTTTAAGAAGATACCACTTAAATTCCAGAAGTCCAGATGCCTCTCCCCAGGGCCAGCTCCCTCTGCCCCCATAGAATCCTTGAGATAAGCCCAATTTCTAAGGAGAAGGCAAAAGTCCAGATGAGTCTCTCCAGCGCCAGCCCAAAGATACTCCCTCCTCCCCGAAATCCTTGAGATAAGCCCAGTTTCTAAAGAGAGGGTAGCTTCTTCCCATGTAACTTAGTGCTAACTGCTTATCATCTAGTGCCTCTTTAAGTACACTGTGCCAATAGGAATGCAATGTGAAAATCTGTATACCTGTAGCTGCCAATTAGGAGGATATATGGAAATTTCTTTGTCTGCTTTCTTGGAGAACTGTATATACAGGTATGTTTGATAATGGAATGGGGTGTACAGCTATTTGTTGGACTTGAGTCCATCCACTGCACCGCCGGCTAATGAAAGCCTCTTCCTCTACAAAGTACGTGCTGTTCGAGGTGCTTTCAGCTCTGAGGGCAGAACTTTTTTTCTTTTTCCCTCCAACACAGGGACCCTAGTTCCTTTCCAGAGGACATGCTCTGATCCTGGCACTGCTTCTTGGTAGTGTGAGGTCCCCTACCCTACTTGCTTCCCTTTCCTTTGTATCTTACAAGATTGCCACAAGGCACAATGCAATCTTACACCCATCTTCTCTCATCAACATCACAGAGACAGGATTTATGACAAATAGAAACATCACACAATACTGGAAATCATGACTTAGCCAAATTGCTGCACACATTTTTGGGGAAACACAATTCAATCCATGACAGGTGATATTATTATACAACTGTCACGTCTCTGTGCTAATCAAAATACATAGGAACACAACTTGCTGCAATCATCAAGAAAAATACGGACAGCCTACAACATGTGTGGATATCAATACTCTTTATATATCTGGAAGAAAGTTATTTATAGTCCAAGTAACATTAAATCCCTTTCTGGTTGCATGAAGACCCTCTTTAGAACTAAATAAATATTATGTTCAGCTCAAGTGTCTTTATACCTTTTTGGATGTGGCTGTTTTCTTCACTTTGTCTGCCACACTCAGGTTGTATTTAGGCTGCTGAAACACCTATTGTTTGAGGATTAAAGGGAGCGTGAATCAAACTGCCACCACGCTGTCATTTCATTGCTATTGTAAAATTTCTGATCTTAGCTCTGAAAAAATAATATTGTTACGCAGGGTACACATTTAAAAACTGCTTTAACATTCAGGAAATAAATTGAGAGTAGCAGAAGAATACATGTTCACAACAGGCCACTAGCTCTGAAAGAGATAAAGGAGAAAGGACTAAGTTACAGCCAGGAAAGGAGTAGTAAGTGGTGGGATAAAACCAGGAATGTTTAGGGGAAAATATCTGTCATGGATTGAATTGTGTTCCCCAAAAATATGTGTAGTAATTTGTCTGGGCTGTGATTCCCCATATTCTGTGATTGCCCTCCATTTTGTGATTTTCCTGTGCTGGAAATCTTAATCTCTGCCTGTGGATAATAGGTAGGATTATGTTAGAGAGGATTAGGGTGGGTCTGTAAGGTTACCTCTCAGCTCCAGTGTAAAGGGATGGGCCCTGGAGTGCAACTTGTACCATCTTTTATCCTCTTATCCTACAAGACACAAAAGGAAAAGGAGCAAGTAGAGAGTTGGGAACCTCACGCCATCAAGAAAGCAGCACCGGGAGTAGAGCGCGTCCTTCAGACCTGAGGTTCCTGTGCCAAGATGCTCCCTGACCAAAGGCTGGTGCAACACGAGGACTTTCCTCCAGAGCCAACAGAGGGAAAGCCCTTCTGCTGGCGTGGACACCCTAAATGTGGACTTGTAACCTACTAAACTGTGAAAGAATAAACTTTTCTTTGCTAAAGCCATCCACTCATGGTGTTTCTGTTAGAAGGGCCCCAGATGACTCAAACCATACCTTTTTGAAACCAGAGGTACAGGATGAAACAACTTTACTCTGTTAAAAGGATAGACAAGCAGGGATGAGTTACAACTGGAGATATTCTGAATTCACTGCAAACAAACCATAACTAAACATGCTGGAAGATTTGGTTTATTATTTCATTTTTTAGAAAAAAACTGAAATGCAGAAAGTTTCAAAAAACCACATACACACATACATCTACTATCCAGGACAATAAACATTAATTTATGCCATATTGGAATCAGCTATATCTTTATAAATGAAATAAAATTGTATGAATAGAATTGAAGCCCTTTTGCTCACCTCCCACACTCCAGTAGTCCACAGGCAACCATTACAATAACTTTGAATATTTAATCAGTTTATGTTATTGTGCTTTTATCTCATGAGCATGTAGTCACTCGTAAAATATTGTATTTTTATTTATATAGTAAGTCATCAGGGAAATGAAACTCAGAACTGTAATCAGATACAATTCACACTTACTGCTGTTGTTAGGCATTGTCAAGTCAGTTCCGACTCTTGCAGACCCTAGATACAACAGAACTGAACACAGCTTGGTCCCAGGCCATCTGAACAATGGTTGTTATGTTTGAAACCATTGTTGCAGTCACCATGTCCGTTGACCTTGTTGAGGATCTTCTTCCTCTTTTTCACCGACCCTTTACTATCCCAAGGATGACGTTCTTCTCCAGAGACTGATCACTCCTGATAACATGTCCGAAGTATTGAGATCCAGTCTCACCACTCTTGCCTCTGACGAGCATTCTGGCTGTACTTCTTTCAAGAGAGATTTCTGCCTTCTTTGGGCACACCATGGTATACTCAGTATTCTTCACCAACACAGCATTTCAAAACTGTCAATGTTTTGGTCTTTCTTGTTCATTGTCCAGCTTCCCCTTGCACATGAGGCAATTGAAAACACTACAGGTTGAGTCAGACACAACTTAGTCTTCAAACTGAGGTATTTCTTTTACAACACTTTAAAGAGGTCTTTTACAGCAGATTTACTCAGTGCATCGGGTCTTTTTCACTTCCTGACCGCTGCCTCCGTGGCGCTGATTGTGAGTAAAATGAAATTCTTGACAATGTCCAACTTTTCTCCATTTATCATGATGTTGCCTATTGGTTCAGTTGTGAGGATTTTTGTTTTCTTTATATTGAGGTGTAATCCACATTGAGGTCTTTGATTTTCGTCAGTAAGCACATAAAGTCTTCTTTACTTTCAGCAAGCAAGGTTGTGTCATCTGGGTAACACAGGTTGTTAATGTGTCTTTCTCCAATCCTGATGCCCCTTTCTTCTTCATTCTAGCTTCTTGGATTACTTGCTCAGCATACAGATTAAATAGATATGGTGAAAGAATACAATTCTGAAACACATCTTTGCTAACTTTAAATACCAGTATCCCCTTGTGCTGTTCCAGTGACTGCTTCTTGCTCCATGTAGATTCCTCATGAGCACAATTAAGTGCTCCAGAATTCCCATTTTCCACAACTCTACCCATAATTTATTATGATTCACAGAGTTGAATGCCTTAGAATAGTTGATAAAATACAGGTAAACATCTTTCGGATGTTCAGTGGTTTCAGCCAGCATCAACCTTCCATCACCAACGAGACCCCTGGTTCCACATTCTCTTCTGAATCCAGCTGGAAATCCTGGCAGATTTGTGCCAGTGTACTGTTGCAGCTGTCTTTGAATGAACATCAACAAACCTTTATTTGCAGGCAATATTAATGACATTGTTAAATAATTTCTGCATTTGGTTGAATCAACTTTGTTGGGTATAGGATTTCTTCCCATCATTTGGTGTCTTACACAGTGCTGCTATAACAGAAATACCACAAGTGGATGGCTTTAACAAACAAAAAAATTATTCTCCCACAGAAAAACAGGCTAAGAATTCAAATTCAGGGTGTCAGCTTCAGGAGAATACTTTTTCTGTTGGCTCTGGAGAAGGATCTTGTTGTGAATCTTCTCCTGGATTGGAGCTTCTGTGGTTCCGCACTCTGCTCCCAGCACAGCTTCTTTCCTGGTGGTATGAGGTCCCTAACTTTATATTCCAGAAAATTGACTCAAGGCCTGTGCCCCAACAACACAAGCACTGCCGAACCCTCCTCATTAACATCATAGAGACAGGATCTAAATTTACAACATGTAGGACCTTCACGTAACACCAGGAATCCTGAACTAACTAAAAGTCTACACACAGTTCTGGGGGGACACAAGTCAATCCATGACAGTTGCTGAGGTAGCTATCTTTCAAATTTCTTGGCATAGACAAGAGAGCATTTCCAGCGGTACATCTGTTTGCTGAAACATCTCAGCTG
The DNA here is from genome assembly GCA_028571685.1 of Heterohyrax brucei. Lineage (NCBI taxonomy): Eukaryota > Metazoa > Chordata > Mammalia > Hyracoidea > Procaviidae > Heterohyrax > Heterohyrax brucei. Next base: position 84,821,881 of record CM053158.1, read on the forward strand.
GTATTCTGTTATTTCCGGGAGCCTTGTTTGTTGTCTTCGCTGCAGACTGGACATCTACCTTCAGTAACACTGGTTCGTGGTCGTATGCTACCTCCCAAAATAGTGCAACGTCGACCAATTCTGTCTGATATAGTGACGCTGTGCATTCTTTCTATCTTCTTTTCATGCTTCTTGTGTTGTTTAATATTTTACCCCTAGAAGCCACCAATATGCAGCTCAGAGCTTGCACTGTTTTCTCCAATTCTTTCAGTTTGAGAAATGCCAAGAGTGTTCTTCCCTTTTGATTTTCTAACTCCAGCTTTTTGCATGTATGACTATAGTAGTCTTAAGATACCCTTTGAAATTTTCTCTTCAGCAATTTTACATAATCATTTCTTCCTTTTGCTTTAGTTACTCAATATTCTACAACAACTCTCGAAGTCTCTTATGACATCCATTTTTGTTTTTTTGTCTTTCTAATGACTTCTTCATGTGTGATATCCTTGAAGTCATTACACAGCTCATCTGGTCTATGGTGAATACTATTCAGCACATCAAATGTGTTCTTGAGAAGGTCTCTAAATTCAGGTGGGATATTCTCAGGTACTACTACAGCTGTCATGCATTCGGGTTAAATTTCTTTTCTTTTTACTAATTTATTGTGCTTTAAAAGAAATTTTACATTCCAAGTAAATTTGTCTTACAAAAACTTATGCACACATTGCTATGTAACTCTAGCTACTCTCCCCACGCTGTAACAACACACTCCTCCTTTCCGATCTATTTCCTGTGTACATTCAGCTCTCTCCTATCCCCCTCTGCTCTCTCATCTCACCACTGGACAGGAGCTGTTCAGGTAGTCTCATTGATCTACTTAAGCCAGTATCTCTTTGCCAGTATCCTTTTATGTCTTATGGTCCACTCTAATCTTCGTCTGAAGAGGTGACTTAGGAAACGGTTTCTGTTCTTGGCTAACAAATAATCCAAGGGCCATGTCTTCTGGCGACTTTCTAGTCAGTGCTATCTGACAGAGTTTGAGTTCTGTACCTCTCTTTTCTCCTGTTATGTCAGAGCCTCTTTGCTGTGTCCCATGTCTGGTCAGTCATCGCTGGTAGCCAGGCAACAGCTGGTTCTTCTAGTCTCATGCTGACATGGTCTCTGTATTCTGTGGCTCTTTATGTCTCTTGGGTTTATATCTTCCTTATGTCTTTGATGTCCTTCATTCTCCTCTGCTACATACAGGTCAGTTGAGAACAACTGATACCACATAAATGGCAACTTGCTAACTTTTAAGAATACAGATGCCACTCATGAAAGTGTGATGCAGAACATTTTCTTTTGTGTGTGTTTTTTGAACTTGTATTATTTATTAACTGCATGAGTCGGATCAGACTCGACGGCACTTGGCTGACTGGCTGGCAGTAAAAGAATAAAATTTCTAACATCTATCAATTATCTCATTTATGGTAAACCCTGACCCCCCCCCCCACTTGTAGCCAACACAGTTATTTTCTTCTACAGATAATCCTATTTTTAAGCCCTTATAACAGGGGTCTTATACAATATTTGTCCTTTTGACATTGACTGATTTTACTCAACATGATCTCTTCTTTTCTTAAAAAAATTTGTTATGCCGATTGACTGAGATGTCCCCCAAAACTGTGGTCCCCAGGCCCCTGCCCCTGATACTCTATCATTCAAATTGTTGGATTATATTTAGGAAACTGCTAAGCATTTGGTTTAGTCCATTTGTGCTGACTTCTCCACTGTAGTCCCTCCCTTCACCTAACATGGTTCTTATCTACTAATTAATCAGAAACCCTGATAGCCAAAAGCCAAAAGCCAGGTGCTGTCGAGTTGGAAACTCTGATGCTGTACCTAATTAATGAATACTCCTCTCCCTACCTCCCCACCATTGCAATCATCAAAGGCTGTTTTCTTATGTGTTTAAACTTTTTCTTGATTCTGCATAATCGTTAGCTCATGTAACATTTCTCCTTTTGCAACTAATTTCCTTTAGCATAATCCTTTCAGAATCCTCCATGTTACTAAATGTTTCTCAAGTTCATCATTGTTCATTATCCTTGCATAATGTTCCATTGTGTGAATATACCAGTTGGTATATCCACTCATCTTTTCTTTATATTGTGACTAAGCGTAAGTATACAATCCAAATTAAATTTACATGCCTGCCTATCTGCAGCTCCTTCTGCTCTCCTTGCCCTGTGACAGCACATGCCTTTCTGTTCTGTACATGTCATATCCTCTTCACAATTTCTTGTCTCTTCCCCTCCACCCTCTCCTCTCCCTTCTAGTAAGAGGCCAGTGGGACAGCATCCTATGATGCACAGAACTATGAAGTACATACATGATATGGTCACATTGTGTCCCTGAGTCCAGTTCCTTCCTGTCTGAAGAGTTAACTTCAGTAATGTTTTCTGGTCAGGGGCAGCAACAGATCTAGGACCCATGCTCCTAGGGGAACCCCCTGGCCACTGGACCATCAATTGCAGCCTTTTAGTGGAGCTCTTGGGATGCAACTCTCTTTTTCTCATGTTGCCAGTGACATTCAACATTGTGCACCCCATCACAGCTGTTTTTGGTCACTGATACAGTTATCCATTCACATGGGTCCTTCTATCTCCTGGGCTTTTTTCCTTTGTATCATTGTTGGTGGTGGTGATTGTCTGTTCCAGATGAATTAGGATCATTTGGTGTACCTCAGATGGTCAGATGCCAGCTTGCTAGCTTTTAAGACCCCAGATGCCACTCACCAATATGGGGTGTAGAAGACTCTTTTAGCAATAGGCTAGTTATGCCAATTGGCCTTGATGCCCCTTGAGAGCATGGTTCCCAGACCCCTGTCCCTGCTACTCTATCTTTGAAATATTGGGCTAAGATTAGAAGAGTTTTCACTTTATGTTGAAATCTAGTTAAGCTGATCTTTCTACTGTGTGCTGCTTTTACCCAAACAACTTTCTATCAACTATCTAATCTATGATTAGCCCTCTTCCTCCCTCCTCTTCCTTGCAGCCATCAAAGACTCTTTGCTTCTGTACCTGAGTCTATTATTAAGGCCTTATAGTAGGGCTCTCATACAATATTTGTCCTTGTGCCACTGACTAATTTCACTCAGCATTATGTCTTCCAATTGATACCAGGTTACGAGATGCTTCCTAAAGTCATCATTGTTCTTTATCATTGTATAGTGTTGCATTTAGTATACGTACCACAGTTTGTTTATTCATTCACCTGTTGTTGGGCATCTGGGTTGATTCCGTCTTCTTGTTATTGTGGGCTGTGCTGCAATAAACATTCATTTGCATGTATTTGTTCATGTGACTGCCCTTGATTCCGTAGGATCTATTCCAAGCAATGGGAATACTGGATCAAATAGTATATCTATTTCCAGCTTTTTAAGGAAGCACCAGACTGCTTTCCAAAGAGGTTGTACAATTTTACAATCCCATGAGCAGTGTATGAGAGTTTCAGTCTCTCCACAGCCTCTCCAGCATTTGTTGTCTTGTGTTTTTTGGACTGTGGCCAACTTTGTTGGGGTGAGATGGTATCTCATTGTAGTTTTCATATGGATTTCTCTAATAGCTAATGCTAGTGAGCATTTCCTCACGCATCTTTTGGCTGCCTGGATATCCTCTTCGGTGAAGTGTCTGTCCATCTCCTTTGCCCATCACTTAATGGGTTATTTACCTTTTTCTTGCTGATGTTTTGCAGTACCTTGTAGATTATGGAGATCAGATGTCAGTCCAGATTTTTTTTCCTATTCTGTAGGTAGTCTTTTAATTCTTCTGGTAAAGTCTTTGGATAAGCAAAAGTGTTTGATTTGTAGTAGTTCCCATTTATCTGTTTTCTCTTATGTTGATCGTGCTTTGTTTGTCCAATTTTTAAGTCTAAGCTGTTTAAGCTTCCATTGTTGATTCTATTTTTTCTTGCATGATCTTTATTGTTTTAGGTTTAGTATTGAAGTCTTTGATCCAGTTTGAGTTGGTTTTTGTGTAAGGTGTAAGATATGGATCTTGTTTCAGTTTTTTGCAAATGGTATCCAATTTCTCAAAAAAACTGTTTTTACCTCAGTTCATAACCTTGAAGCCTTTGTCAAATATCAACTGTTCATAAGAGGATGGTGGCATCCCTGGGGTCTCAGATCTGTTCTATTGGTCTGTATGTCTCTCCTTGTACCAGTACCAGGCTGTTTTGACAATGATTGCAGTATAATGGGTTCTAAGATTGGGTAGTATGAGGCATCCCACTGTGCTCCTCCTCTTCAGCATTGCTTTGCTTATCTGGGGTTTCTTCCCTTTCCAGACAAAGCTGGTGATTTCTTTCTCCATCTCATTAAAAAAAAGTCACTGGAATTTGTATTGAGATTGCATTGTATATGTAGAAAGCTTTGGGTAAAATAGCCATTTTCACAATGTTGAGTATTCCTATCCATGTCAGGGTATATTTCTCCTTTTATATAAGTCTCTGTTGGTTTCTTGCTGTAAGGTCGCGTAGTTCTCTTTGTATAGGTCTCTTATTTCTCTTGTTAGATTTATTCTTAGGTATTTTATCTTCTTGTGGGCTATAGTATATGGTATTAATTTGGTAATTTCTTCTTTGATGCTCTCTTTGTTGATATAAAGGAATCCCACTGATTAACTTATGTCGTGATACTTTGTTGAACTCTTCTATTAGTTTGAGTAGTACACTTATGGATTCTTTAGGATTCTCTGCATATATAACCACCTCATCTGCAAATAGATTTTTACTTCTCATTTGCTGATGAGGGTGCCCTTTATTTCTTTGTCTTATCTAATTGCTCTGGCCAGAACTTCTAGTGCAATGTTGAATAGAAGTGGTAAGAGTGAGCATCCTTGTCTAGTTCCCATTCTCAAGGAGAATTCTTTCAGTCTGTCTCCATTCAGGATTTAGACAATTGGCTTTGCATAGATGCCCTTTATTGCATCGAGGAATTTCTCTTCTATTCCTATTTTGCTGAGAGTTTTTAGCGTGAATATGTGTTATACTTTGTCAAATGCGTTTTCTGCATCAATTTACAAAATCAGCTGATTCTTATCTTTTGTGTAATTTATGTGGTTGATCACATTATCTGTTTTTTTATTTTTTTTATTTTATTTTGAGCCAGACTTGCATCCCTGGTATGAATCCAACTTGGTCATGATGAATTATTTTTTTGATACATTGTCGAATTCTACTGGCAAGGATTTTGTTGCAGAGTTTTGCATCTAGGTTTATGAGTGATATTGCTCTGTAATTTCCCTTTTTTGTGGGATCTTTCCCTGGCTTTGGTATCAGGGTTATGCTTGGCTTCATAGAGTGAATTTAAGAGTATTCCATCTGTTTCTATACTGTGAAATAGTCTCGGTAGTATTGGAGTTAACTCTTCTCCAAAGCTTTGCTAGAATTCTGCGGTGGAGCCTTCTGGGTGAGGACTTTTTTTGATTAGTAGTTTTTGAATGACTTTTTCAATCTCTTCCTTTGTGATGGGTTTATTAAGTTGTTCTACTTCTCCTTGTGATAATTTTGGTACGTGATATGAATTCAGAAACTTGCCCATTTCCTCTAGATTTTCAAATCTGGTAGAGTACAGTCTTTTGTAATATCTGTTATGATACTTTTGGTTTCAGTTGGGTCTATTGTGACATCGCCTATCTCATTTCATATTCAGGTTATTTGTTTCCAGGTAGTGTGAGGTCTCCAACTTTTTTCTTCTTCAGTAATGCTTTACTTATCTGAGGCTTTTTCCCTTTACATGAGGCAGCAGGTTTGTTTCTCCATCTCATTAAAAACCGTCATTAAAATTTAGATAGAAATGGCATTGTATCTACATCCCTTTGGGTAGAATAGACGTTTTCACAATATGAGGTCTTCCTATTCGTGAGCAAGACAGGTTTCTCCACTTATGCAGATCTCTTTTAGTTCTTGTAGCAATGTCTTGAAATTTTCGTTGTATAGGTTTTTTACCTCTCTGTTTAGATTTATTCCTAAGAATTGCATCTTTAGGGCAGCTATTGTAAATAGCATTGAGTCAGTAGAAACCTCTTAGATGTTTTCTTTGTTGGTGTGAAAGAATCCAACTGATTTTTCTATGTTTATCCTGTGTTCTGATTCTTTGCTGAACTCTTCTATTAGTTTCAATAGCTCTTTATGTGGATCCTTGCTGTTTATAAACTCATCATCTGCAAATACAGACACTTTACTTCTTCTTAACCAATTGGATGAACTTTATTTCTTTATCTTGTCTAATTGCTCTGAATAGAAACTCCAGCACAATTTTGAATAAAAGTGGAAGAGACAAACATCCTGTCTGGTTTCTGTTCTCATGGGAAATGCTTTCAGACTCTCTTCATTTAGGATGATGTTGGCTGCTGGCTTTGTGTACATGCCCTTTATTATATTGAGTAATTTCTGTTCTATTCCTGTCTAGAATTTTTAACATGAATGGGTGCTGAACTTTGTCAAATGCATTTTATGCATCAATTGATAAAATCAAATGGTTCTTGTCTTTTGTTTCATTTATGTGGTTGATTACATTGGTTGTTTTTCTAATATTGAAGGATCCTGGCATCCCTGGTATGAATCCTACTTGATTGCGGTGAACTATTTTTTTGATATGTTGTTGAATTCTGTTGGGAATTCTGCTGAGGATTTTGAATCTAAGTTCATCAGAGATATTGGTCTGTAATTTTCCTTTTTGTGGTAAGTTTACCTGTTTTGGGTATCAGGTTGTGCTGGCTTCCTAGAATTAATTTGACAATGTTCCATCATTTTCTATGGACTGAAATATCTTTAGTAATAAACCCAAACTCATTATGGTTGAGCTGATTCCAACTCAGAGCAACCCTGTAGGACAGAGTAGAACTGCTCCAGATAGTTTCCAGGAAGTACATGTTAATTCTTCTCTAAAAGTTTGGTGGAACTGTCCAATGAAACCATCACGGCCAGAGCTAAAAAAGAAGACCAAAACCAAGAGGTTGAAAATATAATTAAAAGACTACCAACAACAAAAAGTCTTGTAAGTACATTTTCAATCTCTTCATTTGCTATGGGTTCATTTAGTTGTTCTTGCTCTTGTAGTGTTAGTTTAGGTTGGTACAGAGTTTCCAAATATGTATCCCTTTCCTCTATGTTTTCAAATTTGTAAGAGCATAATTTTTCATAGTGTTCTGTTGTGATTTGTTATTTTCAGTTGTGTTTGATGTGGTATCGTTCATCTCATTTCTTATTTGGGTTGTTTTCTTCCTCTCCTGTTTTTCTTTTGTCATTTTGGCCAGTGGTTAACAGACTTTATTGATCTGACTCGATGGCACTTGGCTTTGACTGATCTTTTCAAAGAACCAACTTTTGGACTTATTGATAGTTTCATTCATTTTTCTATTTCATAGTTCACTTAGTTCTGCTCTAATTTTTATTGTTTGCTTTCTTCTGGTGCCCAAGGGCCTGTTTTGCTGCCCTCTTTCTACTTGTTTGTGTTATAGGGTTAATGCTTTGATTTGAGGCCTTTCTTCTTTTTGGATGTGTTCATTTATTGGATAAATTGGCATCTGGGCACAGCTTTTGCTGTGTCCCAAAGATTGTGGTGAGATATGTTTTCATTATTATTTGATTCTGTGAATTTCTTTATTGTGTCCTTGATTTCTTCTATAACTCAGAAGTTTTAGAACAAGTAGTTATCCAGTTTCCACATATTTGATTTTCTTCTTTGCTTTGTCTGTTAGTGATTTCTACTTTTATGGCTTTGTGGTCTGAAAAGATGCTTTGTATTATTTTGATGTTTTTCATTTTGCTAATATTTCCTTTATGGCCTAATACTTGCTCTATTCTGGAGAATGCTGCATGTGTGTTGGAAAAGAAAGTGTACCTGGCTGCTGCCACTTGGAGTATACTGTACATCTGTCAGATCAAGTTGGTTGATTGTTCCACTTAGATCTTCCTTATCTTTATTGAGCTTTTTTTTTGTTATATTGTGTCCTTCACTGAAAGTGGTGTTGAAATCTCCTACTATTATTGGGGAGCTGTGTATTACTGTTTGAGTTTCAGTTTGTTTTATGTATTTTGGAGCCCTGTAATTCAGTGTGTGAATATTTAATATGCTTATGTTTTCCTAGAGTATTAACCCTTTAATCATTATGTAGTATCATTCCTTATTCAGTGTGGTAGACTTTAAAGTCTACTTTGTCACAGATTAATACTGCCATTCCTGCTCTTTTTTGAATATTGTTTGCTTGATATGTTCTTCCCATCCTTTGAGTTTTAATTTGGTCATGTATTTAAGGCTAAGGTGTATATGCTATAGGCAGAATATAGACAACCATGGCTTTTTATTCAATTTTCCTCTCTCCTTTTTTATTGGTCCATTGATTCATTTACTTTCAGAGCAATATTGAGAGGCATGAGTTTAATGCTGTCATTTTTAAGCTTTTTTTTGTGCATTGCAGACAAAATTTTTTCTTCCACTTACTTTTCTGTGCTGAGTGGTTTTTCTTTTTTTTTCCAAGCAGTTACAAATTTTAATATGTTAATTAATACCACAAACATCACAAAATCCAAAAAAGTAACATTAATTTTTGAAAACATCCTCTTATTATTCGCTTTTCTTTTCTTGGCTAAACTCTCTTTGATTACCTTTTTTATTTTTCTCAGTATAGTTTTTTTACTTTTTTTAATTATCACTGAGTGAAAATGTACATTCCCATATAAATTTGCATGCCCTATATGCAGCTTCCACTGCTTGTTCCTCTCTGCTCCATACATGTCTCATCCTCCAAACAGTTCCCTTTCCTCTCCTCTCCACCCACTCCCCTTCCTCCAGCCAGAGGCCATCAGGATGATATCCTATAGATGCACAGAACAGTAAAGTACATCCAATATATGGTCACTCTGCATCACCAAGTCCAATCCATTTATGTCTGAGCAGTGGACCTTCGTTATGATTTATGGGCAAGGGCAGCATCAGGGCCAGGGCCATGTTCCCAGGGGAATCTCTAAGGCACTCGACCATCAATTACAGTCTTTTAGTGGAGATCTCAGGGTGCACCCCTTTTTATTCTTGTGTTGCCAGTGAGACTCAACTTAGTGAGCTCCATCGCGGCTATCACTGGTGGTTGCCGGGCAGTCTATTTAGGCATCCACTCATGTGGTTCTCTCTGTCTTCTGGGTTGTCTTTACCCCATGACATTTTGGTCCTCGGTGAGCATCCGTTCCTGCTCAGTTGGAACCATTTGCTGCACCCTCAGATGGCAGCTTGGCAGCTTTTAAGACCCTAGATGCCACTCACCAAGGTGGGGTACAGAGAGCCCTCTTAGCAAAATACTAGTTGTGCCAATTGTCCTCGATTTCACCTAAGAGCATGGTCCTCTGTCCCCTGCCCCAGCTACTCTGTCCTTGCAATATTGGGTTATGATGGAAGGAGTATTCAAGTTATGTTGAAGTCCACTTAATATTGTTCTTATTTCTAATGTGTGCTATAACTGATTTCACCCAACCAAATTTCTACCAACTATATAATCTAAACCCTTACCCCCTCGCCCTCCCTCCCCTGCTCCTTTGCAGCCATCAAAGAGTCTTTAATACTATACATAAGTCTGTTTTTGAGGTCTTATGTGGGGATCTCATACAATATTTGTTCTTTTGTCGCTGACTACTTTCACTCAACATAATGTCTCCCAGTTGAAACCAGGTTAGGAGATGTTTCCTGGAATCATCATTATTCTTTATCATTGCATAGTGTTCCGTTGAATATATATACCATAGTTTACCTATCCATTCCTGTGTTGTTTGGCATCTGGGTTGATCCCATCTTTTTGCTATTGTGGACTGTGCTGTGATAAACATTCTTGTGCATGTGTCCATCGGTGTGAAAGGCCTTGATTCTGTAGGATATATTCCAAGTAGTGGAATTACTGGGTCAAATGGTATATCTATATCCATTTTTTTAAGGAAGCGCCAGATTGCTTTCTAAAGAGGATGGACCATTTTGCAGCTTCACCAACAGTGTAGGAGAGTTCCAGTTTCTCCACAGCCTATCCAGCATTTGTTGCTTTGTGTTTTTTGGATCCTGGTCAACCTTGTTGGGGTGAGATGGTATCTCACTGTCATTTTGATTTGAATTTCTTTAATAACTAAAGACCGTGAACATGTCTGCATGTGTTTTTTGGCTGCCTGAATCACCTCTTCAGAGAAATGTCTGTTCATCTCCTTTGCCCATCGCATCATTGGATGATTTATCTTCTTCTTATTAACATTTTGTAGTACCTTATAGATTATGGAGATCACGCATCGGTCTGACATAGAGTTGCCAAATATTTTTTCGCATTCTGTAGGTGGCCTTTTAATTCTATCAATAAAGTCTTTGGATGAGCAAAAGTCTTTGATTCTTAATAGTTCCCATTTATCTATATCTTCTGTTGATTCTGGTTTGTTTGACAGATTTTGAAGTCTGTCTATGTTGTGTATTAAAACTTCCATTGTTGTTCCTACTTTTTCTTGGATGACTTTTATCGTTTTAGGTTGGATATTTAGGTCTTTTATCCATTTGGAGTTGGTTTCTGTATAAGGTGTAAGATATGGGTCTTGATTCAGTTTATTGCAGATGGATAACCAGTTCTGCCAGCATCATTTGTCGAAGAGACTGTTTTTACCCCAGTTTAATGTCTTAGGGCCTTTGTTGAATATCAGTTGTTCATAGGCAGATGGTGTCATCTCTGGGGTCTCAATTCTGTTCCACTGATCTATCTCTTCTTGTACCAGTACCAGGCTGTTTAGACCACCGTGGCAGTATAATAGGTTCTAAGGTCGGGTAATGAGAGGCCTCCCCGTGTGTTCTTCTTCTTTAGCAGTACCTTACTTATCCAGGGCTCTGTCTCTTTTGAAACAAAATTGGTGATTTGCTTCTCCATCTCATTAAAAAAGTGACACTGGAACTTGTATTGGTATTGCATTATATAAGTATATTGCTTTGGGTAAAATAGACATTTTCACAGCTTCAAGTCTTTCTATTCATGCACAGGGTAGGTTTCTCCATTTATCTAAGTCTGTCTTTGTTTCTTGTAGTAAGGGCTTGTAGTTCTCTTTGTAAAGGTTTGTCATTTTTCTGGTTAGATTAATTCCTAGGTACTTTATCTTCTTAGGGGCTGTAGTAAATGGTATTGATTTGACAATTTCTTCATTATCAGTCTCATTGTTGGTATAAAGGAATCCTACTGATTTACTTATGTTTATCTTGTATCCTGAGACTTTGATGAACTCTTCTATCAGTGTGAGTAATTTACTTATAGATTCAGTGGGATTCTCTGCATATACAATCATATCATCAGCAAACGGAGATTTTGACTTCCTCTTTGCCGATGCAGATGCCCTTTATTTCTTGGTCTTGTCTAATTGCTCTGGCTAGAACTTCTAGCACAATGTTGACTAGGAGAGGTGAGAGCGGGCATCCTTGTCTAGTTTCTGTTCTTAGGGGAAATTCTTTCAGTCTCTCTCCATTCAGGATGATGTAGGCAGGTGGCTTTGCATAAATGGCCCTTATTATGTTGAGGAATTTTCGATCTATGCCTTTTTTGCTGAGAGTTTTTAGCATGAATGGGTATTGGACTTTATCAAATGCCTTTTCTGCATCAATGGACAAAATCAGGTGATTCTTGTCTTTTGTGATATTTATGTGGTTAATTACATTAACTGTTTTTCTGATACCGAACCAGCCTTGCATCCCTGGTATGAATCTAATTTGGTCATGGCGGGTTATTTTTTTTTATATGTTGTGGTATTCTTTAGGCAAGAATTTTTTTGAAGATTTTTGCATAGATTCATGAGTAATATCGGTCTGTAGTTCTCCTTTTTTGTTGGGTCTTTCCCTGGCTTTGGTATCAGGGTTATGCTGGCTTTATAGAATGAGTTTGGGAGTACTCACCCTTTTCTACACTGTGAAATAGTCTCAGTAGTATTGGAGATAATTCTTCTTTAAAAGCTTGGTAGAATTCTGCAGTGAAGCCATCTGGGCCTGGGCTTTTTTTGGTTGGCAGTGTTTTGATGACCTTTTCAATCTCTTCCTTTGTGATGGGTTTATTAAGTTGTTCTGCTTCACGTTGTGATAATTTGGGTAGGTGATTTCAATCAAAGAATTTGTCCATTTCCTCTAGGTTTTCAAATTTGTTAGAGTACAGTCTTTCATAGTATTCTGTTATGATATTTTTTATTTTGGTTGGATCTGTTGTGGCAACTCCCCTCTCATTTCTAATTTGGGTTATTTGTTTCCTTTCCTGCTTTTCTTTAGTAAGTTTTGCCAGTAGTTTGTCAATTGTATTGATCTTTTCAAAAAACCAGCTTTTGATTTTTTCAGTTTTTTCAGTTGTTTTTCTATTCTCTAATTCATTTAACTCTGCTCTAATCTTTATGATTTGGCTTCTTTTGTTGCCTGAGGGATTCCTCTGTTGTTCTTGCTCTACTTGTTCAAGATGTAGGGTTAGTTCCTTGATTTGGTTTCTTTTTTCCTTCCAGATGTGTGCATTTATGGAGATAAACTGACCTCTGAGCACTGCTTTGGCTGTATCCCATAGGTTCTGTTAGGAAGTGTTTTCGTTCTCATTGGAATCCATGAATTTCTTTATTTCATCCTTGATTTCTTCTATAATCCATGGTTTTTTGAGGAAGATGTTGTTCAGTTTCCAAGAGTTCTACTTTCTATCTATGTTTTTTCTGCTATTGATTTTGACTTTTATGGCTTTATGATCTAAGAAGACACTTTGCAGTAATTCAGCAGAATGGATTTTGTGGAGAATTGCATTATGGCCTATCACATGGTCAATTCTGGAGAATGCCCGATGTGCACTGGAGAAGAAAGTGTAGTTGTCTGCTGATGGGTAGAAAGTTTTGTATATATAGATGAGTTTTAGTTGATTAATTGTGGCAATAAGGTCTTCTGTATCTTTATTGACCTTTTTTTCTAGATGATCTGTCCAGTACTGAGAGTGGATTGTTGAAGTCTCCCACTATTATTGTGGAGTAATCTAATTCTTTTTTGAGTGTAGTCAGTGTTTCTTCAGTGTATTTAGGTGCTCTGATATTAGGTGCATAAATATTTAATATAGGTAAATCTTGCTTGTGTACTGAACCTTTCAGCAATAGTGTCCATCTTTGTCCACGATGGTGGATTTGACATTAAAATTGATTTTGTCTGAGATTAGAGTTGCCACATCTGCTCTCCTTTGTTCATTGTTAGCTTGATATATATTCTTATATCCTTTAATTTTCAGTTTGTTCCTATCATTATGTCTCAAGTGAGTTTCTTGTAGACAACATATGGATGGGTCATATTTTTTGATCCCAGATGTCACTCGATGTCTCTTTACTGGAACATTCAGTCCATTCACATTCAATGCAATTATTGATAGGTACGTGTTCAGTGCTGCCACTGTGATATGTTTATTTTTGTGTTGATGTTTTTTCTGTTGCTCTTATTAGTCTGTTCTGGGACATTCTTTTTTGTGAGTTGATTTTTCACTTTTTACAAGCTAGTTTCGTAGTTGTGGAGACTCCTGTGTTACATTTCTTGATATGGTATGTTGCATCTTTGTTGTGCTTCACAGCTGCCCTCATGATCCCCATTAATAAACTATACATAAACCCAATTTTAATTACTATCAGTCTTGTCATCTTTCTCTCTATCTGGAAGGACTGTAATGATTGTAGTACATCCCTCTTTTTAATATGATGGCACCATAGTTTTCATGATAATCACTGGATTGTTTCTTTCAGTATTAAAGCTGTGATTGACTTTGGAGCCTTCCCTAACTGAGTAGAGTTTTGAGTAGTACGTCGTTCTAAAATATAAAGTTAGTGGTTTTGTTCTTCTAAGCCAAAGCCAAGAATTTCTTTCAGTATTTCTTGGAGTTTAGGTTTGGTTTTTACAAAGTCTCTGAGTTTCTGTTTATCTGGGAATGTCTTAATTTCATTTTCATGTTGGAAAGATAGTTTTGCAGGATATATAATTCTTAGTTGGCAGTTCTTCTCCTTCAAGGCTTTGAATGTGTCATGCCCCTGTCTCCATGCTGGCATGGTTTCTGTTGAGAAATCTGACGAAAGCCTACAGAGTTTCCTTCTGAATGTTAGCTTTGCTTTGAGTCTTGCTGCCCTTTAGAGTTGCTGCCTATGTTTCATTTTGTTAAGCTTGCTTATAATATGTCTTGGAGTCTTTCTTTTGAAATCTAATTGGGTGGCGTATGATATGCTTCTGGGATATCTGTATTCTCTTCCTTCATGATTTCTGGGAAGTTTCCTGTCAGCAGCTCAGCAACGATACTCTCTGTGTTGTCAGGTGTCTCATCCTGTTCAGGGACTCCAATTAATTGAAGGTTGTTCCTCTTAATGGAGCCCCAGATGCTTGTTAATGCTTCTTCATTTTTCTTGTTTCTTTTTTCCGATCTCTCCTCATAGACGCTGGCATCAGTAGCTCTGTCTTCCAAGTCAGAAATTCGTTTTTCCATTTGTTCCATTCCGTTTTCTTGGCTTTGCATTGAAGTTTCTATGTCTTTGATTTTGTTCTTGATCTGTTGGATTTCAGAGTACTGGTGTTCCATCAGATCGAACAGCTTGCTTAATTTTTCCTTTTGTTCTTCTGCATTTTGTATAAGTTCTAGAAGGGTTCTGTATATAGTCCTTTTGTATTCACCTTCTGATGGTTTCAGAAATGTTTTTTCATCCAGAAAACACCTTTGTTGTTTTGTGTGGGAGCCTTCTGAAGCCATGGGTGATTTATTGTATTCCACAAGTGTCTGTTGCTTTTGGGGTTTCATGTAAGTACAGGCTGGGAGAGATACTGTAAGGATGGACTGCTAATGTTTCTCTAGGCTGTCTTGAAATGGAAAATAAAAGGTATCTGACCACTTCCCAAATCAGTCAGGTTTTCAGGTACAGAGGTCCTTCTTCCCATCTGGCAAAGTAAGCACCTCTATATCCAACCCCAGATGATACAAACTAGTTCAAAATGCAGCAGTGCTACTGCCCTGTTGGCCTCTGCTGACAGGGCCCAGCCTTAGGCGACACTGTATAAATGACTGCTTTTCTGTTAGAAAAGCACTCTCCTGTGGGCAGGCTCTGGCTCCCAAGCTAAGAATTAGGTCCAGCTGCGGCCACCATATCTAAGATGGTGCCCTCCACACAGTCGGTGGATAGAAGTGCTAAAAGTGCTGAGACATAGTAAGTCCTCCGCCTCTGTTGCCAGGCCCCTGCCGTAGGTGACGCTGTGTAAACTACTGCTGAGAAGCGCTGGCTGATTTGCAGGCACTGAATCCCAGGCTAAGAATTAGATCCCACTAAAATCTCTGTATCCAACATAGCATCCTGCACACAGGCACCGTGGTTCCATACAAACCACACTGTGGCAGTGATAAAAAGACAGGCCCAAAGTGGCTAGATAAACTAAGCCTGGCTCTCAAAATATGACAATTTTGCCTTCCTATCCCACTAACAGTGCATCTGAGATTAGCCACTAGGCAAGACCTAGCTTTGCCCACCAGCCAAAACAGAGGAAAAACAAAGTCAAAACGGTGCATTACCTTCAGTCCATGAGAGCCAGGGCTGGCCAGCAGCAGTTGTCAGCAAAAAAGAGGAGATTTTTCGTTCAGTGGTATGAAGTCCAAATTAACAGCCCTGTGCGTGTCCTGGAGGCTCACTAGGTGACCAGAACGCTCCGTTTGATTATCAATACAGGTCTTCTTTCCCAGAGGAATATAAGGAGGTGCATGCTTAGTCCACCATCTTGACTCCACCCCCTTCTTGTGGTTTTTCTTTGTAGGTTTTCTTTTCATCTTTTTCAGTGTTGATAAATGTTGATAGTTTTGTATTTGCTGAGATGTCTAAATTTTTCTTTCTGTTTTTTTTTATGTGATGTGTCAGATTGTGAATTTCCTTTGTCATTACCTTAATATTTACCTTTATTTTTCTACATTGAAACTGGTCTTTAATTTCAGTATATCACCTTGCCTTCTGCATATGAAAGATTTGTGACTACTTTTTAAAATTTTTTTTTGTTATAATGTCATCTTTTACATAGTGATATCTGTTTTCCTATTTTCAGTGTTTTATCTTTGCCTTTTTTATTATTATTATCTTTATTTCTATATTTGGGTTGATATCCAGTTACTTTCTTTTGGGTTTTAGTCTTGGGTTGTTATTTGATGTTACTGATTTTCTAAGCAAATCATTCTTTTAGTATTTCTTGTAATTTTGGTTCAATTTTTGCAAATCCCCTAAATATCTGGAAATGTGTTCATCTCACCATTACATTTGAGAGATGGTTTTGCCAGATATATCATTTTTGACTGGCAATTATTTCCTTTCAATGCTTTGTATATGTCATCTCATTACCTTCGTACCTGCGCAGAAGTAAGTAGTCTGCTAAGCAGTCTGAGATTAGTCTTATTGACTCTCCTTTGTAGCTTTTGTTTGTTTATCTACCCTAGCTACTTTTAAAATTATTTCTTTATCTTTAGTTTTGTCAAGTTTGATTATCATATGCCTTGGTAGCTTTCTTTTGGAATTTACCTTCTGTGAAATTCACTGAACATCCTGGATAGATATCTTCTCATCTTTCATGATATCAGAAAAGTTTTCTGTCAACAAATCTTCAATGATTCTCTGTATATAATCTGTTATCCACCCTCTTCTGGTACTCCAGTCACACACGGGTTATTCCTCTCAATAGAGTTTCATATAATTATTAGGGTTTCTTGATTTTTTAAATTATTGTATCTGATTTGTTCTCAAATATTTTGGTGTTACGTGCCTTATCTTCAATTTCACTAATTCTACTTTCCAGTGTCTCAATTCTGCTGCTTTGACTTTCGAGTTGTCTAATTCTGTAATATTACTATTAAATTTTCTGAATTTCTGTTTCTTGTTCCTGTATGATTTTCTGTAGCCTGTTCAGTCTGTTGTTATGTGCTGCTATATTTTGCTTCATCTCCTTCCTGATCTCTTAAAGAGTTCCAAATATTAATACTTTGTATTCACCTCAAATAATTCCAGAAAGTTCTCTTCATCTGAAAATTTTTTTGGTAATATCTGTTGGGAGCTTGCTGAAGCTATTGTAGTCTGCTTGTCTAAGTGATTTGATACTAACTCTGTTTCAAAGCTATCAGTAAGTTGTTGAATTTATTTTATGTTTGCTTATAGTGTTCTCGCTTCTTATTTTGTTTTCTGTTCAAATGTTCAAATAGGCTGATCACGTGAGCTAGTTTGGTTATTGGCACCTCTGAAGTTCTAACATCCTGTCCTAGGATGGTTAGAGTGGTTACTAGACATACAGACCAGGATTCCATTTTTTTGTATGGATTCAGCTCAGGTGTCCAGGTAGTTAGTCACAAAGTGCATGGTGCCAACTCTCTTCTACTGCCCTAAATGACTAAAGGTGACTGGTGTAAAATCAGGTATGTGGTTGCAGGTGTTGAGAAAGGTAGGAGTCTAACAGCTGTCTCTGAGTGTCTCTGAGGAAGGCATGTACCCTTGTGCCTGACTATAGGTGAAAGAACAATTTCTTTCCTGAATTTCTGGCTCAGGGGAGTAAACAGACTTTTTTCTTCTTTTCTCCCAGCTCCCCCCAGTAACTAAATTTTTTCCACTCAGAGTCTAGAAGGGCTATTGACAGGCTTAAGGAGTCCTACATTATACAATCCTATAATCTACGCCAGTGTTCTGTTCACCTGCCTGGTTACAGCCAAATCCCAGTGGGTAAGGTCTGGTTAGTACTAAGTACTTCTGGACCTTCTCTCCCTTCCCTGTCATTCAGTCTGATTTCTCACACTGCCCGCAGCCCATTCCCAGTGAGTCAGGTCTTCCCTTTTTTGTTCAGACCTCCTAGAATGTTATATGTAATTGACTCATTTGTTCTTTTAGGTATTTGTCATTAGAAGGACCACAGGAAGTGCCTGACTACTCCACCAACTTGGCCTCACTTCCTCTAATTTTCTTTAGCTTCAACTTGAATTTGCATATGAACAATTGATAGACTGTCACAGTTGGCCCCTGGCCTTGTTCTGACTGATGATACTGAGCTTTACCATCATTTTTTCCACAGATGTAGTCAATTTGATTCCTGCATATTCCATCTGGAGAGAGTCACTTGTATAGTCAGCATTGTTTCTATTGCCAAGGCCATATTTTCCAACTACCAAGCTTTTTTCTTTGTTTCCAACTTTTACATTCCAATCACCAGTAATTATCAATACATCCTGACCACATGTTGGACCAAGTTCAGACCGTAAACAGTGGCAAAAATCTTTAATTTCTTCATCTTTGGCTTTAGTGGTTGGGGCTTAAATTTGGATAACAGTCATGCTAACTGTTATGACTTGTAGGCTAATTGTTATGACTTGTAGGTTGTTCTTTAAGACACATCTTGAAAAGTTCTTTTTGAGGATAACTGCAATATCATTGATCTTTAAGTTGTCACTCCCAGCATAGTAGACTATAGGACTGTATGATTTAAAATATTTGGCACCAGTCCATTTTAGCTCACCAGTGCTTAGGATATTAATGTTTATGCATTCCATTTCATTTCTACAATCTCCAATTTTCCTAGATTTATGCTTCTTACATTTTAGCTTCTGATTATTATTATTAATTATTATTACAGCTGTTTCTTCTTCATTTGCATATCAGCAAATGAAGGTAATGTGCAAAGACCTAAAGATAGGAAAACCAGAAGGGAAGAACAGACTCATCACTTCTCATGCTGAAGGAACTAAAGAAAAATAAGTACCCTTGTGTTGCAATACTGAAAGATTCTATGGGGGAAATATTATATGGAAACAATGATACTTGAAGAAGTCAAAGCCTCTGTGAAGGCAGTGGTTTAGAACAAAGCTGCAGGAACTGACAGAATGTCAACTGAGATGTTTCAGCAATTGATGTAGCATTGGAAGTGTTTACTTGTCTGTGCCAAGAAATTTGGGAGATAGCTACCTGGCCAAACAACTGGAACAGCTATATACTTATGCCTGTTTCCAAGAGGGGTGATCCAATCAAATGTAGAAATTATCCATCAGTATCACTAGTATCACACACAAGCTAAATTTTGCTGAGGATCACTCAAAAGCAGGTGCAGCAGTACGTTGACAGCACACTACCAGAAATTCAAGCTGGATTTAGAAGAGGACGTGGAACCAAGATATCACTGCTGATGTCAGACGGATCTTGGCTGAGCGGAAAGAATACCAGAAAGATGTTTACCTGTGTGTTTATTTATTGACTATACTAAGACATTTGACTAGGTGGTTCACAACAGATTATAAATAACTTTGCAAAGAATGAGAATTTTCAGAACACTTAATTGTGTTTGTAAGGGATCTATAAGCCCAAGTGCCGTCGAGTCAAGGCAGTCATTTGACGAGAATAAAGGAACCCCACATGGTTTAAAGTCAAGAAATGTGTGTGTCACTGTATGTTTCAGTATGTATGCCGAACTGGACTATATTAAGAAGAACAAGACATCAGAATTGGAGGAAGACTCATTAACAACCTGTCTTACGCAGATGACATAGCTTTGCTCACTGAAAGAGGACTTGAGGAACTTGCTGTTGATGATCAAAGACCTCAACCTTCAGTATAGATTACACCTCAACATCAAGAAAGCAAAAATCCTCACAAGTGGACCAATGAGCAATATCATGACTATAAACAGAAAAGATTGAGATTAGCAAAGATTAAATTTTATTTTGACCCGTAATCAACACCTGTGGAAGCAACATCAATAAATAAAAAGACACACTGTATTGGACAAATTGACTCCCAAAGACCTCTTTCAAAGGATTGAAAACAAACACAGCACCCTCAGGACTAAGTTGCACCTGACCCAAGCCGTAGTGTTTTCCTTTACTTCATGTGGATGTGAAAGCTGAGCAGGGAGTAAGTAAGGCTGAAGAAGAATTCACGCATTTGAACTGCGGTGTTGGAGAAGAATACTGAGTATAACACAGACTTCCAAAAGAATGAACAAATCAGTCTTGGAAGAAGTACAGTCAGAATACTCTTTGAATCTAAGATGGCAAGACTGCATGTCTTAGTCTTCTAGTACTGCTCCGACAGGAAAACCATGGTGGGTGGCTTTAATAAAAAAAAGTGCATCCTTACACAGCCCAGTGGGCTAAAATCCAAATTCAGCGTGCCCACTCCAGGCGAAGGCTTTCTCTCTTGATTAACTCGGGAGGAAGATCCTTGTGTTCTATCAGTCTTTCTTTCGTCTGAAAGTACTTTGGTACAGGAACCTCAGGTCTGAAAGACACGCTGTGCTCCAGGTGCTGCTTTCTTGGTAACATGAGGTTTCCAGCTCTCTGCTTGCTTCCTTTTCCTTTTAGGGGAACACAAAATTCAGTCTACAACACTATGTTTCACACAATTTGGACATGTTATCAGAAGGTATCAGACCCTGCAGAAAGGCATTATGTTTAGTAGCGAGTTAGTGAAAAAGTGGAAGATCCTCAAGGAGATCTTTCAACACAGTAGTAGCAACAGTTGGCTGTAGCATAGCAACAACTGGGAGCATGGTTTATGGCAAGGCAATGTTCTGTTCGTTGTGCATTGGGTCTGTATAAATGGGAATTGACTCGAGTGCATGTAACAACAGCAACAACGTGTGCATTTTATTATTATGAAGTATCTCCACTCTTTGTAAGACTTTTGCTTTAAATTCTGCTGTATCTGTTATTTGGTATTATTGTATCAGTTTTATTTTGGCTAGCATTGCCAATACATAAGGATGTTATTTTTGTTCTCTTTTCATGTCTTCTTATTCCAAATATTTTGATTACTTGGTTTTATATATATTCATATTGTGATAGATGAATGATTGGTAAAATATTTAGATTTACAGTTGATATATTGTTTTGTTTCCTCTTTTCTTTGATTTTCCCAGGTTCTCTTTCTTCTCTTTTGCTGCA
This sequence comes from Heterohyrax brucei, assembly GCA_028571685.1. Classification (NCBI taxonomy): domain Eukaryota; kingdom Metazoa; phylum Chordata; class Mammalia; order Hyracoidea; family Procaviidae; genus Heterohyrax; species Heterohyrax brucei. The sequence goes on from CM053158.1 coordinate 84,842,811, forward strand.
ATGACAAGGTTGTTCAGCTGTTTTCAAAACCTATTGTGTGTGCCTTGGTTGTATGGATTTGTCAGGGTCTTCATATTCTTTTTCTGAATAGCTCAATATTTTAAGTACATAACTGCTGTGTAATGATTCTTTACTTCTCTGTATTGCTTTTCTTTATTATTGCTTGCATATGCTTTTTGTAACAAAGTCAGTGAACTTGAATTGGTCTTTGCCACACAGCAGCATGCAGAGCCTACTTTTAGCATATGAGTTTTCTGAATTTGTGTGTACATCCTAAACTCCAGATTTTTCTAACAAGCATAAGGCTATTAAGCATCTCTGCCTTCCTTCAGACAAACTCACCTACTGTTTTATTTCTCTGTATAATTTTAGTTTCAAGTAAAAAAAATTCAAGACAAATTAGTTTTCTTAATCAAATTTACATGCATATTTTACCTCTGTTTTGTTCACAATTTCTTCTTGCATTCTGTTTCTTGCATCTGGATATATTTCTTTGTTGTTGAAGCAAATTCTTCAGGATTTCTTTAGGTAAAGACTGTGGTTGAAATAATCATTGCTCATTTACATATTAAAAATGTCTCCCTCGTGCCTTTACACTTGGATGATAGTTTAGTAATACATAAATATAGTTTGGTAGTAACTTTCCCCAGCACTTTGAAGCAATCACTTCATTGTCTTCTAGTTTCTATTTTGCTAAGGATTTACCTACTCTCCACATAGTTACTAGCTGATTTGCTTTTCTCCAAGGAACACTTTCAAGATTTTTCTTCTTGACCATGATGTTCAACAATTCCACTATGTTGGTTAGATGTACAGTTATTTACTTATATCTTTCTTGGCTTTCAATTGTTCACTTACATTTATAAGGGTTCAGTGTTTCTTAAGTCGGAAATTTCTTAGTTATTATCTCTCAAACATTGGCAATATCCCTTTTGGAAATTTTGTGGGAGGAAAGTCTGCTAAAGTTATCTTTCTTTATCTTTTGGTAGGTCGGTTACTCAGTACTGTTTGAATGCATTAATCTCCTCTTCAGTTTTTTCAGTCTGATATTAAACCCATTTATTCACTTTTTTATTTTGTGTATATTGATGTCTAATTTCAACGACTTTTTTTGTTTGTTTCTAAGATTTTTCCTCAATAGCTCTTTATAGCGACATGTTCTTGATTCGTAACTATCTGTATTTGTAATAAAATCCTTTGTCTTTCCTCTTAGCATGTTACATTTCATGTATTTTAAGATCTTAAATAATGTACTTCTTTGTCATCAGAAGTAACATCTCCTGCTTAATAGCTATCTTTTATTATTATATTTTTCTTCTTGAATTCTTTGAAATTTTAGCGTTTTCCTTCAAGGGGCATTTCTAGTTGGTTTGATGATTTTGCTTGTTTTGACACCTCCTTTCTCATATCTTCGTGTCTGACAGTTTCATCATTGTCTTCACCTGCTTTGATCTCTCACTGATAACCAGATCTCTCAGAATGCACGGGTATTACACATGTGTTAACAAACTATTTGAGGCTTAGCTTAGCTCTGAAAGACCTGTGTTTGTGCTTCCTTGGACTTTGAGGCCAAAAATTGATACAAGCCTCAGTTTTGAGCATGGCAGCAGCTACTTTTGTCTCTGACTGTGGTAGCCCTGGCTTGGCTCCCTGTTCCATAAACTGATCCTGGCTTTGTTCTCCCACCATTTATTTCAATTCTCAGGAGTTGAATTCATGGCCACTTCTTCCTGTTTCTAATGGTAGAACACAATAAGCTTGTGATTTAAGCCACACTTATTTCTGTGTCTTTATATATATATATATATATATTAGAGATTTTTATTGTAGCCACATGTTTTTATATGTGATATATGTGTATCTTGCTGTGTTCTTGGAGGAAGGGCCAGTACAAATATTCCACATAAACTGCGAGTGCCAACTTGGTAAATAAACTACCTCATTTTGGGTGGCTTACATGAATGAAGGCCATTAGAAGTAGTTACAAATCTAAACACAAGCTTTACATCCAAGCAGCAAGACATCAGTCCTTCTGTTAAAATTACAGGTCTAAGCGTCAAATATTCAACCACAAGGATCATCAATGAGATTTAATTTTGTAGTATTGTTTTCTTTACCCGTTTACATCCCAGTGTCTGAAATTTCAGGAAGAATTTCATTTATTTGATAGATATACATTTGGCCTGCTAAAATACAACATCTTGGGTTCCATATGACTTTAAGTCCTAGGAACCATTTATGTCCTCCATTTTACTGTGAATCAGTTTGTCAGATTCTTTCCTGAGACTAAGATTTGGTTAGAAGGGCATTAAGAATATGACCTGTCTGGCTGTTATTGTTAAAGTTCTAACCCCTGTATCTATGAATGTAACATTATTTGAGAAAATAGGGTCTTTCTTTGATGACATTATCAGTTGAATAGTAGAGTAGGGTGGATCTTAGTCCTAATTCCTCCTGACTAGTGTTTTACAAGAGAGTAGAACAGAGAGAGATAGAGTCACAACTAACAGGGGTGGAGAGCACCTGAGGACCTAGCTATCCAACTACCAGCCAGGGAGCACCAAGGAACTGCTGTGGCTAACAGAAGCTGAAAGAGATAAGGAAGAATCTTTTCCGACAGCCAACAGAGAGCAAGCCTATTCCTGAAGACCCCCTGAATTTAGACTTAGAGCCTTCATAACTGTGAAGTGATAAATTCCTGTCCTTCAAAGTGTTCCTGCTATCTCAGTTACCTATTGCTGCTAGGACAGAAATACACGTAGACAACTTTAACAAACAGAAATTTATTTTCTCACATTTTAGAAGGCGAGTAGTCCAAATTCAGGATGCTGGCTATAAAGGAAGGCTTTCTGTCTCACGGAGGGTGCTCCTTGCTTGATCTGCTTTTTTGTATCTCAATAGAGATTGACTTAAGACACACTAGACACTAACACTGCCTCATTAATATAACAAAGAAAACCCCTTCCCAATGGGTTTACAACCACTATTGAGGTTAGGGTTTATAAGGCATATTTTGAAGGGGCACAGTTCAATCTATAACACTACCTCTTGTCATCTTGTGCAGGAGCTGTAGGAAACAAAGGCACTACATGCAGACTTGGGTAAGAAATTCTGCTGTGCTTGAAAGAATGCTGGCCTAGTTTACAAGTAGAAAGTATCACCACTTACAGATGTGTCATTTTGGACAGATATTTAAGTTCTGTGAAGTGTAGTTTCTGAATGGGATCTTTATAAAGTCTACATGGGGTTACTTATACAATGGCCTTGAGAATATAATAAGTACTCAAATATGTTAGTTGAAAGACAGATAAAATAAAGGTAGAAACTGATGCTTCAAAACTGAAAACTGATGGCCTTAAAGGCAGTTCCAACTCGTGGTGACCTATAGGGATTATAGACTAGTACTGCCCACAGGGCTTTCTTGTCTATAATCTTTATATAAGCAGATCTCCAGTTTTTTTCTTCTATGGAGCCAAAAGAAGTTTCTAAAATCAATTAATGGTTTTGCCCAGTTTGTCACAAACTCCATAAATCTAATGTATATAAATAATTTAGAATCTATTCATTGTAAAATTAGGCATCTGATCATTAATTTTACAGAAATACGGCAAGTGTGCAGATTTCATAATCTTGGCTTCACAGAAAAACCTTCAACTTGAATTGGCTAGTGCTAATACTGATTCATCACCGAAGTAAGAGATACTAAATAAATTCATTGTCACAACATATTCGTTATTTTCACTGATAATTAATTTTAAGTGGAGACGCTGTAAGCTAGCACTTCTGCAAACAACTAACAAATCACTTTGTCAAATGGTTAAGCAGGTGACAAAGGGCACCTTGTTTGTTGTTGATTAAAGGTGTTTGTTTTTATGAGTCCTAAAATAATTATGCCCACGATTTTCCCATTGAACTAAACTTCAAGTTATACCTATAGCTATTGCTAAACCCACAAATTAGCCCTAAAACCATACTACTCTCCAAAGCTAATCACAATTGTCATGTTACCAAAATTGAGCCCAAAGGATAATGTTAACTATGTGTTACAGTTCTTTGCCGTTTTCAAGGCACTTTTGTAGGCTTTATATGATTTGAGCCTCACAGTGAAACAACAGCAGAGATAAAGAAACTGAGATTAAGTGAAGTGATTTTCTCAAGTAATTTAGTACTCCTTCAATGAGACTTTAGTTGCCAGAATTTCCACTGCCTAGCACCACGTCATCTATACTAAGGGTATTTAAAATTTTAATGTAGGTTATTAAAGTAAGATTTGTTGAGACAAATGTTATACAATATATTCAAAATAGTATTCCCAAAATCACTTAGAAGATTCATGTTACAGACTATAAGTAAAATGTATGCTTTGGGCATGTGATGGCAGTAAAGGAGTTCTAAATTTCTGTTTCTTCAAAAATTGTATTAAACTTTGTTTTTTAGCTTTCTAGCACTTGAAAACTTGTTAAACAACTCCAAACTTAAAGTAAAAGCAATTTTTAAAAAGAATCTTGTACAATGCCACTCAAGCACCGAGAAAGGAAAGACTTCTCCTTATTCTTGGTTCAGTGTAACAGGTCCTGATGTGTTCAAAATCATCTTGTGAGACATTAGATACTTAGCTCAAATTACTATAGCACAAGATTGTACATGGGGCTTCCGTTTATAACAAAGCGAAATTCCGTTTGCTAAGATATTGTACTTCTCAGTTAGCATGTTTTAAATATATTTTAGTCGTGTTAGTCATCCAGTGCTGCTGTAGCAGAATACCACAAGTGAATGGTTTTAACAAAAAAGGCATGTTCTCTCACAGTCCAGTAGGCTTTATGTTGGAATTCAGGGTACGGGCTCCAGGTGAATGTGCTGTCTCTGTCAGCTCTGAAGTAAGGTCCTTGTGTTGCTTAAGTTTTTCATTGGTCTGGGAACATTTCAACACAGGAACCTCAAATCTAAGGTGTTGTCTTCTCCCAGTGTTCCTTTCATAGTGGTACGAGGTCCCCAACTCTTTTCTTGCTTCCTTGACTTTGTGTCTCTTGTAGGATAAAAGGTGGTGCAAACCATGTTCCAGGGAAACTCCCTTAGGAAGGGTGTTACTGGCTCACCCTAATTCTCTTTAACATGATCCAGCCAAGTGCCGTCGAGTCGGATCCGACTCATGGTGACCCTAGGGGCCAGGGTAGAACTGACCCCAATCCAGTCTTGCCCTATTAACCACAGGCAGAGATTAGGATTTAAAATATAGGAAAAACACAAAATGGAGAACAATCCCACAGTACTGGGAATTATGGCCCAGCAAAATCACCACACACATTTTTGGGCGGACACAGTTCAATCCATGACAGTCCTTTTAAGCTACAGGTCTATTACAATATCTGTATTTTAGTTTACATTTTAAGTATTCATTGGATTTCTAAAATTATTATTTTTTAAATGTTGCTACTGATACTGAAAAAAAGAACAGAAATACTCTGTCTTTATTACCTTTTCTGTATTTCTGGAGTCACCTACTCTTGACTTACTCACCTGCTTCCCTCCAATTTGGAAATTTTAACTTAATTGCAATCCTATATGTCGGTAGCAATCTAAGGACAACTTGCCTGGTACATTCTATTAAGGATAAAGTTCCTTTTAGGCATTTCCTTCCCAAATAAGGAGATTTTGACCATATTAAAAATTTGCTAGGGCAAATGATCTTCCTCTACAATTAGTTTATTAAAGATTTTGATAAATTCTTCTGCTGCCTTTGCTTCAGGAATTGCAGCCTCACCACTCAATTTCATATTACACGGTAATATTTGAAGAGCTAGAACCACCCAGCGTTGACTCTAAATTGAGCAGATAGTACAATCCTGTTTATCTTTAAGCTTTTGGAACATACTTCATGGCTTAGCAGAGACTGTCAACATGCTGAGTGAGATTCAGTTCTCTGTTTGGTCTCAATCTGGTCCTTAATTCAAGCCATTTGCAATTTCTCCATATCTGATACGGCTCCCTGTCACAGTTTCCCTGGCCTTGTTGATTTTATTAGAGCCAATCTTTTAACAGCTTGGAGAATTTTTTTTATTTGTTTTTGAGGGTGGTCATGATTGTTGGTCTGATGACCTTCATGACTGTCAAAAGGTTTTTCAGCATCCCAGATAGTAGTCACCTCGATGCAAATAAAATGAAGACCAAAAATAATTAATTTGCCTAATTTTGCACAAAAGTTAGTCTAACATTTATTGAAGTCTTAAAATGTGCTTGCACAATACTATGTATCTGATATACATCCGCATTTAATCCCAAAAGAACACTGAGAGGCAAATAATATTACTGTAATCATTAATGGCCATTTTACAAATGCAGAAATTGAGATTCAGAAGGATGAGGTAATTTTCCCAGAATCCCACAGGAAACAGACTGTAGATAAGGAAGCTAAACTGATATTTGACTGATGCTTAACCACAATATTTATTCTAGACTGTGTTAACATGTTCCGTTGATTACTACAACATACTAAACATTATTTTTACAATGTAACACATGGGTTTATCTTTTAAATATATCCCATTGCTGAAATGTGAAAAGTCAAAGTAACCTGCTTCTACTGTTTTATATAATAAGGAAGAGCAAGTAGCCCTAATTACAGTCTTGTTTTAATTCACCATCCTTCCTACACACATACTCGGATGAGTACCTTGGATATCCACACATATTCAACCACACACTATCTCTTATTCTTTCCCGCCTTGCAATGTGTTAGTCTCTTTACAGAATATTTAACCTCTTTTCCTTTTAATTTTAGTATCTTTAACTTCAACTTCTGACTCCTATGTATTGTAGAGATTGAATTGTGTCCTCAGAAAAGGTCTGTTGAAGAAGCTGGGGAAAAAAATCACACAATGAAAAAAAATACACTTTACTATTTATTTGGTAACAGGTTTCCATTTAATAATTTCTTCAAATAATAGTGAGGCTGGTTACATTCTTCAGTTTGTGTCAACATTCTCATTATTTCCATTCTAGCTTTTCCACTCTCATTAATTTAGTCTCAGTGTCCCCTCCTCTAAACCTCTCATTTGTGTTTGAGAGTAATGCTTGTCCATTTGTTCTCAGATGGATTTTTTCTTTTAATACAGTACAATTCTCAAGGGTGAAATTCATTACTTTTTGAACTAATCTGCTATTTAGTTAAAAGATGCTTTCTGGAGATAGTTTCTGGTCAAAGTTTAAAAACTATCTTAGGACCATTATCTCAGGGACTTCTAAACCTTCCCTGAGTTTAGTAAGTCTGAATTCTTTGAGAATTGTAGTTCTGTTGCACTTTTTTTTTTTCCCATTTCTCTCAGGATCCAGGAATATTACAGAATGTATCCTGAAATGCAGTGCTGTCAGTGATAGGATAATAGCCATACCCTAAAAGAAGTTAAGATGTCTGTTATCCAAATTTATACACCAACCACTAATGCCAGTGATAAAAAAATTGAAGATTTCAACAAATTTCTTCAGTCTGAGGTTGGTCAAACATGCAATCCAGATGCACTGATGATTACCTATGATTCAGATGTGAAAGTTGGAAACAAAATAAGGATCAGTAGTTGGGAAAATTCAGCTATCCAGGGATAGAAATGATTCTGGAGATTGCACAATAGAACTTTGCAAGACCAATGATTTATTCATTAGAAATATCTTTTTCAACAATAAATGGCAACTATACACATGGACAACACTAAATGGAACATGTAGGAATCAAACCGCATCTGTCAAAAGAGACTATAGAGAAGCTCAGTATATCATAAGTCAGAATGAAGTCAGGGACAAACTGTGAAATAGACCATTACTTGCTCACGTGCAAGCTCGAGACGAAGTTGAAAAAAATTATAACAAGCCTTGGCAGCCAGAGTATGACCCTAGTATATCTATTTAAATTCAGAGACTAATTCAAGAAGAGATTGGATACATTGAACATTCATGATCAAAGACTAGATGAATCACGGAATGATATCAAAGAAATCATGCATGAAGAAACTAAAAGGACACAAAAAAAAGACAGGAAAAAAAAGAACAAAATGAACATCAGAAGAGACTTTGAAACTTACTCTTGAATAAAGAGTAGCTGAAGCCAGGGAAAGAAATGACGAAGTGTAAGGGCTGAAGAGAAGACTTCAGAGGGTAACTTGAGAAGACGAAGTAAGTGTAACGAAATATGCAAAGATCTGGAGTTAGAAAACCAAAAACGGAAGAGCAAGCTTGGTACTTCTCAAGTCGAAAAAACTGAAGAAAAAGTTCAAGCCTTGAGTTGTTCTCGTACCGTCCAAATTCAGGGTGCGAGATCCAGGGGAATGCACCCTCTCCCGGTCAGCTCTTGAGGAAGGTCACTGTGTTACTTCAGTCTTTCTTTGGCCTGAAAGCATCTCAGCACAGTAACCTTAAGTCTGAAAAACACGCTGTGCTCCCAGTGTTGCTTTCTTGATAGTGCAAGGTCTCCAACTCTCTGTTTGCTTTGGTTTCCTTTTTTTTTTTTAACTGTGATTAAGTGAAAGTCTACAATTCAAATTAATTTTTCATGCTCGCCTATATGCAGCTCCTTCTGGCAGCACATTTCTCTTTTTCATTCTGTACTTGTCATATCCTCTTAACAATCTCCTGTCCCCCTCATCTCCATCTTCTTCTCTCCCATTTAGAAAGAGACAGTAAGAAAGCCTCCTACAAATACAGAGAGCTATAAAGTATACACACCATGTGGTTGCACTATGTCTCCGAGTCCAGTAATTTTTGTCTGAAGAGTTGAGTTCAGTAGTGTTTTCTGGCCAGAGGCAGCAACAGGTCTAGGAGCCATGCCCCCAGGGTATCCCCTGGGCCAGCAGACCACCAGTTGTGGTCTTTTAGCAGAGTTCTTGAGCTGTACCTCCCTTTTTCTCATGTTGTTACAGGGATTCAACACTGTATGCCCCGTTACAGCTGACTTTGGTGGTGGTTGCTTCCTTTCCTTTTATCTCATATAGGATAAAAGGTGGTGCAAGCCACACTCCAGGGAAAGTCGCTCAGTAAGGGTGTTGTAGTTCCACTCTGATCCTCTTCTAACATCATCTTATCTATTAACCATAGGCAGAGATTAGGATTTATAGCATAGGAAAATCACAAAATGGAGGGCAATCACACAATACTGGGAATCATGGCCTAGTCAAATTGTTATACACGTTTTGGGGAAGACACAATTCAATCCATGACAGATGTTTACATGCTTGCAAAGGTAATCAAATGTTTCAGTATGGGTATGTGAGAGGCAGTGTATTTGTGAACACTGTGTATTCTTTGTGTGTTCTCCATGTGAGGCATGATGCTCTTAGTTTATCTACCATTTTCAAAGAGTTAGTCAAGGTCACGCAACAAGAAAGTGGTAAAGCAGGGTCTATCATTGCTGCAAAAAGCAGAACTGACAAGAAAACTGGATTCAACAGAGAAAACTTTATTTACAAATCAAATGAAAAGAAAAAGAAAAACTAAATACAGAAAAAGAAAAATACACAACTTGCTATCAAAAAGATAGCTAAACCAGCCAGCCATTATCAAAAAGATAGCATATTTCAAAAGAATTCTTAATCAAGGGAAGCCACTATACTCCCTTCCATCTAGTCACTTCTTTTGATTCATGTCCACAACTACCTCTGCCTTGCCCAGTATTTTAGGAATTGTCTAAAATTCCATGACGTTCACAAGGCATGCCAAGACTCTCAGTCAGAACTCATTTTCTCTTCTCTGTCCTTACATTGCACTGTGCGTCTTCGAATAAAGTGATTTGCACATGTGTCTCCTTCTCACTAGACTGAAGGCAATAGGGCTCACTTATGTCCAAGGCTCCATCATACCAAGGTTAGAGTGAGGACCCAGTGAAGGCATAGTGAGGTGAAATCAGCTAAAATGAACTGTGAAATAAATACTAAAGTGATGACCAGATAATCAGGATCTCATGAGAAAAAAAAAAAAGCAATCTGAAATTAAAAAGGAATTAAAACAAAATTTTGGGGGTGGAGCCAAGCTGGCAGACTAGGAATATGTCTCCTCAATTCCTTCTAAAAACTAAGGCCTGGACTGGTAAATGAACGGAGCACTCTGGACACCTACAGATCCCTAGGATACAGCACAGGATTATCATGTTGGACTATGTGTCACTAAACTGAAAACGTCCTTCTTCTGGCACAAGCCAGTGCTTCCTGAACCCCACTCCTACTGACTTTATGCGTAAGTGGACTGCAGATATGTGTGCTTTTGTTGTTGCTGTTATTATCCAGGAGGTGGGGGATGGCCTTGAGCCAGCAAATACACTGAACTGCAGTAATAAACAGCGTGCAAAGCATCAGAGAGACAGTGCATGGGATAGTCACATATTGAGAGCCTGGCTGCTGACTGAGGGCACCACTGACTCTCCAGCCTCTCTTTTTTGAGCTCTGCCTTAGATTCTGTTGTTCCACAATGGAAATGGCAGCTTGGATGGGACACCATGCTGGTCAGCTGGGAGGTACAGTAACTCAACCAGAGGCCTCAGCATGGGCTAGTTCATAAGCTGAGAGGCATTGCCAATCAGGAAAGTGCTTTCCCAGCAAAAAGGCTGTGTTTAGCACAGTGTTATCCTATGGGTAGGACCCAGCTGAGGATGGCAGCAAGGCTGTAACCCCTCTGTACTTTGAACTACGTCAGGGCATCTGGGGACAGCCTCAGAGGTGCTTCCATAGTCAATAGGAAGGCAGCACCTGCCACCTGATGGGCTGACTGATTTTGGCAGCTGTCGGAAAGCTCCCAGCTTTTTGAAATTAGACTATCTGGAGAAATAACTGCTGAGTGGCCCAGTAGCATCTCTTCCAGCTTCACTGACCCACATCACAGTGTCAGTTGATGGCCACCCAGTGACTCCATAAGCAGGAAGCTGTATTTGTCAGTCAAGAGGCAGAGCCTGCCACCCTAGAGGGTCAACTGGGGCCACTCACTAGAGTACACAGATGCAAATGGTGACCAAATTCCTTCTCAGAACTATGCCTCAGCTCCTGTTGAGGTAACACCAGAGAAACTAAACAGCTTCTATATGGCCTGAATGCAACAAACCATCATTAACCATTTAAAGAAACAGCCCACAATGTCTCCAGAAAACTCCCAAAATGAAGAATCAGAAAAGTTCCCAGATGAAGAAGCCTTTCTGCAAATACCAGAGGTTGAGTACAAAAGAATTGTATAGAAAGCCCTCCTAAAGAGTAAACACAATACAGCAGAGCAACATGAAAAATTAAGCAACTTATTTGAACTGATGGAAAAACAAGGATCTGAAATCCAGCAGATCAATAACAAAATTACACAATTAGACAATTCAACTCAAAACCAAAAGAGCAGAACTGAGGAGACGCAAGTCACACTTAGTTATCTTGAGGATAGAGCAACTGACACAAGCATTTATGAGGAGAAATCATACGAAGAAGCACTAAGAAACACTTGGGACTCTATTAAGGGGAATGCCCTATGATTAATTGGAGTTCCTGAACAGGAAGAGACAGTTGAAAACACAGAGAATATTGTTGTTGAGTTGCTTTCAGAAAACTTCCCTGAAATTATGAAAGAAAAGATGACAGATATTCAAGACATGTATCAAATGTCACAAAAACTAGATCCCAAAAGAAAGATGAGAAGACATACTCAAAACATAAACAGATTCTCTTAAAGGCAGCAAGGCTCAAAGAAAAGCTGATATTTAGAGGGAAACCTGTAGGCTTTTGTCTGACTTCTCAACAGAAACAATATTGTCAAGAAGGCAGTGGCATGACATATTCAAAGCCTTGAGGGAGAAAAACATCCAACCAAGAATTTTATGTCCTGCAGAACTGTTTCTCACATATGAAGATGAAACTAAGACACTCACACATAAACAGAAACTTAGAGACTTTGTAAAAACCAAACCAAAACTACAAGAAATACTATAAGATACTACAAAATATTAACAAGAAAAGGATAAATAATCCAACTAAGCAATGGGTGAAGGAGCTAGACAGACATTTCTCTAAAGAGGATATTCAGGCAGCTGAACAACACATGCAAAATTGCTCATGATCATTAGCTATTAAAGAAATTCAAATCAAAACTACAATGAGATATCATCTCACCCCAACAAAGTTGACCATGATCCAAAAAAACACAAAACAACAAATGCTGGAGAGGCTATGGAGAAATCAGAACTCTCCTACACTGCTGGTGGGATTACAAAATAGTACAACCTCTTTGGAAAATAATCTGTTGCTTCCTTAAAAAGCTGAAGGTAGATATATCATTTGATCCTGTAATTTCACTGCTTGGAATTTATCCTTTAGAAACAAAGGTTGTCACACGAACAGGCACATGTACATGAATGTTTGTTGCAGCACAGTCCACAATAGCAAAAAGTTGGAATCAACCCCAATGCCTATCAACAGATGAATGGATAAGCAAACTATGGCACATATACTCAATGGAACACTATGCTATGAGAAAAATAAAATGACAATTTTAGAAGACAGCTCATAACATGATCTCATTTGGAAGAGAGCATGCTGAGTGAAATCAATCAGTGTCAAAAGGACAAATTTTGAATGAGAGCCCTGTTATAAGGACTTACTAAGAGAATTATTCATAGAAGAAAATGACTGTGTTGGCTACATGGATAGGTGGGGGCTGAGAGTTTATCATAGATGAGATAATTAATAGCTGTTAGAAATTTTATTCTTTTATTGTAATTAATAAAAAATTAAAAAGTTGAAAACATAGAAAAAAAGAAATACAGAAAGAAGCTCTTTCTTGGAAAAACAAAACCATTAAATGTATGTCTAAAGAGGCAATGCACAATTCAGCATCCAGAAATCTACTCAGTTAGGGAAGTGAGGGAAGGGAACCAGTGATCATATCACGAAAACTGTGACACCATCATACTTAAAAGAGGGATGTACTACAGTAGTTATAGTCCTCTCAGATGGAGAGGAAGTTAAAAAGATATGCAGAAGTTAAAATTGGGATTAAACTTAGAATATTAAGGGTGATCACAGGGGTAGCTGCAAAGGACAATAACAATGCAACATATCAAAATGAGAAACATAATACAGGAGTCTCAACAAACACAAAACCTACACTGAAATGGATGAAAAGTCAACCCATAAAGAAGATAAAGAAGACTGGCCCAGAACAGAATATTAAGAGCAGCATAGAAAACATCAACACAAAAATAAATACATCAAAATGACAGTACTAAACACATACCTTTCAATAATTACACTGAATGTAAACTAACTTGAATGCTCCAATAAAGAAACAATGATTGATATCCTGGGTCAAAAGACATGGCTCATCTAAGTATTGCTTACAAGAAACACAACTGGGACTTAAAGATATGAACACACTGAAAATTAAAGGATGGAATAATATATGCCAAGCTAACAATACACAAAGAAGAGCAAGTATGGCAATAATAATCATGGAAAAAATAGATTTTAATGTAAAAGCCACCATCATGAACAAGGATGGTCACTATTTATTGCTGAAAGCTTCAATAGACAAACAGAACATAACAATATTAAATATTTAAGCACCGAATACCAGAACATCTAAATATATCAAACAAACACTAACTAACTGAAAAGTGAGATAGATCACTCCACAATAATAGTTGGAGACTTCAACACTGCACTTTCAGTAATGGACAGATCATCTAGAAAAAAGCTCAGTAAGATACAGAAGATCTTATTGTGACAATTAATCAACTAGACCTCCTAAACATATACAGAACTTTTTATCCATCAACACACAAATACACCTTCTTCTCCAATGCACATGGAACATTTTCCAGACTAGACCATGTATTAGGACATACAGCAAATCTCAGCAAAATCCAAACCATCAAATTATTGCAAAGTATCTTCTCAGACAACAAAGCCATAAAAGTCAAAATCAATAACAGAAACACATAGACAGAAATTTGAACTTACAGAAACTGAACAACACCTTGCTCAAAAAGCCATGGGTTATAGAAGAAATCAAGGACAAAATAAAGAAATTTATGGAGTCAAGTGAGAATGAAAACACACCCTACCAGAACCTATGGGATACAGAAAAAGCAGTGCTCAGAGGTCAACTTATCTCTATAAATGCACACATTTGGAATGAAGAAAGGATTCAAACCAAAGAACTAACATTACAACTTGAACAAATAAAAAGATAGCAACAGAGGAACCCCTCAGACACCAAAAGAAAACATAACAAAAATTAGAACAGTACTAAATGAATTAGAGAATAGAAGAACAATTGAAAAAACTAAGAAAACCAAAACATGGCTCTTTGAAAAGATCAACAAAATTGATAAACCATTGCTAAACTTACAAAAGAAAAACACAAGAGATAACCCCAATAAGAAATGAGATGCGATGTCATAAGAGACCCAACTGAGATCAAAAGTACCATAACAGAATACTACGAAAGACAGTACTTTAACAGATTTGGAAACCTAGAGTAAATGGACAAATTTCTAGATTCATACCACCTACCAAAATTATCACAAGGAGAAGTAGAACAACGTAACGAAGCCATCGCAAAGGAAGAGATTGAAAAGTCAATAAGAAACTACCAACCAAACAAAGTCCTGGCCTTTAGGCCCAGATGGCTTCACTGGAGAATTCTACCAAACTTTCAGAGAAGAATTAAATCCAATTCTACTGAGACTGTTGCACAGCATACAAAAGGATAGCATACTCCCAAATTTATTCTATGAAGCCAACATAGCCCTGATCCCCAAACCGGTGAAAGATCCCACAAAAAAGGAAAATTCCATACCAATATCACTAGTGAACCTAGATGCAAAAATCTTCAACAAAATCACACACAGTGGAGTTCAACAACATATCAAAAAAAAAAAGATTCATCATGATCAAGCTGGATTCATACCAGGGATGCAAGTATGGTTCAGTATCAGAAAAACAGTTAATGTGATCAACCACATCAATAGCACAAAGGATAACAATCACCTGATTTTGTCAATTGATGCAGAAAAGGCATTTGACAAAGTCCAACATATTCATGCTAAAAACTCTCAGCAAAATAGAAATAGAAGGCAAATTCCTCAGCGTGATAAGGGGCATCTACTCAAAGCCAGGTGCCTACATCATGTTGAAAAAACTCCCCTTGAGAATGGGTACTAGACAAGAATGCCCACTCTCATCACTTCTGTTCAACATTGTACAAGAAGTTTTGGCCAGAGCAATTAGAGAAGACAAAGAAATAAAAGGCATCTGCATCAGCAAAAGAAGAAAAAAATCTCTATATTTTCAGCTGATATGATTGTATATGCAAAAAAAATCCTAAAGAATCCATCAGTGAACTACTAGAACTAATACAAGAGGTCAGCAAAGTTTTCAGGATATAAGATAAACATTAATCAATCTGTAGGATTCCTTTATACCAACAAAGAGATCATCAGACCAAATCGGTGCCATTTACCATAGCCCCCAAGAAAACAAAATACCTAAGAATAAATCTAACTAGAGAAATAAGAGACCTATACAAAGTTAACTACAAAATCTTATTGCAAGAAGCTAAGAGACTCCATAAATGGAGAAACCTACACTGCTCATGGATAGGAAGACTGTGAAAATGTCTATTTTACCCAAAGTGATCTACACATACACTGCAATCTCAATACAACTTCCAGTGACATTTTTTAATGAGATGGAGAAACAAATTACCAACTTTGTTTGGAAAGGGAAGAAATCTCAGATAAGCAAAGCACTACTGAAGAAGAGGAACACAGTAGGAGGCCTCACACTACCCAACCTGAGAAACTATTACACTGCCATAGTAGCCAAAACAGCCTGGTACTGGTGCAAAACGAGACATATAGACCAATAGAACAGAACTGAGGCTCTAGAGATGCTACCATCCTCTCAGGAACAGATGATACTTGACAAAGGCCCTAAGATTGTAAACTGGGGTAAAAATAGTCTCTTTAACAATGGTGCTGGCTAAAATGGTACTTGCAAAAAATTGAAACAAGACCCATATCTCACACCTTACACAGAAACTAACTCAAATTGGATCAAAGACCTAAATATCAAACCTAAAACCATAAAGATCATGAAAGAAAAAATAGGGTCAACAAAGGAAGCTTTAATACACAGCTTAGACAAAATCTGTCAAACAAAGCATGATCAACAGAAGAGAAAACAGATAAATGGGAACTAGCAAGAATCAAACACTTTTACTCATCCAAAGACTTTATCAAAAGAATTAAAAGAGCACCCACAGAATGGGAAAAAATATTTGGCAACTACATGTTGCACTGATATCTGATTATCATAATCTACAAGGTTCTGCAAAATATCAGCAGTGAAAAGGTAAATAATCCAATTAAGTGATGGGCAAACGAGATGGACAAGAGGACATCAAGGCAGCCAAAACACATGAGGAAATGCTCACTATCATTAACTATTAGAGAAAGCCAAATCAAAAGTACAATGAGGTACCATTGCACCCCAACAAGGTTGGCCATGATCCAAAAAACCAAAACAACAAATGCTGGAGAGGCCGTGGAGAAACTGAAACTCTCCTACACTGCTGGTGGGATTGCAAAATGGTACAACATCTTTCAAAAAAGATCTGGCATTTCCTTGAAACTCTGGAAATAGATACATCATTTGATCCAGTAATCCCACTGTTTGGAATAGATCCTGCAGAACCAAGGGCATCTACATGAACAGATGCATGCACACAAGTATTTATTGCAGCACAATCCACAATAGCAGAAAGATGGAATCAACTCAGATGCCCAACAACAGATGAATGGATAAACAAACTATGGTACATATACTCAGTGGAACACTGCAATAATAAAGAACAATGATGATTTTAGGAAGCATCTCATAAGCTGGTTTCAGTTGAAAGACATTATGCTGAGTGAAATTAGTCAGCAGCACAAGGACAAATCTTGTATAAGAGCTTTACTATAAGGACTTAAAAATAGACTTATGTACAGAAGAAAGGAAGAGATGGGAAGGAGAAAGAGCGCTGGTCACAGATTAGATAGTTGACAGAAATTTGGTTGGGTGAAAGCAGTGACAGTGCACAGTAGAGAGAAGATCAATTAACTGGACTTCAACACGAACTGAAAACTCTTCTGATCTTAACCCAACATTGCAAGGATAGAGAAGCAGGGGTGTGGGTCTGGGGACTGGGCTCTCAAGGGACATTAAGGCCAACTGGCATAACTAACATATTGCTAAGAGAGTCTTCTGCACCCCATTGGTGAGTGGTATCTGGGGTCTTAAAAGCTAGCAAGCTGTCATCTGAGGTACACCAAAATGTCCTCCAACTCATCCAGAAGAAATGCTCACCAAGAACAAGCAAGATATGAGGGAAAAAGAGCCCAAGAAACAGAAGGACCTATGTAAATGGAAGACTGTGTCAATTTATGACCAGAAGAAACAGATGGTGCCTGGCCACCACCAAGGACAGCCGTGATGGGGCATACAGTGTTGAGTTCCAGGGGCAACATGAGAAAAAGAGGGGTGCATCTCAAGAACTCCACTAAAAGACTGCAAGTGATGGTCTGGAGGGAGGCCTGGGGTTTTCCCTAGGAGCATGGCTCCTAGACCTGCTGCTGGCCCTGACCGGAAAACATTACTGTGGTCAGTTCTTCAGACAGGAATGGACTGGATTTGCGGACACAGTGTAACTATAAGGTGTGTGTACTTTATCGTTCTATGCATCTATAGGATGCAGTCCTACTGGCATCTTACCAGAATGAAGTAGAGAGTGTGGGGAGGCAGGGACAGGAGATTGTTAAGAGGATGTGTCATATGTAGAACAGAAAAGACAAATGTGCTGTCACTGGGTAAGGACAGCAGAAGGAGCTACAGACAGGAAGGCATGGAAATTTAATTGGGATTTTATGCTTTCACTCAATCGCAATAAAAAAAATTTTTTAAAGACACTCTGTACACTACAGTTGTGAGTGCTTAGTAGTGGCTGAGACTGAAACAAATATGAATTAAAGAGTTGGAGAATAAGATAGCAAAAGCTTAATTTATATGTTAACATTTGCCAGCCTGGCCTAAAATCTGGACCGAGTTCATCATTATATGGACACCCTGGTGGGGTAGTGGTTAAGTGCTGCGGTATGTATTGTGTATTCTTTGTGTTTTTAGTGTTCATACAATGTCACAGTTGTGTGTAGTAACCAGTTACATAAGGCTGCATTCATGAGAGAACGATGTAGCTAGAATCCCAGACACAGTCTTCTCAGTAGAAATTGTTAATGTGCTAGGGTAAATTAAAACCTATCATTCAGGAAGTCTAGTGAACTCATCAGGGGAACACTCAGTCTAGGAGCTGTATTTTCTCATTGTTAACGCCCTCTCCTCTGATGTGGTTTTCTTAACTCTTTGAAAGTAGTTTTTGACCTTGTCTGCAAATTCCTGATTCACTGTGCGCGCAAGCTCTCCCCTATTCCCACTTGCTGCTTGAGGTGCTTGGGGGGCAGAGGTTCTACAGATGGTCAATTCTAGGCTTAGATCACACATGGAAACCATCTCCACTCTCAGAGAAGATTTCTGGGAAGTCTTCTGATCTTCTTCACCAGAGTGAAAAACAGGAAGTGACACCTTTCGGATGTTTGCTTCTCACAGGAGGCCCTGTCCTAAGCTGACAGATGTCAAAGATGCAAAAGTGGTTAGATCTGGTGCTTGTGTACCTTCATTGCTACACATATTAACTTCATTAGCTTCATCAAAGTATCTAGCACTTTTTATGTTGAGATGATAAAGAGCAAACATAGTGGGAGAACAGTGCTTTTTTATCCCCCAGTAGAGGAAGAACTAATGGCAAGAAAAAGCATATCAATTTTAAAGGGAATGGAGCATGTTGTCTGGGACAGATCCACTTAGAAATAGCAGATGAGCAAATTATCTTAATAATCTAAACAAAAAGTGCTTTGGCTCTCTTTTGCAAATTTCCCCACCCTGCGTCTCTGGATTTGCTCGTGAGAATCACTTGACTGGAATGTCCTGCACAGCACCACAAGTGCATGTCGGCTAATCAGATAAGGTTCAAATCCCCTGTCCTCCATAAAGCTGTTCCTGCCACTTCTGACCCAGTTAACTCTTTCTTGTCCTGAATTCCTATGAAGTTCATCACATATCTTAGGGTGTGACTACCTCTGTCTTGTCCTATATTCTAATTACTTATATTTGTGTTTGTGTCTTTTCTTTTTCTTTTTGTCAGTACATCAGTGCCTTAACAATTATAAGTGTCTGTCTAACCTAATACCGCCAAACTGAGCATATTCAAATACAGAACATACAAGTTGCCCTATCTGTAATGACTTGACGTGAATTAAAAAAAAATTATCCAGCCATACAATGCCTGGTCTACTCTATTACCAATGCTTACAATTTTGAAGACTTACATGTAGCCCTTGGCAGTGCTACGGTTAAGAACTCAACAGCCAACAAAAAGGCTTACAGTTTGAATCTACCAGTCTCTCCTTAGAAATCCTATGGGGCAGTTGTATTACTGGGGTGTCTGAAGACCCTCAAAGGTCCTTGTCAGACTGGCAAGAAAGAATTACTTGGGGAGACCTGGCTGGCCCACTAAAGAAAAATTTACTAGAAAATGAAAGCACTTTGAAGTGGGGCAACAGCACACTATAGAGCACTCTGGCAGGTTGTGCCACTGACCAGGTTCTAAGTTGGGTTTTAAAGGCCATCTATGCCCATGTATAGCTGAGGACACAAATCAGCAGTGGCATTCTGAAGTATTTCAGTTCTTGGCATGTGACCACTTGTCCGTTGGTTGCTCAGGTATCCAGACTGCAAGATGGCTCCTTTCAGAGGAGCTTCTGGGACTGGTGGCAGGGCTTTTTACAGGATGTTGGGCATGGGCAGCTTCCTGCTCCCTTTGTCCAATTCCCTGGTCCTGATTGTGGCTCTCTGGTGTCTGCACTGGAGTACACGTAGCAGTCAAAGTGGATCTTTGATCTTCATCAGTAAGGGCTTCAAATCCTCTTAGCTTTCAGCAAGCAAGATTGTATCATATGTATAACTTAGGTTATTAATGCATCTTTGTCCAATCCTAATGTCTTGTTCTTCATACAGTCCAGCTTCTTTGACTATTTGTTCAGCATACAGATTGAGCAGGTATGGTGACACATAACCCTTCCTTGACTTTAAACCATGCAGTAACCCCTTGCTCTGCTTTAACAGCTACTTCTTGATCCATGGGAATCCTGGTGGCACGGTGTTTACATGCTACAGCTGCTAGTGAAAAGGTCAGCAGTTCAAATCTACCAGGTGCTCCTTGGAAACTTCATGGGGCAGTTCTACTCTGTCTGTAGGATTTCTATGACACAGTTGAATGCCTTGGCAGAGTTAATTAAACATAAGTAAACATTGCTCTTATATTCTGTGCTTCCAGCCCAGATCCATCTGACTTCAGTAATGATATTGCTGGTTCAATATCCTCTTCTAAATTTGGCTTGAATTTCTGGCATTGCCAGTTTATATATTGCTATAGCTGCTTTTGAATGACCTTCAGCAAAATTTGGCTTACATGTGATATTTACTGACATTGTTTGAGAATTTTCATGTTCAGTTGCATCACCTTTCTTGGTATAAATAGGTATAAATATGGATCTCTTCTAGTTGGCTGGCCCAGTAAGCTATCTTTCAAATTTTTTGTCATAGATAAGTACTTCCAAGCTGCACCTATTTGTTGGTATTCCGATAATTCCTGGAGACTCGTTTGTCACTAATGCCCTCAATATAGCTTCAACTTTTTCTGTGCCATTGGTTCTTGATCATATGTCACTTCCTGAAATGGTTGAACATCAACCAATTCTTTTTGGTGTAGTGACTCTGTGTATTCCTTCCATGTTCTTTTGATGTTTCCTGAGTAGTTCAAGATTTTCTCTATAAAATCCTTTAGTATTTCAGTGTGAGGCTTGAATTATTTCTTCAGTTCTTTCAGCTTGAGAAATGCTGAGTGTTTTCTTCCCTTTCAGTTTTCTATGGCCAGGTCTTTATAAATGTCATCATAATACTTGTTCTTCTCAAGTCACCTTTGAAATCCATTCTGCTCTTTTACTTTACCAATTTTTTTTTTCATTGTGCTTTAGTTATGCAATGTTCAAGAGCAATTTTCTGTCTCTTCTAACATTCATTTAGTCTTTTTCTTTTCTGACAGGGTTAGTCCTCAAAGCCAGAACTTTTCTACCAGTTGCTATAAAATAACATAAGTTGATGACATGCTAAGGTATTGATCCCCTGAACCCAAAGGATACTTAGAGTAGGCTTGCTGAGCCTCAGCTAATCTTCTCTAGCAGCATTCTCTATTGACCTCAGAATGCTCATCACATACCATCATATATGATCACATTTAAATACAGGGTGCCTTGACAGCAAAGAAAAGTTACAGTCCCACTCACTTTGCTCTCTCCTTTTAAATTCTTATTACAAATTACAATTATTTAAACAATTGTTTAATACTAGGCAGACAGCAACATGACAGCAGTAACCTAGTCACCTTACCCAGTGTAATACCACCAATGCTTAGCAGAGAACTCGGTACCTGGTGAGTAATCAAAGCATATTTGTCAAATGAGTAAATTAAATGAGCCATCTCTGCATCTCACAACCACTATAAAGACAGAATTATTTTGGATCCCTTCTGTCTTTTCTGTAGAGTTTATGTGATAGGATCAAAAGAAGAGGTCCTACACTAGTTACCAGATATTAGGGGTTTTAGGAAAACAGCAGGGCTGCTAAAAAGAAAGTAATAGGGTAATAAGGTTTATGTGGAAACTGGAAGGAAGTCAAAAAGAATCAAATTAAACATTGGTTAAGAACAATCAATGTTCTACTTGGTATTTGTCACAATAGGTAGTGGGGTAGTATTGCTAGGGTATTGTTAGTAGGTGCCATCAAGTTGGTTCGAACTCAGTAACTCTCTGTACAACAGAAGGAAACACTGCCCTGTCCTGTATCATGTCCATAATCACTGTTACGCTTGAGTGCGTTGTTGCAGCCACTGCGTCAATTCATCTCATGGAAGGTCTTACTCTTTTTCACTGACTCTCTACTTCAACAAGCATGATGTCCTTCTCTAGGGACTCATCCCACCTGACAACATGTACAAAATATGTAAGACATAATCTCACCATCTTTCCCTCTAAGGAAGTCTTCAGTTGTACTTCTTCCAAGACAGATCTATTTTCTCTTCTGGCAGTCTGTAATGTATTTTGCTGGGCTATAGTGCTTAGATTTTAAACAAAGGACTGAAAGAAGGCACAGGAAACACGCATTAAGCTTGTCAGAACTTTAGTGAGGGTCTGCCTGATTTTCTTTGTATCTACTGTATTAGGGCATAATCTACAGAGAGCAAAAAAATCATCTTGTGTAGCATATATCAAAAAAAGAAAATCCTCATTACCATCAAGTAGATTCCAATTCATAGTGACCATATAGGACATAGTAAAATTTTCCCATATGATTTCCAGGAAACACCTGGTGGATTCAAACCACCAACCTTTTAGTTAGCAGCTATAGTTCTTCACCACTATGCCCTCAGGGTTTCATTTTATATGAAGTTCTGTAGAATATGACAAACACAGAGAGGCATAACCACCAATAGTCCAGTAGAGAACATTCCATAGCTTCCAGAATTACCTTCATTCTCCGTTATCACCGTCCTGCCATCACCCCCATAAATTTGCCTCCCGTCATTATTATTTTGAGTTGTCCAGAATAGTTTAAGGACAGAGTCACGCAATATACAGACTTAAGTCTGACTTCTTTCATTTAGCATAATGCATTTGTGATTTATTCGTGTTATTTCATGTATCAGTAGTTTATTTTTATTTTTTTTCTGAGTAGTAGTTTATTGCGTGGCAATACCCCGGTTTATCTTTTCATCAACTAGTGGATATTTGAGTTATTTTCAGTTTGAGATTATTATAATATACAAACTTGTGTGTACAGTTTTAGAAAATATCTGTTTTCATTTATCTTAAGAAGACTGGATCCCATGGTAAATGTAAAATATAAGAGACCTATTCTGTTTTCAAAAATTCTACATAAATTTTATTGCTTTAATTGGGTTTGTGGATAATAATTGGCATGACAGAGATTCTAGAGATAGTATATGACACCTATCAGGAAAGAAAGGTAATGTAGATTTGATGGGAAGAAGTACAGAGATCCATGATCTGTTGAAGAGTGAAGGTAGTAGGTACCTACTGATAGGATCTACTGATGTGCTCTCACACTCTGTTTCCTGAAGATAGGTAATTAAGGTAGGGAAACATTGCCTATGAGTTACTATTTGCAAATATTTATTCCCCTGCCTCTCCCCCTGGCTCCCTACTGAGGTTCATCACATCCCCCATGACCTTCCAATGTCCACCCATCACACACCATCCTGACTCTGAGTCCTGTCAAGGTTATTGAAGATTTAATACTAAAACCTTAACTTGGGCCAAGAAAAAGCAATTATATAGACAATTCTTGGAATATTCCTGGAGGTTCTTTAAGGAGAGAAAAAATCCTGTTCATACATATTCTTATTTTTCTGCTACATTTTCTCATCCCAGCTAACACTAAAAAAGCATATGCTAAAATGCAATTTGGAAGAGTGTTCGCGTCTGTGGGTATTTGGGCCCTGACTGGAACCAGAAAGTAGCAGAAGCCATAGATGGGAATGAGTACAACCTTAAGCTTTCCAAACCAGTCTTACAGTATTATTTTGCCCAACATTGTGGCCACCCAAAGCTCTGACCCTGAGCTCCTGAGATACAATTTCAAGCAGGAGGGGATTAATGTACATTAAATCAAAGATTAACAAAGTTTGGGTGAAGGTCAGAGACCGTTTCTCTATTTTTGATTGTCAGAACTTCATATGAAATTTGTCAGGTAAGTGCCTTCAGGAAGAGGGAAAATTATTTAAGGGGCAGGTGAACTCTGTTCATGAGGATCTTGAAGCACTGGTTTACAGAACTTCTTGTGACTTACAGGAATAACTAAGTTCCTGTCCATGTGTAACTTTTGAAACTGACAACAGCCAGCTAGGGTTGAAATAATTTAGCGATGATAGAGCCACTTAAAATAACTTTTCACAAGGTAAAAATATCACTCTTGACAAGTAACTCTTCACAAATACTGGTTAAGGTTAGTAATTAGTCACCAGTTACAACCTATCATTTGTAACTTGCAGAACACAGCTGTTTGTGAGTGATCCCTGATGACTTCTCTTAAAAGGAGAAGCTGAGCAAGTAACATGAATTCACTGCTCATTAATTGCTTCTTCAAACTATCTAAGAGGAACAAGAAACTGTCTACAATTTAATATACATTGAATAGCTGTCACAGGCCTACGAAAAAGGGACAAAAACAGAGAAATTAAGCCATTCAGAGTCTCACAGAGTGAATTTCAAAAACAACCTCTTTCATTAAAAATATATTTATTCAAGTTTAATGTACTTTAAAATGAATTTACATTCTATAAAGAACAGAATATATTTTCATAGTACTTTATCAAGGAAATACCACTCCAGAAAGATCATTTACATGCTGTAACAATGTCAAGTGGGTGATGTCTGATGTCTGCAGTTGACATGCTTCAGTATTATAATCTTCCATAAATTACTGATGATAGGATTTTACCTTTATCGTGTAGCATGACTTTTGATCAGAGCCTTCTTAAAATACACTTTGCATTTCAAACTCATTTAAGCTGAGTATATCCATTCTTGGAAGCACTGATGGCACACTGGGTTAAGTGCTACTTCTGCTAACCAAAAGGTCAGCAGTTTAAACACACAAGGCACTCCTTGGAAACTCTATGCGGCAGTTCTACCCTGACCTCTAGGGTCACTATGAGTTGGAACCAGCTCAACAGCAGTGGGTTGGTTATACCCATTCTTAATTCATACAATACATTTCCTGAAAATTCATTTAGCAAGAAAGATAAGAAATTAATTTTTTTTGCTTCTGAAATGATTTTAAGAGTTACATGGTTGTCATGCAATATTGGGTACAGACTCGTAATTCTAGTTTCCTGGCAAAGAACTTTAATTTGGTTCTCAAGCCACAGGTTACTTTTCTATAACAATTTCTCAGTTTTTATAGTAGAGTTATAAAATGTTAGGCAATTAGGGGATTTTAAATATCATCTAATCGAGAGATTTCGAACTATGGTTCCTGGTTGACTACCTATTTTGGTAAGTAAAGTCTTATTGAAACTCAGTCACATCCACTTATTTCAGCAGCATCTATGGCTGCCTTTGCACTGTCACAGTAAATTTAAGTAGTTGCGAAAGAGACCTTCTCATCTACAAACTTAAGATTATGTGCTACCTAACCTTTTAAGAAAAGATTTGCAACTTCTGATTTAGTCCATCCCCTACATTTTATGGAAACCCTGATGGTACAGTAGTTAAACGCTATGTCTGCTAACAAAAAAGTTAGCAGGTCAAATCCTCCAGGTGCTCCTTAAATACTGCTAGGCAGCTCTACTCTGTCCTATAGGGTTGCTACAAGTCGGAATTGACTCGACGCAGTGGGTCTGATTTTTTTGGTCTGGTGACATAGTGGTTAATGCTGTGGCTACTAACCAAAAGGTCAGCAGTTCAAATTCACCAGCTGCTCCTTGAAAACTCCCTAAGGCAGAGTAGACCTCTGTCCCATAGAGTCACTGTGAATCAGAACTGACTCATCAACAGGTTCCGCCCCCCACACATTTTGTGAAAAAGAAAATAATATTTTCTGCTACTAGTTTAGCTGGTAGGAGGAAAACAGATTATCATATTACAAAATCTTAAAATTCCCAAAACATGCTAGTTTGTCTTATATTGTTTAGTATAGATGTGGAAAGACTACTTTATATCTTTTTATACTAAAGTAGAATTGAGCCAGTACAATGCAAAAGGAGCACTATGGTCTCTTTCAGAGCCCAGAACATTAAAGGCTCAGAAAAGGTACAGCTACCTAGTATTTAATAAATTTAAACAATATATGTAGAACAAAGAAAACAGTAAAAGACATTTTTAAAAAATTAATCACGGACAATGAAGACATATTATTCCCTTTAGATAGTTTATAGTCAACAGCTGCCTCACAAGGGGCCTAGCGCTAAACTTGAAGTAATTCTACAAAACAGTCTGAGTCCAAGTTGCAATGAAGTCAAGGAATATCAAAGTTAGACTCGAACGTAGGTGTATTTGTTAGAAACTTTTAATGCCAGCTAATATGTGGTAGAGTCATGCTGTCCCTTCAGTGAACAACGGCCCTGGGATTGGACAGTGTACGACCTCTGTGAACATACATGACTGGACTATTTCTAATGTACTACAATGCACACATTTGATATGACAATAAGTTTTATGAAGTGGAAAATATAAATTTATAAAGTAGAAGCAATTGCAATGTAACAGTACTCTTTGGGTGACTGAAGAGAAATTCTAGGTTTTTAAGAAGGTATTTCAATTCGCTACCAGACTTTCATCACCAACATTCTTTCCTGCATTCTTCTCAAAATTTTCTCTCTCACGTGATACAGAATATATTCCAACTCCAAGTATTAAGCATTAAATAAAAGCAGTTCACATTGTTTACTTTTTATAATCTTTTTTATTTTTGAAACAACTTTATGGAGGTATAATTTACATACAATAAAATGAACCCATTTTAATTATTCAGTTGGATGAGTTTTTATAAATGTAGACCCCTTTATGAACATCACTATGGTCAAAATATAGAACATTTTCATTACCCAAGAAAGGTCCTCATGCCCCTTTACCCTTACATGTGACCTGTTATTCCCAGGCAATTATTGATCAGCTTTTAGTCACCAGGACTAGTTCTGTCTTTTCTAGAAATTTATAAAAATGGAAAAACACTGCATGTAATTTTTGTTTCTGCCTTCTTTCATTCACAATAATGTTTTTGAGATTCATGTATGTTGTTGCATGCACCTGTATTTTTATTACTGATGGCAGTCATTGTATGCACATACCTCAGTTTACTTAACTGCTGGCCTGTTGACAGATATTTTGTTATTTTTAGCTATTATGAGAAGTGCTGCTATGAACAT
This sequence comes from Heterohyrax brucei, assembly GCA_028571685.1. Taxonomy (NCBI): domain Eukaryota; kingdom Metazoa; phylum Chordata; class Mammalia; order Hyracoidea; family Procaviidae; genus Heterohyrax; species Heterohyrax brucei. The sequence continues at coordinate 84,869,919 of CM053158.1, forward strand.
TCAAGTAAAATCTCTCTGAGGACATGTATTTTCATTTCCCTTTTGTACATGACAAAAACTGGAACTTAAGTTTTAAATGTGATCTGATATTTTCAAGGCTTATTCTACTTTTTTTTTTTTTCCTGCCGAGGAACTTTGCTCCCAATTCTTACCTTGTCTTCAGAGCTGGGTTCTCATTTGCACTGATACTTACTGAGGTAAAATAAATTCAAATGAAATACATGTCCCAGTTTATGGTGAAAAGTCATTTAGAAAGACAAAATATTTTCAAAATGTTTGCTTTTTTCACAAAGTGTTCACCACAGTGTCTCAGCTAAAACCCTCAGTACAAAATTTAAACCCTGTAAACATTTATTTGCATGGATTGTTTTATATAGTGTAGTCACAAAACATAAATAAAACTCAGGGGGTGGTGCAAAAACTGAGTGGAAAAGGGTTTGTCCCTAAGTGTGAGAAAAATGAACCCTCCAAGTTTTCTGGGATCTTGACCACACATTTTCATGCCCTGTATGGTGTGAAACTTTTCATGTTATAACTCTTGGTAGAAAGGAAGGAATGAACCAAGAGAGATACGGAAGGATAACCTAAGAATCTGTACTATCAAGATGACATGAGTTTTAAAACTGGATGCCCTAAAAGATGGTCCAGTTGAGAATAAGTGCTTCTAAAAACCCAGAGAGATCTTTAAAGCTTGAAACACACATTATGAAAAAATTCAGTACTAAAATAATGTACTCATCAACCAATGAGTAAACTACAAATTGGAAAATAAGCCTGTCAAAAACTGAAGGAGATGAAATGTACCCAACCTTCAAGTTATCAAACCACAATTTCGTGAGTTTTGGCCGTTTCATGAGACTCTCAGGTAGAGACAATGGATGTTACTACTCACATCAACATCAGTAGCCAGAGTATCGACATTTGTGCTGGTTTCCTGAGTCCCCCATCCCCACAGTGACATGCAAAAGAGCCAGGTGACACCAGCATATGCAGTGGGTAGTATTACAGGAGAAAAACTTGGAGCCTAAGGAATCCAAATGTTTTATAATAGTCAACCTGATATGACATACAATAATATAATAGCTTGATACAGGTTTTGACAGGTCAAAAGCAAATATTATCCTTATGATATCAGACAATAAACAGACCTGTCTTTTGCAGTAGGGAGAGACAATATCTCCATTTTTCAAGATCCTTCAATATAGAAACAATTCGAAAAGACAGTCCAAAGATTTCTATTCTAAGGTACAGAAATGCAAGAGACTCATGGCCACTTGTCTCTCAACACGATTATTGGTAAAATATTCTGTTTCTATCGGGACCTTCTAACCTACAAACACTGAAGATAAACATGTGCTCATTCTAGAATCCTCAAGGCCAGTATTGCATTTCTTTTACTGGAGCTTGCCCACAATTTTGATTGTTCATGTTTTCCTACCATTAACAATTCCAATGTATAAGGTCTGTCTGATGTCATTAATTAATTTTGTGTGTAGCCGTTCTAGTTGTGGTTTTGTAATTCTCATCCAGGTGGCTGTATGATAGGATAATTATGACTTATACAAAGTAGAATTGCCCATAGAGTTTCTGAGGCATGACCATTTGGTAAGCAGCTGTAGGACTGTACCACCAGGGTTTTCACGAGGAGATTGGTCAGTTTTGCCTTAAAATGAGCCAATTCCAGGGCAGGGAGGACAAGCCCACTGCCAAAGAATCAGAGACTGGGCAGGAGAGACCCAGCAGTAGAAGACTATATGGTTGACTTTCGCAGCTCAGAGAGAGAAAGATACCTGCGAGCACATCTGGGGAGAGGCTATTCTGATATAAGAACATATCCTGAGTGTTCTTGAGCCTGAATTGTTAACTGTTAGTTCCCTGATAAACGTCACAGTTGTGAGCGTGGTCTGTGAATTCTAGGTGCCCATTTCAGTGAAATATCAGACTCAGTAAAGAGTGCTGTGGGAGGGATAGCTGGTGTCAGAATTGACAGAGGTAGCGCAGACAGGCGGTGTGTCTGACCTCCACCTCGTAGGAATCAACCTTGGGCTACAGATCTTAGTCTCCTTCCCCTTCGTGAGATTTTATGAGGTCAGATACGGCCCCTATGCCATTTTTAGAGTCTGCCAATTGTATGGCTTACACAAGACAGTGATTGCACTGCATTTTGGATCTGCTTTGGGCCTCACTCATGTTTATCAGCCTTCTATGCCATCTGGTATATCGGCTGGATTGGTATTCCAATGTATGGAATTCATTGCCTCCAGAATCCAAACAAATATACTGGACTATTTTATGAAATGGAATAGAAAATGCAGAAATTTTTCCTTTACTTTGGAGGGAGTACCCTGGCATGGCTCTGAATACAAGAGCCTTAAAAACTTAATTAATGTGACCATTCTCTGAACCTATGCATCTTATCCACTCTCTGGGCTGTCTTACCAAGGCCACTAACACACTTGCTTGCCTTGTTCGTTCAGCATCATGTCGTCAGTGTAAAGGAGTGGTTCCAAACCAAAGGTAATTTTGTGCCCCAGGGGACATTCGGGGAATTTTTGATTGTTAAATTGGGGAGGGGATATGCTTCAGGCATGATAGGTAGAGTTCCAAAGTGCTGTTAAACACCTTACATGCACAGGTAAAGTTCCACAACAAAGAATTATGTATCCCATGGAACAGATGGTCACCAAAGGCAACAAAAACATGAGGGGAAAAGAGCCCAGGAGACAAAAGGACCTACATGAATGGGTGATGATCGCATCAACATGTAACCAGAGAACAAGATGGTGCCCAGCCACAGCCAAATGCAGCCGTGATGGGGCACACAACATCAAGTCCCAGTGGCATCGTGAGAAAAAGAGGGGTGCAGCTCAAGAACTCCACTAAGAGACCACAATTGATGGTCCAAAGGCCTGGGGTTTCCCTGGGAGCATGGCTCCTAGACCTGCTGCTGCCCTTGATTAGAAAACGTTACTAAGGTCAACTCTTCAGACAGGAATGGATTGGACTTGGGGACACAATGTGACCATATGATGTGTGCACTTTATGGTTGTATGCATCTATAGGATGCTGTCCTATTGGTCTCTTACTAGAAAGGAGAAGAGAGGTTGTAGAGGAGGGGACAGAAGATTGTTAACAGGACATGACATGTATAAAACAGAAAGGAGGAGTGTGCTGTCACTGGGCAAGGAGAGCATAAGGAGCTGCAGATAGGCGGGCATACAAATTTAAAGTGGATTGTATATATTAACTCAATCACACACACCCACACACACACACACACACACACACACACACAAAAGAATTATGTATCCTAAAAGGCCAGCTGGGCCAAGAGAAACCCTGATGTAAGAGATTATTGTGTTTTGTGGAGGTACAGCTGGGGGATACCTTCAAACTCTATTATGATACAAAGAAGGAAGTTTATTGATTTGAGACAAACCTATAAATGAGCACTGCTTTCCATCTCGTGTTAATGCAAAATATTTCTTATCCTTTAATCAACATGGAACGGGAAAAAAAAATACATTTGTTAAATCAGTGGCTGCATATCATGTACTTGAGGGTTAATTAAACTGTTCTAGCAAATACATCATATGTGGCAGAGCAAGTGTGACCAGGGCTACTTCATGATTAAGTAAGAGATAGTCTAAAGCCATGTTTCAGCATCTGTTTCCTGCTGTGGCTATACTGACAAATTAAATGGAGAGAGGATAGAGAGCACCATTCCTGTCCTTTTTTGTTTTTATTGGTGACACCAATCTATGCCAGGGCCACAATCCTTATCCCAGGATAGGATATTGTTTATAATTTAATAGCTTGAGCACATTGACTGTTGTTTTTTACCATTGGCATGAATATGTTTTATAATTTAAATGATTAATTTTTAAAACTAATATCTATTGGATTCATGATGATCAAGTTGTTTACGGTAAATATCTAACCTGACTCATTTCCTCTACCTTTCCTAGCTCTTAAAACCCTGAAACAAACAAACTCACTGCCATCAACTTAATTCTGATTCATAGCGACTGCACGGGACAGAGAGAACGTCCCCTGTGGGTTTCTGATGCTGTAAATCTATGGAATCAGACTGCTACACCTTTCCCCCGTATGATTCCTCAGCAACATGTAATTCAGAGATATATGAATAGCCTACACTCACAAATTGCCTAGAATAGGTTGTGGAGTGTCTTTTCCTTCCAAAAATATTTCTTCAATAATTTTTTATTGAGTCAATTCTATTCTAGACACAGTGCCTGGTGCTGTCCACTATAGCACTCAGTAAGCCTTTAAATGAATTCTGATACCCAAATGTTTCTGTGGCCCCTTCACCTTTAACCTGCTTCCTTTTTCCTTATCTCATTAGAGTCTACAGTCTATTCCTTAGCTGTAAGTGGTTACCTCAACAAAACTCAAACTCTGTGCCCTCTATAAAGTTAGCGTCCACCCTTAATAGTAGTACTTTTAGTTGAAATTCTCATATTTATTACTTATTTGAAGTTCTCTTTTCTAAGTCTGAGGCCAACTTCAACTTCCTCTGTCATTAAGAGAGACAGTAGCGAATACGGTGCATATGATTCCTGTCACTATTGCTTTTTATTTCTATGAACTTGGTTGAGATGCTTGGCCTTTCAGTCTTGACCTAAAGATGATGATAAGATCACCTACCTCCAAAGATTGCTGAGGTTATATAGGTAACGCACATAGAACAGTATCTGACATACAGTAGGAGTAACTTCAGAATCACAGAAATCTACTTCCAAAGATCCGATCAGCATATGTTGTGGTCTTAGTCATAAGTTTAGATGCCCTTAGTTCCAACAAACTTGCAAGCAATATTTATACTTGGGCCCTTCTAAACTCTTGGCCTGGTCCCCCTTTGCCCATTTCAAGGCAAATGTCTGCCATCAGGCCACTTTTTCTATTCCAGACTCCTCCATTTCTAACTTGTCCTTTACTGGTTGCCAGCCCTGTAACTATGAAGGACCAGACCCACCTCCCTCTTGAGACAATGCAGCGTATCAATAACATTTACAAGCCCACTAGGAAGGCAGTCTGCTTCTGAAGTGGCAGCACAGGCCCCAAAGTGTCAGCTGTGACAGTTTGCATAAAAGTTGATGAGAACAGAGAACAAGAGGTGACAGGCAAAACAAGCAGAGACTTGTATGTTTGGTCCTAAAAGCAAAAAGAAATAAGCAAAGAATTCATCTTGGTCAAAGCATGTTCTGAAAGAATGTTGGAAAGCATATAATATAAATTTCCACAAACCAAGCTGTAACTACACAATCTGTGCCTTAGAGAAGCAGCCTGTTGGAGAATCACTGGGATTTAGAGCATGACTATAGCTAAAATTTAAAGTTTCTGTACGCAAATAAGTAAAATAAAACAGTCTTATTTTATCAATAAAACACATATGTATACCCCCCAGTATAAAGCAGAGACCTCTGTCTTAGCTGAAGCAATTATAAGTCAGTAATGCCTATTACGACTCAAGTGGGTGAACCATTCATCATCTCCTGAAATAATAAATCAGTCATGCTTACAAAGTGGTTTGTTTGCATGATTTGGAAATAACTCCCTGGGTGAATAAATTAGTCACTCCCAGATATATGAATAAGTGGCATGACCCATAAGTCACATGGCTACATACTCATGTTTCATCAGTCAGAAACCTTTATTTATAACTGAAAATTTAAAAACAGATGACCAATTTACTAAATATGTATACCAAATTTTCATAGCACTGTACAATGGTATGTGCAAGAAATCTAAAATTTTTCCTGTGCTAAATAATGTTTCCCATCAAACAGCAAGTTCATATATTTGCTAGTATTTGTGCTAGTGGTAGTATCTCATTGACCTGCACGGACAGTGTGGACAAGCGCAGCTAACTGACCTACAATCACCTTTCAAACAGAGTCTTTTGAGACAGATGGCTGTAAGTGGACCAGCTGTTGAATACTGTCATTTGTTGCTTTTGGAGAATGTTTTTGCAAGTAGGCAGTGGATTTGTACTACAAAAAATAAATAAATAGTAATCTGGATAATTATAAGAAGGCTATACATTTCCTTAAATTAATCAACCATGTCAGATCACTCCATTCACATTTGCCTTAAAACAAAGATGAGATGCTAAAGAGAGTCAGGAAAGTTAATGGAAAGCAGAACAAAAAGAATGGAAATAATAAGAATGTTGACACATTGCAAAAAAGGTAACCAATGTCATGGAACAGACTATATAAAACTTGTTAAATGGGAACTTAACTTGCTACTAACCTTTCACCTAAAGAACAATTAAAAAAAAAAAAAAACTATGCATTAATGTCCTAATTAGCACTTGCAAATTTTATTTCTATAATAAGGTTTGTGTTTGCATTTACAAAGGTATTACACACATTTGCTATTCTCACATACAACTCTTACACTGTGGTTATCACCATTTCATAGATGAGAAACCTATGCAAGGTAATTGCTATCAAGTGTCATGTGTCTAGCCCAACTAGAATTCGCTCTTCCTGTTTTCTATTTCTTCTTTTTTTCTTGCTTTTTTTGCTTCACCGTCTTGCTTTTCATTTATTTTGTCGCTGTCAGAAGGGCATGGATAATTTTTAATTTTTCTACATATATAAAAAATTGTCTAATTTAGTCTTAGCCTATATTAATTTAAGCTTAAAGTTTACTAATTTAGCCAAGCCAAGTGCCGTCGAGTCGGATCCGACTCATGGTGACCCTAGGGGCCAGGGTAGAACTGACCCCCAGAGTATTCAAGGATTTAGGCGTACTCACATAAGCTTACATGATACAATATCCTGAAACACTTACCCACGACTTTTATACTGGTGTAAAAACCACTTAAGTATTTATTCTTATGTCATTATGCATCTGACATGAGCTGAAGTGTGAATTTTTTACTGGGTAGCGAATGTCTTTTTTCTGGATAGATTCCTTATAAGTCATTACAAGTGTCAAGACTTTTGTATTGAGTCAACACCAATCACCACTGAAACTGGAGTTTCAGATTGCTTCTAACTGCAACTTACTTGATTGCACAGTCACAAACTACTGATAATTTAAAATCTTCCCTTATGTGTTCACACATATTATCTAAGGATCTCCAAGGAATGTCAGGCCAGGCCACTTACTTTTAGTTGCTGTGACTTAATGTGGGTAAAAGATCCGATACTTCTGCTTCTCATTATAAGATGGATAGTTAACATACAAGCTACTCAGAGCCTAGCAAGAGAAACTAATTTTCTATCTTCATAAAGAGTACAACATTCCCTGTAAGCCATAAAAAGGACTAACTAGAAATCATTTTCCCTTACTGGCTTGAGAATTCGTTTGACTGTAACCATTTGATTTGAGTTTCAGAGTTTTTTTCATGAGAACTGTGGTTTTAATCAGTCACAGACTGCATTTTGGCAGCATTTTTCATTTTCATGCCCGTTAACATTAGGGAAGGAGAAAGTGAAAATTGTATCATGGAATTTACAACATTGACTTCAAAGTACGGCATTTAGAATTATACTCTTTTTGAGTTGCTGCTTAGTAATTTACTAGAGAATAATAATGACACCTCCCTCACCCTCCTGTCAGGGTAAATATCACAGAGTCACCACATCTTAGTTAGCTGGCATAATTACATGATATTAAGCCTTGTTTTCATTTATCAGCAGAGTAAGCTATTCGAGGACTGTTGGGACAGTGTGACGTGGGGGAAGATTACCAGTGTGGAAACAGAAGTTTCCATTTTCTGCTCAGGTGGCACTTCCCTGATTTGGGGAATGTAACTAATTCTCTTCTGGTCTCAGTTTTTCTATTGTTAGTGTGAAGATCAGACTATCCACCCTAAAAGTCTTATGGTATGGATACTGTGAGCAAGAAATAGTAAAATAGGTGTGTTCTCAGTTTCTCAGATGAGAGATGCTATGCAGGTCTAAAAGCGCTATGATTGAGTTATGAGGGTGTTTGAGGCATCAAGATTCTATTCAGTGTATATATTCAGGGAAATATAACCTGTTTTAGCAGATGGGAATCTTCTGCTTTTAAGATCTCTTTTAAAGTCTTGGCATTCACTTCAAACTTGATCTGTACATTCCTCTTTTAGTTCCTATTGTTCTTTTCTTCGTACTGTAAGCCTATAGCTAGTCCATACCTTTGTTAGACTTCTTCAGTAAATGTGATTCCCACATACAGTAATCACTTTGTGGCACTTTGTGAGGTTGCTATATTTGATGAAGTTCATGGAGAGCTTCTACCCCAAGCTGAAACAAGCATGCCCATTGTGCTATACATATAACAAATATTCAATAAACACTAGTTAAAACCAATTAAGTACAATGTCATGGTGAAGGTTTCCTTTGAAATAAAATACTATCAGTAGGAAAACCAATGAAGTTATATTTAGTTGAAATGCCATAAATCTGGCTTGCTTTATGGTATCTAGACATTTTTGCATCTGTAGCCAGATTGTATTCCTTAGGTCCCTACCCCCAGCCCTATTCCCCAAGAAAAAAATTAATAGTAATTTTCATTTACCACCCCATATAAACAGACTTTCTTGCCCATAAGAATGTCAGGTGGAAGCAAAGAGATCCAAGACACTTTGGTAAAAACTGAGATGGCCTGGGTAGCATTTTATAAATGCAATTTATAAAGCCAGGATCTAATATCTACATCTCTGCTTGAACTATTACCAAGTGGATAATGAAGGGCACATTTTCCTCCACAATCACTCTGTTACTAGCATCCTCTAATTCATTATTCTTGAAGTGCTTCAGGATAGCTAGAATAGAATTGAATTTTATGTAATGGCCTTCATCCTCCAGCAAAGTGCATTTCAGTATCATCTTCTTTAAGCTTTTGACCTTTTCCAAATGGAAGTATTTCCCCCTGCCTCTTCTGAGTCAGCTTTTGCTTTCATGCTGAACTCTCATTCTTAGAATGCCTGCCTGAGACAAAGGTTTAAAAAAAAAAAGAAGAAACAAACAGAAAAAAATAAACAAGGTAGCATGGTGCCAAAAATGTCACTAGAAAAGTATAGGAAAAAATACATTTGTCAAATTCTCAAATTACAAAATTTGTCTCTGAGAGATATGTTGAGAATAATTTGAATGCCTTAAGAAAAGCTGGGCGGAATCCTGGGGAAGGTGCTTTAGCTGTCGGCAGCACGGCTCAGTTCTCCGTGCTCCACATTCCTAACACCGCTACATTCTCCGACTGCATTTGTTTCTGGCCCTGTAAGGAATCTACTCTGGCAAATGAGGTGTGGGTAGAACTGAAGTGTGTCACCTCTAGGCTAAAGTGAGACCCTCTGGAGTTGTCTTTTCCCTGTGACAGAACAGTGTTCAAAATATTGTCTGCACTACTAGCCTGGGTCCCTGCGTATTCATGATGAGCGCCTGGCAACATACAGTCATCAAAGAGCACCAGCAAGAAATAAACCTGTGCTATTTTAAGGCACTGAGGATGTGGGGTTTTGTTTTATGACAGCACCACCCACATTGTCCTGACTGTTATAATCACTCAGCTTTGTAAAGAAGAATCATGTTTTAAAGTACAGTCCTCAAGGAGCACTTCCCAATGCTTTAGGCAACTTGCTGGATTTTAAATGGAGAAGTAGCTTAGATTCATCTACTAATACTCATTAGATTTGTGTAGACAATAGAGATTATTCCTACACAGCTGAGAACTGAATACCTTGTGAATGTAATAAATCTGTTTAGTGCGTCATTCAGTACATCCATCCATATGTAAAATAAGATCAATCACAACAAGACAAATTTTTCCCCTTACACAACAGAATGTATTAGTTCCCTTTGTATTAAGTCCTCAGACACTTTAGTGAGAAGTAATGTTGAGTTCTCTGCCGTTATGCCTATTTGTTCACGAGCCCCTTGAATATGAACTAGGATGGTTGAAGAAAGAGATAGCATGTGTTGTCATAGACTGAATTGTGTGCTCCAAAAAATATGTGTAGTCTTTTGGCTAGACCATGATTCTCAGTGTTGTATGATGTTCCTATATGCTCTAAACCCCGTCTCTATGATGTTAACGAGGGTGGATGGGTGGCAGTTGTGTTGGTGGGCGGGAGTCAGTGTATAATACTGTTTTGTGCCTTAAGGCAATATTTTGGAATATAAAGGAGAGGGAAAGAAATACAGATTTGGAGACCTATCACCAAGAAAACAGTGCTGACAGCAGTCCCTCTATGCCTCAGAAGGAAGCACAGGGGGAGACTGACAACAAGGATCTTCCTCCAAGCCAACAGAGAAAGCCTTCCCTTGGAGCAGATGCTCTGAATTTGGACTTGTAGCCTCCTGGACTGTGACAGAATACAATTTCTCTTTTTAAAGCCATTCACTTGTGGTATTTCTGTGATAACAGCATTAGATGACTAAGACAAAATTTGGTACTGAGAGAATAAGGTGCTAATCTCACAGATACCTAATATGTAGATGACATTTAGAAACTGAGAATGGTTAGAAGACATAGAAGGAACCGAGGAGAACTGTTAACACCAGAGATGGTGCAGATGATGAGAAACAGCACGAAACTGAGAGACCAGTGTGAGACAGCACTGGAGCCAATCCATGGAGTGAGAGAACTGAGTATCCATGTGCAAGAGAATTCCTGGCAAAGTGGGGTGCCTCTGCACATTTATTAATGGAGCTACAGAGCTTTGGAACACTTGCTCCAGCAGGGCAGATGCAGGCGTGAGACCACAGGAAGCAGAAGCCTAAAAGACAAGATGTATGAGTATCTGAGCTGCCTCAGTCTCAGAAGGTATGGCCATGACCTCAGGGATCTTTAAGACGGAACCATGGCCTCTGGTGTTTCTAAGGGTGGAGCTGCCGCAAGCTGGACTGGCAAAATGATACACCTAAAGCCAACTAAGGAGAATTGCTGGAAACGGAGCTGTAGCCCAGACCTGGAGGTATCCATTCAGTCTGGAGAGTATACCCAATACTTACAGTCTGCAGGGTAGGAGGTGTTCTGTAAAATGTCTCACAGAATGCAAGATTATTTTCAAAGTCTTGAGGACTAATATAATATGTTCTCTTAATTTGCTTGGTACATATTATGCCTTCTTTCTGTGTAATTTTTCCCATTTGTAGTAGAAATGTCTAGCTTGTGCCTGCCTGTTCTGCCATTGTATTTTGGAAATGGGTAACCTGTGTTCTATATTCCACAGATGAAGATGAATTTCTGGATTTTGGACTTAGACCTAAGACTTTGGCTATGATACAAATAAGTTTTGCATGTTGCAAGGATGTGATTTGGGGGGTCCAAAGGGTAGAATGCCATAGATTGAATTGTGTCCCCCAAAATATGTATGTAGCCATTTGACTAGGCCATGACTCTCAGCATTAAGTGTTGTTCCTATATGCTCTGAACACTACCTCTATGGTATTAATGAGGGAGGATGAGCCAGTAGTTGTGTTGATGGGGCAGGACTCAATGTGTAAGATTGTATTGAGCCTTGAGGCAATCTTTTGGGATTCAAAGAAAATGGAAGGAAACAGATTTGGGGACCTCACGACAATGCCGGGAGCAGGGCATGTCCTCTGAAAAGAACCTGGGATCCCTGTGCCTCAGTAGCTCTCATTCTAGGGGAAGATTGACAACAAAGACCCGCCCTTAGAGCTGATGCCCTGGATTTGGACTTGTAGCCTACTGGACAGTGACAGAACAAAATTTCTCTCTTTTTCTTTTTTTTTATTGTGATTAAATGAAAGTAATCCATCCAAAACAATTTTGCATGCCCACCAGGTGGTCTTATTTTCAAGAGGTACTTTACTGCTGAACATGGAGCTGTCCAACAGCTACCAAAATCAGTCAGGTCCTCTGGTGTGGCAGGCCCCGACCTCAGGCTGACAATGAAAATGCCTTATAGGTCATCCCCAGGCACTATGATATGGTTCAGAGAAGGTTGGGGCTAAGGCCTTGCTGCCATCCTCCACCCATATTTCTAGGTACCACTGTCCTAAACACAGCTTTTCTGTTGGAGAAGCACAATCCAGACAGGGACTGCTGATCAGCATGAGAATTAGCCCAGCTAACTCCAGGTGGCTGACTCCACCTCCCATCTGTCCAAAAGGGTGTCCAGCCCGAGCTACCCTTCCTGCCGTAAAAGAGCAGAATCTATGGCGCAGCTTAGAAAAGAGAGTATAGAGAGGCAATGGTGCCTTCAGTCAACAGCCAGGATACGGCCATCCCGAGCACATTCTCTCTGCTGCACTATATGCTACTTACTTAAGCACTACAGTCCAGCGTATTAGCCAGCTTATGCTCAGTCCTTGCCTCCTGGTTAACAAAGAAGTCATCAGTACCTGCAGTCTTCCCAAACGATGAGTCAGTGGAAGCAGGACTCAGTGTGCCACTTGCTTATCTTTGAGAGAGGTAGTTATTCCAATCCCGGTGCCTAGTCCATTCTGAGAATCCTATGCCACATCCTATGGCTCCCAGGATGTCCATGCTGCTCCAGCATGGACATAGATTCTGCTCTTTTATGGCAGGAAGGGCAGCTCAGGCTGGACACCCTTTTGGACAGATGGGAGGTGGAGTCAGCCACCTGGAGTTATCATTGCAGGCGTTAGTTCTCAAAGGGAATTGAGGAGACATGTGTCTAGTCTGCCAGCTTGGCCCCCTCAAAATTTGTGTTTTTAAAGCCGTCCATTTTTGGCACTTCTATTGCAGTAGCTGTAGATGACTAAACTATGTGTCAAGTAGTCTATCTGAATAAGAGTCTTTTGTGTAGAGACTATTTTGTTATTATTTATATGGAACACAAATGATCTCCTATTCTGGGCCCATTTGGATAGGTCCGTTTATGTATCTCTTTTTCAAAGCTCCCTGTAACGAATTTTGTAAACTCTCCAATATGTTGTCCATCTGGCCAAATAAATTCTTTCTTCTTCAGGAATCAATACACATCCATACTTCTGACTATCTCTCCTTCCAGACAAAATAGTTACCTTTTGATTCCTTCTGGGAGAATATTCACTCTTCATTTTCCTTCGGAGCCATTCTTGAGTGGGGCTATAATGCAGGAGCTGTGAACTTTTGCATAGTGCTGGTAAATCTTTCAGAAATAAGCTTAAACATTTGTTCTTAGTCAACTGTCCACAAGGAACTTTCCATTACGAACTACAAATGAACTGGTTTGGGGGGCATGGAAGTGGGAAAATATGATGGCATGTATACACCAGAATCAGGTGCATTGAAAATGTAAACCATCAGCTTATTTAACTTTCTTTTGACTTCTCGATCTTTTTAAAACCAATCTCAAATACACTCATTCCTTCTTGTTGACTCAATTCACTGAGTACTCAAATTTCTGACTGAGTGTATATAATAGATTGCTCATAATTGTTCCTACTTGCCCCACCCTTCACATGGCTCCCTTGCAGAAAATATATTTCCCTGTACCTTGAGTTCAGACTTTGAACATGTACCATACTTTGTTCAGCAGAATTAGGTAGAAGCATTTTTCAGTTATGAGCTGAGGTTTACAAAATATTGTGTGTTTTCACCACACATTCTAGAGCTTTTGATGTCCACCACAAGAACGGTACGCCATAGGCACATGAGTTCTCTTAACCTGAGAGCTGGAATAAAGAAACACAGAGTTCCAAAATTCAGACCATACCAGCTGAACCAAGCTGACTTACAGGAAATCAGCACTCAACCCTCAGAGGCAGAAAAGAGAAATAATTATTATTTTAAGTCAAATGGGATTTATGCTGCATTATTGCTATATCAACTGATTAGTACTCTGAATCAGAGAACACATAACTCATGGCAGGTTGTTCACCTAGAGTCCTATAATAAGGCATGCAGTATTCCATTACTGTCTAGTAGATTCTGACTCACAGTGACCCTATGGGACAGAGCGGAACTGCCCATGGGTTTTCCAAGGTCACTGCCCATAGAGTTTCCAAGGACATAACTTTAAATAACAGACTGTCACATCTTTTACTTGTGGTGCTGCTGGTGAGATTGAACCACTGTCCTGTCAGTTAACAGCCAAGCACTTAACCATTGCAGCACCGGGATTTCTTATTCAGTCCTTGGCGGGGCCAAACACAATCTAGGAGTTATTTTATTGTTCATGAGAAAAATAATTTTTCATTATGCTATGTGCGAAGGAGGTCATATGTTTTCTTCAAAACTCTATGGACCCTTCACTGTGATTCATTTACTGGAATCTGTTATGGGATCAATCCCAGTCAGCCGTGGACATTTTAATCACTACATGTCTTATCTAAGAACCAGCGGACAGAGACTTTTGAATTAGAGGCTGAATCAACCAGAACACCTTCTGTGCCTCTGAGCCCCACTTAAATTGATCAGTCTCACAGTTAAATCAATACATTAATGTAAAAGTTGTGACCATTTGTACAAAACTCTGGCCCATTTATGTTGCCTACAAAATCAAATGTGGTACATGTTGTATGCTGTGCCTCTTTTTGGAAGTAGGGACATACAATTTACAACACTTTGTTTTTCATCTTAGAGGAAACTTTCTGACATACAGTGAACCCTAAAGCTGCAAAAGTTTATTTTATTTTATTTTATTTTATTTTTTATTATGACTGAGTGAAAATGTACATTCCCGTATAAATTTACATGCCCAACTATATGCAGCTTCCACTGCTCTCCCTGCCTGGTGACAGGACACTATTCCTCTCTGCTCCATACATGTCTCATCCTCCCAACAGTCTCCTTTCCCCTCCTCTCCACCTACTCTCCTTCCTCCAGCCAGAGGTCTGCAGGACGATATCCTATAGATGCATAGAACCATAAAGTGCATCCAAAATATGGTCACTTTGCATCACCAAGTCCAATCCATTCATGTCCAAAGAGTGGATCTTCGTTATGATTTATGGGCAAGGGCAGCATCAAGGAGGAGCCATGCTCCCAGGGGAACCCCAAAACCACTGGACCATCAATTGCAGTCTTTTAGTGGAGATCTCAGGGTGCACCCCCATTTTTTCTCTTGTTGTCAGTGAGACTCAACTTAGTGAGCTCCATTGTGGCTATCACTGGTGGTGGCCAGGCCCCATCCGTTTCTTCTGGTCACCAGTCGAAGTCGAGACCCGCTCATGGGGGTCTGTCTGTCTTCCAGGTTGTCTTTTCCTGATGTCGTTCTTCTCCTTCGTGAGCATCCATTCCTGCTGAGTTGGGACCACTTGCTGTGCCCTTGGATGGCAGCTGGGCAGCTTTTAAGACCCCAGACACCACTCACCAATGTGGGGTGCAGACAGTCCTCTTAGCAAAAAGCTAGTTGTGTCAATTGGCCTCGATTTCGCCTAACAGCATGGTCCCCTGCCCCCTGCCCTAGCTACTCTGTCCTTGCAATATTGGGTTAAGATGGAAGGAGTATTCAAGTTATGCTGAAGTCCACTTAATATTGCTCTTGTTTCTAATGTGTGCTATCACCAATTTCACACAACCAGATTTCTAGCAACTATCTAATCTAAACCCTCCCCGCCTTGCATTCCCTCCTTCCCCTCCCTTGCAGCTGTCAAAGAGTCTATTCTTCTATACATGAGTCCGATTTTGAGATCTTATCATAGGGGTCTCATACAATATTTGTCCTTTTGTCGCTGACTACTTTCACTCAACATAATATCTTCCAGTTGAAAGCAGGTTATGAGATGTTTCCTGGAAACATCATTATTCTTTATCATTGCATAGTGCTCCATTGAGTATATATACCATAGTTTACTTATCCATTCCTCTGTTGTTGGGCATCTGGTTGATTCCATCTTTTTGCTATTGTGGACTCTGCTGTGATAAACATTCTTGTGCAAGTGCCTGTTGGTGTGAAAGGCCTTGATTCTGTATGATATTGTCTTAGGTTGGGTCGTCCAGGGAAGCAAAACCAATAACACGTGTAGGCACAAGGAAAGATTTATAATATAGATAGATAGATAGATACAGATATAGGAAACAGCTCACATAATCACAGAAGCTGAATGTCCCAAGCTCTGGCACAATCCTCACGTGGCCACAGAAGCTGAGGAACCCAAAGTCAGCAGGTCAGAGACCAGAGTTCTAGATCACCGGTTGTGTAGGTCAGTGGATCCCAAGCTGGTGGTGAGATGAAGCGACAGAGGCTGGCAAAACCAGGATAAGCAGGTCAGGGAGCAGGAGTGGCAGAGGCTGGCGAACCCAGGATCAGCAGGTCAGGGAGCAGGACTCTCAAGTGCCGACTGCAAGGACTGATGAGTCCAACAGCTGCTAGTTCAAGTCCCGGAACCAGATGCTGGAAGAAGAGAGCAGGAGCTCCTGGCCACGTGAACAACCAGCAGCTGTAGTAAAAGGTCACGAGAATGAGAGCCGAGGGGCAGGGAGCCACCACAAACCCCGCCTTGCCACTTAATACAGCAGCCAAATATGTAGTAGTCAAGTTGACATAATCCTGACCACCACAGATACATTCCAAGTAGTGGAATTACTGGGTCAAATGGTATATCTATATCCACTGTTTTAAGGAAGTGCCAGATTGCTTTCCAAAGAGGTTGGACCATTTTGCAACCCCATCAACAGTGTGGAAGAGTTCCACTTTCTCCATAGCCTCTCCAGCATTTGTGGTTTTGTGTTTTTTGGATCATGGCCACCATTATTGGGGTGAGAAGGTATCTCATTATGGTCTTGATTTAAATTTCTTTGATAACTAAAGATCATGAACATGATAGCATGTGTTTTTTGGCTGCCTGGATCTCCTCTTTAGAGAAATGTCTGTCCATCTCCTTTGCCCATCACTTAATTGGATGATTTATCTTCTTATTGATATTCTGAAGTATCTTAAAGGTTATGGAGCTCAGGCGTCGGTCTGCCATAGAGTTGCCAAATATTTTTTCCCATACTGTAGGTGGCCTTTTAATTCTATTAACAAAGACTTTGGATGAGCAAAAGTGTTTGATTCTTAATAGTTCCCATTTATCTATTTTCTCTTCTGTTGATTGTGGTTTGTTTGACAGATTTTGAAGCCTGTCTGCATTGTGTATTAAAACTTGCATTGCTGTTCCTACCTTTTCTTGGATGAGCTTTATCATTTTAGGTTTGATATTTAGGTCTTTTATCCAGTTGGAGTTGGTTTTTGTGTAAGGTGTAAGATATGGGTCTTGTTTCAGTTTCTTGCTGATGGATATCCAATTTTGTCAGCACCATTTGTTGAAGATACTGTTTTTACCCCAGTTTAATGTCTTAGGGACTTTGTAGAATATCAACTGTTCATAGGCCAATGGTGTCATCTCTGGGGTCTCAATTCTGTTCCGTTGATCCATCTGTCTGTTCTTGTACCAGTACCAGGCTGTTTTGACCACTGTGGCAATGTAGTATGTTCTAAGGTCAGATAATGAGAGGCCTCCAAGTGTGTTCTTCTTCTTTAGTAGTACCTTACTTATCCAGGGCTTCTTCCCTTTCCAAACAAATTTGGTGATTTGTTTCTCCATCTCATTAAAAAACGATGCTGGAAATTGTATTGGGATTGCTTTATATAAGTATACTGCTTCAGGTAAAATAGACATTTTCACAATGTTAAGTCTTCCTATCCATGAGCAGGGTAGGTTTTTCCACTTATCTAAGTCTCTTAGTTTCTTGTGGTAAGGGCTTGTAGTTCTCTTTGCAAAGATCTGTTATTCCTCTGGTTAGATTGATTCCTAGATACTTTATCTTCTTAGGAGCTATAGTAAATGGTATTGATTTGATGATTTCTTCATTAACAGTCTCGTTGTTGGTATGAAGAAATCCTACTGATTTACTTATGTTTATCTTGTATCCGGAGACTTTGCTGAAGTCTTCTATCAGTTTGAGTAGTTTACTTATAGATTCTTTGGGATTCTCTGCATATACAATCATATCATCTGCAAACAGGGAGATTTTGACTTCTTCTTTGCCGATGTCAATGCCCTTTATTTCTTGGTCTTGTCTAATGGCTCCTGCTAGAACTTCTAGTACAATGTTGAATAGGAGAGGTGAGAGTGGGCATCCTTGTCTAGTTACTGTTCTCAGGGGAAAGTCTTTCAGTCTCTCTCCATTCAGGATGACGTAGGCAGTTGGCTTTGCATAAATGGCCCTTATTGTGTTGAGAAATTTCCATCTATGCCTACTTTGCTAATATTTTTTAGCATGAATAGGTGTTGGACTTTATCAAATGACTTTTCTGCATCAATGGACAAAATCAGGTGATTCTTGTCTTTTGTATTATTTATGTGGTTAATCACATTAGTTATTTTTCTGATGTTGAACCGGCCTTGCATCCCTGGTATGAATCCAACTTGGTCAGGAGGGATTATTTTTTTGGATATGTTGTTGTATTCTATCGTCAGGGGGTTCTGAGTTTCGGATTTGGTAACAGAACATTATTCTAATTTATTGTGGTTAAATTCAGGCCTATATTTCTCAGAATTAGAAATTTCTTGTTTATAGAGAACAAGTAAGACATTAATGGACTTAACTCAGTCGTAGAAATGCCATGATCAATTAATCAGCAACAAAAATAAACGGAGATTGAAGAACTTCTATTACCACCTTGGCTCTGCTATGTATCAGAGTAACTACTACAATCTTGTCCTTTTTTCACTTAGAGCTGCTACTTTGCCTCTGCCACCCGGAGATGTCATAACCCTATTGAAATCAAGGAGTCTGTTTCATTCTTAGCATTTGCCATCCTCATACCTGGCCTACAGAGAACTTACACCACAGGGCTGTGGCTGATGTATTCATTTGAAATGATATGTTTCTCATTGCCATAGTGAAGGCAGTATAATCTAGGCACTCTTAAAAGACAGACTCAAGAGGTGACTTGTGCATCTGTAAATCTCCACTTCAGCAGTCCAATAGCTCTAAAATTTTGGATTTATTTTACAGTGTTCTAAGGAATTTTTGACATTCTGATGCCATTCATGATAAGCCAATATTACATCCAGGTTTTAATCAACTCACTGAGAACGCTTTTATGAGCATATTCAGCTGTTCCTTAGCACTTAAGATCAAGACTCTCTAGTTATGTTAACCCACATTAATAATATCAAGCCAATCTAAAATGATATCCTTTCTACCTTTGTCTAGAATCTCAGAATCTGTCCTCATAAATATTTCCCAGATTTTTCATTTCTATACTAGCAAAATCTTGCAATCTTGTTATTCTAGTCTTCTCTGTCCTTGTTACACTCTAATTGTCTTCTTGAGTCTTGTTGAATCCTGACTTCACTTATAGGCAAGGGATGGAAGTGGAGACACAGAACGAGGATAATTTTGATCCTTTTGCAATGTAACTAACTCAGTAAGGCATTTTCCAGGTCATCATGCAAGAAAAGCCACATGAGCCAGAGAAGCATAAGTGGCTTCTGTTGGCAAAAGAATGGGATTTGTAGGATCAGGAAACTCAGAATTATCTAATTTAACAAATGCCATTTCTCAGCTGTCAAGGTCCTTCTATTTTCAAAGCAGTTCATTAATTTTCACTCAAGAGACATAGTATGGCTTCAAGTTCAATATACGTTATAATTCAACTAGTCTGAAAATCATAATGCTTCTGATTTCTTTCTACTTCACCTCTGCTGATATAACAAAATATAATACCATTTCAAAACAGTTATAAAAATGTTTTCTTCTCTGGTGGTATTTTGAGATGTATAAAGTCCTACAGTGCAATAAGAAGTAGCCATTTGTCCCACACAATGCTTTTGTGCTTGAACTACCAATATGAACTACTAAAATAGACAATCTAAATAGCTTCTCTACAAGAGTTAATTTAACTAAAAACCATAAGAGATGATTTAAATAATTGTGTGCAACCACTTTGTTTTATAAACTAGATAAAAATGTACTGCTTTCTAATAACTAGATCCTGGCTACATAGCTACCCCAAGATTCACTTTTTTTTTCCTTTGGAATGTTGGTTAACTGTGTCTTAGGCTGGGTTTTCTAGGGAAGCAAAACTAGTAACAAGTATATGTATGTGGAAAGATTTGTATATAAAGAAACAGCTCATGCAACTGCAGAAGCTGAACTTTCCAAGTCCTGGCATAAGCCTCAAGTGGCCACAGGAGCTGGTGAACCCAATGTCAGCAGATCAGAGACCCGAATTCTAAATCACCGGTTGTGTAGGTTGGTGGATCCCAAGCTGGTGGTGAGGTGGAACTGCAAAGGCTGACAAATCCAGGATCAGCAGGTCAGAGAACAGGACTCTGAAGCACCAGCTGTAAGGGTTGATGAATCCAACAGCTTCTGGTTCAAATCCAGAAACCACACCAGAAGAGAGCAGGAGCTGCTGGCTATGTGAGCAGACTGGCAGTAGGTGGTGGAAGGCAGAGAAATGAGAGCTGAGGGGTGGGAAGTCACCACAGGCCCTGGCTTGCCACTTGATACAGTGACCAAACAAGGAGTAGCCAAGTTGGCATAATCCTGACTGCCACAAACTGCAACCACTTTATGAAGCAATTATTATATTATTGCATCATCTAAATTTCATCTGTACATAGACAACAAATTTCATGCAAATTAACTCAAGCATAAGAAATTTACTAGAGGGATTGAGTAAATTTAGAACTATTGGGGCAGCTAGAAGAAGGCACACTCTGGACAACAGAGGAAAAATCTTCACTCTCCAGAATCCTTCTGCTTCTGTCATAAGGTCATTGCTGTAGAAAGCTGAAAACTAAGAATGGTGTTGTTGTTCTTATTGTAAAACCAAAACTTTTGCCATGATACACATTTTTGTTTTTAAAGGAAGCTATCTTCTCTTCCTCTAGACATGACTCAGTTTCTAACTAAAATATTTGAACACTCTAATTAATTCATTAATTTGTTGTCAAAACATGTTATAATCTTGGTCATTGCTCAAGGTGCCAGTGATACAGCAGTGAACAAACAAGTAAATCTCTGCCTTAAAGGTTCAGGCAATAAACAAAAATTGCTTTATGTAGTATACTACACGTTGATAAATGATTTTGAGGAAATTAAAGTAGGATAAGGGGTAGTATTAGAAAAGGAAGATTAGTATTCTAGGTCACTCTATCAAGGAACGACTCAGTGATAAGTGGAGACAAGCAAGAAGTGAAGGAGCAAGACGAAAAAACTATCTGAGAGAAAGACATTCTAGGAAAAAGAGAAGAATGGCTTCAAAGGCTCTAAGGCAGAGTTAGCTCTGTTCAAGAAACAATGAATATGTCTAGCTGAAGAACGGCAAGAAAGAACAAGAAAGTAGGTGGAAGGGTGGTCCTGATTAGTTCTTAAACTCATTTAAGAGATCCCAATTTGGAAACTCTGGTGGTATGGTGGTTACATGCTATGTCTGCTAACCAAAAGATCAACAGTTCAAATCCACCAGGCACTCCTTGGGAACTCTGGGGCAGTTCTACTCTGTCTCTAGGGTGACTATGAGATAGAATCAACTCAACAGCAGTGGTTCTGGGTTTTTTTTTTTTGGCTTTTGGGGTTTCTTTTGCAATTAGATAGGGCCTTTTAAAATCATTCTAAGAACTTTAGCTCTTTTTCTCTATGCAATAGGAACACACTGGGAAACTCCAATCATAAGAGTGATATGACTTGAAATAAATTTGAATGCTATTAATCTGGCTGCTCTATGAACAATAGATTGGGAGGATCAGCACAGAACTAAAGAAAGTGAAAAGACTACAGTAATAATCCATTCAAGGGATGATAGTACCTTAAAAGATGATTTGGGTGGAAAAAAAGTAGCAAGTTGTCAATTTCTGAATGTATTCTGAAGATAGAGTCTATAGGATTTGTTCACAAATAAAAGATGATAAGATGTTAAGGATGATGCCAGTATTTTTGGCCCAACAAAATAGAAGTATAAAATCATCATTAATTGAGATGACAAAGACAGGAAGTAGAATATGTTTGGTGTGAGGAAAAGGTTAAGAGTTCAATTTTGGATGTGCTAAATTTACTATGCTTAATAGGCATCCGGTAGACTTGCTGAGTTGGCAATCATACATTTGGAGTCCAAGAGAGATGGTAAGGGTGGAGACATAAATTTGGGATTTATCTACATATAGAAAGATTTTGAAGCTCTGAAACTAGGTTACACTACCTGGGAATGAGTACAGATAGAAAAGAGGAATAAGAACTGAGTTCCTGTGTTCTGAAGACGTGGGGCCAGATGATGGAGTAGTCAGATGCTTCCCATGATTCCTCTAACAACAAAGACCCAAAAGAACAAATGAATTGATTACATATGGCATCCTAGGAACTTCTGAACATCAAGAGGGAAATTGAGAAATTGGTCTGAGCAACAGCAAAAGAGAGTAGCTCCAGATATACCCAAGATTGGCCAGACCTGCAGCTGGTGCAGGCAGCCGAGTAGTTGCAATTGAAGAGCATCATCCTCAGCAGGAGAAACTGACTGGAGAATCCACTCACAGCTCCAGAACCAATGAAAACCACCACAAGAGTGTCAAAAGCTAAGTGTTTGTGTCTAACCTACAGCATGTGGAAAGACAGAAAGAAAGACACCATGGCACATTGTAATCAAATATGCCAAAACTAAAGATGAGGAGACAATTTTAAAACCGGCTAGGGTAATATATATATATTTGAAAGAGAGTCAGTAAGACTAAACTCTGAATACTCAGCAGAAGCCATGTAGGCAAGAAGGCAATGGGATGGGATTTACAAAGTTTTAAAGGAAAATAACATTTGGCCAAGAACTATACAGTCAACAAAATTGTTTTTCAAATATAATGGTGAATGATGACATTTCCAGATAAACAGAAATTTAGGGAAATAGCAAAAAAAAAAAATTACAAGGAATACTAAAGGGAGTCCTTTGGTTAGAGAATCATTAACATCTGATAACAACCCAAGACTACAACACAGAACAAAGCAACTGGATATCAACCCAAAGGTGAAAATCACAAAAATAAAAGACAAACCACTGAACACAGGGAAATAGAGATGTCATAATGTAAGCATTATAACAAAAAAGGGAGACTTACTTTTGGCTAAAAAGAATGTAGTCATAGTCAACTGACTATAAAGAAATCAAAGACTGGTTTAAATTTAGGAAAATAGGATTAGATATTAAGGTAATCACAAAGGAAACTGTGAACCCTACACGTCAAAACAAAAAACAAGGAAAACACAAAATCACAGCAAATACAAAACTGCTAACCATGAAAGAAATAAAAGTAAAACACATAAAAATAAGTCAGCACAGAAAACTAAGTGGGATTCATACTAAGAAAGCAGGGAAGATTCAACATTATAAAAACAACTGATGTAACTAACTACACGAATTAAACAAAAGACAAGAACCACTTGATTTTATCAATCGATGCAAAAAAATGGCACTTACAAAATCTAACGCCCATTCGAGTTAAAAACTCTCAGCAAAATAGGAATAGAAGGGAAATTCCTCAGTATAAGGAGATTTATACAGAGCCAACAGCCAACATTATTCTAAATGGGATAGTATGAAAGCACTCCTCTTGAGAGAAGGAACCAGAGAAGGATACCTTTTGTCACCATTTTTAGTCAACATTCAGCTAAAGGCTCTAACAGATCAGTTAGGCAAGATAAAGAAATGATGTCTAAATTGGTAAAAAAGAAGTAAAAGTATCTCCATTTGCAGATGATATGATCTTATATACAGAAAACCCTAGTGAACTGAACCAAAAAACTAGTGGAATGAATAGAAGAGGTCAGCAAAGAATCAGGATACAAGGTAAACATACAAAAATTAGTTAGATTCCTTTACACTAACAAAGAAAACATCACAGAGGAAATCACCAAATCGATACCAGTTATGGTAGCTCCAAGGAAGATAAGGTACTCAGGAATATATCTAACTAGAAATGAGAAAAACCTATACAAAGAAAATTACAAGTCTCTACTGCAAGAAACCAACAGAGACCTACATAAATGGAGAAACTTACCTTGCTCATGGATAGGAAAAACTGACATGGTGAAAACATCTATTCTGCTCGAAGCAATCTATAGATACAGTGCAATCCCAGTGCAAAAACCAATGGAATGTATTAGAGATGAAGAAACAAATCACCAGCTTCATACATAAAGTGAAAGAGTCTCAGATAAGTCAAGTATTGTCGAAGAAGAACAAAATGGGAGGCTCTACACTACCTGACTTTAGAAGCTATTACACTGCCACAGTAGTCGAAACAACCTAGTACTGGTACAAAAACAGACATATAAAACAAAGGAACAGCTCAAGACATAAAATTGTCCACCTATGAGCAGTTGGTATTTTACAAAGCCCCTAAGTCTGTAAACTGGGTAAAAGGCAGTCTCTTTAACAAAGGAATTCTCATAACTGGATATTCTTCTGCAAAACAATGAAACAAGATCCATATCTCACATCAAGCACAAAAACTAACTCAAAATGGGTCATACAGCTAAATATTAAACATAAAACATTAAACATCATGGAACTGAAAATAGGGACAATGTTGGGAGCCTTAGTATATGGCATAAGTAGAATACAGAATGTTGCTAAAAATGCCCAAATACCAGAAGATAAATTAGGTAACCAAAAACCTCCCAAAATCCAACACTTATGGTCATCCAAAGACTTCACCAAAAGAGTAAAAAAGACAACCTACATACTGGCAAAAAAAAAAAAAAAAAAAATTGGCTAAGACAAATTCAATCATCATCTAATCTCTGTAAGCTACAAGGTACTGTAAAGCATCAACAAAAAGACAAATAACCCAATTAAAAATGGGCAAAGGATATAAATAGGCACTTCACCAAAGAAAACATCCAGGCATCTAACAGATATACGAAAAAGAGGAAGACTCTCAAGGAGATGGATTGACACAGCGGCTGCAACAAACAGCTTAAGCATAAAAACAATTGTGGAGATGGTGCAAGACTGGGCAGTGTTTCTTTATGTTGTTCATAGGGTCACTATGAGTCACAACCAGCTCGATAGCACCTAAAAACAACAACAACAACAGGTACATGAGGGAATGGTCATATTCATTATTCAAAGCCAAATTTGTTGCTTTCAGGTCGATTCTGACTCATGGTGAACATACAGGATAGAGCAGAACTGTTTCTTCAACTTTCCAAGGAGCACTTTGCGGATCTGAACTGCCAACTTTTGGGTTAGTAGTCATACTGCTTAACCACTAAGCCACAAGGTTTTCACGATCATTAGCTATTAGAAAAATTGAAACAAAAACTACAATGAGAGAACATCTCACTCCAACAAGTATGGCTTTAGTCCAAAAAACACAAAATAATAAATGTTGCAGAGGCTGTGGAGAGACTGGAACACATAAAATATTCTACAATGTTTGTGGGAATGTAACATGGTATAACCTCTTTGGAAATTGATTTGCTATTTTCTTAAAAAACTAGAAATACCATATGATCCAGCAATCTCATTTCTTGGAATACATCCTAGAGAAATAAGAACTGTCACAGGAATAGATATATGCACACCAACATTTGTTTACTGTAGCACAGCCCACAATAAGAAAAAGATGGAATCTACCTAGTTACCCATCAACAGATGAATGGATAAACAAACTATTCTATACTCAAATGGAACGCTATGCAATGATAAAGAACAATGATCTTAGGAAACATCTTAACAGGGAGTCATCTGAAAAACATGATGCTAAATGAAATTATTCATTTACAAAAGGACAAATATTACATGAGAACACTCTTAAAGGACCCAAGAAAATGTTTAAGTGCAGAAGAAAATAATCTTTGATGGTTACAAGGGTGAGAAGGTAAGGAAAGGGGTATTCACTAATTTGATAGAAGAGATGAATTGGGTTGTCTGAAGGGAGGGACAGCAAGCACTAGAAGGGAGATCAGCACAGCTGGACTATAAAAAACCTGAGAGGTTTCCTCAATAAAAGTAGACATTTTAAAGGCCAGAGTTCCAGAGAAGGAGTGTGGGGATGGTGGTTTCAGGGTACACCGAAGTCAACTGGCATAACAATTTTTTTTTTAAAGAAATATTCTGCATACCACTTTGGTGTTTAGCGTCCGGGGTCTTAAATGCTAGCAAGCAGCCACCTGAGTAGCATCAGTTGTTCCCAGCACAGCAGGAGCAGAGGAGAATGAAAGACATCAGGAACATAAGAAAAATATGCGCCCAACAGACAGAAAGGGCTGTATAATTAAGAGACTATGTCAATATTCGACCAGAAGAACTAAATAGTACTTGGCTACCACCAATGACTGCCCAGACAAGGAATACAATATAAAGTCCCTGACACAGCAGGAGAAAAATGGGTGTGCAGAACAGGAACTCTATTAAAAAGACAAGACTTGATGATACAACAGACTGGAGAGGCCCAGACGACACAGCCCCTGGATTTTCTGTAAGCTCCGGGCTGAAACCAGTACCAAAGCCAACTCTTCAGATGGAGATTGGACCAGACCATAAGACATAAAATGATATAGACAAAGAGTGTTGCTTCCTGGCTTAAGTAGATACATGAAGCTAGCTGGGCATCTCCTGTTTAGAGGTAATATGAGACAGTGGAGGCGGAAGTCACTGGTTGACTGGATATGAGCAATACAGAGCAGACGGGAGTTGTGCTGTCACAGGATGATGAGAGCAGCTAGAGTTATATAGCAGTATAAGTGCTATATAAGTTTTTGTATGACAAGTGGACTTGGATTGTAAACTTGCACTTAAAGCACAAAAAATACACAAAAATAAAAAGCCTAAGTCTCTGTGTACTCTAAGATTTAGTTCCATGGAAACAGATAAAACTATAGAAAGGAAAAGAAGAACTCTAAAAAGAAGACGAGTTTTCTAAATGCTAAGAATTTGTTTAAAGAAGAAATGATAAGTTGTATCAAATACTACTGATGGGCATATAAAATAAGAATGAGGAATTAACTGTTGAATATGGCTGTATTGAAATCACTAGTGTTTTCACAAGAATTTAGTACTCAGGTGAGAGAATTTCAAGAATTAAAGTTTGATTAGAGAAGATTCAAGAGAGAATAGAAGAAAAGGAAAAGGGAAGGCAGTAAGTAGAGACAACTTTCAAAGGGGCTATAGCTGAAGAAGATACAGATCACAGTAGTTTTTAAAATAGGTAATATAATAGCATGTTTATCATCTGGTGTAATGATTCAGAAAGAAGATTTGATGTTACCAGAAAAAAAAAAGGAACAAAGTACAGAGGATATCCTTGAAAAGTCAAAAGATCATAGAAAGCAAACGGGCTTCATCCATATTAACAGATATGGTAGGGGTGTTTGGAAGTAGAACTTTTGATTGTTTATATTTTCCCAGCCAAGTAAGAGTGAGGACCAGAGGCCAAGAACACATGTTACCATTAAGCTTTTAGGGGAAATAAAGGAAACGTAATATCCACCTGTCTGGGTTTGAATTGCCGACTTAAAGTGAATGGTCATGGATGTAGGTAAAACTAGTTGACATAGTTACATGATTTTCTGGAGCCTCTTTTACTACTCAGGTGCTAATACAGTAGGCTGAGAGTAGGAATTAACCAGGATTAGCATTTTTCAAGTGTGAAAGTGGAACAGTAAGACAGTTTAAAATAAGTGTGTGTTCAGAAAGGTGAAACATGAAGCAACATCAATAATGAAAAGTTAATAGCATTTTTGGTCCTAGTCATGTATTTGCAATTAAGATAACAGAAGCAGTCAGTGAGAAAGTGTGCAGAGTGGGGTGTTTAAAAATAACAATATGTAGTGTAATTTTGGATAGTGACACAATCTAGAAAATAACCTTGATAACAGAGGGTTGAAGTGAGGTCAAGGAGAAAATCACTGCAGGAGAGAAGTTCAAGAAACTGCAAAAAAGAACATATCAGTAGGATTATCTGATTGTATTACCTGTTACCCATTGCCGCCTAGTTGATTGCTAAGAGCTAACCTATAGCTCAGAGTGAAACTGCCCCATCCAGTTTCCAAGGAACAGTTGGTGGATTCATACTGCTAATTTTTTGGTTAGCAGCCTGAGCTCTTAACCACTGTGCCACCCAGGCTCCATTATGTACAAGTATAATAACCAACTTGACAGCACTTGGCTGGCTGGCTTATAATAAACAAAATAAATGGAGTGTTTACTTTTTGCTTCTGAATTCAGTTCTGACACCTTTTCCCCCCAGAGTATTTTTTTTCTCTGTCCATAGTCACCTGAAGGTATTAGATCTCACAAGTCCAAAGAATACTGACCTTCAGGCCAAGACTTCAGATACTAGCTATCCTTACAGCACTTCCTTCTCTGATCCTAGTCACTCTAAGCTAGGTAAATTCTCATAAGCTAAAAGGAGGATA
Source organism: Heterohyrax brucei (assembly GCA_028571685.1). Taxonomy (NCBI): domain Eukaryota; kingdom Metazoa; phylum Chordata; class Mammalia; order Hyracoidea; family Procaviidae; genus Heterohyrax; species Heterohyrax brucei. Next base: position 84,898,203 of record CM053158.1, read on the forward strand.
TCCTTCAGACTGTCAAATAGATAGATCTCAGAGCAAGTTAAGGAGTTCACATGATACCATCACTTCTGACTTGCTGCTACAAATTTGAAGCTTCTGTTTACCACTTCAAGATACCAGCTGCAAGCTTGAGAGAACATTCCTGGGCTCCTTAACTTTTAATCTTCTGCCTCCCACTTCTCTTCTGGTTTTGGTAATTCACTGGAATGATTCATAGAACTTCTTTAGTTAGGATTATAGTTTTATTATAGCAAAAAAAAAGGATACCAGTTAAGAGATACATAGTGTGAAGTCTGGGAGGGTTCCCCATCGAAACTTCCATGTCTTAAAGGATAGCCATTTAATGTCTTTCACTAATCAGGAAGCCCATGAAGCTCCTGTGTCCAGAGCTTTTGTTAGAGTTCTTACTATATAGCACAAACTCCAGCCTCTCTCTCTTGTGTCAGTGGATATCAGGAGGTGATCATGTGGTATCATTTGGGTATTTTTGCCTTAGCCAGCCCCAACCCCGTGGTACCTGCATCACCTCACCTAACCTACTAGTTAGGTGGTCTAGAGTCCTTATTAAGACACTTAAATTCCTAGATTTATTTTAGAGTTTATTACTCAGAAACTGCAGAAGGCCAAATTGTTTGGATAAAATTAGTGTAAAGTCTGCAGATTATCTATAAATGAATAATGAAATTGCAATGATTTATGAAATGTGTTATGTTGAGAAGACTCCAGGGTCTCAGGATGGCTATAAAAAGGAGGAATAGTAGATCATATCTTTTGAGAAACAGAATTTTACAAGTGGAGGTGAAAAACTGCAAAGAAGTCTCCAAAAAAACAACTTCCAAGCTTCTGTACACTGGAACACTGGAATGGATTGGAAATAAATGTTGAGTATGCCAATTCAGGTGTCAACCTCAAGATCCGTTAAATTTTATGAACTTCATTTTTTTAATACTTGTGAATCTTAGTTGTCTAGTGCTGTATAACAGAAATACCACAAATGGATGGGTTCAGGAAAGAAAAGTTTATTCTTACACATTCCAGTAGGCCAAAAGTCCAAATTCAGGGTGCAAGCTCCACGGGAACAACACTTCTGTTGGCTCTGAAAGAAAGTCTGTGTGTTACGTCAGTTTTTCCTTAGTCTGCGAGCATCATGGCTCAGGAAACTCAAATTCAAAGGATGTGCTCTGCTCTTGGTGCTGCTTTCATGGTGGTATAAGGTACCCAATTCTCTGCTTGGTTCCCTTTCCTTTTATGTCTTGTAGAATGAAAGGTAGTGTAAAGCACACTGCAAAGAAATTTCCTTTACATTGGGGCAGGGAGGTGACCTTACAAAAGGTGTTACAGTTCCATCTTAATCCTCTTTAACATAATCCGATCTATTAACCATAGAGAAAGATTAGGATTTACAGAATAGAAAAATTGCACAATGGAAGGCAATCACACAATACTGGAAACTACGGCCCAGCCAAGTTGCTACACATTTTGGGGAGGGATACAACTCAGTCCACAACAGTGTGTTTTGTATTTTTGTTTGTTTTTGACTTAAGACATAGAGTCAGCTCCTTGGCTTACATATATATGCATGGATGAGGTCAGCTGAACAGCTCTTGTCAGGAGGTAAGATCAGAGCATGTAGGTTACAGGAGCTGGTTGGATGAACATGAGAAGTATAGGGTGGAAAAGAGGAGTGTATTGTAGCAGGGTGGAGAGAGCAGTTAGAGTTGCATACCTTTGTATGCGTATTTGTATGGCAAATTGACTTGTACTGTAAACTTTCACTTAAAGCGCAATAAAATATTTTTTAATTGTTGTATTTTCTTTTCTTTTCATGTTTAATATGTTAGAGCCTTCATATTTCCTAATTTGGTGAAAAAATATGCTTGGGATTTGAGGATTACAAATATGGTGGGAAGTCTATGACTACAAATAAAGCTGTTCTGGTGTGTGAATATGTTAACAGTATCCATTCAAAACATCTTAATGTATTTAATCTTGGTATAGAGTAACATGCAAAAGATAATAATAAACCATAGCCAATTTTCTAAACATTAATTATGGAGCAAATAATGATATATCTCTGCACTTTGGAGTCATCTATTTTAGTACCTAGACATTGAGATTTATGTCAGTGTCAAACATAGTGGCATAATTAATCGTAAGACTTCCACAGTATTAGAAAGATGACTTCTTTTATTTGGCTCTAGAAGGCAGAGTAAGGGCCAATTAGTGCAACTATACAGATTCCAAGTTTTTTTTTTATTAGGAAGATATTTCTAAGAAATACAACCCTACTCTGGAGACACACTGAATCACCAAGAGTTGTAGATGACTTGACAGCAACTGGTAGTACTCTATAACTCAAGACAAGGCCCTGTCCCCTAGTAGTGTATCTAGGAATCTGAGTCAGCAGAGATGCCATAAATTGCCAGGGTTGAGTAATCAGATAGGCTAGATGGCAGATCTGTTAATGATTCTGTCTTTCTCCCCTTCTGAGCTCTAATCATATTGTTTTTTTCTAGTTTCTCAGCCATGCTGTGATCCTTACTATCTCAGGGAACTCAGCCACACTATTCACTTTAACTGAAATACCTACTATGTTGTCCTGACCTTCTGTCCTCTGCAAGTGGAAGTAGTCAATAATTTCTTGACCTGACAGAGTTATGAAGACAGAATAACAGCACATTTGACCAGAACAACCAAGAGCAACAGTATTGTCAATGTGAACCAGTGACCCAGAAATAGAGACAATGCATAAGCCTCAGGTATCGTGGCCTAACCTTGAAGAAGGGCCCCAGTACTTGGGCTAACATTTCCCAAGACCCCAGTGAAATAGCAAATTCCATGTCAGAAATTCAACAGTTACAGAAAATAAAGGAAGTCCTTGTTTATACCCCAACTATGTTCCGATAGTCACAACCACCTGTAGTAAATGAAAAAGTAAGCAGATATTGAAAATTGTGAGGCTTATATTTATTCAGATTGTCTGTTTCCACTGGGAATTTATGTTAAAGAATTTTGTACTATGGGGGGCAGGGCCAAGATGGCAGACTAGACACATGTCTCTTCAGTTCCTTCTAAGAACTAAGCTCTGAATTAATAATTGAATGGAGCACTCTGGACACCTAGGAAGCCAGAGGATAGGGTTGTCAGATTGGACTACATGCAACTAAATGGGAAACTATCTCTCTCCAACGAGGCAGTGTGCACTCAGCCCCACTCCTGCTGACTCACCGCTTGGGCAGACTACAGGTACTGACACCATCTTTGTTATCTAGGTGGCAAGGGAAGGGCATGAATCAGCAAATACGCTGAACTGCAGTGCTAAAATAAACAGCATACAGCTCAGCAGAGAGCCAATACATGGGATAGCCACAATTTGAGAGGTGGACTGCTGACTGAGGGCACCACTGCCCCTTCATGTTCTCTTTTCTGAGCTGCACAATACAGTCCGTGTTTTCATGGCGCAAAGGGCAGCTCAGCTGGGATGCCATCTTGGTCAGCTGGAAGGTGGAGTTACCTAACCGGAGACCTCACTAGGAGTTAATTCCCAAGCTGTGATGCAATGTCAGTCCAGAAAGAGCTTTTCCAGCAGAAAAGCTCTGTAGGACAGTGTAACCTTATGAGAGTGGCCCAGCTGAGGATGGCAGCAAGGCTGTAACTTCTCCCTAATTGAACTACATCATACAATCTGGAGATGGCTGAAGAGGGGCTTCCATTGTCAGCTGGAAGGCAAGGCCTGCCACAGCTGACAGCCTGACTGATTTGGGCAGCTGTTAGTGAATTCCCAGATTCTTAAAATAATACTGCTTGGAGAAATAACTGGTGAACAGCCTAGCAGTATCTCTTCCAGCCTTTACTCACCCCCATCATAGGGTCAGTTAATGGCCCCCAATGAATTCATAAGTAGGGAGCCATCTTTGCCAGCCAGGAGGTGGAGCCTGCCACTCCAGAGAGTCCACTGGAATACACAGTGGTGGCTGGTGACCAAAACCCTTCTCAGAACTATGCCTCAGTTCCTGCTGAGGCAACAGCAGAGCCTCTAGATGGCCCAAAGGCAACAAACCATTCCTAAGCATTTAAAGAAATGGTCAACTATAGCTCCCCAAAACTCCCAAAACAAAGAACCAAAAACTTCCCAGATGAAGAAGCCTTTCTGCAAATATCAGAGGATGAGTACAAAAGAATTACTTAGAGAGAGTTCTCTTAGAGATTAAACAAAATACAGCTGAGCAAAAACAAATTTAAGCAAGCTATTTGAACTGATAGAAAAACAACGATCAAAAATCCAACAGATCAAAGGCAAAATTACACAATTAAACAATTCAATCCAAAGCTAAAGGAGCAGAATTGAGGACATGGAAGTCAGACTTAGTGACATTGAGGATAGAGCAACTGACATCAGCATTTTGAGGAGAAATTAGAGAAAAGAAGAAAAAAGAAAAAGCATTAAGAAGCATATGAGACTTTATTAAGAACAGTAATCTACAATTAATTGGAGTTCCTGAACAGGGAAGGATCGCTGAAAACACAAAGAGTGCTGTTATTGAGTTGCTGACAGAAAATTCACCTGAAATTGTGAAAGAAGAGAACATAGATATCCAAGATGTGCATTGAACACCACAAAAAGTAGATCCCAAAAGTAAGACACCAAGATATATTCTGCCAAGCCAAGTGCCGTCATGAGATGTATTCTAATCAAGCTTAATAAAATGAAACATTAACGAGCCCCTTAAAGACAGTGAGGCTCAATGCAAAGCTAACATTCAGAGGGAAACCCTATAGGATTTCATCTTCTCAGCAGAAAAGGTGTTGGCAAGGAGGCAGTGGAGTGACACACTGAAAGCTCTGAAGGAGAAACACTTCCAGCCAAGGACTGTATATCTTGCAAAACTGTCTCTCAAACATGAAGATGAAATTAAGACATTCACACATAAACAGAAACTTTGAGACTTTTTAAAACCAAACCAAAGTTCCAAGAAATGCTAAAAGAATCTCTTTGCTTAGAAAAACAAAACTTTTAAGTCTATACTTAAGGAGACAGTGCAGGACACAGCATCCAGAAATCTACTCAATTAGGGAAGGCACAAAATTCAATCAAAGCCATAATATTAAAAGAAGGGATCCAGTGATCATGTCATGAAAACTATGGCATCACTATGCTAAAAAGAGTGATATACTGCAGTAGTTATAGTCCTTTCAGATGGCGAGGAAGTTAAAAAGATATGCAGAAGTGAAAATTGAACGTAAATCTAGAATATTAAGGGTGATCATAGGAGTAGATGCAAAGCACAATAACACACAACATATCAAAACAAGAAATGTGCTACAGGAGTCTCAACAAACACAAAAACCAAAAATGAAAAAGATGAAAAGTCAACCCATAAAGAAGAATGACCCAGAACAGAGTACTAAGAGCAACATAGAAAACACCAACACAAAAATAAATACATCAAAATGATGGCACTAAACACATACCTGTCAATAATTACACTGAATGCAAACAAACTGAACTCTCCAATAAACAGACAATGAGTGACATCCTAGATCAAAAGACACGACCAGTCTATATGTTGCACACAAGAAACATACCTTAAACTGAAAGATAGGAATAAACTGACAATTAAAGGATGGAGTAACATATACTAAGCTAAAAACAAAGAAGAGGAGATGTAGTAATACTAATCTCAGATAAAATAGATTTTAATGTAACGCCCACCATCAAGAACAAGGATGGTCACTATTTATTGCTGATTTAATACACAAGCAAGACATAACAATATTAAATGTTTAAGCACCCAATACCAGAGCATCTAAATACATCGTACAAACCCTAACTACATTGAAAAATGAGGTAGATCACTCCACAGTAATAGGTGGAGACTTCAACACTCCAATTTCAGTAACAGACAGATCATCCAGAAAAAAAGCTCAATAAAGATACAGAAGATCTTGTTGTGATAACTAACCAATTAGACCTCATCAACATATACAGAACTTTTTATCCATCAGTACATAAATACATCTTTTTCTCTAACACAAATGGAATATTTTCCAGAATACACCATATTTTACTACATAAAGAATATCTGAACAAAAATCCAAACCATTGCATTATTGCAAAGCATCTTCTTGGATCATAAAGCCATAAGAGTCAAAATTAGTAGCAGAAAAAACATAGGTAGAAATTTGGACTGATGGAAACTGAATAATACCTTGCTCAAAAAGGCATGGGTTATAGAAGAAATCAAGGACAAAACAAAGAAATTTATAGAATCAAATGAGAATGAAAATATATCCTACCAGAACCTATGGGATACAGCAAAAGCAGTGCTCAGAGGTCATTTTATCTCTATAAATGCACACATCCATAAGGAAGAAAGAACTCAAACCAAAAAACCCTACATCTTGAACAAATAGAAAGAGAGCAACAGCGGAATCCCTCAGACACCAGAAGAAAAAAGATCATTAAAGATTAGAGCAGAACTAAATGAATTAGAGAATAGAGAATCAATTGAAAAAATTGGCAAAACCAAAAAGTGGTCTTTCGAGAAGTTCAACAAGATTGATAAATCACTGGCTAAACTTACAAAAGACGAACAGAAGAGGAAACAAATAATCCAAACAAGAAATGACATGGGAGATGTCAAAACAGGGCCAGCTGAAATGAAAACATCATAACAGAATGCTATCAAAGACTATATTCTAACAGATTTGAAAACCTGGAGAAAATGGACAAATTTCTAGATTCATTTCACCTACCAAAATTATCCTGAGAACAACTTAATAAACTTATCACAAAGGAAGAGAATGAAAAAGTCATCCAAAAACTACCAACCAAAAAAAGTGCTATCGAAGATGGCTTCACTGAAGAATTCCACCAAACATTTAGAGAAGAGTTAACTCCAATACTACTGAGACTATTGCACAACATAGAGAGGGATGGAATACTCCAAAATTCCTTCTATGAAGTCAGCATAACCCTGATACTAAAGCCAGGGAAAGATCCCACAAAAAAAGAAAATTGGAGACCAATAACATTCGTGAACCTCAATGCACAAATTTTCAACAAAATCCTTGCAATAGATTTCAACAACACTTCAAAAAAATAATTCACTATGACCAAGCTGGATTCATACCAGAGATGTAAGACTGATTCAGCATGAGAAAAACAATTAATGTGATCAACCACATAAATAACACAAAAGATAAGAATCATCTGATTTTGTCAGTTGATGTAGAAAAGGTACTTGACAAAGTCCAACACCCATTCTTCCTAAAACTTCTTAGCAAAATAGGCATAGATGGTCAATACCTTGATGCAGTAAGGGGCATCTGTACAAAGTCAGCTGCCTACCTCATCCTGAATGGAGACAGACTGAAAGAATTCCCCTTGAAAATGGAAACTAGACAAGGATACCCACTGTCGCTACTTCTATTCAACATTATACTAGAAGTTCTAGCCAGAACAATTAGACAAGACCGAGAAATAAAGGGCATCTGCATCAGCAAAGAAGTAAAAATCTCCTTATTTGCAGATGATATGATTGTATATGCAGAGAATCTTAAAGAATCCATGAGGAGGTGCCTTGAACCAATAAAAGAGTTCAGCAAAGTATCAGGATATAAAATAAACAACTAAATCATTAGGATTCCTTTATGCCAACAAAGAGATCATTAAAGAAGAAATCACCAAATCAGTACCATTTACTATAACCCCCAAGAAGATAAAATACCTAGAAATAAATTTAACTGGAGAAACAAGAGACCTATATAAAGAACTACAAGTTACTGCAAGAAACTAAGAGACTTACATAAATGGAGAAATCTACCCTGCTCATGAATAGGAAGACTTAACATTGCAAAATACCTATTTTACCCAAAGCAATCCACGTATACAATACAGTCCCAATACAAATTTTGGTGACATTTTTTAATGAGATGGAGAAACAAATCACCACCAACTTTGTTTGGAAAGGGAAGAAACCCCAGATAAGCAAAACACCACTGACACAGAGGAACACAGTGGGAGGATTCATGTTACCCGACCTTAGAGCCAATTACACTGCCACAGTAGTCGAAACAGCCTGGTACTGGCACAAAAAGAGACACAAGATCAATGGAACAAAGTTGAGACCCTAGAGATGTCACCATCCTCTTATGAACAGGTGATAGTCAACAAAGACCTTAAGATTGTAAATTGGGCTAAAAACAGTCTCTCTATCAAATGGTGCTGGTAAAATTAGATATCCATGAGCAAAAAAAAAACTGAAACAAGACCCGTATCTTACACCTTACACAACAACTAACTCAAACTGGATCAAAGATCTAAAACAACAAAAATCATACAAGAAAAAACAGGGTTGGCAATGGAAGTTTTAATACACAACATAGACTTCAAAACCTAACAAAGCACGATCAACAAAATAGAAAATAGATAAATGAAAACTACTAAGAATCAAACACTTTTTTTCCTCCAAAGATTTTATCAAAGGAATTAAAAGACCACCTACAGAACAGAAAAATATATTTTACAACTACATGTCAGACGATGTCTGATCTCTGTAACCTACAATACACTACCAAATATCAACAAGAGAAAAGTAAATAACCCAATTAAGTGACAAGCAGAGGAAATGGACAGACACTTCACCAAAGAGGACATCCAGGCAGCCAAAAGACTCATGAGGAAATGCTCAGAATCATTAGCCATCAGAGAAATCCAAATCAAAACTACAGTGAGATAACATCTCATCCCAACAAGGTTGGCCAAGATCCAAAAACACAAAACAACAAAGACTGGAGAGGCTGTGGAGAGATCAGAACTCTCCTACACTGCTGGTGGGATTGCAGGGGTGGGGAGGATCTTAAAAGCTAGCAAGCTGCCGCCTGCGGTACACCAAATGATCCCAACTCCTCTGAAACAAACAATCGTCAAGTACAACAAAGACACGAGGACTAAAGAGCCCAGGAGACAGAAGGACCCATGTGAACGGGTGACTGTGTCGACATGTGACCAGTACCAGGTGGTGCCCAGCCACCATGAAAGACAGTCGTTATGGCACAGGGCACACAATGTAGAGTTCCAGTGGCAACATGGGAAAAAGAAGAGTGCACCTCAAGAACTCCACTGAAAGATCACAACTGATAGTCCAGCAGCCTGGGGCTTCCCCTAGGAGCATGGCCTCTAGACCTGCTGCTGCCTCTGACCAGAAGACATTATTGAAGTCAACTCTTCGGACAGGAATGGATTGGATTCGATGACACAGTGTGACCATAAGGTGTGTGCACTTTAGTGTTCTATGCATCTATAGGATGCTGTCCTACTGGCCTCTTACTAGAAGGGAGAGGGTAGAGAGGAGGGGACAGGAGATTGTTAAGAGGATACGACACATATAGAACAAAAAAGAGGAGTGTACTGTCACTGGGCAAAGAGAGCAGAAGGAGCTGCACAGAAGCAAGAACGCAAGTTTAATTTGGATTGCATACTTTCACTCAATCACAATAAAATGTTTTAAAAGAAAGGAATTTTGTACTCATTGACAGAAGCTTTACAGTGTCAAAGTTTCTGCTTCTAAATTGTTTGATTTAGTAATAGCACAGTCTAAACAAAGTTGCTAAAAATGATTAGAGTTTGCTTTATTTGGTATGTGCTCTGCTTCCCTGAATCACTTGATTGATAAAAAAAATTCAAAGTTTTTTTGTTTTGTTAATTCAGGACTATCAGTGCATTCTAGCATGCAGGGGACTTGTGGTTAATTTTTCTTAAAGAATAAATACCAAGTTCTCCCTTAAAAATTTAATACATAGTGACTTCTCAACTCTTCAGAGAATTTTAATTTAAGTGTTCTTTACATTGACATTTTCTCTGTTTAATCTAAATTTTCTCTACTGCAACTCGTGATGGTTATATCCTATACCTTTCTCCTTCCCTGGAAGAAATAATGGCTCCCTGGTCTCTGTTTAATCTATGTAATTATTTACCGGGGCTTTATCATGCTTCTTGCACTGTGACGAGGTCGACATTGCTTGTATCTCTTCACCTTGACTTCTTGCTTCCACTTTTTCACCTTTTACTATGTAACTTGTGAACTTTCTCACTGCTATTCATTTTCACCTCAATTGCACACCTATTCCAGAAAGCTGAGGTAACTGGAATCTTACTAGAGGTTAAAACTAAAGGACAATCATTAACCTCAAAGTGTCACTTTTGAATTTTAAAATAACTATGAAATAATTAGCTTTAGGAAGTGCTTTTACGGGATTTCCAGGGCTATCTGAACTAAAAACGCATTGCTTTGCAGCATGATAGACCACTAACGTTTGAACTTGAAGTCATCTGTGGAACACATGACTGCTTTGAGCACTCACTTCCTCCCTCAAAGTTCTCTCCTTTACCAAAAAAATTAAGCCAAAAATTCGTATCCTGGGACTGAAGGACCTAGATGCAATCTTCCTCTTTAGGTTCCCTGAATGCTGCTTCTTACACAGAAGCTTTCAACTTTGTCTCAGTGGGCTATTCAGTATAGTTGAGTGATATTTGTTCATTCCAGGTTCTATTTGCAAGTCCATATTTGATACATAAAGTACTCAACATACGAACTTAGTCTTAAATTGTATCATGTAAACTCATATGCTGAATTGGTATATTGGTTTTTCTTCTAACCTCATGCCTGAGAATAAGAGATATTTCTTGTTTAAACTGATTTTTTAAATGATCATTCTGAAATTATTCTTAAGGGATTTTAAGATTGACAATAAGAAGGAATAAAGCATCTGATGACATATCTTTTTATCCCAGATGAATAGTTATTCCACACCAGTTTCTCTTAGTCATCTGCTTAAAGCTATGTGGTTAGTGTGTTGCAAGTGACATTCCTGAGAGTTCTGAACATGTCCTCACTCTGACACACATAGGGTTGCCATGAGTCAGGTGTTGACTTGCAGGCAATTTTTTTAAAAAAACAGTTTCCATCTCTGGTCTTATGAAGGTGTTTTTTAAGGAACATTTGTGACCGATGAGCAAAGTCTATGTAACATTTGAATCTATGTTAAAATCCTATTAATAATGTCAAAAAATTAGGCCCACTTAATAATAATTTCTCTAGCAAAGAAAGTGCTTCAAAGGGAACAGTTTTCAAGGAACTGATACGCTTCACTTTAATCCACACCAATTTTGCCCATTTATAAGCTATTCCAAATATGCAGGGGCCAGAAAATCCAGCCTTCTATAAAATAACAGCAGGGACCATCCAGGGCAAGTGTTTGATTTGAATTCTTTGTACAAAGTAGAAAATGAGGGGGAAAAAATGTCTGAACTTTGGGGATTTCATCCCTGAATTTGCTACAAGCTCAATAGAAAATCATTGAGAACACCTAGGAAAGTTCTAGCCAAATTATTGTGCCACCAAGTCAGATCAAATTCATTTCGTAGTTCTGCAGAGATTTGCCATGGAGTTTTTGAAATAATGTTTAGAGTATTATTTTAGCATATCTTTGTCTACAAACTGTCTCAGTAAGTTTAAAAATTAAGTTCTTGTTATTTAAGAAATCACTGGGACTATGTTTTACATTTTAAATAGTCTTTCTTTAAGGATTACATGTGTCACATTTGATCAGCTGAAATGAATAATCTCCAGGTTATAAAGCAACATTTTCAGATAGTCACTCACTGCAATTTACTCACCTCAAAGATTTCACATTTTAAAAGCAATTAATCTTCATATTTTGCCATAGAATTGCACATTTCGTTAATCAGCTTAGGACCTGAAATTATTTTATCAATAAAGTTAATTTTCAGACAGTGTACGTTGGATCTCCTTAGCCACTATAAATGGTCCCTAAATTTATATAGATTACTGGAGACAAAAACAAAAGACATTATTGAGCCATCAATAGCAAGATTTTGAAACTTGTTAAACCCTCTTGGCAAATTTAACACAGGTATTGTACCCCTGAGCATTTATTCAAAAAATAATCAAAGCAGTATGCGTTAATAATATAGTGCAAGATAAGAAATTCTGATTTACAAACATGGGCTTTTTCACTAAGTGTTTTTTTACAAATTTCAAATATTCCTGTGGGTCTGTAATACATAGTGCCTTGAATTTCCAGTGACTTCTAAAACATTGCATATCTATATAACTGACATGTATATCATTGCTATGATTAAAATGTGAGCAGAACACTACGAGTAAGACCTTACAACCCAGATATGTTGGGTTTTTTTCCAGTGGAAAGAGTACAAAATAAAGGCTAAAATAGAGAGCTAAGATCTGCCATGAAGATACATACAGTCATGAAAAGAATGGATATTTCTAACAGCTTGTATTTAAATTGCTAACTTTCATGTAAGTGTTATCAAATTTAAAAGGTACTTTTTCAAGTAGAGTGAAGTATATAAATGCACCTCAGAAGCCTGCCTAGATTTGCTATTTCATTGAACATTTGAAATAGAAAAAAAGTGTTAAGGGTATAAATCTCTAGATTGCTAGTAGTTCCATTTTTTATTTCATGGCATTTCTCTTCTTGTAAAATTTTTCTCTTGGATAGAAATTTTTACAAGGGATAGGAACAGTACAGGGGAGAAGCATCCACAGAGTGAAGACTAGAATAAGAAGTGTTTACAGGTATAAATAAAAGAAGTGAATAATTAGTCATGCAACATTAACTGAGTATTTCATGTTAAAAACTGAAACACACAAGATCAAAGATGTTAACAATGTCAAATACATTGTCCCAGCTATCAAGCAGTTTGTTCATTTAATAATTATTACTGATTAGTAAAATTGATTATCATGGTTCTGTTTTGGCTATTATCTAAATACCAAGTGTAGTAGTAGGTTCTGAAGACACAGAGTAGTGATTGTGCAACCTCTAGGAACAGTTGAACAGAGACCAAAGTTATAAAACAAGACTAGAAGGGTGCCAGGGTAGAAATAGTCATTCTGGTGCTCTGAGTGCCTCAACACCCAGAAAGGCTTCAGCATCTGAGTGATGTGGATGAGGAGAGGTGGAGATGAAGAAGCAGTTGAGGGGTAGCCATAGAAAAGGGAGGCCAAGTGCTGAAATATCCAGGTAAGGTGGGGAGCAGCCAAGCACAGAGACCAGTGTATGCAAAGGTGCCAAGATGCTACAATTAAAGGAAATACAGTATGGTTCAGAATGAGCAAATTGATAGGCATGTTGAGCTAGAAGAAATTTATGCATTCTTTCATTCATTCAAGAGACCTGATGAGCAGTGACCAACACCCTTGGCAATGGTGGAGAGACACAGCAATGAACAAACTAGAGAATCCCTGCTTTCATGAAATTTAAAGTGTATCAGTTTAGGTAAAATTTAGACAGGCGATTATATAAATAAGTAATGGTTATAATAATGACAAATGCCACAAGGGAAAAGTGTAGATACCCTTAAAGTAAGGTGCTAGGAAAGTGGCTAAGCTGGTCTAGCGTTTGAAAGAATGATTAATCTTGGATGAGCCAGAGTTATCTAGGAGGAGACAAGGATCAAGGGACAGGGATGGAGCATCCCAGTAGAAGTAAACACAGTACCTGAGACCCTGAGGCAGGGAGATTACATCCCAGCACCTCCAGAAAACCAGCAGAGCGTGAAGGTGGCTAAGCGCTGAGAGAAGGAAGAGCGACATGAGAGGGAATGAAGGAGAAAAGTTAAGGCAGCTCATGCAAAGACTTACAGGCCCAATTTGTAATTTCAACCTAATTCTAGGAGAATTTGGAAGTCATAGAATATTTTTAACTACAGTAATGATGTGATCCAGTTTACAAATTTAAGAGACCACTCAGTCACAGTTAAAATACTGTACTTAGCAAAACTGGATTTGTAATTCTACTTTAAATACTATACTGGTAAGTCACTTAATACCACAAACCAGGATTGTAGCTGTAGAGCTGGAAAAAAGCTGAAAAAGACAACGAATACTTAGGCATCATCAGGAGGTATCAGTGTGAGAAACATGAAAGTATTTAGTATTTACTCTTTGGTAAATGGATCATTTCTCATTTACTGATACAGGGAGCAGTAGAAAGGAAGAGGCATTCGAGGAAAAGTAATTAGCCTGGATATGTTAATTTCAGGTACCTGGAGATGACCAAGTAGGAATTTTAATTTGGCTGACTGGGAATTTAAAGAAGACTTGTAACCTGAAGACATAAATTTATGAGTTATGAAATGATAAATGATAAAAAGGTTGTAAAGGGGAGTGGACAACATCACCTAAGAGAAAATGTGGAATGAAAAGAGAAGAGGGCCTCGGCAAGAGCCTGATGAATCTTCAGCACCTTAAGTTAGACAAAGAAAAGATGAGTTAGAAGAAAAAATATATAGAAAACGAACAACTAGTTAGGCATAAAGAGAACTAGGAGAAAGTATTTTCATGGAACTCAGAGTCAAATAATATGAAGTCTGACAAATAAGTTCGAGAACTTAATTGTTCTAAGTGATACATAGCTCACTGCTGAATATCACCACTGTCACCTTCGAAGTACTCCCCTTGGGAAGCTATGCACTAATGCTAGCTTCTGGTCTATGCTTCAAAGCAATATGGAACTCTTTCTGGAATAGCCGTTGCACACAGTGGCAAGGTGGCAAGTCTGCCAACTTAATTGTATAGCCGTCTTTGAGGGAGTTTTTAGCTGGTAGACAAATAACTGTATTGGAACACCCTCCCTATTCACCCAGTCTGGTCCCCAGTGACTTTTTTCCTTGCCCAGCCATAAAGGAAATATTGAAAGGAAGACATTTTGATGACATTCAAGACATCAAGCGTAATATGAGGACAGCTCTGATGATCATTCCAGAAAAAGAGTTCCAAAACTGCTTTGAAGGGTGAACTAGTCACTGGTATATGTGCATAGCTTCCCAAGGGCAATACTTTGAAGGTGACTGCAGCGATATTCAGGATGAAGTGTGTAGCACTTTGTCTAGGATGAACTCGAGAGCATAATTGTCCAACCTCGTACTTCAGGAACACGGCAATGAAGACAGAGCAAATAAGATCAGAACTTAAAAATGAGTTTGCTAAGCTTTCTAACATGGAAATTATACCTTGTCACAGGCTGTTTCAGTTGTGTTTTGATGAGGAAAAACATTTGGAACACAGAGAAGAATGAGTGAGACAGAAAAAGTAGACAGTGGAAAAGAAAAATATTTTGAAGAGTTTCACCCTCAAGAGTAGAACTGTTAGCACAGCAGTAGGTGAAGTGAATACGGAGTCAAGAGACAATCACGGGAAGAAGCAGAAGTCAGATAATGACGGGCCTTGTGTGTCATGCTAAATTGTATTGATTTTTATCCTGAAAGGAAAGTTAAAGTAATGGAGACATCAAGCATGTTTGTGAGGTTTCTTAACTTGGAAGTTGTACTATTCTGTAAGAGAGGGAATATGGAAGAACAAATGGACTTGGGAAAATTATGTGCTTTTTTTGAGTTTAAAGTATCTAAGGGATTTCCAAGTGTATTACCCAGTGATTGATATGTTGGTAAGCTTCTCAAGAGAAATACCTCCTTAATCAAGTTGGGAAGATAAAATAATAAGTGCTATGTGTTAAAACCGAGCTGTACTTACCCTAAATCAGTAATAAATTCGAAGAAAGGAAAGCTTATTACTAATCAGAAATGTAAAAATTACTTTCATTAAAAAGGTAAGATTTCAGTCAGCTTGGGGGATAGGTAAGATCCATACAAGAGAGAAAAAGTGAGGAGAACAGGACTTATTACCAAAAGGCAGAACAGCCCACACAACGGAGGAAGAGATAAACAAAGCCAACAGGAAAGACTTCCAGAATAATCTGACTTAAATTCCACCATCAAACATCTTTTGACTTACAAAGAAGCACACACACACACACATACACACACCCAAGCATATACTCCCGCATTAAATTAAAGCTTAAGAACGGAAATGTAGAGGGGAGAGTAGGATGTCTGGCCAGTAATACCAAAAAACAAAACAAAACAAAACAATTGATCATAGAAATTGCCTACAGTCAATTCTAACTGTTAACTGATCCTTTAGGACACAGTAGAACTGCCCCCACAGAGTTTCCAAAGTCTGCTCTTGAGGGAAGTAGACTGCCACATCTTTATCAACAGTGAGTTTTACGGAGGCATGGCAATTACTTAAGATTATGCAGTTAGCAGGTGCTGCCCATTCCAGATCATCCCCGCAGTTCAATTGCATCTCTGCCAGAAAGATCAGTTCTTTTAGATGTTTTCAGGATGGAGTTAGCCCATTTTGTTTTATTTTGGGGATTCTTTTTTTTTTTGCTTGTTGTTTCTAAACTAAATGCCTCCATTACTCTAATGGAGAAAAAGATACATATTTTTCTAAGACAGCTGCTTAGTAACTTCTGCAAAGGAATCAGTGATGGCTGTAATACCTAGCTTATCTCTAATCCCCTCACAGCCTTAAAGAAGAGAGCCGTTTGAAAATGATTTCCAGCTCTACAGACATGTGAAAATACATATGTGACTAGGGATGGCTGCTTGGGCTCAACTATACCTGTTATCGGGGTTACCATGGAAATAGAGACACTTTTCATTTCTATAAATTCATTTACAGAAGCATGTGGAAGTCAAACAATGAGAATATTCTTGGTATGTCTGTGTTTTTGCCATCTGAAAAAGACATACTATGTTCATGCTTCGGTGAGTGGCAACCATGACAATGACTACTAAGAAATAGGTTCTGTTTGCTGAAAATTCTATCTGAATTTAAGAACATTCAGGTTTGCATAATCAATTCTGGTTTCATACAGATTTTTTGACAGCATGTGTTTATAATATTAATTTGTAACTGTTACCCAATTAGGGTCCATGCCCTGGAGCAGTCAAGCCGTTGAAACATGCTCCAAGTCAGACAATGGAAGAAGGTTGCTTGGGAGGTATGATGGTACCCGAGACTCAACAGCAAGGCAGGACACCATGGAGTCCCAAAAGACAATTTTTACGTCAGAGTTAATATTTCATTTTGGCAAGGACAACTTCATGTTTTTAAGCATATAGCCCACAGATAACTGTATACATCACAAAAGAACCACAAGAAACTCTTTATTAAACCGAAGATCGTATCTCAGACACCTGAACTCTAATCTGTAGGTTTGTAGCAGCCAAAGACAAAACGTAGATAAAAATTCCTCTGCTAGTGGAACTAGCCTGTCAAGTCCTCTCAGACTGAAATGGGGTGCAACAAGAAAGTTGTAGATACAAAAAATGCCAGATAGCTCTCGCAGCTGCTGTCTCACAGGCAGAAGGCCATTTCTCAGGAGAGCAAAGAAGGGAGGGAGATCAAGGCCATAACAGCTCAGAGGGCTCTTGTGCCCCTGTGAAAAGAGGCCAGTACACAGGCCAGTGTAGCTGATGCAATAAAAAACACTTACTACATTATTTAGCATATCATTATGGCATTGGTTATGTTAAACTCTCAATTCCCATTTTAAAAAGAAGAAAACATATTAAATGGTATTTATCGTCACAATACCCAATTTTCTCACCGTTTTCTTCTTCAGGCTATTTTTTTTGTTTGGGATGAAAAACAGGTAACATCATTTCTTTTAGTTTATTAGACCCTTAATAGAGTCATAAAAAGATATAAATGCAAAATAAATTCCTTTCACTTACTTCTGAATCACATTCAGCATAAAGAGGGACTTAAAGAGGGACTGTTGCGTTGATGTACTTATTTACACAGAAAACAATAATACTAAAATAAATGCAAAGAGCCAGTTTTTTGGCTATTAAGCGTCACAGAGAAGTGACCTGGAGGACAGTGGAGTGGAGATTTAGGTCCCTTTGCTCTGCAGGTCATTTTCAGCGTAATACAGTGATTTGTAGAAACTTGACTTCCACTCTTATTCTGCTACTTAAGATCAGTGTAACAGGGAGACATAAGGTTCTGGCCAACATAAAGCAGTAGGGTCTGGATTTCACTCTTTTGCCTGAAACCACAAGAAAGCTAGAAAAAGTATATAAAATAATATTTTTTCATGACACTGGAGATCAGGCAACAAATGTCTTTGATTCCTAAGAGGGTGGGAACAAAAGAGGTAAAAGGAAAAAATGGAAAACAAAAAGTAAGATGAAAGACTTAAGCCTAACTGTATTAATGATGGTTGTCTTAGTCATCTGGTACTGCTTTAACAGAAACACTGCATATGGATTGCTTTAGCAAAATAAAGTTTATTCTCACACAGTCCAGTAGTTTAGAAGTCAAGATTCCGGATGCCAGCACTTTTTCTCTGTTGGTTCTGGTGCAAGGTCCTTATGCTGCATCAGTCTTTCTTTAGTCTGAGAATATCTTGGCTCTGAAACTTCAGGTCCAAAGCATGAGCTCTGTATTTGGTGCTGCTTTCTTAATGGTAGGTGCTCCCCAACTCTCTGCTTGCTTCCTATTTCTCTCTCACAGGATAAAAGGTAGTACAAGCCACACTCCAGGGAAACTCTCTTTACACTACAGCAGGGAGGTGACCTTTGAAAGAGTATTCCAGTCCTACCCTAATCCTGTTTGACACAATCCGTTCTATTAACCATAGACAGAGACTAGGATTTACAATAGAAAAACCACAAAATGAGGACAAACACAAAATATTTGGAATCAGGGTCCAGCCAAATTGTCGTACACATTTTTGATGGATAACCACATTAAGTGTAAATGCTCTTAAAAGCACAAAGTCCATGCAGAAACTCTCAATTCAGGTGAAAAACGTGATCCAGCTACAGGATGGCTGCAGTATGATCCATCTATTTCACGCCTCAGTATTTTTCCACGTTAAATAAGGGCATATGTTCATACAAAGACTTGTATGGAAGTATTTATAGCAGCTTTATTTGTACTAGACAAAAAATTAAAACTAGATAAATGTTCACTGACTGGTGAATGAATAAGCCCTTTTTTGTTTATTCAATAGAATACTAGTCTACAATAAAAGGGAATTGACTATTAATGCATGACACACTGAAGTAATGTCAAAATTATGATGCTGAGTGGAAGGCATCAAACAAGTGTAAGTGCATACTACATGATTCCATTTGAATAAAGTTCCAGGAAATGCAAGCTAACATATAGTGGCAGAACACAGATCAGTGGCTGCCTGGTTAAACAAATAACTTCTTTTTATAAGGATTAGCACAAAACCAGTTCCTGTTAGGTAAAGGCTATGGATGCCCTAACTATTCAACTTTTCCAAGCTGTCGTACCATACCACCGTATCTAACATCCACTATTCCCTTTCCCTTCAGTACTCTCCCTTGCTTTGGGGGTTCCCTAATTCACTGCAACATCTTACAAAACTTACAAATTAAACCATGTAAGGGAAATGGTTCACAGGATTGTGGAAGTCAGCAAGCCCCAGACTCACCCGTCAGGTGTAGGCTTCTCTGACCCATGTGGCTGCAGGGGCTGAGCCACCAGTAGCTGGCTCTCAAGGCTGCAGAAGGTGGTGAATCAGGTCACACGACAGGGCCCCTGGCCTAAAGGGCTACAGCGACCAGTACATCCCAGAATCTGCAGGTCAGACAGCAGGCTTCTGGCTCTAGTCTCAGGAATTAGAGATCAATGTATCATAAACTAGACTCAGGGTCCAGATGCAGAGAGTCTCAGTGGGGCACGTACATACATCTCAGAAGCAGGTCACACCCCAGGAAAGGGCACAACTTTAGTAAGGGTAGGATGTGAGTCATGCCTTCCTGCCAGGCTTCCCAAGACACACGCACCCCACATAAATCCTGCCTCACCAACATGTGGAGGTCAGGATTCATGACACATAAAGTGAAGGCCAACTACACAATACTGGGAACCATGGCCTAGCTAAGTTAACACATAACCCCAACCACCACAACTTCCATATACCTTATTTACATACTCTCACTCAATCAGTGTATCTGAGTCACAAAAATCATAGCTAGAAGGGCCATATTAAGTCATTCATTGGGCTACACATTTGGGATGCATTTGTACGTGGGAAAAAGGTAGTTTACAGGAAAGTGTGGGATTGTAAACTTGCAAAGGGTCATAAGAAACTTTCGGTGGGGTAATGGATATGGTCAATATTCTATTGTCCTGGTAGTTTCACAGATGTACACATACATACCCTTTGAATATGGGTAGTTTACTTCATGTCAATTTTAATTCAATAAATGTGTTTTAAAAATCTGTATGACTCTGGCAAGCTATTAAATCTTCCATCTGTAAAATTGTGGTAACAACTTGACTGACTTTATAAGATTATTGATTGGATTAAATAAAATATTAATGTATAAGAGGCTTTACACATTGCCTGACACATTGGAAGGGCTCAGTGAGAGATTTTGGGCTTCTTTGCACAGTACCAGATGGCATATTCTCCTTCCTGCTACCCCTCAACTGCTAGTAGAACTTTTGCCACACCCCACAAGACATGAGAGCTCCTCTGTGAGTTTGTTGGCAAGAAATTAATCTTACAGCATTGTGGGGATGCCTGATGCTTGGCTGCAGTAAATTAACTCTTGGGTATTCTTCCCATCCCGCTGCTTGTCTGTGGGATCCTGACTACTACCACGCCAAAGTTTCTGAACAGAGTGACAAGCACAGGATGGAATGGAAGATGCACTTGCAGTAATTCTAACAGGCATCTTGAGATATCAATGCTGAAATGATGGAACTTTCCAAAGGCTCCGGTTTCATGACATTTGTACACAGCTACTGCATATTTTGATGATATTAGAAGATGCAACTTGGTGAGAGATATTGTTTATTCTTCTTATAGACGACATTTTCTTTCTTCTCTCTATTAGCACTCGCAGTACTCTTTCAAGCCAAGCTAATTATTTTTTTTACTTTGAAGTGTTCATCACCTCTCTCTCTCAGTATTTTTATGAAGTCTTATAAGCTGTCTTCAGCATTTCCCGGTCTCCTGTGTAGTTTCTGTATTGGTGATTTTTTTTCCTTTGCTAATTTCATTCTAACTTTGCCTGCTGCTGATTGTTTTTCTTGGAAGTGTTATTCTTTCTTTGACCTTGCACCATGCTCACATGAGGAGTGCAGTTTTCAGGAACTGTCTTCTTTTCCTACAAGCAATCATTTGAACGTACTCACCGACATATTTTTTTCTCTCACTCATTCAGTTTTGGAATGTTGACTTTGTGCAACAGTGAGTTGCAAGTCTTTCTTGCAATAGATCAAGCAAGGTGAATAATAAAATACACAAATAGCCTTTTTTCAGTTATAAATTTTACCTATAGCTTCACTTAATTAGGAATCCCTGGGTGGCACAAATGGTTAACACATTCAGTTGCCAATCAAGTAGTAGATGGTTCAAGTCCACTAACTGATACCTTGGAAGAAAGGACTGAGTCCCTACTTCCTCAAATTCAATTTTTGAAAACCATTATGGAGCACAGTTCTGACACAAATGGAGTCAACCTGAGTTAAGAAGATTGACTTGATGGCAACAGGTTTGTTGGTAAGGAAATTAAAAATTTAAAGAAGTTGTGATTTGGTATCCATTTTGGTTAGCTATATATTGGCACTAAAATCAAGTAATTGAACTGATACTGGAAAAAGTTGAAGAGAGAAGTCTTCTTTGACTGCTGAATTAGGCTTTTTAAGTAGTTCTTTTGTGTGGGGAGAATCTGGGAAGGAAGAAAAAACAAAAGAGGAAATAGAGAGTCTTAAAGGAACAGGGAAAGAGCAGGGAATAAATTTAGTTATTAAAACTATTAATTTTCCCATTTGAAGTCATCTCCTCTATCTACAGTATATTTATGCAAAAGCCTTGAATGTGCTACAGGTTATTAGTAAATTAGGAATTAGGACCATTCCTTATATTACTCATTCTCAAACCATAATTTGCCATTCTCCTGCTTCAAAATTACTTCACGTCATTGAGGAAAATGAAAGCACACGGGCCTTGCCCAGTATATGTCTCATACTAAAAAAAACGTTGAGTAACAGACCTACTTAACCCAAATCTTGAAGGGTTGTGGCTCAAGTATCTTTGTTTTTATCAGGCTGCTAACACCACCCACCTCCACCTCCACTTTAAGAACCACTTTCCTAAGCTCTGTGACGGAGGGAAAAGGAGATGGTGTTAACAGTCCACAATTGCTTAAAAAGGAAGGTGGCAAGGTAGGAGGGGCACAGGACAGTGGCAGCAAATAGAACAGTGCAGTCCAGTGGTACTCTGTCGAGGTTATGGTAAAGTAAGAAAGCAGTCTGAGGAGAAAAACAATTTCCTGTTACAAATAGGAGGACTGGTTTAGAAATAATGTTCATTAATAATTCAAAGCTCTCAGGAGACCAACATCTTGTCAAACAAATCCAATGTGCTTATTTATAATTCAACTGTATGGTATTTAACAATGATCCTTGAAAATATTTTAGGTGTAATACAGAGGCTGGTATTTTCTTTTTAAATAATTAGAAAAGTATTAGTTGTATAAAGTGCTTTAAGCAAATAAAAATCTGAATTTTCTGGTGCTTATTTAAAAAAAGAGAGACAGAAAAGGCAGCACTCCATTAGTGGGGATTTCAGAAACTGCAAAGACACTTTCAGGAAATGTCAACCAGAAGTCAGCAGCTAATTATTTTCTTCCCCCCAAAAAGAATAAATTAGAACAACACTGCTATGTCATCATGTACTCAGCAGGCATGTGTTCATCCAGCTCATATGACTCTGATTCCCGTGTCTGCTCTGTAAAAGTCACTTAGAACAGTTGTGCGGCAATGCTTACAACTGTTGTAACAAAAAAAAATCCCATTTTCACTCATTGCCTGGCTTGTTCTTTAGAGTCAAGCTTCAGTCTAACATGTGTTTCCTGATCTGGGTTACTGTCCTGGCAAATCTCTAGGGCCATAACTTGTTGCCAATTTCTTTACACACAGAAGAGAAAGGGGACATCCCTAACAGCTGAAATACTTCTCTGATGTCAGTTAACTACCTAGATTTCTAAACGCCTCCTGCTCTGAAAGCCACTTGACTATGTCCCATTGACTACTCTGTTCAACCCTGCTCTTCTCTTTTGGATTCCTTTATGCTTTCTAACAGCTGCAATTACCAACTTTCCTTGAAGGTTGTATATCCTGTCATTTTCTGTTCTCTTGGCTGAATTCCTGAATGTACGGTGGGTCCACTCCCACCCCAAGAACCAGTTTCACATTTAAAGAAGGTTGAGTAACAGCCCCTGCTTCCTCTTACTTAGTCGTACCATTCTGCTCTAGAGAATCTGAACTGTACCAAAGTATGTAGCAGCTGGAACATGCTAAGTGCTTAACTTTATGAATAAATGAAGGAATGAAGTCCATATTCATCCATTTTTAGAGTTTCTAGAAAAATTTTAGATGTGTTTTTTATTCTCAAAAATAATAAAAATCTCTGATTCTGATCTAGAACTGGGAAAAATTAGAGACTGTATTCTAACTTACATTAATCCTAAATTTCAACTACCTTTTAGCAGCCATTTACAAACAGACCACGTACAGAAAGAGAGGAAATATCAAAATAGGACTTAGCTTCCATTACTGCATGAGTCAGCTAGTTTTCTCATGATGTCAGTTTGCATTTATAAGTTCACAACACACTTTAAAATGTGTGTCTTGAATGGAAGAGAAGGAAGATAGCTCTATTTTAAATTCAGCTTTCTTGCCATTTATAGGGAACACGGAGCCTTGGAGTCTGACTAACAACCAAAAGGTTAGTCATTTAAATCTGCCAGCTACTCCTTGGGAACCTTATAGGTCAGCTCTCCTCTATCCTACGGGATCCCTGTAAGTCAACACAATGGATTTTTTGGTTTGTTTGTTTTGAATAGGGAATATAACGTGTACAGACATCACTGTAACTACGTGAGGTTAGCACAGTGATACTGAAGCCAAGCCAAGTATACTGAAAGCAAGAGAATAAAGGCCCAGTCTCTACAGAAGCACAGAGAATGGGGAAATTTATCTGGCTGTGGGATGTGGAGTACGTAATAGGAAGTCTTGGTGTCAACCAATAGTTCTCAGCAAGGGAAAGTCTGCCCCAGTAGACATTTGAAGGGTTATAGCTGAACACACTTTTAGTAGATGCCACTGGGGTTACTACTTTCGTCTATTAGATTGAGGTCAGAAATGCTCCCAAATACACTATAATGCCTATGACAGCCCCTCACAACAAGTAATTATTGGTCCCAAAATGTCAATATTGGAAGGACTGAAAAACCGTTCAATAGAATATAATATTTGAGCTGGGCCTTAGAGAATTGGTAGGAATGTTTAAACTGTTCAGTTACAGCCAAATAGCACTGGCATTTTATAGGATTCAAAGCAAAAGCTAACCATGTCCAATATACGAATGCTGAGGAATAAAGATTTCCTCCGCTTGCTTACACAAGCCTGTCCTGTCCAAGGAACTGCTGTCATTGAAGGCTTGTTTGAGAGTCCTTGACCCACATAAATCCCCTGCATCACTGACTTGGAAAGCTGGGCCTTCTGGGACAGTACACCTCTACCCGTAAGAATTTCTTACCTCAAGCTGTGTAGTCATGGTTTGCCTAGATTTAGTCTTAGTTATGCATGATCCTTGTTTGTCAGCAATGAGTCTCCTGGGATAAACAGTAAGCGGACAGCGTTCAGACAGGCTATCTAAGCTGCGCACTATAAGCAGGACTGAGGTCAGGAAAGCTAGCTGACAGGGCAAGGAAAAACTCCCTTAGATAACCACGTCGTTTGAAATTGAATTTCTTTCTGAGTCAACAAGGAACAGAAATTATTGTCTTTGTTCCTGCTTCATCCCATTGTTTAAATTATGCTTAAGGGACTTGGATAAGGCCCATACATCAAAAAACTTGGGTGCAATAGTGAAATTTGAAGGGTCTGTTAAACACAAGGCCTGTTTTAGAATCACACATGATGCTTAAGAATTCTAGCAGTCAGAGTGACTCATTTGGAATTGATCTGAATGTTTTCTTCAAACCCAATTTTCTGTTTCTGGCTAGGAAGAATTACTTTCTTTGTAATCAGCCCTAGAGGGAAGAGGAAAAAAGGTGTTTTTGCTGTCCAACTGATCTGACTTTCCTGAGGCTAAGAAGTTTTCTTCCTGTAACCGAGGCCTTGCAAACAGGCAGGCTAGAGGCTACTGCTCCTACTTAGAAGCCCTTCTGCTCAAGTGCTTCTAAATATAAACAGAACTGAAAAGACATTAGACAAGTGACTATACTTCGAACAACTTTGTCTGGTATTTCTCTCCACAGCTTTTCATCCTCTCCCTAAAAAACGGACTCTGTGTCCGTCTCCTAACAGGTGGTGGGACTACACCTAGCACCTCTGAGCAGTACTGCTGGCCTGGTCTGTGCCCAGTGTTTTCCCTGCTCACATGCTGTGAGAAGCCCTCTCAAAGCGCTGCCTTTCTGCCTTTTACCCGCTGCTCTGCATTGCCCTGCACTGTGGCAGCCTCTTGAGTTTTCCTTCACTCTAACAGCTGCTTGTGGAGACATTAGGAAACAGGATACCAACTGATTTTTCCAGTAAAACACACATTAATATCCTGACTTAGAGCCTAAAAGGTAAAAGAAAAGGAAGAGTGGCAGGGAGGGAAGGAAAGAGGCAGCTACAATTAAAACCATGCAATATAGCAAGGCAAAAATATGCCTGTAACTCCTCAGTGGTTCTCAAATTTTGATGATCTTAAATAACACTGGGAGTATTATTACTTCCCGGTTGTCAGGCCCAGCCCTAGAGATTCTGACTCAACAGGTCTAACATCAGTCTCTGGGGTCTGCCCTTACGACAGTCTACCCAGGATCTTTGGTGTTGGTAGTCTGGGGAAATTGAACCTTGAGAAACATCACTAGTTTAGATTTTCCCTAACATCAAATCGCAGTGAATTGTCAGGGACAACAGCCTGTGTTTGTTGTTATGATTTGCCAGATGAGAGGAGGAAGACATGATAAAAACCAGCTGCTTAGACTTGAAAGTCTGGGGAGATAAGCACAGGTGGTAGATTTCTCAGTCTGCTCCTGACAGCTTAAATTGATGGGCTGAGGGCTGTGGGGACCATGGTGTCAGAGACAGCCAGCTGAATTAGCATAACATAGTTTATAAAGAAAATGTTATGCCTTCTACTGTGGTGAGTAGCATCTGGAGTCTGAAAAGCCTGTGACCAGCCATCTAGGATACTCCACTGGTCTTATCCATCTAGGAGAATGGGAGAATGAAGAAAACTAAAGATATAAGAGAAAACTTAGTCCAGAGGATTAATGGAGCACATTTACAATGGCCCCTAGCAGACTGAATCCAGTACAACTACATGGTGCCCAGCTACTACCACTGACTCCCCTGACAAGGATCACAGTACAGAGTCCTACACAGAGATGGATAAAATGGCAGGACAAAACCCTAACTCAAAAAGGAAAAAAAACTGAATTGCTAGCCTGATGGAAACTGAAGAAACCCTAAGAGTATGGCCCCTAGACACTCTGTCAGCTTAGTAATGAAGTTCATCTTTCAGCCAAAGATTAGACAGGCCCATAAAACAAAACAAGACCTAAGGGGCACACCAGCCCAAGGGCAATGACTGGAAGGTAGGAGAGAGCAAGAAAGCCGATAATAGGAAATCCAAGGTTAAGAAGGGCGAGTGTTGACCTGTTGTAGTGTTGTTAACCAATGTTGTAAAAAAAAAAAAGTATGTATTTACTATTTTTAATGAGAAACTAGTTTGTTGTGTAAACTTCCATCTAAAGTACAATAAAAAAGAAAAATCTAGAGAGAGAGAAAAAACAGGAAAGAAGGGAGGGAAGAAGGAGAGCAGTAACTGTCTGTGACAGTTTAATATATTCAGCAAACAATTGCTGAGCATCTGTTATATGCCAGGCACTGTTGAAGACAGGGAAAACCAAAGGTCAGTAAAGCAGATTGAAAGACAGAAACAAACAAAAATAAGAAAATACATATCAGTTAAATAATGACAAATTCTACAAAGAGAAAATATGGGCAGGAGGGTGGCAGAGGGTGCTAGTTTACACTGGGTGTTCCCAGACAGCCTGTCTCATAGGGGATGTTACAGCAGAAACCTGAAGGAAGAATGAAATCCAGCACATGCACTTTTGAGCAAAGATTATTTCAGAGAGAGGAGACCACCTACACAAATATTCTTCTGCATGACTGTGCTTCTTTTTTTGATTTGGTTTTGTTTTATTTTGTTAGAACAAGGCGCTAAATACATCTGGGATCGAGTAAACGAGGAAAGAGAGCTGAAGTCAGACAAACGTCTAAACACCAATCTTGCAAGGTCTTCTAGGCCATTGCAAGGACGTTGTCTGTTCCTGTAAGGAAAATGGAAAGCCATTGGAGGAAGAAGAGCAGAAAACCAAACTGAAACCAAAGCCACTGCTCTCAAGTCATTTCTGAGACACAGAGACCCTACGGAACAGAACAGAGTAGAACCGCCCCATAGGGTTTTCCACGAGTGCCTGGTGGATTCAAATTGCCTACCTTGTGGTAAGCAGCCTAAGCTCTTAATCCATATAATCTGACGTATATTTTTAAATGAACAATTGTTTGTTATATGAGAATTGGTCAGATATTAGTTATATTTGAAAGGTAAAAGCAATAATATTTGCTCATAGATTGGATACCAGGTCTCACAATCAGGTTTGCAAACTCATCCTAAAATAAGTACTGCATATCTCATTAGTGAATATCACTACAGTTGCCTTAAACGTACTCCCCGTGGGAAGCTATGAACCACTGCCAGCACCTAGTCCACCCCTCAAAGCAATTTTGAAACGTTTTCTGAAACGACCGTCAGAGCTGTCATCATATTACCCTTGATGTCCTGAATGTCATCAAAATATCTTCCTTGCATGTTTCTGTTATCTTCTGATAAAGAAAAAAGTCATTGGAGGCCAAGTCACATGACTACAGTTGTCTGTTTACTGGTTAAAAATTCACTCACAGACAGTGAGTGCCATGTGAGCTGGTGCACTGTCATAATGCAAGAGCCATGAGTTGTTGGTGAAAAGTTCAGGTTGTTTTTGTCTAACTTTTTTTATGTAGCTTTTCAGCACTTCCCAATAGTAAACTTGGTTAACTGTTTGTCTAGTTGATACAAATTCATAATGAACAATCCCTCTGATATTGAAAAAGAATAGCAACATTGTTTCGACTCTTAATTTAGACTGAGAAAATTTTTTTGGTTGTAGAGAATTGGCTGACTTCCATTGTGCACTTTGATGCTTTGTTTCAGGGTCATATCAGTACATTCAGATTTCATCAACAACGATAATACAGCCCAAAACATTATCTTGTCTCTCCAAAAGGTCTTGGCAAACTTTGAATCTCCTTTCCTTTTGCTCATTAGTGAGCTGCTTCAAGACTGTTTTCCACACATCTTTCTCATGCCAAGATTTTCAGTTAAGATTTTCCTGTTTTTCTATCAATGTTTACTTGGTCCACTATGGTTTCCAATCAGCTGACAATTTTGATGTGCAGTTTGATGAATTTTTGCAATGTTTTCATCAGTTCTGCTTGTTACTGGCTGTCCTGACCTCTGTTCATCAGTGACGTTGTCTCTCCCCTCAGAAAAATGTTTAATCCATTTGTATATTGCCATTTTCTTCATGCCATTATCTTTATAAACTTGGACTAACATGTCCCTGATTTCACTTCTACTGTTGTGAAATGTAACAAGAAATTTGACGTTTGTTGGTTACTGTAATTCAAGTTCCAAGATTTTCACAACAGTGCACAAAAACATGCAACAACCATAGTGAATACCACTTAGCAAGATACTACCACATGTTGACATGAACACAGCTGGGAGACACTGATAATACCAAGGTTATGAAACCTCACCGAGTTGTTTGTACAGTGCTACCAATGTTCATGCATGCAAATACAAATTCTTGAACTTAATTGTCAAACCTTATGTAGCCAAGCCAGCCAAGTGCCGTCGAGTCGGGTTATATAATATGTCAAAAAGTGAAAGAATGAAAATGTTTACACTTGGGTGAATTTAGTAGGCCTCATTGGCATTAACTAACAAATAAATGGATTATCTGTCTACAATATGCCAAAATATTAACAGTGGCTATTTCTAATGATGGAGTTCTATAAAATATTTATTTGCTACATTTTCCTTATTCCTAATGAAAACATATCACTTGTATAATTTTTAAAGAAGGCATGATAGTTCACTTGTAAAATTCATGTCTTCCATATAGGATGTATAGGTTAGATTCCCAAAGATATACCTTACATGTAGCCGTAACCTATCTATAAGCAGTGGCTTTGCTATGATGCTGAACAGGTTTCAGCAATGCTTAAAGAATGAGACCAACTAAGATGACAATCTGTTCCTGAAAATCAGCCAGTGAAAACTCTGTGGATTATATCAACCCAATATATTGCTGATCACGAGGATGAGAAACTATCAGGTTACACTTTGTTCCATTTTATATGGGGTCACCACCAATCAGAGGACAACTTGATAGCAGCTAAAAAAGGCAACATAACTTATAAAGTTTTAGATATATATATATATAATTTCTAATCACTTAAATCTCATGAGATCTCAAGAGGACCCTTCTGATTTGTGTGACTGAAGCAGAGTCACCTAAAGTAATGATTCAACTCCTTTATCTCTTTAATGGAGGATAAGAGACACTAATACAGTGCTGTAAATTCAAAACTTTTAATGACATTAGTTTGGAAGTGCCATGGAAAGTTTTGACTGGTGAATGAAGTGAAACAACATTGTTGGTGAATCTTTTTGTAAGAAGCTTTTCTTCTTAAGTGGTATTGCCTCCAGCAATTCTCTGGATCCTAAAGACAAAATCAAACACGTTACTTACTCTTGCTTGCACAAGAAAATGAAGCATCCTTTAAACTTTGTAGTTTTGTATATTTTATAAGCAATATGCATTTATACAAGTATTGTATTTGTATGAATGGATACCTGGTTTGTGATGGTTTTGTTATCATCAATACAGAAGAAAAAAAGGCTCATAATTATAATATATAAAAGATACATGATTCTTAATAGACAACAAAGCTAATAGACTATCTTAGACTCGTACAAAAACGTCATTTTAAATATCATACAATATTTGTGTTTTTTTAATCTAAAATTTCACCAGAAAAAAAATTATCTTGAATAAAAGGGCTATTGTTATCCTATTAATGGCTTCTTCTTAGTATTGAAAGTAATCTAGACCAGAATAAAGCTAATTATAAAATTATCTTCTTTAAAATGGGCCTACTGTGAGACAGGAAAGGCAAAGGGCATCTAAAAATCTTCTTTAATTACATGTCCTGAGAAGAAATAAAACAAACTAAACTTAGGAAACATAGAAGTCAGTGACACAGTGAATGCATGAAGGGAAAATAGCAAATAATGGTTGGAAAATATAATCAAGTGAAAACTTCCAAGTGAAGATGTTTGCTATAGAGATACAGAAATTAATAATTGACCCAATCTCTTAATGTTAGCTGAATTATGTTTCTAAA
Source organism: Heterohyrax brucei (assembly GCA_028571685.1). NCBI lineage: Eukaryota > Metazoa > Chordata > Mammalia > Hyracoidea > Procaviidae > Heterohyrax > Heterohyrax brucei. The sequence goes on from CM053158.1 coordinate 84,928,673, forward strand.
ATACTAATGTAGCATAAAGGAGTCAACATAAAATTGAAGATAGACAAACATGTACCATACTTCAAAACATGAAAGCAAATTCCAATGAGACAAAAATGTTAAATCAACATATTAGCAAGTATCCTGAGGATGTTGTTTCTGTTAGGTGCCACCAAGTAAGTTCCAACTCATGATAATGCTATGTACAACAGAACAAAACCCCACCCCATCCTGTGTCATTCTCACAATTGCTGTTACACTTGAGCCTGTTGTTGTACCCACTGTGTCAGTTCATCTTGTTGAGGGTCTTCTTTTTTCTGATCCTGTACTTCACTAGGTGTGATGTTCTCCTCCAAGGACTGGTCCCTCCTGACCAAAAATCCAAAGTACATGTGATGTTGTCTCACCATCCTTGCTTCTAGTGAGCATTCTGGTTGTGAGTCTTTCAAGGCAGATTTATTTATTTATTCCTCTGGTAGTCCATGGGATATTTCATATTTTCACTAACACTATAATTCAAAGATATCAATTTTTCTGTCTTCCATATTTATTGTCCAGCCTTCACATGCCATGGTTTGAGTTAGGCACACTTTAGTTCTTAAAGTGACATCTTTTCTTTTTAACACTTTAAAGAAGTCTTTTGCTGCAGAATAGCATGGTTTAAAATAAGGTTTTAGTGTGTAGAAAAATCATGCTACAACAAAGTTAGTTTTTATATAAAATAAATAAATGGAAAAAAAGCCATCTAAGTATTTCCCCAATCATTTTGGGGGATACAGATAAAGAAGAAAACAGAAACAAAGCACCAGTTGTAATTCAAAAGATTCATTTACAAAAGTGACTTATTAGAATGAATGATACATCGTACCATAATACCAATTTTGAATAAATTTAAAAGGACTCAGGGTATATTAAGTGTGTTCTCTGACTACAATAGAATTAAGCTAGAAAGTGACACCAAAGGCTATCTAGAAAATTCCCAAATACTTGATAATGAAATAATATACTTCTAAATAATCCATTGGTCAGAAAAGAAACCAAAGGAATAGATATTACAAAATATTTTAAATTAAATGAAAACAAAAACACACAATATAAAAAGTGTGAGGTTCAACTAAAAGAGTGGTTAAAGGGAAATTTATACCATGAGCCCACTATATGGGAAAACGGAACTGTAATAAACCAGTGACATTAGTTTCCACATTAAGGAACTATAAAAAGAAATGCAAATAAAATGAAAAGTAAAAGAGAAAAAAGTAAACAATTAAAATGAAAGTGGAAATCAATATCACAGAAAGCAAAAAAAATTTTTTTAATGTGATCAATAAAATAGATGGGTTAAGCAAAAAGGGCAGAAGAATAAATTACCAACATCAGGATGAAAAGAGGTGAAAGCACTACAGATTTTATAAATATTAAAGAAATTAGAGAGATATTTTTCACCACTTTAGGCTAATACATTCAATGAATTAAATAGACAAATTCTTCAAAAGATACAAACTACAAAATCTAAATTATAAGAAATAGATAACCTGACTACCCTTAGATGTATTAATAAAAATTGAATTGGAAGGAAAAATCAGGGGAAGGTTAACAGTATTAGAAATACAGCATTGATTAAGGGAGGGACCTGACTCGACAGCACTGGGGTATACAGCCCATTATTGTCATCGCTGTCAGTAATGACAATGTACATTTGTAAAAAGCTGAATTTGCAAAAGTTATGTGATAGATATATTTACAAAAATGACAAAAACGTGTAGCTTCTGAGGCTGCTGACATACAAAAAAAACCTTGTGGAACTGGTTTCATGGATTGGAGGTTTAAGGTTATGGTTTCATGGGACATCCCAGTTAATTGTTCTAATAACATGTTTAGTGCTTTTAGTCTACCTCCTATCCTTTATATAGTGCCTGAGGTAATACAAGCTTTCAAGCAGCCATCCGAAGCACAATAATTGGTTTCTGTTTTCGTGGAGCAACAGGGAAAGAAGGTTTGACAGAAATAGAGGCTATGTGATGTGTTTGTAATTACCTCCATGAACAACTGCTTCCTTTGGAATGAGACTAGAAGAAATGGATGATTCACGAGCACCATCAATGAACATTTGCTCAAAGATTTTATAGAGAAGAACCCTGATCAAAAGGAGGAAAATATAGAAGTTTGAGTTTCCATGGACTTCCTGGAGCCACAACATTTGGATGGCCTCCTGAAACTACAGCCCAAGACAATCTTTAAACCTTAAATCAACAACATCCTCTTAAACCTTCTTAAAACAATAAAATGGTTTAGCTTAACTCGTGAAAAAGAGCATGATGATCAAGCCAGCCAGCTACTTGATCAGCTGGCTGGCTTGATCATCATGCTCTTTTAAGAAATACGTAGATGGGATCATATTGACATTAGCAATTAGATATGAACATTAGATTAGATATGAACATTAAGGGGCAATGTGTTTATTTTAGTGGAGGAGAACCAACTCAGAAGAGGGTGGAGAATGGTTCCATAAGTCAAAGAATGTAATTTATGTCACTAGATAATACTTGTAGACATTTTTAAACCAGGGTATATATTGATGTCCATGTTGTCAACAACAATAAAATAAATGAAGTTCAACAAAATAAATAAAACCAAAAAAGAGAAAATTTCCTTAAAGAAAACTTCAAGATGGCTTCACTGGGAAATTCTACAAAACAAGGAAGAAATAATATTATTCTTCACAAACTTTTCAAAAAAATAAAAATTGAAGAGTAAGGATTTTTTTCCTATCAACTCACTCAGGCCAACACTACTCAATAACAAAACAAAAGATATTAAAAAGAAAGGAAACCACAAACTAGTATCCCTAACAAATACACATAGAAATTTTTAATAAAATTTTAACCAGACAATTCAAACAACATACAAAAATAGAATAAATTTCAGTCAGGGGGAGAGCCTCTGCAGGCTGCCATCCTGTCCAACTGGGAGGTACAGTTACCCAAATGGAGGCCTCAGCAAGGGCTAATTCCCAACCTGAGGAGCACTTTCCCAGCAGAAAAGCTGTGTTTAGCACAATGTAACCACATGGGATGGGGCCTGGCAGCTGGTGACAGCAGGACAGTAGCTTGTTTGTACTTTAAACTAGCATCTAGGGACAGATATAGAGTTGCATCCATTGACAGCTGGAAACAGAGGCTTGCACACCTGACAGCCTGACTGATTTTGGAAGCTGTAGGATAGCTTTTACCTTTCAAAATAAGACTATCTAGAGAAATAACTGTGGTGAAACTTGACGGCATCTCTTCTAATGTTTACTAACCCACAACATAGGGTCAGTTGATGGCACCCCAGGGACTCCATAAGTAGGGCCATGTCTTTGCCAGCCAGGAAGTGGAACCTGTTACCCCAGAGATTCCACTGGGTGCAGTCACTGGGTACATAGAGCTGACTGGTTATCAACTTTCTTCTCAGACTGCACCTCAGCTCCTGTTAAGGCAACACCAGCAAAGCTAAACAACCTCTAAATACCAAAAAGCAACAAACCCTGGCCAAACACTTAAAGAAAAATCCATCCATGGCTCCAGAAAGCTCTCAAAAGAAAACCGAAGAAATTACCAGATGATGAGCCTTTCTGAAACTTTCAGAGGTTGAGTACAAAAGAATTGTATATAGAGCCCTCCTAGACATCTTGCAAAAGGTAGCAGAGAAAAATGAAAACTTAAGCAAGCTGTTTCAACTGATGGAATACCAGCATTCTGAAATCCAACAAATCAATAACAAAATTAAAAAATTAGAAAATTCATTCCAAACACAAGAGAACAGAATTGAACAAATGGAAAACAGACTTTCAGATTTGGAAAACAGTGCTACTGACACCAGCATTTATGAGGAGAAATCAGAGGGGAAAAAAAAAGAAAAGAAAAATGCAGAAGCATTAAGAAACACGTGGGACTTTACTAAGAGGAACAATCTATGATTAAATGGAATTCCTAAACAGGAAGGGACACCTGAAAACACAGAGTATTGCTGTTGAGTTGCTGACAGAAAATTTCCTGAAAATTATGAAAGAAGAGAATATAGATATCCAAGATGCATATTGTAAGCCACTCAATGTAGACCCCAAAAGAAAGACACCAAGACCTATTATAATCAAGCTTAACAAAATCAAACATAAGCAGAAACTCTTAAAGGCATCGAGACTCAAAGCAAAGCTAACATTCAGAGGGATGCCGTATAGGCTTTCGTCTGACTTCTCAGCAGAAATGATGTTGGCACATGGGCAGTGGAATAACACATTCAAAGCCTTGAAGGAGAAAAACTTTCAATTAAGAATTATATATGCCTCAAAACTATCTTTCAAATATGGAAAGGAAATTAAGACATTTACAGATAAGCAGAAACTCAGAGACTTGGTAAAAAGCAAACCAAAGCTACAAGAAATACTGAAAAAAGCTCTTGACTTAAAAGAACCAAACCATTAACTCTAAACTTTAGGAGGCAGTACAGGACACATCATCCAGAAACCTACTCAGGAAAGGCACAAAACTCAATAAAAGCTATACTATTAAAAGAAATTATCCAGTGGTCATATGATGAAAACTATGATACCACCACATTAAAAAGAGGGATATACCACAGTATTTATAGTCCTTCCAGGTGGAGAGGAAGTTAATAAGATATGTAAAAGTTAAAATTGGGTTTAGACATAGATTATAAATGAGGATCATAGGGATAGCCACAAAGCACAACAAAGATGTAATATGTCAAAACAAGAAACATAATACAGGAGTCTCAACAAACACAAAACTAACACTGAAAAGAGTGAAAAATCAACCCATAAAGAAGAATGTCCCAGAACAGAATATTAAGAGAAACAGAAAAAACATCAACACAAAAATAAATACACCAAAATGGCAAGCACTAAACACATACCGATCAATAATTACATTGAATGCAAATGGACTGAATGCTCCAGCAAAGAGACAATGAGTCACATCTTGGATCAAAAGACACGACCCATCTATATGTTGCTTACAACAAACTCACCTTAGACTTAAAGATATGAACAAACTGAAAATTAAAGGATGGAAGAATATATACCAATCTAACAGCATACAAAGAAGAGCAGGTGTGGCAATACTAATCTCAGATAAAATATATTTTAATGTAAAATCCACCATCATGGACAAGGATGGACACTATTTATTGCTGACAGCTTCAATATACAAGCAGGACTTAACTATATTAAATATTTATGCACCCAATACTAGAGCATCAAAATACATCAAAGAAACACTGACTACATTCAAAAATGAGGTGGATCACTCCACAATAATAGTGGGAGACTTTAACACTCCACTTTCAGTAGTGGACAGATCTTCTAGAAAAAAGATCAATAAAGACACAGATCTTACTGTGACAATTAACCAACTAGACCACATCGACATACTTTCTATCCATCAGCAGATAACTACACCTTCTTCTCCACTGAACATGGAACATTTTCCAGAATAGACTATGTGTTAGGACATAAAGCAAATCTCAACAAAATCCATAACACTGAAATATTGAAAAGCATCTTCTCAGATCATAAAGCCATAAAACTCAAAATCAATAGCAGAAAAACATAGATAGAAAGTGGAACGCATGGAAATGGAACAACATGTTGCTCAAAAAACATGGGTTATAGAAGAAATCAAGGATGAAATAAAAAAGTGATGGATTCAAATGAGAATGAAAACACTTCCTACCAGAACCTATGGGATACAGCCAAAGCAGTGTTTAGAGGTCAGTTTATTTCTATAAAAGCACACATCTGGAAAGAAGAAAGGGCCCAAACAAAAGAATTAACCTTACAGGTTGAACAAGTGGAAAGAGAGCAACAGAGGAACCCCTCAGCCACCAGAAGAAAATAGGTCATAAATATTAGAGCAGAACTAAACGAATTAGAGAATAGAAAAACAATTGAAACAATTGACAAGACCAAAAGCTAGTTTTTTGAAAAGATCAACAGAATTGACAAACTGTTGGCTAAACTTACTAAAGAAAAATGGGAAAGGAAACGAATAGCCCAAATAAGAAATGAGATGGGAGATGTAACAACAGATCCAACAGAAATCAAAAATATCATAACAGAATACTATGAAAGACTGTACTCTAGAGATCTGAAAACCTGGAGGAAGTGGGCAAATTCCTAGATTCATATCACCTACCAAAACAAGGTGAAGCAGAACAGCTTAATAAACCCATCACAAAGAAAGAGATTCAAAACATCATCCAAAAACTACCAACCAAAAAAGTCCTGGCCCAGACAGCTTCACTGCAGAATTCTAGCAAAGCTTTGGAGACAAGTTAACTCCAATACTACTGAGACTATTTCACAGCATAGAAAGGGATAGAATATTCCAAAATCCATCCTATGAAGTCAGCATAACCCTGATATTAAAACTAGGGAAACATCCTACAAAAAAATATCAGAGATCAATATCACTCATGAGCTTCAACACAAAAATTTTCAACAAAATCCTTGCCAATAGAATTCAACAGCATATTGAAAATGTAATTTATCACAACCAAGTTGGATTCATATCAGAGATACAAGTCTAGTTCAACACCGGGAAAACAATTAATGTGATCAACCACACAAAAGACAAGAATCACCTGATTTTGTCAATTGATTCAAAAAAGGCATCTGATAAAGTCCAGCACCCATTCATGCTAAGAACTCTCAGCAAACTATGGATAGAAGGTAAGCTCCTCAATGCAGTAAGGGCTGTTTATACAAAGCCAACCACCTACATCATCCTGAATGGAGAGAGACTCAAACAATTCCCCTTGAGAACAGGAACTAGACAAGGATGCCCACTCTCACCTCTCCTGTTTAATATTGTACTCGAACTTCTGGCCAGAGCAATCAGACAAGCTCAAGAAATAAAGGGCATCCACAATGGCAAAGAAGAAGTAAAAATCTCACTATTTGCAGATGATATGACTGTACACACAGAGAATCCTGAAGAATCCATAGGTAAACTACTCAAACTGATAGAAGAGTTTAGCAAAGTCTCAGGATACAAGAGAAACATAAATAAATCAGTAGGATTCCTTTATGCCAATAAAGAGATTGTTAAAGAAGAAATCACCAAATCAATACCATTTACTATAGCCCCCAAGAAGATAAAATACCTAGGAACAAATTTAACTAGAGAAATAAGAGACCTTTACAAAGAGAACTACAAGCCCTTACTACAAGAAACTAAGAGAGACTTACATAAATGGAGAAACCTACCCTGCTCATGGATAGGAAGACTTAACATTGTGAAAATGTCTGTTTTACCCAACACAGTCTACATATATAATGCAATCCCATTTATCTATTTTCTCTTCTGTTCATCATGCTTTGTCAGTTTTTGAAGTCTGTCTATGCTGTGTATTAAAAGCTCCATTGTTGATCCTATTTTTTCTTGTATGAGCTTTACTGTTTTAGATTTGATATTTAGGTCTTTTATCCACTTTGAGTTGGCTTTTGTATAAGGTGTGAGATATGGGCCTTGTTTCAGCCTTTTGCGGATGGATATCCAATTTTGCCAGCACCATTTCTTAAAGAGACTGTTTTTACCCCAGTTTAAAATCTTGGCCTTTGTCGAATATCAGCTGTTCATAGAAGGACAGTGGTGTCTCTGGAGTCTCAGCTCTGTTTCACTGGTCTAGCTGTTTCTTTTTGTACCGGTACCAGGCTGTTTCTGACTACTGTGAAGAAATTGGAACTCTCCTACACTGGTGGTAGGATTGCAAAATGGTACAATCTCTTTGGAAAGCAATCTGACACTTTCTTAAAAAGCTGTAAATAGATATACCATTTGACCCAGTAATCCCACTGCTTGGAATATATCCTACAGAAGCAAGGCCGTTCACACAAATAGGTACATGCACACAAATGTTTATTGCAGCACAGTCCACAATACCAAAAAGATGGAATTAACCCAGATGCCCAACAACAGATGGATGGATTAATAAACTGTGGTATGTATACTCAGTAAGAGGCCAGCATTAACGCACTTCATGGTTTAACACATCTATAGGATTTTGTTCTGCTGGTCTCTTATTAGAAGGGAATGGAGAGGGTGGAGAAGGGGGGACAGGAGATTGTTAAGAGGACATGACATGTATGGAACAGAAAGAAGGCGTGTGCTGTCACCAGGCAAGGAGAGCAGCAGGAGCTGCACATAGGCAGGTATGCGACTTTCAACTGTATTGTATGTTTTCACTCAATCACAATAAATAAATAAAATATATATTTAAGAAAAGAAGAATTGTTTCCCTTTAAAAGATATTGTAAGGATAAATAGAAATCCTGGTCAAATAGTGGTTAAGTGCTACAGCTGCTAACCAAGAGGCTGGCCATTTGAATTCACCAGGTACTCCTTAGTAACGTTACGGGGCCGTTCTACTCTGTTCTTTAAAGTCTGTATGAAATGGAATTGATTTGATGGTGATGGCCTTGGTACAGAACGAGGAGTCAACACATAGACTGTGAAACAGTTTTAACTATGCACGTACTTGATACAGGACTTTTTTCCCAAACAGGCGATAGGGGCAGAAGGAAAAAAGGATTTGTCACTACAGGAGAATTAGAAACATTTGTGAAGGCCACACCTCTGAGACACAGGCCTACTCTATGACTCAGATTTAACCAGAAGATTACAGAACAGTCCTCCTCTACAGACCTCACCACCGCACCAGCAAGTCTGCAATAGAGTAACAGTGGTTTACGCTTGAAAAACTACAAGTTACAAACTGTCTCTGAGGAATAGTACATGAGAAAGGCAGAAAACAAAACAAGACAAACAAGACAAGAGCAATAGAGGAATGTGAAACTTCTGGTTGGAAAAACAAACAAACAAAAAACCCTAACCAAAACAGTTGCTGCTGAGTCAATTCCAAGTAATGGGAAACTTAGAGGACAGAGTAGAACTGCCACATACAGATGTCAAGGAGCACCTGGTGGATTTGAACTGCCAACCTTTTGGTTAGCAGATACAGCACTTAACCACTACACTACCAGGGTTTCTGAAATCTCTGGTACTTGTAACTAAAACAAATATTAAATGAGCTCTATCCTAACTAGATTAACATAAATTTTCATACAAAATAGGTACTTACTTCAGATCCCATAATCCTATATAATGTGTCTGACTTCAATGAAAGATTACAAAACATGCCAAAAGACAAGGGAAAAAAAATCACAGTCTGAAGAAACAAAGCAATAATTATAACCAGATAAGAAGTCAAAGCAATCATAATTAGTCTCAGGTATGACACAGATGTTGGCATTATCAGATGAGAAAAAGAACATAACTATGCTCAATATGTTAAGTATTTTCAAGAAAAAGTCAACAGGCAAGAATGCATAGGTAATGTAAGGAGAGAGGAGGAAACAATAAGAAAAGATCAAAAGGAAATTCTAAAATTGAAAAACACAATACAAAAAATGAAGAATATTTTCAGTGTGTTCACCAGTAAACTTAGCGCAGCTGATGAAAAAAATAATCAGTGTACTTTTAGACAAGTAAATAGAAACAGAAATGCAAAAGAGAAAAAGAATGAAAACAGAGATGGAATAGATAAAGAATTGTAGGACAATACCAAATAGTATAATGTATGCATAATTTGTTCTCAAACAGAGAAAGAATGAAGTAGAAGAAATACTTGAAGTAATAGTGGCCAAATACCAGAGGTTCAAGAAGTTCAGAGAACCTGAAACAAGATAAATACAAATACAAGAAAAAAGCAAAGTATATAATATTCAAACTATAGAAAACCAGACACAAAACCTTAAAACAGCCAAAAGAAAAAAGCCATCTTAACTTTAGATTTAAAAAAATAATAATGATGATTTCAGCGGTCTTTTTATCAGAATTCATGCAAGCCAAGAGTGGAGCTAATTCTTCAGGTGCATTTAAAAAAAATAAATAAATCACCAAACTAGAATTCCACAACCGGTGAAATTATCCTTCAAAAGCAAAGGAATAAAAAACAAAACTGTGAGAATTTATTATTGGCAGGTCTTTCATTTAAGAAACATTAAGAGAAATCCTGTAGGCATATAAAAAATGATATATAGTCCTGACACTTGGATCTACATAAGAAAGTTCAAATACTGGGGAAAGGGCAAGTGATGGTAAAATAAGCTCTTGTTTTCCGTATTCTTAATTGATCTAACAGATACTTGTTGAAAACAATATAGTGGTTGAAATACAGTGTTGAAAACAATAGTATAGTGATTGATAACAACATGTGGTTAAATGAAATAAATGGCAGTAATGTCACAAAAGACAGAGGAAGAAGTTGTAAATACTCTTTTATAACATAGATGTATTAAATGAGAAAAAAAGAAAGAAAAGAAAAAAACCTGCTGCCATTGAGAAGATTCTGGCTTACATTGACCCTATAGGACGAAGTAGAACTGCCCACAGAGTTTCCAGTGAGCAGCTGGCGAGTTTGAACTGTTGACTTTTGGCTAGCAACCTGAGCTGTTTACCACTGTCCACCATGGCTCCACATGTGAAGCAGCACAGTGTTATTTGAAGAGCTTTGATTGTTATCAAACATGTATACTAAATGCTATATACTAATTATATATACAATATATATAAATGTGTATGCCAAGCCAGCCATGTGTATACAAATACTATATACAAATAAATATATACAAATATATTAAATGCATATGCTAAATGCTATACACAAATACTAAAAACTTATAGGAAAAAATAAAAATGACACATCAAACAAACTCATTACTGCCAAGTCAATTCCAACTTATAGAGACCCTTTAGGACAGAGTAGAACTGCTCAATACAATTTCCCAGGTGCACCTATTAGATTCCAGCTTCTGACCACTTGGTAGCAGCTGTGAGTCTTAAACACTATGCCACTTAGGTTTCCAGAATGGTATACTAAAAGACATAAAATGTACTCAGATAAAATGCCAAATTAAAAGCAGAAAAAGAGATGAAAGAGGAAACAAAGGACAAATATAACCAATAGAAAAGCAATTGAAAGATGGTAGATAACAATCTAATCCTATCAATAATAGGTTTAACGGAGTAATTTAATCCAATCAATTAAAATGTAGAAACTGTCAGTGTATAATTATATTTTAAAAAAGACTGCTGTGTTTACAAGAAATCAACCTTAAATACTAATACTACAAATAAATGACATGCTGTCTTAACAGCACTTGGCTGGCTTTGGCTTCTTAATATCATTTTTTTTTAAAAGCTGGAATACCTATATTAGCTTCAGATAAAGCAGACTTCAGAATAAGAAATATTTTATCAATAGTAAAGAGGGTTACTACATAATGAAAAAACATTGGTATATAATGATAAAGCAATCAAATTTCCAAAAAACAATGGTCATAAACACGTATGCTCATAACAAGATAACAAAATACATGAGGCAAAAATCTAACAGAATCAAGTAGAGAAATAGATAAAGCCACTCTCATGGTGGATTTTTCAACATCCTTGTCAACAAATGGTAGATCAAGCAGAAAGAAAATCAGTAAAGCGTGTAGATGATTTGAACAACACTATCAATCATTGTTACCTCATTGGCATCTAACAATAACTTATTAAACAAAAGAAAAATACATATTCTTTTAAGCTTCAATGGAACAGTCACTAAAATAGAAATATTTTAGGTCATAAAATATATCTTAACAAATTTAAAAGAATGGAAATTGTACAAAGTATGTTCTCAAACTACAATGGAATACACTAGACACAGATGACAGGAAGATACCAGGAATTTCTCCAAATACTGAACACATTTCTAAATAGTTCACGGGTCAAAGAGTAAACCTAAAGAGAAATGTTCAAAATATCTTTAATTAAATGGAAAGGAAAATACAACTTACCAAAATTTATGGAGTGTAGTTAAAGTGGTCTTTATAAGGATCTTTATAGCATTTAAATTTGTACATATTTGGAAGAAAACAAAAATGAAAGAGAGAAAAAAGAAACTTAAACACAACAAACTAAGTTGCCAAATTAGGAAACTAGAGAAATCAAACCTAAAGCTAGGGGGAAAAAAAGAAGAAGTAAATAAAATGAGCAACTAAAAAACCTGTGGGACACACTTGAACTCTGAATTACATGGGATCACTGTGAGCTGGAATCTGATCAGGTATGCACAGTTTAGTAAACATACCCGTCCTTGCCCTGTCAGCTAAGAGGGCCTAGAAACAACGACACAAAGCAGCAGGTCTTGGTTTATAACACTGTTCTCCAACACAAAGAAGTATAATTCATTGGCAAAATGGCTGAATCTAGAGATGGAATTCATACAAGATGAATCTAAAGAATACTGATTGCAGCTTCAGAAAATAATGAACGCTCAAAAAAAAAAAAACTGCAGAGGATGAGGATGGGCGATGTTAAAGAGAGGAGCCAACCAAAAACCTCTCAAAAGCCAAAGCAGCAACAATTTAAGCAACAAAATAAATAATATTGGATTGTAACCCCTACTAATACACACAGTACATTGGCCCATACCAAAAGTGGGGGTTGCACTTGATGACTTCCTTCTAAAGAGTGCTGTCTGTAGAACGGAACTGGGGGAGAAGTAACTTTGCAGTGGAGAAACTTGACAAAAACGACCACAGCTTCCAACAAGCGCATTATCAAAGTCAGAATCAAGAGTGGTGAACCATGCTGATAGTACAGGTACCCTTGACAATGATGTGATAAAAATGACACTTTGCCTCTGTAATCTTTCTCTTATAAACCTATAACCCCAATTTAGTCAGGAGAAAACTATCAGATAAATCCCAACTGAGGGATGTTTTACAAATTACTTGGCAAGTATATCTGAAAAATATTAAAATCATACAAAAAAAAGAAAAAAATTGAAGTCTAGAAATTGTCCCAACTAAGAAGAAGCTGAGGAGGCACGGCGACTAAATGGTCAGTGGTGTTTTGGGTGGGATCCTGGAACAGAAAAAGACATTAGACAAACTCTAGTGGAATCTCAATGAAGTATGGAATTTAATTGACAATAATACATTAGTATCCATTCATTCGTTATGACAAACACAACACAAAGATATTAACAGCATGGGAAATTGGATGCAGGGCTGGATATAATGCATATAGGAACTAATTCTCTGTACTGTCTTGACATTTCTGTAGTCCAAAACTGTTCTAAAATGAGATGTTTATTTAAGAGAAAGTTAAAAGCATTCACCTAACATGTGACCCAACTATTCCACTTCTAGGAATTTACACAGAAGAAATGAAAACATGTTCATACAAATACTTGCATGCAAATATTTATATCAGCTTTATTTGTGATAGCTCCAAGTTGGAAACAATACAAATGTGCAACGGCAGATGAATGGATAAGCTATCCACTGCATATTCATATACATATGAATACACACAATTTAACAATGAAAAGATAGTGAACTATTATTGCTACATATAATATGTATGAATCTCAAACTAATTGTCATAGAAGTCATACAGAAAAAACATACATAGCATAATTCCATTTACATAGAAAATGTAAACTAGTATCAAAAAGCTGATCTAAGACTGCCTGAGGATAAGAGGGAGGAAGCTCGGGTGTAAGAGGTCACAAAGTGGCATGATCACACTTGGACGGTCACAAGTACACTGTCACAATTGTCTTACTGGTATACTGTTAAATACTATGAAAGTCTACACTTTAAATGTGTGTATTTATCATGCTTCAATAAACCTGTTGAAGGTACCTGAATAAGAATTAAATATTAATTTTAATAACATGAGTTTAAAATTGAAATTGTAGTTTATGATAAAGAATAATAATTTACCATAGTAAGGAAATCATTTTAATGTGCTGAGTTCATTTGGACCTCTTAGGAAAAATTTATCCTGATTAAAAAAAACTCATTACAGTTTGACAATATACGGAGGTTTTGGTTTTTACTTGTTTGTATAAATTAGATGGTGATTTAAATGTCTGACAAAGACTTGAGGCTTCTTCTTTTTTTTTTTTTTTGCTGTTGTTGTTAGGTGCTGTTGAGTGGGTCCACCTCACATCAGCCTCCTGTACAACAGATTGAAACAATGCCCAGTCCTGTGCCCTTCTCCCAGCAGCTGCTATGCTTGAGCCGATTTTGCAGCCACTGTGTCAATCCATCTCACTGAAGGTCTTCCTCTTTTTCAATGACTTCCTGCTTTACCAAGCATGATGTCCTTCTCCAAGGACTGATCCCTCCTGATAATATATCCAAAATATGGGAGATAGTCTCCCTATCCTTGCTTTTAATGAACATTCTGGCTGTACTTCTTTTAAGACAGATTTGGTGGGTTCAAAGTGCGACTGTTTCAGTTAGCATGTGAGCACTTTAAACACAGCACCACCAAGCCAGCCACGCCAAGTGCCGTCGAGTTGGATCTGACTCAGAGGAGAGCACCTTGCATTAAATTACTTATTATTCTTATTTCAAAAATCAGTCTCCTTACATTAAAAAGAGGAGTGGGGAGGGGAGCAAAAGAATTAAAAAAGAAAAGCTCAATTCATACCGTAAAACCTACAATGGGGAATTTATTTTATAGTATAGAAATAAAAGAGGAAATATACAGTATTTAATAGTAAACTAGAATAAAAGAGAAAATTATGGCTCCTGGCAGCTGAATGATGATGCAGAAGAAGAAAGTAACAAACAAAAAGAAGTCTGGGTTCCAATCCTGTAATACTAAGTATGTAAGTACATCTTTTAGCACTTGAAGATGTGACCTTTATGCCTAGAACATAACAATGTAATAAAACCTCTGCAAACAGAAATAAGTAACTTCACAGTCTCTGGAAAAACACAGTTTTAATTTGGCTAAAAACTACATCTGATAAATTCTTGGAATGCCTTGTAGGCAATTTTGTTCTTCACAAGATGGATGTTTTGAATTAAAAAAGGAACCCTAGACCTAATTCAGACCAACTATGAGAAAGTGTTTGATATCCTGAAACAGAGAGAACCCTTAGGCAAGTGACAGGACGATAAGTTACAAAGAGGAGCTCTGGTGGCATGACGGTTAAGAACTCTGGCTCCAGCAGGCTGCCAGCTCAAATCTGCTGGCCACTTTTTGGAAACCTATAGGACAGTTAGTTGCTGTGAGTCTGAATTGATTTAACAGCAATGAGTCCTTAATTTAGACAGAAGGGGGACATGGGCCATGTAATAGCTGCCTAATTCAAGGAGTCATACTTCCAAAAGTTGATTTAAAACGAAAATTTAACTCTAACAAGTAAAATTGTGGCTATCAACTGCTAATGCTCCTTCATGAGAGAAAGAGGAAAGACACATAGAGATAAAACCATGATAAAAGGCTGTGTCTCTACATGCACATGAATGTTTATTGCAGCACAGTCAACAACAACAAAAACATGGAATCAACCCAGATGCCCAACAACAGATGAATGGATAAACAAACTACGGTACTCAGTAGAATACTCAGGAGAACACTGTGTAATGATAAAGAACAGTGGTGATTTTAGGAAGCATCTCATAACCTGGTTGCAACTGAAAGACATTATGCTGAGTGAAATTAGCCAGCAGCAAAAGGACAAATATTGTATGAGGCCCCTCCGATAAGGACTTAAAAACAGACTCATGTACAGAAGAAAAGACTCTTTGATGGCAGCAAGGGAGGGGGTGGTTATAGATTAGATAGCTGATACAAATTTGGTTGGGTGAAAGCGGTGACAACATACTCTAGAAAGAAGATCAACTTAACTTGACTTCAACATAAACTGAAAACTTCTAATCTTAACCCAATATTGCAAGGATAGAGTAGCAGGGACGGGAGCCTAGGGACTATTCTCTCAGGGGACATTGAGGCCAATTGGCATAACTAGCCTATTGCTAAGAGAGTCTTCTACACCCTGTATTGGTGAGTGGCGTCTGGATTCTCAAAAGCTGGTAAGCTGCCATCTGAGGTACACCAAATGGTAACAACTCAGCTGGATCAATTGACCACCAAGGACAACAAAGACATGCGGAAAAAAGAACCCAGAAGGCAGAACGACCCATGGGTATGGGTGATTGTACCAATATGTGACCAGAAGAACCAGATGGTGCGCAGCTACCACCGATGTCAGCCGTGACGGGACACACAATGTTGTGTCCCACTGGCAACATTAGAAAAAGAGGAATGCACCACAAGAACTCCACTAAAAGACCACAGTTAGTGGTCCAAAGGCCCGGGAGTTCCCCTGGCAGCATCACCCCTAGACCTTCTGCTGCCCTTGATCATAAATCATTACTAAGGTCAACTCTTTGGAAAGGAATGGATTGGACTTGGAGACACAAAGTAACCATATAGCATGTCCACTTTATGGTTCTATGAGTCTATAGGATGCTGTCCCACTGGACTCTTACTATAAGGGAGAGGAGAGGGTTCAGAGGAGGGGAAAAGAGATTGTTAAGAGGATATAACATGTATAGAACAGAAAGGAAGAGCGTACCGTCACTGGGCAAGGAGACCAGAAGAAGCAGCAGATAGGCGGGCATGCAAATTTAACTTGAATTGTATACTTTCACTCAATCACAACAAAAAAAGAGAGAAAAAAAACTACATCTCTAAAGGTATACAACGTGGATGTTGGGACTGAACTGAATCAGCAAGAGAAGATCTTTAAGAACAATGTAAGAAATACAGTGCCCAAAACAAGTTGTCACTAGTGAGAAAAATGTTAAGAATGACAAAAGCATTTTCTTAAGCTGAATTTGCTTGCAGCAAGAAGAGTAAGAAAATAGAAGACTCTTACTTGGAGCAGTGATGTTAGTTATCCCAACTAGAGTGTTGTATCCCATATCTCTTCCTGTATCTTCTCTATGTTAAGTATTTTTTCTGAGCTGATTTCTATGTGTCAGGTGTTAGATTAAGTACTTTAGAAAGATTATTTCATTTAAACCTAGAACTAATCCTACAATGTGGGTATTGCTATTGTCATTCCTAGGAACTTTGAAATTAACAGAGGTTAAACAACTTGTCATTGGTCACACAGTTATTAAGTGGCAGAGTGAGGTTTTGAACCCAAGCAGCTTAACTCCAGAAGCCCTACTTTTAATCACTATACTATTTGTCGTATAAGAAAAAAACACTTGTCAGAATAGAAATGACAAAATAAGCAAAAGCATGAGAACATTGAAACCTAAAATAATTGAATGTTAACCTCCTATTAACTACCCTTCCTGGAACTAAAACAACATACCAGTGTGATAGCCATACATCTCCCAGTGATCTACGAAGAACACTGGAACATCCATCTGTGACATCAGCAACGAGAATCAAGCAAATAGCTTCTCAAGCTTCCAGAAAACAGAAACTTCAATGCTACATCAAATAGGGAATTTATATGATGTCTATCGGCAGGTAAATGTATAAACAATGTGATATTTTCATATACATGCAACAGAAAACAACTCACTAATAAAAGCAAAAAGGAAAAATTAGTCTACAAAAAAATGATTTAGGAAGTAATTAGTTGTTTAGCCTGTGTTCATGAAAAATGAGACATGAATATACATGTTAAAACATTTAAAATGCACTAAACTAAATTATACTATTTAAAATAAGAATGCTTCTGATCACAGAAATATAATACCCAGCATTTTCGAAGAAAGGATACACTGAATAGTATATACCAGATAATTTTTAAGTGGCTACACAAGTTTACAGAAAAAGATTTTATAGTAAGTCACTGTCAACTAGAGGAAACTTTTTTTAATGATTTGATGCAGAGATTTCTTCTCAGCATTCTCAGAATCAAAGGTTTCATCAACAAAGTTATAGAAGACTTATTTAACATGGTTCATGAAAATGAAGGAATAGCACATACAGTTTTCTAAGAAGAATTTCTATATCATCTCAACAAGATAGGCAGGGAGACTGAATTTAACCTCATAAATTTAATAAATGAAACCTCTACACTTTGGTTGTAAACAAAGCAACAATACAGTTACAGAATGAAGGAGAGGTAGTGTTCCAGGAACAAGCACAAAAAAGTCCTGAGACTGAGCTGATGTGGAGTTCAACAAGAGTCTGCACTGGCCAGCTGTAGGGTACCAGTTACAGCTTTCAGTCCCAGGTTTCAACAAGTTAAAAGGCATCAGAGGAGTATGTCAGAATAATGCAGTCTCAGGAAGAAAGACATATGAGGAAAGCCTGAAGGTAAAAAGAAAACACTGAATATGCTTATCTTAAGGTTTCCTAGTGGAGCAATGCTAAGTGTTCATCTGCTACTTTGCAGGCTGACTGTGTGAACCCACCAGCTGCTTGGAGGGATAGAGACCTGTACATGTGCTCCCACGGATATCACGACCCCAGTGGGGTAGTTCTACTCTGTTGCATGGCCTTGCTACAGGCTGCAAGTAGACTCAATGGCATCTAACAACATGCTTAACCTGTAGAGAAGTATATGGTCCCTTTGGACCGAGCAACAGAAACTCCAGCTCAGATTAGTATAAAACATATTTCATTTCATTTTTTTGTATTTTGTATTTATTGCATTTTGTGTTTTTTCTCACATAGTACAAGGTCCAGAACTTAAGGAGCCTTCAGAGTGTAACAGTAGATCAAGGCACCAACGCATCAGTCTCAGAGAATACATCAAACAACACCACCTCTTACTAAGCATGGCACTTAGTTCTAAGAGAATGAAGAAAATCTTTTTTGGCAAGCTTCTCAAAGCGCTTCAGCCTCTTGATTGCCAATCATCAGAATTCTATCTCATAACTGTTTCTTAATTCACTACTGGCAAGGGAAGGAGATCAGATCCACACTAATCAGGACATTCCAGAAGTGGGGGGAGGTCATGTTCCCCTAAGACATGAGAACTTAAGAGGGAGTGGATGTGTATGTCAGAGAAACTGGAAGTTCTGTTGTAAACAAAAAGACAACACCAGCCATCTCTGCCACAAAAAGTCTCAGCAGAGACTTGGATGGTAGTTTGCAATTATTCGAGGAACTAAAGCCCTATGGCTTCAAAGGAGGAAATCTATGATTAGTGTTTAGAAGTTAAATTCGGTCACACAGCAAGCCAGTAAGAAAACTTAGAGCGACTTGCAAATGGAATTTTCTGCATAACGAATTGCTCTGTCTAGTCTTGTTCTCTAGAGAGAAAGAAGTAGACTAGATGCTCTCTGGAATGTCTTCCAAACAAAGCCACACCTATAATAGTGCACCAGAGCTGTCAAAGAGATGGTGAAAAGCTAAACTGTCAGGCACTGACCAACTGCAAAACAATGCAGGGCATTCAGGGTATGGGCTACTTAGATTAGACAAAGAGGTCCTGCCGTTTGCCAAGCCAATTCTCCACAGTACTCACAACTCCTGGTAGTTGTCAAAGTTAGGTTACTCCACGAGCAGAGAATGTATTCAGATATCACAATAATGATCTCTTCCAGAATTTGATTACAATCAAATTTGATTTGCATATATGTTCCAGTTATGACTCCAGGGAAAAATGTGTTGCATATAAGCTTTGGTATTATTATACAGATACAAATCTGCTTTTACCCTCTTACAGTGCTTTTCACAATGATCCAATAAGGAAATCACTTGTATTAAGAATAACTTTTTATACTAAAGTTCTTGTCAAAGATTCAGTATATCTTGAATTTATTGTTAATATATCTACTGTCACACAATGAATGACTTGCCAATTTCCTTTTCTTTATTAATGTATTGCTTACAGCCAAATAAATTTTAGTACCACTTTATTGAGACTGAAGTTGAAAGATGGATAAGTTGTCTTTTTATATTCATGTCTCTAGGTCAGATTTATATTAAGAAATAAAGTGAAAAGTAATAATTGCAGGATGGCAGCAGGAGCTGGGAACTATTGGATAGGAAAACAGTAGTGTAAGGAAGAATTTCCACTGAAGGAGGAGGGAAAAAAGGAGGTGGGGGCAGTGAAAAAGAGGTTTGCCGACCCACAGTTTGCTTCTTGTTGTCTACCGTCAAGTCAATTCTAACTCACAGTGACCCTTAGAACATAGTAGAATTGCAGCGTAAGGTTGCCTAGGCTGTAACCTTTACAAGAGGAGCCCTGACGGCACAAGGTTAAGTGCTCAGCTACTACCTGAAAACTTGATAGTTGGAACCCACCAAATACTCTGTGGGAGAACTATGTGGTGTTCTTCTTTCATAAGGAATACAGCCTTGGAAATACTGTGAAGCAGTTCTACCTTGACTGTCTTACAGGCAGTCACTGTGAGTCAAAGTCAACTTCACAACAGTGGTATTTTTTAATCTTTATGAGAGCAGATTTCCATGTCTTTTCTTCATGAAGCAGGTGGTGAGTCCCCACCAACGACCTGTCAATTAGTAGTCACTCACTTAACCTCTTCACCACCAAGGCTCCCTAAATTTTTCTTAGGTACTGAATAATCTCACAAAGTAAACCAGAAACACAGAAGAGCTATTAGAAATGTTTTGAGAATTTTTAGAAAATATTTACATGTGATCCAGGCCTTTATGGACTGAGGGGAACAGGAGAGACAAGGAATCAATCTTGAAAGAAAGAGACAAAATTCAGAATTGAAAGTAGTTCTGATTCTTTTCAAGTCATCCAAGCAGACCCTTTTGAGGGACGGGAAAACTGAGAAATAATTGGCTGGATGTAAATCAATTGAAGAAAGTGAAATACTTAGTCTACAAATTCAAAGGTGTATAAGGGATTCACTGAGTAGCAGTACAAAATGTCTCGGACAAGAAAGATGAAGCATAAATGGGGTCATAGATAGTACTGCACATGTAACACAAGGCACAGACATGCAGCCTATGTGATAGCATGAGAATTGAGTGAGAACATACTTTAAAATGCTTTGTCAGCATGCAGTATCTACTCATCCACAAAATCAGGATCTCTCAATAGGATTTCATATTCATTCCCTTCCAGGCCAAAGATTAGAAAAAATCAATCCTAAAGAGAATTTATGTCAATTATCTTCCAGGATAAAATCAGAGACTTCACATAAAAATTCAAACTTAAAATATTTTCCTAAAGAAGACATTAAAATGATTAATGCATGTACACTTCTATGCCATTTTTAATATTTTGCTTTTCTCCACTAACATTCTACCATCTAAGATACCCACTCTATCATTGCTCTTCTACCTGGAGATTCTAGTTTTTTCTTCCCTTTCCCTCCCCTCCCATTTTAAACTGTTTGCTTATTTATTAAGTTTATTTAGCATACTTAGCAAAGAAGGATGGTAATGCTGTGTTCTTGTCATATGTATATTAACACATAATACTAAAACCTGAAAGTTCTAATTTAGTAGGAAAGATCCAAATTATATAAAGAAAGACTTTAGTGCTTTTGTGCTACCAATTTGGAAATTTGGAAATTCTGTAATACTTTACCAAAAATGAAGAAATCCTATAGCAGGAGCCTATTTCATAACTGTCAAAGGCCACATGACATGTTTAAGATATGCTTACAAATGAGTTCAATTTACAACTGTCCACTATATTTCTTTTTTGGAATGCTAGGCCCTGGAAATGCAAAGATTAATAAAATACAGTGAATATGCAATTCAGTAGAGGAGACAGATCCAAAAACACATCAATGCAGAGAGCAGCAGCAGCCCCTTGGAGCATACGTGATTTGATGAGTGTAGTCAAGGAAAGAAGAGACCCAAATTCAAATGAGTCTCCCCAACAACTATTCTAGACTCTTCATATACCTGCTCTCAGAACACTGCACATGAACAGTCCTTGAGTTTGAAAAACCTTGACAGGTAACAAGTTTTTTAATATGAGTCTTGAAACTCTGTTCTTGACTTCTTCATTGCAGACCACTATCTTATTTCTCAGACACCTTGACAGCACAGTGGTTAAAAGCTCAGGCTGTTCACCAAAATGTTGGTATTTTGAAACTATCAATCACACTTGGAAACCCTATGACAGCTCTATTCTGTTCCATAGGGTAACTACGAGTCAGAAGCAACTCCACAGCAATGGGCTATCTATTTCTTCTGTTGATCCTTTCTTCCATTTTTTTAAAAAATATTTTATGATACTTTAAGTGAAAGTTTACAATTCAAATCAATTAGACCTATGAAACCACACACACACACACTACTGTGCAACTCTAATTGTTACCCATACTCCACTCCACCCCCATGACAGCACACTCCTTTCCACCCTGTCCTTCCTTTATCCATTCAACCAATTCCTGTCCTCCTGCACCTTCTCATTTCACCTCTGGACAAGAGCTGCGCAGACAGTCTTGTGTGTTTATTAAAGCCAAGAAGCACATTCTTCACCAGCATAATTCTGTGTCTGATAGTCCAGTCCAGTCTTTGTTGGTATTGTTGGCTTTGGTACTGGGTTTCAGCTCTGGGCTAACAGCTCTACACTAACAGAGAGTCCAGGGCCCACGTCCTCAGGGGACCCTCCAGACTAACAGACCACCAAATATGGTCTTTTAACAGAGTTCTAATTCTGCATACCTGTTTTTCTCCTGCTA
The DNA here is from genome assembly GCA_028571685.1 of Heterohyrax brucei. NCBI lineage: Eukaryota > Metazoa > Chordata > Mammalia > Hyracoidea > Procaviidae > Heterohyrax > Heterohyrax brucei. The sequence continues at coordinate 84,951,162 of CM053158.1, forward strand.
CATCAGGGGACTTAGATTGTGTTCCCTGTCTGGGCAGATATTGGACGTAGCTGGGGACCGTCTAATTCTTCAGATCTCATGCTGATGTAGTCTCTGGATCATGTGATCCCTTCTGTCCACTGGGCTCGTATTTTTATCTTGTCTTTGATGTCCTTCATTGTCCCCTGCTCCAGGTGGTTTGGGTCCAACTGATGCTACTTAAATGACAGACTGCAAACCTATAAGATCTCAACCACCACTCATGGAAGTGGCATGCAGAAAATTTACTTAGGAGGTGGAGTCAAGATGGCAGACTAAGCATGCATCTCCCTAAATCCCTCTGGAAACCAAGACCTGAACTGACAATTAAACGGAGACTTCTGGTCACCTAGAGAGCCCTAGGACATGGCATAGGGCTGTTAATTTGGTCTTCATACCACTGAACGGAAAACTTCATCTCTTTAGCTGACTCCTGCTCCTAGCTAGTCCTTGCTTTCACTGACCAAAGGTAACTCACCATTTTGACTTTTTTTTCTCTCTCTCTCTTGGCTGGCAGGCAGAGCTGTGTCTTGCCTAGTGGCTAGTCTCAGACGCACTGCTGGTGGGATCAGCAGGTGAAATTGCCATATTTTGAAGGCCCATCTTGGGAATCTGTGCTTCTATCCACCTTTGGGCTCTCTTTCCACCTCTGCCACAGTGCAATTTGTACAGAGACACAGGGCAACAAGCTTGTGAGGGACACCACCTTGGATACGGAAGCCTAGGCTGGACAAAATTCTTAGCCCAGGAGGCAGCATCTGCCTGCAGGAGAGTGCTTTTCTGGCAGAAAAGCAGTAGTTTACACAGCATCGCCTATGGCTGGGACCTGGCAACAGAGATTGTGGACTCTGCACATCTTGGCACCTCTGGCCTGCCTTTCCACCACTGCCATGGTGCAGTCTGTATGTAGGTGCCAGGTGGCAAGCCTGTGCTCGGTACCATCTTGAGTATGGAAGCCCCAGTGAAGCATAATTCCTAGGCTCAGAACCAACACTTGCCCGCAGCAGAGTGCATTGCTGGCAGAAAAGTAGCATTTTACAAAGTGTAGCCTATTGCTGGGGCCTGTCAGCACAGGCCAACTGGGCAGTAGCCTTGCTGCATTTTGAGCTAGTTCTTAACATCTGGGGTTTCATATAAAGATGCTTACTTTGCCAGCTGGGAAGAGGGCCCTCTACACCTGAAAACCTGACTGACCTGGGAAGTGGTCAGATACCTTTCACTTTTCTTTTTAAGATGATTTAGAGAAACAACTATGGTCCATCCTCACAGCATCTCTCCCAGCCTTCATTGACTCACATGAAGCCCACAAAGCAACAGACTTTGGAGAAATCAGTAATGAAAAAATCACCCATGGCTTCAGACGGCCCCCAAATGAAACAACCAAAGAGCTTTCCAGATGAAGAAACTTTTCTGAAATTATCAGAAGGTGAATACAAAAAGGATTAAATAGAGATCCCTCCTAGACCTTGTACAAAATGCAGCACAGCAAAATGAAAAATTAAGCAAGCTGTTTGATCTGATGGAACACCAATACTATGAAATCCAACAGATCAAGAACAAAATCAAAGACATAGAAACTTCAATTCAAAGTCAAGACAACAGAATGGAACAATGGAAAAGAGACTTTCTGACTGGGAAAACAGAGCTACTGACTCCAGCATCTATGAGGAAAAATCACAAAAAGAAAAAAGAGAAATGAAGAAGCATTAAGAAGCATATGAGACTCTATTAAAAGAAACAACCTATGATTAATTGGAGTCCCTGAACAGGGTGAGACACCTGAGAATGCAGAGTATTGCTGCCGAGCTGCTGACAGAGAACTTCCCAGAAACCTTGAAGGCAGAGAACATAGATACTGAAGATGTGTATCGAATGTCACTCAATGTAGATCTCAAAAGAGAGAACCCAAGACATATTATAATCAAGTTTAACAAAATGAAACATAGGCAGAAACTTTTAAAGGCAGCAAGACTCAAAGCAAAGCTAACATTCAGAGGGAAACCATACAGGCTTTCATCGGATTTCTCAGCAGGAACAATGCTGGCACAGAGACAGTGGCATGACATATTCAAATCCTTGAAGGAGAAGAACTTCCAACCAAGAATCATATATCCTGCAAAACTATCTTTCAAATACGAAAATGAAATTAAGACATTTGCAGATAAACAGAAACTTAGAGACTTTGTAAAAACCAAATCAAAGCTACTAGAAATACTGAAAGAATTTCATGGCTTTGGCTTAGAAGAACCAAACCACTAACTTTATATTGTAGAAGGACACAATATCCAGAATCCTACTAAGTTGGGGAAGGCTCCAAACTCAGTCAAAGCTATAATAGTGAAAGAAATAATCCAGTGATCATATTATGAAAACTATGACGTAATCATCTTTAAAAAAAGGGATGAACTACAGTTGTTATAGACCTTCCAGATGGAGAGGAAGTTGACAAGACTGGTAGTAATTAAAATTGAGTTTATACGTAGTTTACTAAGCGAGATCATAGGGGCAGCCATAAAGCACAATGAGGATGAAACATACCTTACCAACAAATGTAATACAGGAGTCTCAACAACCACAAAACTAACCCCGAAAAAGGTGGAAAATCAACTCACATAGAAAAATGGCTCGGAACAGATTAATAAGAATGACAGAGAAAACATCAACACAAAAATAAACATATCACAGTGGCAGCACTGAATACATATCTATCAATAATTACACTGAATGAAAATGGACTGCATGCCCCCATAAAGAGACATCGAGTAACATCTTGGATCAAAAGACATGACCCGTCCATATGTTGCCCACAAGAAATTCACCTTAGATTTAAAGATAGGAACAAACTGAAAATTGAAGGATGGAATAATATATATCAAGTTAATAATGAACAAAGAAGAGTAAGTGTGGCAACTCTAATCTCAGATAAAATAAAATTTTAATGTAAAATCCACCATCATGGACAAAGATGGACACTATTTATTGCAGAAAGGTTCAACACACAAGCAGGACTTAACAGGGTTAAATATTTATGCATCTAATATTAGAGAACCTAAATACCCTGAAGAAACACTGATTACACTCAAAAAACAGATAGATCACTCCACAATAATAGTAGGAGACTTCAACACTCCACTCTCAATATTGGACAGATTGTCTAAAAAAAACCTCAATAAAGACACAGAAGACCTTATTGCCACAGTTAACCAACTAGACCTCAATGACATATACAGAACTTTATGTCCATCAGCGAACAACTAACCTTCTCCAGTGCACATGGAACATTCTCCAGAATAGACCATATGTTAGAACATAAAGCAATTCTCAACAAAATCCGCACCACTGAATTAATCCAAAGCATCTTTTCAGATCATAAAGCCATAAAAGTCAAAATCAATAGCAGAAAAAACATAGATAGAAAGTGGAACTCATGGAAACTGAACAACATCTTGCTCAAAAAACCATGGATTATAGAAGAAATCAAGGATGAAATAAAAAAGAAAATTATGGATTCCAATGAAAATGGAAACACTTCCTACCAGAACCTATCGGAGACAGCCAACACAGTGCTCGGAGGGCAGCTTATCTCCATAAATGCACACATCTAGAAGGAAGAAAGAAACCATGTCAAAGAACTAAACCTACAGCTTGAACAAATAGAGAGAGAACAACAGAGCAACTCCTCAGGCACCAGAAGGAAACAGATCATAAAGGTCAGAGTAGAACAAAATGAATTAGAGAATAGAAGAACAATAGACAAAATTGAAAAGACCAAAAGTTTTTTTTTAAAAGATCAACAAAATTGACAAACCATTCACTAAACTTACTAAAGAAAAACAGGAAGGGAAACAAATAACCCAAATAAGAAATGAGAGGGCAGTTGTGACAACAGATCCAACAGAAATCAAAAATATCATAACAGAATACTATGAAAGACCATACTCTAACAAATTTGAAAACCTAGAGGAAATGGACAAATTCCTTGATTCATGTCATCTACCAAAATTATCACAACATGAAGCAGAACAACTTAATAAATCCATCACAAAAGAAGAGATTGGAAAGGTCTAAAAACTGCTGAACAAAAAAAGCCCAGGTCCAGATGGCTTCACTGCAGAATTCTATCCAACTTTTAAAGAAAGGTTATCTCGAATCCTGCTGAGACTATTTCATGGTATAGAAAGGGAGGGAATACTCCCAAACTCATTCTGTGAAGCCAGTATAATCCTAGTAGGGTTATACTGGGAAAGCCAGGGAAAGACTCAACCAAAAGGGAGAACTACAGACCAATATAACTCATGAATCTAGATGCAAAAATCTTCAACAAAATTCTTGCCAATAGAATACAACAACATATGGAAAAAATAATCCATCATGACCAAGTTGGATTCATGCCAGGGATGCAAGACTGGTTCACCATCAGAAAAACAATTAATGTGATCAACTGCATAAATAACACAAAAGACAAGAATCACCTGATCTTGTCTATTGATGCAGAAAAGGCATTTGATAAAGTCCAACACCCATTCATGCTAAAAACTCTCAGCAAAATAGGAGTAGACAGCCCATTCTTCAATGCAATAAAGGCCATTCATACAAAGCCAACTGCCTACATCATTCTGAATGAGAGAGACTGAAACAGTTTCCCTTGAGAACAGGAACTAGACAATGATGCCCACTCTCACCTCTCCTATTCAACATTGAACTAAAAGTTCTAGCCAGAGCAATCAGATAAGACCAAAAAATAAAGTGCATTGGCTTCACCAAAGAAGTAAGAATCTCCCTATTTGCAGGTGATATGATTGTATAAAGAATACATAAGTAAACTACTCAAACTGATAGAAGAGTTTAGCAAAGTCTCAGGATACAAGATAAACATAAGTAAATCAGTAGAATTCCTTTACAGCAACAATGAGATTACTAAGGAAGAAATCACCAAGACAATACCATTTACTATAGCCCCTAAGAAGATAAAATACCTAGAAATAAATCTAACCAGAGAAATAAGAGACCTTTACAAAGAGAACTACAAGCCCCTACTACAAGAAACTAAGAGAGACTTACATAAATGGAGAAACCTACCCTGATCATGGATAAGAAGACTTAACATTGTGAAAATGCCTATTTTACCCAAAGCAATCTATTTATATAATGCAATCTGGATACAAGTTCCAGTGGCATTTTTTTAAGGAGATGGAGAAACAAATCACCAACTTTGTTGGAAAAAGGAAAATATCCCAGATAAGTAAAGCACTACTGAAGAAGAAGAACACACTGGGAGACCTCTCACTATCCAACTTTAGAACCCATTACACTGCCACAGTAGTCACAACAGCCTGGTACTGCTACAAAAAGAGACAGATAGATCAGTGGAACAGAATCAAGACCCCAGAGATGACACCATCTGCCTATGAACAGTTGATATTCGACAAAGGCCCTAAGACATTAAACTGGGGTAAAAACAGTCTCTTCAACAAATGGTGCTGGCAAAATTGGATATCCATCTGCAATAAATGGAAACAAGACCCATATCTTATACCTTCTACAAAAACCAACTCCAATCAGATAAAAGACCTAAATATCCAACCTAAAATGATAAAGCTCATCCAAGAAAATGTAGGAACAACAGTGAAAGTTTTAATAGACAACATAGACAGACTTCAAAATCTGTCAAACAAGCCACAATCAGCAGAAGAGAAAATAGGTAAATGGGAACTATAAAGAATCAAACACTTTTGCTCATCCAAAGACTGTATTAATGGAATTAAGAGACCACCTACAGAATGGGAAAGGATATTTGACAACCATATGTTAGATCAACGCCTGATCTCTATAATCTATAAGGTACTACAAAATATCAATAAGAGAGATAAATCATACAAGTAAGCGATGGGCAAAGGAGCTGCATAGACACTTCTTTAAAGAGGAGATCCAGGCAGTCAAAAAACACATGCAGACATGCTCTCGATCATTAGCTATTAAAGAAATTCAAATCAAAATGACAATGAGATACCATCTTACCCCAGCAAGATTGGCCATGATCCCAAAAACCCAAAACAACAAATGCTGGAGAGGCTGTGAAGACATTGGGACTCTTTGACCCAGTAATTCCACTGCTCAGAATATATCCTACAGATGCAAGGCCATTCACACCAACTGATACATACACACAAATGTTTATCACAGCACAGTCCAAATAGCTGAAAGCTGGAATCAACCCAAATGCCCAATAACAGAGGAATGGATAGCTAAACTATGGTATATACACTCAATGGAACATGATGCAATGATAAAGAACAATGATGATTTCAGGAAACATAATCTGGTTTCAACTGGAGGACATCATGTTCAGTGAAAGTAGTCAGCGACAAAAGGACAAATATTGTACGAGACCCCTACTATAAGAACTTATAATCAGACTCATACATAGAAGAAAAGAATCTTCGATGGCTGCAAAGCTGGGAAGCGGGGAGGGCGAGGCGGGGAGGGTTTAGATGAGATAATTGTTAGAAATTTGGTTGTGTGAAATCTGTGACAGCACAAATTAGTAAGATCAGTATTAATTGGACTTCAACACAACTTGAATACTCCTCCCATCTTAACCCAGTATTGCAAAGACAGAGTAGCTGGGGTGGAGGGGCAAGGACTTGTGTTCTCAGGGGAAATCAAGGCCAACTGGCACAACTAACTTTTTGCTAATGAGGACTCTCCTCACCCCACATTGGTGAGTGGCGTCTGGGATCTTAAAAGCTGCCAAGCCGCCATCTGAGGGTACAGCAAGTGGTCCCAACTCATCAGGAATGGATGATCACTGAGGTCACCGAGGTCCATAATGACATGGGGGAGAGAGAACCCAGAAGACAGAGAGGCCTACGTGAGTGGGAGAACCAGAATGGTGCCTGGCCACCACGAGTCATAGCCACAATGGAGCTCACAAAGTTGAGTATCACTGGCAACACAAGAATAAATAAGGGTGCACCCTGAGATCTCCACAAAGAGACCACAAATGATGGTCCAGGGACTTCAGGGTTCCTCTGGGAGCATGCCCCCTGGCCCTGATGCTGCCCTTGTCCACAAATCATAGTGTAGGCCACCTCTTCAGACAGCAGTAGATTGGACTTAGTGACACAGATTGACCATATTTTGTGGGCATTTTATGGTTCTATGCATCTATAGGATGTCATCCTGCTGACCTCATACTGGAGGAAGGGGAGTGGGTGGAGAGGAGGGAACAGGACACTGTTGGGAGGATAGAACATGTATGGAGCAGAAAGGAAGAGTGTGCTGTCATCATGCAGGGAGAGCAGTGTAAGCTGCATACAGGTGAGCATGCAAATTTACATGGAAATGTACATTTTCATTCAATCATAATAATAAAAAAAGAAAGAAAAGAAAATCTACTTAAAAAAATTGGTTATACCAATTAGCCTAGATGTGCCATGAAACCATGGTCCCCAGCCCCTGTCTCTGCTGCTTTGTCAGTTAAAATGTTGTGTTGTATTTAGAAAACCTTTTAATGCAGTTCTGTTGTGCTAACCTCCTTCTACTACTTGTTGTCACTGTCTTCATCTAAACCAACTTCTGTCTATCTACTACCTAATCAGAATACTCCTCTCCCTCCCTCCTCACCACATGTTTTATGGCAAACATGAAAGATTTTTTTTTTTTTTAGTTTGATGTCTTCTTCTTTTCTCTTCTTTTCTTTTTTATTGTAATTAAGTGAAAGCACACGATCCAAATCAATTTTGCATGCCTGCCTATCTGCAGCTCCACCTGCTCTCCTCACCCAGTGATGGCACATTCTTCATTTTCACTCTATACTTCTAGTATCCTCTTAATGAGCACCTGTCCCCTCCTCTCCACCTTCTTTCTCATCTACAAAGGAATCACTAGGATAGCTTCCTATATATGTATAAAACCATAAAGTATACACACCATGTGCTCACACTGTGTGACCGAGCCCAGTGCTTTCTTGTTGAAGATTTGATCTCAGTACTAGTTTCAAGTCAGGGCCAACAGCAGGGGCCATGTTCCCAAGGGAACCGCAAGACTGTCAGACCATCACTACTGGTCTTTTAGTAGAGTTCTTGAGCTGCATGACTTTTCCTCGTGTTGTCTCAGATTTTACATTGTGTCCCCCATCACAGCTGCCTCTGTTGGTGGCTGGGCACCTTCTGGTTCTTCTGGTCTCATGCTGATAACAGTCTCACATTCATATGGGTCGTCTGTCTCCTGGGTTGTTTTTCCACATGTCTTTGTTTTTCTTGGTCATCATCTGTTCCAGATGAGTTGGGAACATTTGGTGCACCTCAGAAGGCAGCTTGCTAGCTTTCCGGATCCCAGGCCCCAGACCAATACCGGGTGCAGAAGACTCAGTTAGCAGACCAGTTATGCCACTTGACCTTGAAGTCCCCTAAAAACATCATCCCCAGTACCCCACCCCTGCTACTGTATCCTTGAAATACTGGGTTGAGCTTAAAAAACCTCTCAATTTATGGTATAGTCCAGTTATGTTGATCTTCTCTCTACTGCATGCTGTCATAGGTTTCATCTAAATAAATTCTTATCAACTATCTATACTCAACCGTCTCATTCCTTTCACACTTTTGTAGACGTCAAAGAGTCTTTCCTTCTGTCTGTAAGTCTATTTTTAAGTGCTTAAAGTGGAAGTCTCATACAATACCTGTCCTTTAGAAGTTGACTGATTTCACTCAGCATAATGTCTTCCATTTGAAATCAGGTTATGAAATGCTTCCTAAAATCCTCATTGTGCTTTATCTTTGCATAATGTTCCACTGAGTACATGTACCATAGTTTGTTTATCCATTCATCAGGGGACCATGTTGATATAGTCACATGTTTATATAGTCACCTATTCACATGGGTCCTTCTGGCTTCTGGGCTCTTTTACCCTCATGCCTTTGTTGTTCTTAGTGATCATCTATTCTGGCTGAGTTGAGACCATTTGGTGTATCTCAGATGGCATGTGGGTTGATTCTATCTTTTTGTTGTTGTGAACAGTGTTGTGGTAAATATTGGTGTGCGTGTATCTGTTTGTGTGACCTCTTATATTTCTGTAGGATACATTCCGAGCAGTAGAATTGCTGAATCACATGGTAGATCTATCTCTAGCTTTTAAAGGAAGCACCAAATTGCTTTCAAAAGAGGTTATACCATATTGCATTCCCACCAGCAGTGTAGAAGAGTTCCAGTTCCTCCATAGCCTCTCCAGCACTTGTTGCTTTATTTTTTTTGGATCATGGCCAACTTTGTTGGGAATGAGATAGTATCTCATTGTAGTTTTTTTTTGGTTGTTTTTTTTTTTTATTGTGATTGAAAGACAGTATACAATCCAGACTAAATTTGCATGCCCACCTATCTGTAGCTGCTTCTGCTCTCCTTGCCTGGTGGCAGCACATTCCTCCTTTCCATTCTATACATGTCATATCCTCTTAATAATCTCCTGTCCCCACCTCTCCACCCCACACTCTCCCTTCTAGTAAGAGGCCAGTAGGACAGCATTCTGTAGATTTATAAAACCATAAAATAGACACACCATGCAGTCACATTGTGTCCCCGACTACAATCCATTCCTGTCTGAAGAGTTGACATCAATAATGTTTTCTGGTCAGAGGCAGCAGGAGGTCTAGTGGCCACATTCCCAGTGACTCTGGAATTCCCAGTGGAACTCCAGGCCTTCAGACCAGCAATTGTGGTCTTTTAGTGGAGTTCTTGAGGTGAGCCTCTGTTTTCTCATGTGGGGACTCGACATTGTGTGCCCATCATGGATGACATTGGTCGTGGCTGGACACCATCTGGTTCTTCTGGTCACATGTTGATATAGTCACCTATTCACAACCAAATTTCTAGCGATTGTGTAATCTATGACCAGCCCTCTCCCTCTATCCCCTCCCTTGCAGCCATCAAAGAGTCGTGTCTTCTGTACATGAGTCTGTTTTTAAGTTCTTACAGTAGGGGGGTCTCATACAACATTTGTCCTTGTGACACTGACTAATTTCACTCAGCATGTCTTTCAATTGAAACCAAGTTATGAGATGCTTCCTAAAATCATCATTGTTCCTTACCACTGTGCAGTGTTCCACTGAGTATATTTACCACAGTTTATTCATTCATCTGTTGTTGGGCATCTGGGTTGTTTCCATGTCTTAGCTATTGTGGGCTGTGCTGCAATAAACACTTGTGTGCATGTATCTGTTCGTGTGACTGCCCTTGATTCTGTAAGATGTATTCCAAGCAGTCAGATTACTGGGTTGAATGGTATATCTATTTCCAGCTTTCTAAGGAAGTACCAGATTGCTTTCAAAAGAACTTGTACCATTTTGCAATCCCATCAACAGTGTAGGAAAGTTCTAATTTATCCACAGCCTCTCCAGCATTTGTTGTTTTGTGTTTTTTGGATCATGGGCAACCTTGTTGGAGTAAGGTGGTATCTCATTGTGGTTTTAATAGCTAATGATCATGGGCATTTCCTCATTTGTCTTTTGGCTGCCTGGATGTCCTCTTTAGTGAAGCATCTCTACATCTCCTTTGTCCATTGCTTAACCGCCTTGTATGCTATGAAGATCAGACATCAGTCTGACATATACTTGCCAAGTATTTTTTCCCATTTTGTATGTGGTCTTTTAACTCTGTTGATAAAGTCTTTGGATGAGCAAAAGTGTTCGATTCTTAGTAGTTCCCATTTATCTATTTTCTCTTCTGTTGATGCTTTGTTTATCAGATTTTGCAGTCTGTCTAATTTGTGTATTAAAAATTCCATTGTTGACCCTATTTTTTCTTGCATGATCTTTATCATTTTAGGTTTGGTGTTTAGATCTTTGATCCACTTTCAGTTGGTTTTTGTACAAGATGTGAGATAAGGATTTTGTTACAATTTTTTTGCAGATGGATATCCAATTTTGGCAGCACCGTTTCTTAAACAGACTGTTTTTACCTCACTTTACAGCTTTAGGGCTATGTCAAACATCAAGTGTTCAAAAGAGGATGGGTGGCATCTCTGGGGTCTCAACTCTGTTCCGTTGGTCTATATGTCTCTTTTTGTACCAGTACCAGGCTGTTTCTGACTACTATGATGTGTAATAGGTTCTAAGGTTGGGTAGTTTGAGGCTTCCTACTGTGTTCCTCTTCAGTAGTGCTTTATTTCTCCAGGGCTTCTTCCCTCTACAAACAAAGTTGTTGATTTGTTTCTCTGTCTCATTAAAAAATGTTACTGGAATTTGTATTGCAATTGCACTGTATAAGTAGATTATCACTTTGGGTAAAGTAGACATTTTCACAATAGGTAAATAGACTTTCGGATAAGATAGACATTTTCCTATCCATGAGCAGGGTAAGCTTCTCCATTTACATAAATCTCTCTTAGTTTCTTGTAGCAAGATCTTGTAGTTTTGTTAACATAGCCCCTTATTTTTCCAGTTAAATTTATTCCTAGGTATTTTATCTTCTTGGGGGCTATAGTAAATGGCAATGATTTCATGGTTTCTGCTTTAATAATCTCTTTGTTGGTATAAAGGAATCTTACTGATTTACTTATATTTACCTTATATCCTGATACACTGCTGAACTCTTTTATTATTATGAATAGTTTACTTATGGATTTTTTAGGATTCTCTGCATATACAATCATATCATCTGCAAATGACAGATTTTTACTTCTTCTTTGCCTATGCAGATGCCTTTTATTTCTTGGTCTTGTCTAATTGCTCTGGCCAGAACTTCTAGTACAATGTTGAATACGAGTGGTGAAAGTGGGCATCCTTGTCTAGTTTCCACTCTCGAAGGGAGTTGTTTCATTCTCTCTCCATTCAGGATGATGTAGGTGGTTGGCCTTGCATAGATGCCACCTTTTGCATAGAGAAATTTCCCTTCTATTGCTATTTTGCTGAGTTTTTAGCATGGATGGGTGTTGGACGTTGTCAAATGCATTTTCTCCATCAGTTGACAAAATCATGTGATTCTTTTGCGTTATTTATGTGGTTGATCTCATTCATTGGTTTTCTATTGTTAAACCAGCCTGTCATGCCTAGTATGAATACAACTTGATCATGATGAATTATTTTTTCCGTATGTCGTTGTATTCTACTGGCAAGTATTTTGTTGAAGATTTTTGCATCTAAGTTTATGAGTGACATTGGTCTGCATCTTTCCTTTCTTGTGAGATCTTTCCCTGGCTTTGATATCAGAATTATGCTGGCTTCATAGAATAAATTTGGTAGTATTTCAGCCCTTTCTATGGAGTGAAATAAGTAATATTGGAGTTAACTCTTCTTTAAAAGTTTGGTAGAATTCTATGGTGAAGCCATCTGGGCCAGGGCTTTATTTGGTTAGCAGTTTTTGACAACTTTTCCAGTCTCTTCCTTTGTGATGGGTTTATTAACTTGTTCTACTTCTCCTTGGGGTAATTTTAGTAGGTGATATAAATCTAGGAATTTGTCCATTTCCTCTAGGTTTTCAAATCTGTTAAAGTACAGTCCTTCACGGTGTTCTATTATGATACTTTGTTTTTCAGTTGGGTCTGTTGTGACATCTTCCATCTCATTTCTTATTTGGGTTATTTGTGTCCTTTCCTGTTTTTCTTTAGCAGGTTTAGCCATCGGTTTGTCAGTTTTGTTGATCTTTTAAAAAAAAAAACAGCTCTAGGTTTTCTCAGTTTTTTCAATTGTTCTTCTATTTACTATTTCATTTAGTTCTGCTCCAATCTTTATTACCTTTTTTATTCTGGTGCCTGGGAGAGTCCTCCATTGTTACCTTTTTACTTGTTCAAGCTGTGAGGTTAATTCTTTGGTTTGGATTCTTTTTTCCTTCCAGATGTGTGCATTTATAGAGAGAAATTGACCTCTGAGCACTATTTTGGTTGTATCCCATAGGTTTTTGTAGGATGTATATTCATTCTCATTTGAATCCATAAATTTCTTTATCTTGTCCTTGATTTCTTCTATAACCCATGGCTTTTTGAGCAAGGTTTTGTTTAGTAGCCATCGGTTCCAAGTTCTATGTTTTTTCTACTGTTGATTGTGACTTTTGTGGCTTTATGGTCTGCAAAGATGCTTTGCAATATTTCAGTGATTTTATTTTGTTGAGATTTGTTTTATGTGCTAACAAGTGGTCTATTCTGGAAATGTTCCATGTATATTGGAGAAGAAGTTATATTTATCTGTTGATGGATAAAAAGTTCTGTATATGTCAGTTAGACCTAATTGGTTAACTGTTGCAATAAGATTTTTTGTGTCTTTACTGAGTTTTTTTCTAGATGATCTGTCCATTTCTGAAAGTGGAGGGTCGAAGTCGCCAGCTATTATTGTGGAGTGATCTATCTCATTTTTCAATGTAGTCAGTGTTTGTTCAATGTATTTAGATGCTCTAGTATTGGGTGCATAAACATTTAATATTGTTAATTCCTGCTTGTGTATTGAAACTTTCAGCAATAAACAGTGACCATCCTTGTCTGTAATGCTGGATTTTACATTAAAGTCTATTTTATCTGAGATTAGTTTTGCCACACTTGCTCTTCTTTGTATGTTATATTATTATTCCATCCTTCAATTTTCAGTTTTTTCATATCTTGAAGTCCAAGGTGTGTTTCTTGTAAACACCATACAGATGGGTCATGTCTTTTGATCCAAGATGTCACTTTTTGTCTCTTTTTTGGAGCATTCAGTCTGATAACTTTCAGTGTAATTATTGATAGGTATGTCTTTGGTGCTGTCATCTTGATGGGTTTATTTTTGTGCTGGTGTTTTCTTTGTTGCTCTTAATATTCTGTTCTGGGTCATTCTTCTGTAGGGGTTGAATTTTCATCTGTTTCAGTATTGATTTTATGTTTGTTGAGATTCCTGTGTTACATTTCTTGTTTTGATATATTGCATTGTTGTGCTTTTCAGCTACTCTTATGTGATCCCCCTTAATATTTTACATTTAAACCCAATTTTAACTTCTGCATATCTTTTTAACCTCCTCTCTATCTGAAAGGACTATAACTACTATAGTATATCCCTCTTTTTAGTGTGATGGTGTCATAGTTTTCGTGATACGATCATTGGTTCCCTTCTTTAAATATTGTAGCCTTGATTGAGTTTTGTGACTTCCCTAACTGAGTAGATTCCTGGTTGTTGAGTCCTGCACTGCCTCCTTAAATATGTACTTAATGGTTTTGTTTTTCTAAGCCAAGAGCTTCTTTCAGCATTTCTTGTAGTTTTGGTTTGGTTTTCACAAAGTTTCCAAGCTTCTGTTTAATCTGCAAATGTCTGAATTTCATCATCATATTTGAGAGACAGTTTTTCAGGATGTGTAACTTTTAGTTGGAAGTATTTCTCCTTCAGGGCTTTGACTGTGTCATTCCATTGCCTCCTTGCCAACATCTTTTCTGTTCAGAAGTCAGATGAAAGCCTACAGGGTTTCCTTTTGAATGTTAGCTTTGCTTTGAGTCTCAGTGCCTTTAAGAGAATCGGTTTATGTTTTGCTTTATTAAGCTTGATTAGAATACATCTTGTGGTCTTTCTTTTGGGATCAATTTTTTGTGGCATTCAATACATGTCTTGGATATCTAGGTTCTCTTCTTTCATAATTTCAGGGATGTTTTCTGTCAGCAACTCAACATCAGTACTCTTTGTTTTCTGCTATCCCTCCCTGTTCAGGAACTCCAATTAATCATAGATTATTCCCCTCAATAGGGGAATGTTTCTTAATGTCTCTCCATTTTTCTTATTTCTTTTCTCTGATTTCTCCTCATAAATGCTGGTGTCAGTAGCTCTATCTTCAAGGTCATTAAATCTGACTTCCAGTTCTACAATTCTGCACTTTTGGCTTTGAGTTGAAATGTCTAATTCTGTAATTTTATTATTGATCTGCTGGATTTCAGATCATTCATGTTCCATCAGTTCAAAGAGTTTGCTTAATTTTTCATGTCGCTCTGCTGCATTTTGCTTAATCTCTAGGAGGGTTCTATATATAATTCTTTTGTACTAAACTTCAATAGTTTCAGAAAGGCTTCATCTTAGAAGTTTTTTTATTCTGTATTTTGGGAGTTTTCCAGAGCCATAGTGGGCTGTTTAAGAGGTTAGAGATGGATCGTTGCCTTCAGGCCATCTAGAGGCTGTTTAGTTTGTCTGGTGTTTCCTCAACAGGAGCTGAGGCATAAGCCTGAGAGGGGAGTTGGTCACCAGCTGCCACTGTGTACTCTAGTGACTGGCCTCTCTGCGGTGGCAGGCTCCACCTCCTGTGTAGTGAAGACGGCTCCTTACTTGTGGAGTCAGTGGAGGGCCATAAACAGACACTATGATGTGGATCATTAAAGGCTGCAAGAGATGCTGCCACACTGCTCAGCAGTTATTTCTCCAGGTAGTCTTATTTTAAAAATTAAAGAGCTATCCAACAGTTGCCAAAATCAGTCAGGCACTCAGATGCAGCAGGACCTGCCTTCTGCCTCACAATGAAAGAACCTCTTTGGCAGTCCCCAGATACTATGACACAGTTCAAAGTAGGGCAGGGTTACAGCGTTGCTGCCATCCTCAGCTGGGTACTACCTGTAAGGTAACACTGCGCTAACAGCCTTTATTCTGGAAAAGCACTTTCCAAGTGACACTGCTTCTCACCTTGTGAATTAGGCCCTGCTTTGGCCTGTGGTTGGGTGACTCTGCCTCCCAGCCAACCAAGATGCCATCCTGGCCAAGCTGCCCTTCCCACCACAAAACAGCAACTATGGTGGAGCTCAGAAAAGAAGGGGGGGCAGTAGTGCCCTCCATCAGGAGCCAGCCTCTCAAAATGTGGCTATCCCACATGCTGTGTCTCTGCTGCATTAGACATTGTTTACTTTAGCACTGCAGTTCTGCGTACTTGCTGGCTCATGCCGTCTCTCATTTCCTGGATAAGAAAAAAAAGAAAAAAGTGTCAGTGCCTGCAGTCTGCTCAAGCAAGGAGTCTGCACGAGTGGGGCTTAGTGTGCTGTGTGTTATTATAGAGAGGTAGTTTCCCATTTTGAGGCACATAGTCCAATCTGACAACCCTATAGTGCATCCTAGGGCTCCATGGATCTCCAAAGTGTTCTGTTCAGTTATCAATCCAGACCTTCATTTTCAGAGGGAATTGAGGAGACGTGTTTCTAGTCTACCACTTTGGGTCCACCCCCCAGATCATGTTTTTTGATCCAAGATCTCAGCCTCTTTATTGGAAAATTCAATCCATATACATTCAGTGTAATTATTGCTAGGTATGTGTTTAGTGCTGGCATTTGAGTTACTTTATTTTTGGCTTGTAGATGTTTTCTTTGTTCCTCTTAAGATTCTGTTGTGGGTCATTTTTCCATATGGGTTTATTTTCATCCTTTTGAGTGTTGGTTTTGTGTTTGTTGAGACTTCCATGTTATGTTTCTTGCTTTGATATGTAGTATTGTTGGCTTGCCTTGTGGCTACCCCTTTGAGCTCCCTAAATATTTTAAGTTTAAATCAAGTCTTATCTTCTGTACCTCTCCTTAATTTCCTCTCTAACTGAAAGGGTTATAACTATTGCAATATATTCCTGTTTATAGTGTGATGATGTCATAGTTTTGTGTTGAGATCTCTGGTTCTCTATTTTTACTATTTTATCTTTGAGATTTGTGTCTTCCCACACTGAGTAAGACTCAGGATGCTGTATCTTGCATAGCATCCTTAAGTATACACCTAATGTTATTGTTATTCTAAACAAAGAGATTCTTTCAATATTTCTTGTAATTTTGGTTTGGTTTTTGCAGTTTCTAATCTTCTGTTTATCTGTGAATGTCTCAATTTCACAGTCATACTTGAGAGACAATTTTTCAGCATATATAATTCTTGGTTGGAAATTTTTTCCCCTCAAGGTTTTGCATGTGTCATCCCACTGCCTTCTTGCCAGCATGGTTTCTGCTGAGAAGTCAGACAGAAGCCTACAGGGCTTTCCATTAGTTTCGCTTTAAGCCTACCTCTTTATGTTTCATTTTACTAAGCGCAATTATAATATGCTTTTATGTCTTTCTTTTGGGGTCTGGTTTTGGTGGTGTTCATTAAGCATCTTGAATATCTATGTTTTCTTCTTTCTTGATGTCAGGAAAGTTTTCTGTCAGTGAATCCTCCAAAATTCTGTGTTTTCTATTTCGCCCTGTTCAGGAACTCCAATTATTCGTAGATTATACCTCGATAGAGTCCCACATGCTTCGTACGGCTTCTTCATTTTTGTTGTTTCCTTTGTCTGATTTCTCCTCATAAATGTTTGTGTCTGTTGCTTTGTCTTCAGTCTCGTTAATTCTGCATTCCATTTCCTTAGTCCTGCTCTTTTAGCTTTGCTTTGAATTGTCAGACTATTTAATTTTATTATTGTTCTGCTGGATTTCAGATCATTAATATTCTAGAAGTTCATGTAGCTTACTTAATCTTTTATATTGTTTTGCTGAACTTCATTTGATTTCTAGAAGGTCTCTATACATAATTCTTTGTTATTCTACCTTCAATAATTTCCCAAAGGCTTTTCCATCTGGGAAGCTTTTTGATTCTTTATTTTTTTTAGTGTTTGGAGCTATAGTGGTCTGCTTCTTTAAATGGTTAGATAATGATCGTTGTCTTTGCACCATCAAGCATCTGCTCAGTTTCTCTGGTGTTACACCAACAGAAGCTGTGATGTAGTTCTAAAAGGGGTGTGAGTAAGGGCACTGCTAGAGCCAGTCCCCATCCACCACTGCATTCTCTTGGTGCAGCTGATTTATGTATAGCCTCTCTGGCAATATAGAGTCTGTCAAGCCCTGTGAAGCTGCTCAGCTTGGTGGCTGGCACAGCTAGACCCTCAGGGGTGGCAGGTTCCACCTCCCGGGTGATAAAGGTGGTGAGCTACTTGTGCCACCTTTCCAGTGTCATGCCAGTCAAGACTATAGTATAGCTCAGGGAAGAGGGGAGAGAAGGATAACATCAGACTTGGCCACCAGGGGCTGCTGCATTTTCTAGCTGCATGTGTCTTAAAAACTGCTTTTCTGCTGAAAGAGGTCCTGTTCAAAGGCAGCCAAGTACAGACAAGCCCTCAGGGGTGGCAGGTGCCACCTCCTAGATGGCAAAGGCAATGCCCTACTCATAGAGTTTCTGGGGAGCCATTAGCCAATGTTACGATGTGGCTCATTGAAGGAAGGTGAAAATGGCACTGCCACACTCAGCTACCTGTTGCTGTTGTGTTCTCTAGTTACTCTTATCTTAAAAGCTGCTCTTCTGCTGAGGGAGGCATTGACCAGCCACAGATGATAGTAGCCAAGCCCTCAGGGGTGGCAGGTCTTTCCTCCTAGCTGACAAAGATAGTGTCTTACTTATGGAGTCTCTTGTGAGCTGTCCACAGATGCTATGACATGGCTCATAGAAGAGAGGGGTTAGGGCACTGCTGCACTTGACCACCAGCCACCACTACATTCTCTAGGTACAATTGTCATAAAAACAGCTTTTTGTTGGGAGAACTGTTGCTCAGTGGGGCAATTAGCACAAGCTGAGCCCTCAGGAGTGACTAACTGCCTCTCAGCTGACTAAGATGGCATTGCACCTGAGCCGTCTCTCCAGCAATGACTCTGCACTATCTATGGCACAGCTCATAGAAGGGTGGGGGGGACACTGGTACCCCCAGTCACCAGCTGCTGTTTGGTTCTCTAGATGTGGCTCTCCCAAATACAGTCTGTCTGCAACAAGTTACTCTATTTACTTAGGCACTGCAGTTCAGCAAAGTAGCTGACCCATGCCAGGGTCACAGGCTCAGCAGACCCAGTCTCAGACTCCCAGTTAACAAAGAAGGTGTCCATCCCTGTAATTCAGACAGCCAATGCACCAACAGAAGTAGTACTCAGTGTACCACTACCTTGCTCCCAATAGAAGTAGTGCCCCCTTCCTGTTGCCCAGTCCAATCTTACAGCTGTATTTTTAATCTTGGGGCTCCAAGAATGACCACATTGCTCCATTCAATTATTAGTTCTCAGAGGAAATCCATGAGATATGTGTCTAGTTCATCATCTTTGTCCCACCTCCCAAAGATTATTTTCTTCTGTATTTAAACCTTTTCTTAAGTCCTAAAAATTGTGGTCTCATTTCTCTCAGCATAATGTCTTCCAGTGACTATGTTATGAGATACTTTTTAAGGTCATCATTGTTTGCTGTCATTGCATAGTATCCACTCTGTAAATATACCATACTTTATTTATCCATTCATCTGTTGATGGGCATCTGAGTTGATTCCAGCTCTTTGCTATTGTGGACAGTGCTGCATAGTGTAAATATGTGTTGGCCCTTATTTCTCTAGTATATTTTCAAAGAACTGTGATTGCTCGATTATATGGTATTTCTATGTCTAGCTTTTTAAGGAAGCACCAGATCCATTTCCAAAGTGGTTGTACTATTTTACCTTCCCACCATCAGTGTAGATGAGTCTCTCCAACACTTACCATTTTGTGTTTTTTGGATTAATGCCAGAATTATTGGGGTGAATTTTGGAATTTGGATTTGGATTTCTCTAAGGGCTAATGACCTTGAGCATCTCCACATGTATCTGTTAACATCCTGGATGTCTTCCTTGGTGAAGTTCTTCCTCATGTCCTGTGCCCACTTTTTAATTGTGTTACTTATCTTTTTGTTGAGATTCTGCAGTATCTTGTAGATTATACAGATTAGATGCTGATTGGATTCATGGTTGTTGAAAATTATTTCCTCATCTGTAGGTAGTCTTTCTATTCTCAATGAAGTCTTTGGATAAGCATAAGTGTTTGATTTTTTGGAGCTCCCAGGCATCTTTTTTCTCTTCTGGCATTTGTGCATTGTTAGTAATATTTTGTAATTTGTTTATGCTGTGTATTATGGCTGTCATCATTGTCCCTATTTTTTCTCCCATAATCTTTATTATTTTAAATTTTGTATTTAAGTCTTCCATCAATTTTGAGTTAGTTTTTGTGCATGGTGTGAGATATGGGTCTTAGTCCACTATTTTTGCAGATGGATATTGAGTTATGCCAATACTATATGCTAAAGAGACTATCTTTTCCCCAGTTTACAGACTTTGAACCTTGTGAAATATCAGTTGCTCATATACGGATGACTTTATATCTGGAGGCTCAGTCTGGTTTCATTGATCTATGTATCTGTACTGATACCAGTACTGTGATACTATGTAGCTAATACTATATATTAGTACAGATACTGTGTATCTGTACCGGTATTATGTATTTGTATCAGTACCAAGATATTTTGATTACCATGACAGTTTAATAGTTTCTATAGCCAGGTAGTGTGAAGTCTTCCTTTGTTTTTCTTTTTCAGTAATGCTTTTACTTTTCTGGGGTTTCTTAAACCCTTTCCATGTGAAGATGGTGATTTATCTCATTAAAAAAATGCCATTGGCATTTGCACTGTATCTATAGATTACTTTGGATAGAATAGACACGTTGAGTCTTCCTACCCATGAGCAAGGTAGGTTTCTCCACTTATGTAGTTGTCTTCTGGTTTCTAGCAGTAGAGTCCTGTAATTTTCTTTGTATAGATCTTTTATGTCTCTGGTTACATTTATTCTTATGTATTTTATTTTGTTGGGAGCTATTGTAAATGGTATTGTTTTGATGATTTCTTCTTTGGTGGTCTCTTTATTTGTGTAAAGGAAGCCAGTTGATTTATGTATGTATATCTTGTATACTAATACTTTGATGAATTCTTCTCTTACTTCCAAAGGTTTTTTTAGTGGATTTTTTAGACTTTTCTGTGTATAAGATCATATATATGAATAGAGATACTTTTAGTTCTTCCTTACCAGTTTGTATGCCCTTTATTTCTGTATCTTGCCTGATTGCTCTGGCTAGAACCTACAGAACAATGTTGAATTTGTCAACGGGCATTCTTGTCTGGTTCCAATTCTCAAGGGGAATGTTTTCAGGCTCTCCATTTAGCATAATGTTGGCTATCCACTTTGCATAGATGCCTCTTAGTATGTAGAGGAGTTTCCCATCCACTCCTATTTTTCTCAGAATTTTTAATACGAATGGATGTCTGACCTTGTCAAATGCCTTTTCTGTGTCAGTTGGTAACAGCAAGTGAGTTCTTCTCTTTTGCTTTATTTATATGATAGATAACATTGTTTTCTTACTGTTGAACCATCCTTGCATCCCTAGTATGAATCACACTTGGTCATGTTGAATTATTATTATTATTATTTTGGCATTTTGTTTAACTGGCTGAATTTTGTTGAGGATTTTTCAACTAAGTTCATGAGAGATATTGGTCTGTCATTTTCCTTTTTTGTGCTGTCTTTAGGGTTATGCTGATTTCATTGAATGAATTTGAGAGTATTTTATCCTTTTCTATGAGCAGGAATACCTTTAGGAATAGTGGTGTTAACTCATCTCTAAAAGTTTGGTAGAATTCTCCAGTGAAGCTGTCAGGGCCAGAGATTCTTTTAGTTGAAAGTTTTTAATTAGATTTTCAATCTCCTCTTTTGTGATGGGGTTATTTTGTTGTTCCACTTCTTTTCATGTTAATTTTGGTAGGTGATGTGTTTTTAGAAATTTGTCTATTTCGTCTAGGTTTTCAAATTTATTAGAGTACAATTTTTTCATAGTATTCTGTTATGATTCTTTTAATTTCAGTTGGATCTGTTGTGATATCGCCCATCTTATTTTTTATTCCAGTTGTTTGCTTCCTCTCCTGTTTTTGTTTTCTCAGTTTGGGAAATAATTTATCAATTTTGTTGATCTCTTCAAAAACTGGCTTTTGGATTTGTTAAATCTTTCAGTCCTTTTTCTATTTTCTAATTTATTCAGTTCTGCTCTAATTTTTATTATTTGCTTTCTTCTGGTGTCTGATGCGTTCTTTTGCTGCTCTCTTTTAACTTGTTTAAGTTGTAGAGTTAATTGATTTGGGACCTTTGTTTTTAGATGTGCACGTTTATTGAGAACTGCTTTTGCCGTGCCCCATAGATTCTAGAAGGATGTGTTTTCATTCTTACTTCATTCTATGAATTTCTTTATTTCATTCTTGGTTTTTTTCTATGGCCCATTCATTTTTGAGCAAGTTGTTCAGTTTTCACGTGTTTGACCTTTTTTTCTCCTTTTTTCTATTACTGATTTCTATGTTTATGGCTTTACAGTCTCAAATGGTGGTTTGTATACTTTGAATTTTGTCGCAGATTGTTTTGTGGTCTACTACGCTGTCAATTCTGGAGAATGTTCCAAGTGCACTGGAAAAGAACATATACTTGCTGACTTTTGGGTGGAGTGTTCTGTATATGTCTACGAGGTCAAGTTGGTTCATTATGGTATTTGTATTTTCCATGTCTTTATTGAGCTTTTTTCTAGATGTGCTTGTCCTTCACTAAGAGTAGTGTTTTGATGTCTCCTGCTATTATTGAGGAGCTATTTCTGTTTTCAATACAGTTAGTGTTTGTTTTATGTATTTTGGAGCCCTGTTGTTGGGTGTGTAGATATTTAATATGTTTATATCCTCATAGAGTACTGAGCCTTTAATCATTATATAATGTCCTTCTTTATTCACTATGGTGTATTTTACATTATATTTTATTTTGTCAGAGATTAATATTGCCCCTCCAGTTGTTTTTTGAATGCTGCTAGCTTGATATATTGTTTCCATCCTTTTAGTATAGTTTGTTTATATCTCTGAGTCTAAGTTCTGTCTCCTGTAGTAGGCAGTATCTCATATATGCTGAGACTTCAAGTCTTTCTTTTTTGTTGTTGTTGTTTTCTTTTCTTTCTTTCTTTTTTTGATGTGTAAGATTGATAGTTACCTTTGTGGTTACCTTAATATTTACCCAGTCTTTAATGTCTTTGTATCATCTTGGGTTCCTCTCCATATGAAGGATCTATGACTGCATTTTCTTTTGGGCCCCTCACTTTTTTTTCTAAATAATGTTTACATAATGACATCTCTCTCTATTTTTGGTATTTTGCTTATAATTTATTCTCGCGATTCCTCTGTTTGGATTGATATCCAGTTGCTCTGTTCTGTGTTCTGGTCTTGGTTTGTTACCTGATGTTATTGATACTACTTTAGTATTTCTTGTAACTTTAGTTTGGTTTTTACAAATTCCATAAATTTCTGTTTATCTGAGAATGTCCTAATTTCACCATCGTGTTTGAAGGACAATTTTGCTGGATATACAATTCTTGGTGGCATAGTGGTTAAGGGTTACAGCTGCTAACCAAAATGTCAGTAACTCAAATCTTCCAGGTGATCCTTGGAAACTCTATGTGATAGTTTACTCTCACCTATAGGACCTCTACGAGTAAGACTCACCTCAGCAGTGGGGGCTTTGAGTTTTTTCACATCATTCTTGCCTGTCAATTATTTTCCTTCAAGGTTTTATGTATGTTACCCCATTGCCTTCTTACACACATGGTTTCTAGTGAATAGTATGAATTTAGTCTCATTGATTCTTTTTGTAGGTTATTTTTGACTTATTCCTAACCACTTTGAAAGGTATCTCTTTATCTTTAACTTTGACAAACTTGATGATAATGTGCCTTTGTGTCTTTAGGAAACCCTGGTAGCATGGTGGATCAAAAGGCCAGCAGTGCAAATCCTCCAGGTACTCCTCGGAAACTCTATGGGACAGTTCTACTCTGTTCTATAGGGTCACTATGAATTGAAATTGACTCAGCAGCAGTGGGTTTGTTTTTTCATTTTGGTGACTTTTGGGATTTAGCTTATGTGGAGTTAGATGAACATCTTGGATAGGTGTCTTTTCATTTTTCATGATATCAGGGAAGTTTTCTGTCAGCAAATCTTTGACAATTCTCTGTATTTTCTGTTATCCCTCTCTGTTCTGCTACTCCATTCACTCATAGATTATTCTTTTTCATAGAAACCCACATAATTCTTAGTGCTTCTTGATATTTTTAGTTCTTTTGCCTGATTTTTCCTCAATATGTTGACATCATGTTCTTTATCTTCAGTTTTGCTAATTCACCATTCCATTGCCTTAATTTTGGTCCTTTGAGTTTTCCAATTTTTAATTTTGTTTCTTTTCTAAGACAGCACTTGGCTTTATTTTCTAAGTTTCTGATTTTTGCCAAGCTGTACTTTCTTGCAGCTCATTCAGTTTGTATTTATGTTCTGTTGCATTTTATCTCGTTTCTTTCCTCACCTCTTGAAGAGTTCTAATGCTAGTCTTTTGTATTCTACCTCTGATAATTCCAGGAATTTCTCTTCCTTAAAAAATTCAGTTCTTTGTTTTTTGAAGCTTTCTGAAGAGATCACAGTCCACACTTCAAATGCTTTGGTATGGGACTACTGTTTCCCAGCCATCAGAAAATTGTATTTACTTATTTTATGTTTGCTCACTGTGTTGTAGCTTCTTGTTTTAAAATGCATAGTTTAATTTTCTTATATATACTTCGCTCAGATGTCCAGGTTGTCAGTCACCAAGGGTGTGGCACAGGCTCTCACCTGCTGTCCTAGAAAGGCAAGGGTAATTGGTATATGCACAGGTATCTTACTGCAATTGTTGAGAAAGACAGAGTCTAACAGCTACCCTCGAGTGTCCATGATGGTGCATCCCCTTATGTCTGAGTCTAGGAGAAGGAATAGTTTCTGTCCCTATTTTACAATTTAGGAAAGTCAGCAGAATTTCCCCCCATTCCTCTCCAAATTTGTTATACTGTTCCCCCTCTGAGTTTCAGAAAATGGCTTAGGTGGGCTTAAGGAGTCCTACTTCTGGCTCAGTTAATGGTGCCAGACTCCAGAGCCAAGCACAATGGGACAGAGGAATGGTTTAGGGTGGGCTTGATGAATCCTACTTTTGGCTCAGTACTCTAGCACCAGGCACAGTGCAGAGAAGTGAGGGAGAATTCCAGGAGTAGGAAAATAAGACTGCCTCACAGAAAAGATTTAAGTCTGTGCCCAGCACCAGACATCTGGTGCTATCTCTCACTGGTTCTGGAGATATGAGTGGATTCTCCAGACAACTAGACCTGTTGAAGAGGGCACTCACCAAAATCCATGCTCAGCCCACCAAGTGCTGGCTGTGGTCGTTTCCTGGTAGGAAAGTCTGTGGAATCCAAAGAGGACTCCAATTAAGTTTATGAACTCATCCTTGAAAAAGTCCTGTGTACCTCATTGCTGAATATCACTATGGTCACCTTCAAAGTGACCATCAGAGCTGTTGTCATATTACCCTTGATGCCCTGAATGACATCAGAATGTCTTCCTTTCAATATTTGCTTTATCTTCAGGTAAAAAAAAAGTCATTAAGGGCCAGATCAGGTGAGTAGGGAGGGTGTTCCAATGTAATTTTTTGTTTATTGGCTAAAAACTCCTTCACAGACAATTACACAATTAAGTTTGTGAACTTGCCACTGTGTCTTTCCAGAAAAAGATTTCCAAAATTGCTTTAAAGCGTGGACTAGGTGCTGGCATCAGTTCATAGCTTCCCAAGGGGAGCACTTTGATGATGACCATAGTGATGTTCAGCAATGAGTTATGTAGCTCTTAGAAAAATTAAGTTAGAGAACTTAATTGTCAGATCTCATATGTAGCTCTGGTACTATTTTCTATTCTCCCTTCCTCACTGCTCAGTCCAACTTCTCAACTTTCCCTTGATGTTCAGGGCTCCTAAGAAGTCATATGTACTAGATTCATTTGTTTTTGTGCGTCCTTGTTGTTAGAGGGGTCACAAGAAGCACCCGTCTACTCTGCAGTCTTGGCCCTGCCTCTGATCCTCCTTTCTAATGTGATGTTTTGATGTATTACTTCTAAGCTTCCAAATCATCTCTGATCACTGACATTGTCTCCCCACCTCAAAATGAGGATTCTCCAGGTTTTGAAGATATGCACTAATTCCACCTGCAGCAGAGATTACTCCTTTCTCGTACTCCTACACAGGCAGTTACTCTAGTTTTGCCACTGTTTCTAAAGTTATATGTGGCCATCTGTGTTCTATTCACTGGAATGTGGGTGCAAGTGATGTTGTCACTTTCAGAAAACCTGTACAATCCTCCATATGGAGTTCTCAGTGAATGGTTAGAATGGAAAGGTAATTCAGCTAAAAGAGAGCTAGAAGTCAAACGTGGATGTAAAGAAGCAGACCTTTCCTTTTTGCCATTTTCTCCCTCTGAGACTTTAATACCCATAGGAGTTCTATTCTTTAAAGAATCAAGTAATGCTACCTGCCGTTTCTACAAAGCCAAGATCTGTTTTGATTGATCAGCAGTGTTTTCCTGAACCAAAGCAAAAGTATTCACTTGTTGCCTTCAAACATTAATTAAAAAAATATTTCTCACTGATTCTGCTTTAGCTCCTATCCTCTTCTAACTTATGTTTCAAAAAGACTAATCTGGTAAACTCAAAAGTCCCCCATTTAGGCCATTGAAAGAATCCTATTCTTTCATTAAATTATGTCAGTTTTCTAAATACTATGCCAATTTGGGGTAAAAATTCTTTACCACATAGGCAGCAAGTATGTTGGATTGTAAATGTTAGTTTTACCTTTCCCTTGGTTATTTCTCGCTTTAAATTTAGAAAAGCAAGCAAGAGAGAGGTTTCAAAACAGACTCCTTTTCAAATTTTCTCTCAGCCCCACAAAGAAATCTAAAGAAGAATACTCTTTGGACAGTGTTTAACTTCGGCCAGTGTATACCTTCACTGTGTAATAATTTTCCCAGGAGAGGCAAACAGCCTAGTGCACCAGCCTGTCTTGCAACAACTCTGTCCTATCATAGGAGATTTTAACACTGGTAATGAACACTGGTAACTACCAACAGCTTTCACTCATCAAACCGTGATGAAATTTTCACACCGTATAGTGGCTCAGAACTCTTTGAAGACAGAATTACTTCTTTAATGCTTTTAATGCCTAAATCTGGACCTAAATTGCAGTTCACCGAAAGAGTTACTGGCTATGACTCTTAACCAAATGATCAATCAAAAACCGAAGAAAGATCCTCCTTAATCAAAGAAATCAGTTTTTCAAACAAATATGCAGAAGAAAACATAAGAAAGAGAGCAAGAGTAAGAGAAAGATATCAAGAAATTAGTAAGGGTAATTTTCTGAGAGTACTTACCCCGTTGGTGTTGAAGGGACATGGAGTAGAAATACATGGGTCCGGAAGTTAGGAACTCTCTTTCCTGGCTTCTGCTCCATAGTCCGGGTCTCATCAAGGTAAATTACATTCCTGGCTTCAGAAACCGTTGACAACTACGACTTTAACTGTTGTAAGGAACAAAATAGTAACAAGGTTTAGTTAAGCAAAAAGTAAGTTTTATTCAGCATATACTCAATAAGGCAAAAGTGGGAAGTGTACAAGCATGCTACCAGAGCTAATGTCTGCCAAAGTCCAAGGAAATATTACAGAACAAACCAAAATGGATGGGCATGCTACTAAAGTCATATCTGCCCAAGTCCAAGAAAATATTACAAAATAGGCAGGAGAGGCAAAACAGACAAATATGTTACTACAGCAATGTCTGCCAATGTCCAAGGAATTTTACAGAATTATCAGTGTATATTAACATCATGAAATGGGTAGAATCATTGAAAGCTTTACCTTTTCTCAGATTACCTAAAAGCTGCTACACCAATGTGATTACACATTTTGATTCGTCTTTCTTAATAATCATTGGTACAAGTTTCAGAAACGACAATCAGGAGGATTTTCATTAGTCAAATGAATTTTCTGTTTGTTAAAATGCTAATAGAAAAAGATAAGAATGGAAAATCTTTTGTGTTCTGTGTAATCAGCTTTATGAGAAAGGTATCCTAAAATATATTTTCTTCCCTAAGATATAATTTTCAAGATTATTTTAGCTATTGTCTTTATGTTAGGGTCCAGATGATGTGTCCTCGTGAGTCCCTGTGAGTCTTCGTGAATCCAGCTCCAGCTGGGTCACATTATCTGCTCAAGGACACAGAATAATGATTCCAGTATTATTTCCTAAATCAATGCAAAACAAAGAAAATGAATAACAATCACAAATGTTAGGCAGACTAGACCCAAAGAAACCCCAAACCCGTTGTTGTCCAGTTGTTTCTGACTTATAGCAACCCTGATAGGACAGAGTACAAATTGCACCATACGGTTTCCAAGGAGCTGCTGGTGGATTTGGAACTACCTACCTTTTTGTTAACAGCAGAACTCTTAATCACTGTGCCACCAGGGCAAACTAAACCAAACAACCAACAAAAAACAGACCCTTTGCGGTGGTGTTGATTCTAAATTATAGCAATGTTATAGGAAAAAGGAGAATTGTCTTATAAGGTTTTCATTGAGCAGCTGGAGGATTCAAACCGCCAATCTTTTGGTTAGCAGCCTGAGCTGTTAACCACTCCAATAAATAAACTGATTTTGAATCTAATGAATAATAGCTCATTAGAAAAAAAAGAATACCTGTGGAGCACTTCTACTCGTCACACACGCAGTCACCCTGAGTCCATTAGGACTAACAACAGCAGACAAAGAAACCGCATACTTCAATTTTTGAAACAAAACTTAACATGAAGAGGGAATTGTTATTCCCTGCGTGCATGGCGTCCCAAATTTTTTCATTTACATATGCATAGTTGCCTGCAGGTTTAAAGCCAGAATTTGTCAGGCTTTTAGAATTACTAGCAAATGATCAAAATACTTAAGGGATTTAAATGCAGTTTCTTGTCATTTCTTTTCTTGGTTCCACGAGGAGTGAGAAAATACAAATTTAACTGCCTTCAGAATTTTCATCATCTTTTAATTTAATTATAAGTTTTTCTGGCCACAAGGCATTCTTTGAAATAAATTGAAAGTAATGTAAAGGATAGCAGTTTGGGATATTTAATGCTTACATCAGGAATTACGTTGTATTTCCAATGCTACTACAGCCTCATTTGATTACCTTATATATTAGGCAAGTTAGGGTTTCTTTGTTAGGTAGTTATATGGGGTGGCATATTAATATCCTTTTAAACCAATTTTTTACTATAATTGGGGAATTCCTGCAGACAACTCAAAGAATCAAAAATATATTCATGTATCTTTATCTTCAAAGTTTTCCTTCATTCTTCTGGTTCTTCTATCTGACTCTTTGTCCCAGATTTTTTTTTCTCTGTAAAAGAATGATAATAATACTCCATCTGGCAGGTATTCATGGCGACCCTAGGGGCTAGGGTATAACTGACCCCAAGAGTGTTCTAGGGTCGCCATGAGTCAGATCCGACTTGACGGCACTTGGCTTGGATGGCAGGTATTTGACAGAGAATGGAAGAGGTGTGAGGAAATTCTCTGGCAGAATGACATTAACAATTGTGTCATCTATGGCAGAAATACAATTATTATGTTAACATAAATATAACAGTTTTGAAATGTCAACAATGCTCTTCAAACTTTTCCAATTAGATTATTGTAAGTGATGGTAGTTCTCTCAAAAGAGTTCTCATTCTCTAGCTTCTGTGAGAGATTTAGTCTATATTAGAGCTCAAATAGCTTTTCACGTTTTAACAAAAACCTAAACTACTTAACAACAACAAAACAAGCTTGCAATGGAGCAAGCAAACACTGTCTTTGTAAAAGAGAGCAATTTCTAGCTCCTTTTTCTTAACTTTTCTTTAGGCTGCCAAGACCACAGCTACCATTGATTTGTTAATAAGTTGAGGCTTAAATATTTAATTTTAATGATTCACTGCTTTTTTGCAATAACATTTCGCTTTATCATTTCTTATATACTACAGTACAACTTCCTTTGAAAAGATCTATAAAAGTAATTAAAGACAAAATACCCAGAGTACATTTTTTTCCCCCCACTTTACTGATAGGCTAGCTCATAAGTAGAGGAAATTGTTGAATGAAGTGAAGCAAAACAGATGGTAGAGCTGCAAACACATGCCAACACACTCTAGACTGCAGTCTGTTACAGATCTTGCTAAGGCCAGAAGTATAGTGAAAGTAATACCAGGAGCTTGAGCCAGAAGAAAAGACTCTTTGCCCTCCTTGGGTCGTAAAAAGGAAGCTTCCTGACTCCAACACATGTAGCTTATGTGAAGCAGTATTCCATGGAAAAGATTATCTTCTGACCTTCAGAAAGTTGTGTGCTAAAGCATATGGTCTTTTTCAAGAGGAAAAAAAATGGTTGTCAAGACAGTTGATGATACAGACAGATGAATTTAAAAACAACAACGACAACATAAACCTCATTGCTTTCCAGTCGATTCCAACTCATAGCAACCCTATAGAACAGAGTAGAACTGCCCATACAGTTCACAAGAGGTACCTGGCAGATGTTAACTGCCAAGCTTTCAGTTAATGGCCAAACTCTTAACTACTGTTCCACCAGAGCTTCCAGATAGATAGATAGAAATGAAACTGTTCTCTTTTTCTTATGTATGGTTGTGATTCTTTTCTTCCCAGTTGTTATGTAGGCACTCCTTGTGTTTTGCCCCCACTGCATGCTAGGTGGTTAAAATGATGGTTCTGCTCATACATACATCACCACTTCAATCTGCTGAGAAAAGCTTTGAAGAATACTATTGGATAAATAAATACGGTGGTGAAAAAAGCCGAAAACAAGAAGTAAATCAAAGCAAGGTTTTTGAAAATTAAGTAAAACTGGGTGCAGATGGGTTGGTTAAGGAAGAAATTTCCTGTTGAGGTAGATGATGCAAAGGGAACATTTGTAAGGTATCTTATTGGGAAGGAGAATACTATGGGATTGTAAATTCTGACAATTAGTAGTGAATGATTAAGTTAATACCTCAGAATGGGTTTTTTTCTAATGATACATCAGTCAACCAAGCCTTCCTAACTTTTCTACGGAACAAGTAAACAATTATTTGGGGTTCCAGAACAGAAAATTCTATAATCGTACAGGGATAATTAACCCAATGTCCCTCTTTGACTGCTGCAATAAAAAGTCTAACCAGTCAATGAGTATATCCTTGTACTAGAATTAAAGACCCAAATGGAATCATTAGGTGATACATAACTTTTTTTCTTTTTCCTTGTCTGTTCACAACACATTAATGAATCAGCTACTCTCCCTTTCCTGTCAACCTAGCGGAAAGTATGCTTTATTTTATCAGGTTAAACAAGTAAACTAAGGAGGTTTGCGATAAATTCAGCCCTAGAACCCTCATTTTAATCCAGAGTACACTTCGTAACTCATACAAACTACTCTAACAGAAATCGTAAATTATCTGTTTGACATGCTCATTCAAAAAATAAGGAAGGGTCACCAGAATATACAAGAAAAATGAGTATGTGAGAGGATACTAATGTTAAATACAGATTTTATTGGTTTTGTAACTTAATGGAGCTATCTCTGGCTCCCTCTCCAGCCCAATCCCAGACAGAATTTTGTTCCTCCTCCAGAAAATTCAGCCAAAGAAGGATGACAGCATCATCAGGAAGGTTCATTCCACTGTTCTGGAACCCAGAAAGTGAAAATTAAGTAGGTAGCTGTACAGTTAGTAGTTCAGGGTCAGAGTTGGCAATGATATCTCTCCGTAAGCCTATGTATTATCTCAATTTAATGATCCTGTTATTGATGCCCAATGAGGTATCTATATATAAATTAGTAATATAAATTACTTTGCTTAGACAGTCAGACCAATGTCCTACATAAACATTTAGGAAAGGGAGTCTTCACTGAGGAGTCAGAGAACAGAAAGACAAAGAAAACAGTGACCTAAGAACTTTCCTGGAAAAGGCAGAACTAGTGTGAACACTTTGTGTGAAGATTTTAAATCCCTAAAGGCAATAGGAGATGCCCTGGTGGTATAGCGGTTAACTGTTTGGCTGCTAACCAAAGTTTCTGCAGTTTGAATCCACCAGCTGCTTCTTGGAAACCTTATGGGGCATTTCTACTCTGTGTTATAGGGTCACTATGAGTCAGTATTGACTAGACCCCAAACCCACTGCTGTCAAGTCAGGTTTGAAACATAGTGACCCTAGAAGATCAGAGAAGAACTGCCTCATAGAGTTTCCAAGGAGTGCCTGGCAGATTTGAGCTGCCGACATTTTGATAAGCAAACATAGCACTTAACCCACTATGCCACTGTTGACTAGAAAGCAATGGGCTTCATTGAAGGGCAACAAGAAGACTCTGGAATCTTGGTAGTACAAGTGATATATAGAGTGAAAATTAGAAGAAAACAAAAACCCTTCTTACTTTTTAATTGTTTCCTAGGACCCTAGGGTCACCATGAGTCAGATCCAACTCTAAGACACTTGGCTGACTAGGGCCCAAAGCCAGTTTTCTATAGAAAATTATCTCTGTTACCTAATAAGATATTAGTACTAGTTTTTAAGTAAATCTCATTTATTAGGGAGCTGATCATACAAAGAACATCTAGTAAGCAGGGTTTATATCTTATTCATCTTTTTTTAGCTCTGGCGTTGTCTTAGGCTGGGTTTTCTAGGGAAGCAAAACCAGTAACACATGTAGGTACAAGGAAAGATTTATAATACATAGATAGATAGATACAAATATAGGAAACAGCTCATGTAATCACAGAAGCTGAATGTCCCAAGCTCTGGCACAAGCCTCACGTGGCCATGGAAGCTGAGGAACCCAAGGTCAGCAAGTCAGACACCAGAGTTCTAGATCGCCGGTTGTGTAGGTCAGTGGATCCCAAGCTGGTGGCGAGACGAAGCAACAGAGGCTGGCAAAACCAGGATCAGCAGGTCAGGGAGCAGGAGCAGGCAGAGGCTGGCGAACCTGGGCCCGTGCAGGACCTGAAGGCACAAGTAAATTGCATGAGGAAGTGGCCCAAATGCCCATGGTCTCCACTCCTGTAACATTACCTCCTGTCTCCCAGTTTGCACCTATGACCTCATGGGGGATTCCTTATGACCAGCTGACCGAGGCAGAGAAAACTCGTGCTTGGTTTACAGATGGTTCTGTGTGATATGCTGGCACCACTCGAAAGTGGACAGCAGCAGCACTACAGCCCCTTTCTGGGACCTCCCTCAAGGACAGTGGTGAAAGCAAATCCTCCCAGTGGGCAGAACTTAGAGCAGTGCATATGGTTGTTCACTTTGCTTGGAAGGAGAGGTGGCCAGATGTGCGGCTGTATACCGATTCATGGGCTGTAGCCAATGGCTTGGCCAGTTGGTCAGGGACTTGGAAGGAACATGACTGGAAGATTGGAGACAAGGATTTATGGGGGAGAGGTATGTGGATAGACCTCTCTGAATGGTCCAAAGAAGAGAAGATATTTGTGTCTCATGTGAAGGCTCATCAAAAGGTAACCTCAGCAGAGGATGAGTTTAACAATCAAGTGGATAGGATGACCCGTTCTGTGGGAACCAATCATCCTCTTTCTCCGGCTACCTCTGTCATTGCTCAGTGGGCCCATGAACAAAGTGGTCATGGTGGCAGGGACAGTGGTTATGCATGGGCCCAGCAACATGGACTCCCGCTCACTAAGGCTGACTTGGCTGCAGCCACTGCTGAGTGCCCAATCTGCCAGCAGCACAGACCAACACTGAGTCCTAGATATGGCACTGTTCCTCGAGGTGATCAGCCGACAACCTGGCGGCAAGTTGATTACATTGGACCGCTTCCATCATGGAAAGGAAAGTGTTTTGTCCTTACTGGGATAGATACTCTGAATATGGATTTGCCTACCCAGCACGACATGCTTCTGCCAAAACTACCATCCGTGGACTTACAGAATGCCTCATCCACCGTCATGGAATCCCACACAGCATTGCCTCTAATCAAGGGACTCACTTCACAGCAAATGAAGTGCAGCAGTGGGCCCATGCTCACAGAATTCACTGGTCTTACCATGTTCCCCATCATCCTGAAGCAGCTGGCTTGAAAGAACGATGGAATGGTCTCCTGAAGACATAATTATGCTGCCAGCTAGGTGGCACTACCTTGCAGGGTTGGGGAAGTGTTCTCCATGAGGCTGTGTATGCTCTAAACCAGCATCCAATATACAGTGCTATTTCTCCTATTGCCAGGATTCATGGGTCCAGGGGTGGAAATGGGAGTGGCACCACTCACTGTTACCCCTAGTGACCCACTTGCAAGATTTTTGCTTCCTGTCCCCATGACTTTATGTTCTGCAGGACTAAATGTCTTAGTTCCGAAGGGAGGAATGTTGCCACCTGGAGACACATCAACAATTCCACTGAACTGGAAGCTAAAATTGCCACCAGGCCATTTTGGGCTCCTTGTACCTCTGGATCAACAGACAAAGAAGGGAGTTACAATACTGGCCGGTGTGATTGATCCTGACTATGAAGATGAAATTGGATTGACATTACATAACGGAAGTAAAGAAGAGTATGTTTGGAATGCAGGAGATCCCTTAGGACGCCTCCTAGTACTACCAGGTCCTGTGATTCAGGTCAATGGAAAACTACAGCAACCCAACTCCAAAATGAGTGATAACAGCCCAGACCCTTCAGGAATGAAGGTTTGGAGCACCTCACCAGGTGAGGAACCACGACCAGCTGAGGTGCTTGCTGAGGGCAAAGGGAATACAGAATGGGTTGTAGAAGCAGGTAGTTCTAAATATCAGTTACGGCCACGCGACCAGTTGCAGAAAAAGGACTATAATTGCCAGGAGTATTCCTGCTTTGTATGCGTGTATTGGATATTTTGTTTACTTATGAAACATAAGATGTAAATGGATTAATGCATTTTCAGTTGTACATGTATTATATCATGTTGACATAAGTATGACTTTGTAACTGTACCCCTTCAGAGACTGTGCATGGTAAGGTGAGATGTCTGCAGATGCCAAGTTGACAAGGGGTAGACTGTGTTGGTCAGGATTATGTCAACTTGGCTACTAGATATTTGGCTGCTGTATTAAGTGGCAGGGCAGGGTTTGTGGTGGCTCCCCGCCTCTGGGCTCTCATCTCGTGACCTTGGACTACGGCTGCTGATCGCTCACATGGCCAGGAACTCCTGCTCTCTTCTTCCAGCATCTGGTTCTGGGACTTGAGTTAGCAGCTGTTGGGCTCATCAGTCCTTACAGTGGGCACTTGAGAGTCCTGCTCCCTGACCTGCCGATCCTGGGTTCGCCAGCCTCTGCCGCTCCTGCTTCCTGACCTGGTTTTGCCAGCCTCTGTCACTTCGTCTCGTCACCAGCTTGGGATCCACTGACCTACACAACCGGTGATCTAGAACTCTGGTCTCTGACTTGCTGACCTTGGGTTCCTCAGCTTCTGTGGCCATGTGAGGCTTGTGCCAGAGCTTGGGACATTCAGCTTCTGTGATTACGTGAGCTGTTTCCTATATTTGTATCTATCTACCTATCTATCTATACATTATAAATCTTTCCTTGTACCTACACGTGTTACTGGTTTTGCTTCACTAGAAAACCCAGCCTAAGACAGTTTGGTACCAGGAGTGGAGTAGAGGCTGGCAAACCCAGGATCGGCAGGTCAGGGAGCAGGACTGGGCAGAGGCTGGCGAACCCAGGATTGGCAGGTCAGGGAGCAGGACTCTCAAGTGCCGACTGTAAGGACTGATGAGCCCAACAGCTGCTAACTCAAGTCCCAGAACCAGATGCTGGAAGAAGAGAGCAGGAGCTCCTGGCCACGTGAGCGATCAGCAGCCTTAGTCCAAGGTCGCTAGATGAGAGCCGAGGGGCGGGGAGCCACCACAAACCCCCGCCCTGCCACTTAATACAGCAGTCAAATATGTAGTAGCCAAGTTGACATAATCCTGACCACCACAGGCATATAGTGAGAAAATTCAAGGGTAAACAAAGAAACTTACGGCCAAAAAGAAGGAGTCAGTAGCTAGAGGGTCAGTAGTTCAAGTTTATGGTAGGCATACGTGAGCGGGGTACAGAAAAACAGGTGGGAGAGAGTTGTCAGTTTGATGGCAGGACGGTAAGTCAGGAGTGGCTTTATAGAGAAAGTTATGTCTAATATTAAGTTGGAAAGAGAAGAACAAAGCACTTTACAGGCAAAAAGAGAAGTAATATAGGCCAAATTTATGAGTCTTACCTGGGGTCCGATTGTACCTCTAGTTCTCTCTCATTCAGTTCCAATTCCACTCTAAATCAAAACTAAACCCACTGCCATCAAATCCATTCCAACTCATCGTGACCTTATAGAACAAAGTACAACTGTCACATAGGGTTTCCAAGGCTGTAAATCTTTACCAAAGCAGACTGCTACATGTTTCTCGGAGTGACTGGTGAATCCAAACAGTTTCAGTTAGCAGCCGAATCCTTTAGCTACTGCACCACCAGGGCTCCTCGACTCCTTTACAGTAATTTGTGAAACTCTTTCACTCTAAAGTTAATCATTAGACAGCTAACAGCATAGCCACAAATAAGTTCTGTATTTATGAAGCATCTATCTCTCTGATTAAGACTTGTTCTCCCAATTTGAAAATATTATGAATATTTCTGGGCCTGAGACCTATATCTGATACTATTGTTTCATAAGAACATAAAAACTAAACACAAAACTTCATTCTCTTTTTGGTTGTAAATGAGCCTGTGACATCTTGTGGTTCTCAGTCCAAATCATGTTTCAACTTAGAAGTTTTTTATACTACGTTATATATTGGGTCAGGGGCAGATTTGCAGTCAGACTTGAGTTTGTGAGCCTCAGTTCCAGACTGTTCTTGCCTGGCAGTGAAGTAGACTTTATCAACAGCAGTTATGTAACCATGCCAAAAAATCTAGCTGACACTTTATAACGCTGGTTCTTTAAGAGGTGGTGGTCCTGCCCATTGGTACACTGGCACTTTCAAAGTCAAAAGACTCACTGTAGAGGTAACACATTTGGTTTGTTGGAGTATGGGTTCATATATTTGGGATTTTATCCACATTCCCAGGATATCCTTTGGGAACTTTCAGTATGAGAGTATAGACTAAAACTTAAAAAAGTCCAAAATATTCTGTAAAACAAATTTCCTGAGGCAGCAGCAGACAAGGATAGACCAGGTGTTTATCTGTCTTTCTGAAATAGCCTCCTATAAAGTAGAAATGTCTTACTAAATACAGACAGGTGACAGTAAACTGTTATGTGGTGTTCTGTGATTGACAAACCTAGATGTTGAAATGACTGGGGCATTCAGAACGTTAAATGTTTGCTTTATATCAGCCATTTCCTGTGCATATTTTATTTTGTGACTTTAGGAGTAGAGAGGAGGTAAAAAGTAAGTAGGTGAATCTGGGTTCTTAACTAACGCCATGCTAGCAATTTAACACAGCAAAATTGAAATCTTCAGTGCTTCCAAGGAAGATGATTTTTTCTGAAATTTGAAAAGATATGGTGTCCTTTAATTTTTAGTGTAGAAATCACAAAGACCATCTAATTCGACCATTCAGTTAACACTTCGGGGAACTGAGGCCCAAAGAAGTAAAGCAGAAGAGCTACGTAGCCAGGAGGAAGGACCTTCCTGGTATTCTAGAATGTCAGCTCCGCAAAGGACAGGTGGAGGTCATCTAGCCAAGACAGTGCTAACCTTACTGCCAGTAGCTTCTTTATTGCAGTTCTCTAGAGATCTCAAGTTTAAAACAGTAAAAAAATTAATTTCCCATATTCTGCACAAGGTTATACGTGTCTTTTGTTCAGTCTTCCAACAAACACGTTTCTAGTACATATTATAAGTCAAATATTATGTAGTGTGGCTATTATTCTCACAAAGCTTAGAACACTCTAGGTGTACTGCATGATGCAATCATACTTTATATTATATGCAATTACATGTAATTATATACAAATACATACAATTTCACTTTGTATTAAGTTCTATAAAGAAAAATAACAGTGTGCAATGAGAGAAAATAATGGACTAGCAATTTGTTTTAGACTTGATGACCTGAAGAGGCATCCTCAAGAAAGGAACGTTAGACCAAACAAAAAGAGATTAATCAAATGAAGAATAATGGCATAGGGGTGGAAATTTCTGTCAAAACAAAACACGCACAGGGAAGTGCTGACACATATGACACATATTAGGCCTGACAATTAAGTTCACAAAATCATCACAGAAAAAGTGCTACATACCTCATTGCTGAGTATCACTACGGTCACCTTCAAAGAAGCCCCCTTGGGAAGCAATCCACAGATGCTAGCACCTAGTCTACCCTTCAGAGTAATTTTGAAACTCTTCCTGGAATAGCCATCAGAGCTGGCCTTGTGTAACTCTTGATGTCTTGAATGCCATCAAAATGTCTTCCTTTCCATATTTCTTTTTTATTGGTGTAAAGAAAAAAGCCGCTGGAGGCCACATCAGGTGAGTAGGGAGGGTGTTCCAATACAGTTATTTGTTTACTGGCTGAAAACTCCCTCACAGGCAACTATACAACTAAGTTCATGATCTTGCCACCATGAGCAATGGCCATTCCAGAAAGAGTTTCAAGATTGATTTGAAGGGTGGATGAGGCACTGGCACCAGTGTATAACTTCGCAAGGGGAGCACTTCAAAGGTGACAGTGGTGGTATTCAGCAATAAGGTATTTAGCACTTACAACAATTAACTTCACAGTCTTAATTGTTCAACCTCATACAGAGAAGTCTTAACATGCTTGATAGCATTAAAGAGAGGCCTGTTGCATAACAGTTAAGTGATATATCTGCTAACCAAGTGGTCTGCAGTATGAGTCCACCAGGCACTCCTTGGAAACTCTATGGAGCAGTTCTACTCTGTCCTATAGGGTCGCTGTGAGTCATAATCGACTTGATGGCAGTGGGTTTGGTTTGGTTTGGTTTTGGTTAGTGTGAATGGAAAATAGATGGTGAGGAGCAGAGTCACAGTATGAAGTCGAGGAGGTTAGTGTGAACTAGACTATATAAAGCCTTATGGAAACTTACAGAATTTGAATTATATTCCAAGTGCAATTGCATTGAGTTATTTTTTAGCAGAGTTTGCCATGATCAATTTTTACCACTAAAAAGTTCATCATAGTTCATTAAACCAAAAACCAAACCCATTACAGTCAATTTCTACAGGTCTATAGGACAAACTACCCCACAGGATTTCCAAGGAGCAGCTGGTAGATTCTAACTGCTGACCTTTTGATTAGCAGCCTGAGGTCTTAATCTCTATGTCAGCAGAGCTCCTCATTACTGAGCAGTATTTGCTGATTTCTAGAATTAATACAGAGAGCTGGAGTGTAATCCAGAATCAAAGAAACTCTAAATGGCACTACCCTATTGCAAGCTATTGTACAGCGTCCACAAGTGTGACTTTAAGAGTCTAGCCCACCAGAGCACAAAAGGCAGGGCCTCAGCAGAGCCACCAGTCAGCTACTGAGTTTTTGTGGACAAATCTTCAAAAATTGCCCATTTTACCTGTTTTTCATTGGCTTCCAAATTTGTACTGTTGTCGCTAGGCTAATATTCTTCACTGCGTTTACGTACTGGTCCCTTCCCCAGCTGCTGAACTTTTCATTTCTTGTCTGGCTTTCAATCTTGTCTATCCCACCTTCTTGCATTTTTGTAACCACAGGGACTTGAACATCCACTAACATATAATATTTTTATATTTTTTGAAGAATTAAACGATAAATTAATAATAATATAATAAGAAGAACTTGAATTTTGTTATCAACAGAGAATACTACGCAATGTAATGCCCTAGTGGTGACGAAATGAAAATGATAAACAAAGTTTAATTATTTTTCTTTTGTTAGCTGCCCCTGATTAACTAGCTGCACTGAGCAAGTTCTTTATAGTTTATCCTGTTTTTGCGAAATCATCGTACTTCTGATCTAATTTAAAAGTATCTGTGATCAGTAACTGAGGCATAACACTTCAAAGAAGACACACTACAGTATGCCTGTTCATGTCTGTGAGAGTACATCTGGGGTAAGATTTCTTCTTTAAGATTTCCATTTAACTTACAACTTCCTTGACTCTCCAACTTTTTTTTTTGAATGAGAGAGCTGTCAAGTAGTGATGTCGTTATAGTGTTCCACCACCTAGCCATAAAGCTTCCTGCTGTCTCAGCCTGCTTGAAATCGCTTGATATTCACCTGTACCTTCTGTCGAGGTCACGTATACTGCTGAGTGTTTGTGGCCTTCCTGGTGGGACTCGTTTGACCTTGAAAGAACGAGCCAACACATTTGACCACCAGACACGTCAGAATTAGAGAGGCTTTTTTTTAAAAAAAAGCAAGGTTAAGACATTGTAAAGCACAATGCTTACTTTATTAAATCATTTCTGTGGCAAAATGCCAGTATCACATCAAAAAGTAATATTTCTCTAAAGGTCAGAATTGACACCTGTGTGCGTACTGAGCAGATAAAACTTGATAAACTGCAAACAAGTGAAGTATTTTGTTTGCCACCTCATATCTCCTTCATGGTTCTGTCAGCATTACCTGTTGCTTCCTTTCCCATGGAACAGCCTAAGTCACATCCTTTGTCTGATTCCTTGGGACTGTGCTCTCTGGAATCGGTCACCCCTGGAAATTGTTCAGATCAATAAAGATTCTGAAGTTTTCTTCCTATTGACTTGAAGTATACCACTCTAGGGAGTACTGATATTTTACTAAGGGATTTTAAAAGACACAGAAGACAACAGGAAAGAGCTTAAGGAGTAGATCCCAAACCAAAAGGGTGCCGTTTCAGTCAGAGACTTCTGGAGCTAGTCTGGTTTGGGTAAGCCTTTCTAGTGTTCCTCAACTCAACCAGTAATCCTACCCTGCCAAGAGCATCAGAGTAGGTTGTCTTTTGCTTCTAACACTATCGTTAATAAATTCTGAAACTGTAAGATGTGGAAACATAATTGCCAAATTCTGAATAGTTGGCTTTATTTTCAAAGTGCATTTGTATGTGAGTGAAATTGTCTGCGGAGAAGGGCTTTATTTAATAACGTTATTTAATTACCAGTTGTGCCACATGCTATCTGTATAATCTCCTACACTATCCTTATTCTTCTTGAGGATCATTATTCTCAGATCTAAAATAGAAACAGCAACCTTATAATTGATTTAACTTGAATTAAGTTAAATAAAATATTAATAACAGCATGTATATTACCAGACACATACTGGGTAACCAATAAATGTTAATTTCTATCCTTGAGTAGAAAACAGCCTCATTCACGTATCCCATCTCTTTGAAGCTAGTATAAACAAAATTTATTTTTGTAAATAAAATACATGTGTTTGATTGAATTACAAACTTAGAACAAGCAAATTTTGGTAGACATGTGCTGGTGATATTAAAATGATTTACTGACTTTTTTATACTTAAAGTAAGGTTGACAAAAAAACAGCTTTGTGTATATTCAAAACCATGCCAATTAAAGTTATAGTGGAAACAAAATAATCAAAAGCAACACCAAGTTTCTATAAACATATGAGAATTCCCGTATGGAAAGTTCCTCAGAATTTTACAAAGTGGACCTTGAGTTAGAAGAAAAGAAGAACATATCTGGTGATAATGACCTTGAAAAGGAAAAACCTTGCCTTCAATTACATGTGACTGAGGCCAGGTTCAGCAGGTTCAGCCAGATGTTTACAACAAATTTTCTGGGAATTCTCTAGGATATATTCTTTCTAGGCATTTTAGGGGAATCATAAAATCTTACAGTTAAAAGAAATTTAATATTCAATGCACTCTTTGAAACACTCCTGATCTGTGAACTTCCAAATGTCCTATCACTGAAAGGCACAGGAAAATTTTGCCAGTTAGAAATTTTTTGCTGACTGTGGTCAATATTGCCAATCCTGCTATGAATGTGGTGACACAATTAGAAACAGCACCAGCGCACTGCAGAAAACTGCCTCCTCCACCAGGACAGACTTTTTTTTTTTTTTTCCTTTTGTTTCTTGTTCACTTCTTTATTCTGAGCCAGTAGATCAGTGTTTCTAGTATCTATTACAAGCTCAATAAATATCTGTTGACTGACTACAGGAATGAATGAATAGTCAAAGCAGAATAAACACAATACTTCAAGATAAGGGGGTGTCTGAAGTAGTAGAGGGTGCTGGTTGCAGAAGCATTGGTACAATGGAAGCAATACCACCTCAAGGTACAGAAGAGTGAGAAAGGGTAGGGCTCTAACGGCAATGTGGAACGCAAAACCTACCGAAGGAAGGTTCACGTCCTAAATTAGGAAAAAGTACAGACGTTGAGTAAAAGCGAATGATGGTAAAAGAAGGGACATTCATACAGAATATAAAAGAAGGGCCTAATAGAAAGGAAGAGCTGAACCCCATACAAATGTGAATATGTAAAGAAGTGCTCAAGAGTCATATTTTATCCTTGGAGAAAAAATGTTTAAAAACTGAGAAAAAAAAGTAGTGGTAGTCAGAAGTTCACCTGGAGGTAGTGCTGGGGACAATGGAGGGAAGAAAAGGAAGCATAACAGTTAAAGTCACAGACCACAAAGTCCCACGAGCTATGTTAGCATCTCATATCTTACAGGAACTGCAGACTGACATGCTTACGGATGATAGAAAATGAGTGATTGGGGCCCACTGGTAAAACAGAAGGCATGTGCTCCTTCTAAACCCAGTGTGATGAAGTTGATTTCAACTTATAGTGACCCCATGGGGTTTCCAAGGCTTAATCTTTATGGAAGCAGACTGCTACATCTTTCTGCCACAGAGCAGTTGCTGGGTTTGACATTTTGGTTAGCAGCTGAGTGCCTTAACCACCGTGCCTCTGGGACTCCTTGCTCTTTCTAAAACAAACCGCAACAACAAAACAATGCCGTCCAGTTGATTCTGACTCACAGCGAGTTCCTTCTAACAGTAGCAGTAAAAACAGCCGTTACATACTTGCCACACAAAAATGAAGAATGCAGGCTCAGAAACCAGCAATCTGGTTTTGTATGTGAAATCTTCACATTCGTAAACACTGGATACTGATTCAACTTCTGTAAAAACATTTATGGCGCGTATCAGCATGAATTTGTAAAACATAGCATTGAATTTTTTTTAAAGAAATGGAAACACATTTAAAGTATAATTTGCATAAATTAAAAACACCTTCACATTAAAAACAACAAAATATTCTACAAAGTTCCATGTATATTGAATGATGTCTACCAAATTTATTAAAGTATTGCACTGGTTCTTGAAGACAGGGTTGAGCATGAAAAAAAGAGGAGGAAACACTAAAAGTTAAAAAGACAAATCAGTAAGAGTCTAAATAAGACACAGAGACTCAGAGTATGTTTATCATGGCTTTTTGTACAGAAAATCCAAAAGTAAATAAATCAAAATAAAACACACAGTAAAGCTCAAAAAAGAGAAATAACGCGTTTGTTAGCTGGATTTAGTCTGTGGGCTGTCTTGTATCTACACTTGTCTCTCTGGAGCTGATCCAGAATACAGGCAGGAAATTGGAGAAGTTTGGAGAACACTAACTAGAAGATGAGTTCAGAGGAGACGGCAGGTGAGGAGTAAACCTCCACTGCTGCTGCTAGGCCATCAGCTGGTAGTCCTTCCAATGATTTTGCTCAATGGGCACCTAAAAGAGTGAGAAACAAAAGGCAAAGAAAATTACATCTGTAATGGTACCAGACAAAATCTGCCTCTAACAACAGTGATAAATACTTCGAAGAATGTTTACGCATTTCCATGAAAAGTGTTTTATTAGTAAGGTATTAAATTTAGCTCTTCAAACAATTATTGTAAACTTTTTGCACCTACCTGGTGGTCAGAGTTAGTAGTATTTAGACCAACGCATATTCCCAATTCCTGATATGTTTTTCCATGTGAAGGCATATCTGTTTAAGTAATGCTTTTTGCTTCTCTTTACCCTTTCATTCATTCCTCCCCAGGTATTAACAAGTGCTATAACGTTGAGAA
This sequence comes from Heterohyrax brucei, assembly GCA_028571685.1. NCBI lineage: Eukaryota > Metazoa > Chordata > Mammalia > Hyracoidea > Procaviidae > Heterohyrax > Heterohyrax brucei. Next base: position 84,994,878 of record CM053158.1, read on the forward strand.
GACTGGGTGGTGAAAAGGGTTAAGTATTCATCTACTAACTAAAAGGCTGGCAGTTCAAACCTGCCCCAAGGCACCTCGGAAGAAAGGCCTGGCAATGTGCTTTCAAAAGGTCATAGCCATTGCAAATCCTACGAAGAACAGTTCTACTTTAATACATACAGGGTTGCCCTATATCAGAATAGACTCCATAGCAACTGGTACTGATACATGATTTAGAGAAGAAATAGGATATGAGACAGTTCACCCCTTCTTCCCTCTTCCACTTTAGAGGGAAGGCCTACAGATTCCCAACACTGTCTGTATGTCAGTTGCTATATTTGACCAATTTTTGAGAGTAGGGCCCTCAAAATCCACTTGCCAAAATGATTTAAAACCACGCTGTCCAATAATTGCAGATGCTATATAGTATTAAGTTGATTCCAACTCATAACAATCCTACAAGATAGCATAGAACCGTCCCAAAGGGCTTCCTCAGCTGAAATCTTCATGGTGACGGTGGTAGTTGAAAGAGCAGGTCCTTCAGTAGCAGCAGCACGTCCAGACATTGTGCTGTCGGGGTTCTGTAACAGTGATTACTGGTAGTAATAAAGTTGATATTTTGTTCTTCAACTGCCTTTAACTCAATTGATTCAGAACGTAAGTAAAAAGAGAGAGCTATTCTATTTAAGAGGACCTGCCAACACCAACAATAAATGGAATTATTTTAAAGTGATTCGTTTGAGATCAAGGGTCTTACCATTTAATACTGTGCCTTATCAACTTATATCAATCAAAATTTACTGAAGGAGGACATGAATACTGCAGATTCTTGTGTCTTATTTCACGCTATAAGAATTTTAAGAAAATATATAAATTGAGTAGAATTTCAAGAAACCTTTGTGCAGAATCACCATGCTAAAATATTTGGAACATCATTGTTTGATTCCTTTACACTTTTAAATTCCTTAAATTACATAAATCCTTGCTCTACAGTTTCAAATTTATCACAAATAATCCTCCCAGGAAATTCGTTAATCATTATCTGAATAACTAGTTTTTACACTTATTTTCTTGTTCATCAGCTCCAAAAATAACATAAATTTAAAGGTGCAAAGCAATTATAACAGTGTGTAAGTTAGTACCTTTGGTTTATAGATGACATAATTTTGATGTAGGGAGATTTTGTGGCTGGTCCTGAGGCCATGTACAAAGTTAGCAGGACACTCAAGATGAAAATTAAGGATTCCTGAAATTGACCCATTGTTTTCTCTTTCAGTCACATTTCCTCCTAGAATGACCTGAAAACAATGCCCTGTTTTGCTGTCAGTTGCCACTGAGTCAGTCTGTGACTCATGGCAGCCCCGTCTACAACAAAATAAAATGCTGCCTGGTCCTGCACCGTCTTCATGATCATTGCTATGCTCAAGGCCATTGTTGAGGTCATTGCATATTTTGAGTGACTTTCAGTCTAGCAGTCATCTTCCAGCACTATGTCAGACAATATTTTGTCATGATCCACAGAGTTTTCACTAATGTTCAGAAGTTTATTGCCAAGCCTTTCTTCCTAGTCTGTCTACATTTGGAAGCTCCACAGAAACCTGTTCACCACTGATGCCCATTGGTATTTAAGAAAACAGTAACATTCTCCAGTATCAAAGTAATAGGCATGTCACCACAGTTCAACAAACTGACAGTGAATGATTGAGTGATGCCTAGAATTTCTCAGTTTTATTCCAAAGAAGCCAGCCAGCCAAGTGCCATCAAGTCAGATCCGACTCATGGCAACTATTCCAAAGAAAGTATGTTTAGTAATCCAATCAGTGAAGATATACTGAAATACTGTTTTGTCTCATATGTTCTACTTGAGTTCAAAGACAAATAAAACATAGATTGACTTCAAAGAATTCACACTTAGCTTGACAAGACATATAGAAGCTAGTCATCTGGGAAAATACATTAACAGTGGCATAGATTATTTGTAAAACTGACCCAAGAAATAAAATAGTCCACCCTGTTTAAATAGCTTGTATGGACTGAATTGTGTCTCACAAAAAGATATATTGAAGTATTAACCTCTACACTGAAAACCCTGGTAACACAGTGGTGAAGTGCCATGGCTGCTAACCAAAAGTTTGACAGTTCAAATCCACTGGGCACTCCTTGGAAACTCTATGGCCAGTTCTACTCTGTCATATAGGGTTGCTACAAGTTGGCATCAACTTGACAGCACTTGGCTTTGTTTTGTTTTGTTTTGTTTTGTTCTCTTTTTTTTTTTTTTTTGGCTTAACCTCCACTCCTGTCTGGAAATAGGGGTTTTTATTTCGTTACGTTAATGAGGTCATACCAGAGTAGGATAGGTCTTAAACCTAATCACTTCTATCCATTGGCATCAAGTTGATTCCAATTTATGGTGACCCCATAAGACAGACTAGAACTTTACCCCGAGGGTTTCCATGACTATAATCTTTATAGAAGTAAATTGCCACATCTTTCTCCACTGGAACAGTTTGTGGGTTCCAATTGCTGACCTTTAGGCTGGCAGTGCAGTACTAATTCACTGTAACACCATGGGTCCTTTATCACTTCTAAGTGATGTCTTATTGAAAGGAACAGGATAGATACACAGGAGGAAGAGAGAGGATCCCACGTGAGTATCTTCTACAAGCAAAGATCACCAACAATTGCTGGCAGCCATCAGAAACTGGGATAAAAGCCCACATAAGCAGTCTATATGGTCAAGACCCTAATTTAGACTTTTAGCCTCTAAAGATATGGGAAAATAAATATCTACTTTTTAAAGCCAACCATTTGTTGTATTTCTTGTTGTGATGAACTAGGTAACTAAGATGTAGCTTAAGAGAAGTTTTGCCAGATCAGTTCTCAAATCAGGATTTTACCAGTTGTTTGTGAGAGTGTCTTAGGCCAGATTCTCTACACAAGTGTTTATATATACAGAGAGAGAGAAAAAAAAAAATCAAGGCAATGGCTCATGAGTTTGTAGAGGCTGCAAAGTCCCAAGTCTGTGGGTCAGGTAAGAAGCTTTCCCTGATTTATGTAGCTGCAGGTGCTGACGAACTCAGGGTCAGATAGCAGTTCTCTGGCTCATAGACTGCAGAGGCCGACGAATCCTAAGACTGCCAGGCAAGCAGGCAAGACTCTGGCTCACAGCCTACAAAGGCTAATACATTCCAATATCAGCAGGTGTGATGCCAGCTCAAGTCCAAAGAGTCAGGCAAACAGGAGCCAGCTGCAGGATCAAGACGAACAAAAGGCCGCAAGCCTAGCCAAGACAGTCAGTGGATACAGGTCACACCTCCAAGAAAGCTCTCTTTCAGTTGATCAGTTATTCACAGCAGATCCTGTCGTGCAAGTGATCACATTATATCAGTTATCATAGAAGTGATTGCATCGCTAGGTAACTACTAGACTACTCATAAACGCCAAATCACTATCACCCAAGGTGACACACAAAAGAAGTTTCGCCAGATCAGTTCTCAAATCAGGATTTTACCAGGTGTTTGTGACTCTTAGGCCAGATTCTCTACACAAGTGTTTATATATGCAGAGATTTTTTTGAGAGTTTTCCACGAAACACATTTTCGTGAAATTAAAACTTGTCTTACTAGAGTTTGTTATTCCTGTAGCAGGGAAATAGATCTGGGCAGACAGGTAACATACGCAGGAAAACCCGTATGCCAGAGCTTTCAAGCAAGAAGTTTGGAGTTCACTCTGTAAACACTATACTGCTTCTTTATAAACACATTGCCCCTGTGAAATTGCTCTTTTCCTTTTTATGTCCTACCTTTATAGCAATTTCTTGAAAGAAGTTATTTTAGTCACTTAGCGCTGCTGTGACAGAAACACTGCAAGTGAGAAATTCATTGTCTTACAGTCCAGGGGTCTAGAGGTCCAAAATTAGAGTGCCAGCTCCTGGTAAAGGCTCTCTCTCTCTCTCAGCTCTGAAGGAAGGTTCTTGTGATGCCTCAGTTTTCTGTTGGTCTGGGAGCATCTCAGTGCAGGAAGCTCAGATCTAAAGTATGCGCTCTGCTCCCAGACTGCTTTCTTGGTAGTGTGGGATTCCTAACTCCCTGCTTGCTTCCCTTTCCTTTTATCTTTTGTAGGATGAGTGGTGGCACAAGCCACACTCCAGGAAAATTGAGAAATTCCTTTAAATATGATCAGGGAAGTGACCTTAGTAAAGGTGTAATAGTTCCCCTTTAACCCAGTTTAATATAACCCGATCTTGCCCTATTAACCACAGGCAGAGATTAGGATTTACAACATAGGAAAATCACAGAATGGAGGACAACCACACAGTATTGGGAACCATGGCCTAGCCAAACTATTACAAATGTTTGGGGGGTTGGCGGGAAGCACACGCTTTAATCCTTGACAGAAGTTATCTTTTTCCAAAAAAATCATTCAGCAACCGCAGAAGGATAAAATATTTTCAAGACATAAATGCACAGATCTTGCTTTACACGAAAGTGTTTATATATGTAGTATAATTATGGAAGCCCTACTTTGTAAATTCAACAAATACTGTTCATCAGGCCCCTCTGTAAATTTTAATCTTCTAAAATACTGTGGCTTCAAAAGAAAAACACCAAAACTATACACACAGTTTTATTTTTTATATATGTTAAATGAAGCCAATATATTTCTACAGATAAATTTATTCTCTGGTTCATGATGAAGTAATTTGCTGAAAACTTTAATCAAATTAGTCATCTTAAACCACAGGCATTTTATTTTTCTTAAAGCCTTAATTAATCTTTTAATTTAAGAGGTGGTGTGATTATTGCCTAAGGCTGGCACTGTTAGAAAAGTAACTTTCTATAAATTATATTTTTATTTTTTCCTTATTTTCTAAAACAGTAAGTCTCTCTAGCAGAGCTTCTGAAAATTAACTTGTATTGAAAAGCCAAGCCATGTAATTACATTAAGTGTACACAAACACCAACTGTAATTACTTTATAAAGGTTTTGAGTTGAATTATTAAAAGTTTATTCCAGTCCTTGTAAAAGTAAAGACTTGATTCGTGTGTTATTAGTCTAGGAAATGAATTATTTTTATTATTTTTTGGCTGTAATACAGAGTTGGTTGAGTTTCACTGTACCACTTTACGTGCAGCTTTGGGCAAGCTACTTAGAACTGCACATCAGTTTGTTCCTCCATAAAGTGGTGAAACATACACAACCTACCATGACAGGTTGTAGTGGGGATTAAATTAATTACTGTATGTAAGGATTTTTAAACATTACCATATCACAAATTGTCACTACAATTAGTGACATGTGAAAATGAAACATCATTTGAGAGCATGTATTATATTCCTTACAAAGATCTCAAAGATATTTACTACAAACATTTGAAATTATATCTGTTAACATCTACTAACAAGTGTTAATACTTTATGTCATCATTTTAATTTATAACTAGCAACTTTACAGTGGGAAAATATCTACTCAGTTGCAGTTCAATCTGTTGGAATCTGATTGCTATTGTCTAAGGTACCATCAAAATAAAACTGAAGGTCTTTCTAGGATGACCCGTGTTCCATCCCATAGAAATAAGTGCATATGAAATACATGTTTTTGGTAGTCAACAGGAAAAAATAAATTATCAAAAATATTTTATATAGTTCTTATTCTAGAAAATTTAATACTGATTGTTCACCAAAATCCATGTACAAGTACTTATGGAGATCATCACATTCATCATCTTTTTCCTATTCATCATCATCGTTTTCAAAATCACCCTCATCATTGTCTTAAATATCATCATCTAGCCCTAATTTTCTTTGGAGTTTTAATTTTCTCAACACCTGATACAGCACAATAACTTGATTTTTCAGTCCTTGTCATTGATTTACATTATTATCATTTGTAGCAATGCAGATTTCTTTATTTTACTGTTATGTGGAATAATAAGTAATGAAACTAAATTGTTAATTTAGATGAGACCTATGTAAGGGTATAAATATAGGCTATGTAATCTTTTAGGATAATTCTATGTTATGAAATTTCATTAGTATTTTATTCCTAAAATAATGACTAGAGAATTTTTTAGCATTTCCTTGGTCAACATATACATTCAAAAAAATATTTAAATACATTAAATTGAGAAGCTGGTATGATAGACCTTGTTGTTTGTTTAGTAACTAGCCATTCTAATGGTTTGGGTGAGGGTAGTGTAGACTTCACGTATTGATGATGACGTATTCTATTAAACTTAAATTACCTGAGATCAAGGACAACATGTCATGCATACATAGTATATTAACATTTTAGTAGATGTCTTTGCACATTAACGAATAGAGCAGACTCACTGCATTTTATTAACAATGGCTGGGAAGTAGAACTTAGTAACTCAGATCCTGCAGAAAAACAGAATGAGCTAGAAGTTGCAGATCTGCATAGGGAAGCAGAACCATTTGGGAAAAGATGAGCACCCTGAACAAAACTGTTGGGGAGAGAATGGCATGCAATAGGGGCAAAGACACACCAGTCCAAGAGTCCAGTGAAGTTTACTGGAAGAGAAAGAGAATGAGGTCTGAGCAGAAGGGTGGCTCAGCCCAGCCAATAGCTGGTGTGGACAGCTTTTAGTTTTAAAGTTCCAATGAAGAAGTAAAAGATGACTTGAAGCAAAAGTTATTTACGGTTTTACAGCTATACCAGGTGGGACATATCAGGCTGTTTTCATCTAATGGTGAGGTTTGATCATTGGATAAGATGAACTCCCTGAATTCCAGGGACAGAGTTCCCTGAATGACCTCCCGGAATTCCAGGGACAGAGTTCCCTCAACAACTCTGCAAACTAATTCTATTTCTTAGGACATTTCATTGCCTGCTTTGAGGTATATAAACTGGTGCCATGTCTCTGGAAAGGAATTTGGCATGATACATCAATAAATCTAAACATATGCACACTAAAATTACTCAGTGATTCCACTTCTAAGAAATTTATTCCTAGCGGGCCATCATGGATGTACACTGGGACTTATTTAAGAAGACAATATTGTTTACAAAAGCAAACAAATGTAGACACAATAGAAACTTGTTCAAGAAACTTTAGGAGACTCCATTCACAACCCAGAGGCTGAGGAGTTCTTTCCAAACCAAGAAAAAGAAACTCAGAAGTTATTAAAAATTTAAAAAATAGCTTGTACAAAGCATGTGTTAAGGTAGATAAACTACAATTTAGAAAAAAAACTGCAGTGCAGATAACATAAAAGATTAAATATATGTAATGCATAAAAGGCTTAGTTACACAAAGCTTAGCAATCTGAGTTAGTTGTGTTTTTAGTGCTGTCGAGTCAGTTCTGACTCATAGTGACCCTATGAACAATGGAACGAAACATTGCCTGGTCTTGTGCCATGTCCACAATTGTTTTTATGCTTAAACCCATCTTTGTGACCACTGTGTCAATCCAACTCGTCGAGGGTCTTCCTCTCTCTCACTGACCCTCCACTCTACCAAACAGGATGACCTTCTCCAGGGACTGATCTTTCCTGACAACATGTCCAAAGTATGTAAGATGCAGTCTTGCCATCTTTCTTCCAAGGAGCACTATGCTTATATTTCTTCCAGAACAGATCTGTTTGTTATTTTGGTGGTTGTTTGTACGTACATTCAACATTCTCCTCCAACATCACAGTTCAAAGGCAACAATTCTTCTTCTGTCTTTTTTGTTGATGGTCCAGCTTTCACATGCATACGATGTGAAAGAAAATACCATGGCTTGGGTCAGGCGCATTTTAGTCTTCAAGGTGACATCCTCATTTTTTAATACTTTGAAGAGGTCTTCTGCAGCAGATTTTCCCAGTGCAATGCATCTTTTGATTGCTTGAGTGCTGCTTCCAAGGGCATTGATTGTGGACCCAAGTAAAATGAAATTCTTGACAACCTCAACCCTTTTTCCATTTATGACAATGTTGCTTACTAGTCCAGTTTTGAGGATTTTTGTTTTCCTGATGTTGAGGTGCAATCTATACCGAAGGCTGTGGTCCTGGATCTTCATTAGTAGATGTCTCAAATCTTCTTCATTTCCAGAAAATAAGATGGTGTTGTCTATATAACACAGATTGTTAATGAGTCATCCTCCAGTCCTGGTGCCTCATTCTTCTTTGTATAATCCAGCTTTTCCGATTATTTGCTCAGCATACAGATTAAAAAGGTATGGTGAAAGGATACAACCCTGATGCACACCTTTCCTGACTTTAAACTATACACACTACTGCCTCTTGATCCTTATACAGATTCCTTAAGAGCACAATTAGGTGTTCTGGAATTCCCATTCTCCACAACATTAGCCATAATTTAGTATGATCCACACAGCCAAATGCTTTTGTATAGTCAATGAAACACAAGTAATCATCTTGCTGGTATTCTTTGCTTTCAGCCAAGATCCATCTGACCTCAGCAGTGATATCCCTGGTTCCACATCTTCTTCTGAACCCAGATTGCTTTTCTGGCACTTTCTTGTCAATATATTGTTGTAGTCACTTTTGAACGATCTTGAGCAAAATTTTACTTGTTTGTGATATCAACAATATTGTTGGGTAATTTCTGCATTCAATTGGATCACCTTTCTTTTGGAATGGGCATAAATATGGATCTCTTCCAGTCAGTTGGCCAGGTTGCTGTCCTCCAAATTTCTTGGCATAGACTAGCGAGCACTTCCAATACTGAATGTGTTTGTTGAAATATCTCGATTGATATTCCATCAATGCCTGGAGCCTTGTTTTTCTCTGATACCTTCAGTGCAGCTTCGACTTCTTCCTTCATTATCATTGGTTCCTGATCAGATGCTACCTCTTCAAATGGCTGAACATTGATCAGTTCTTTCTGGTATAATGACTCTGTATATTCCTTCCATCTTCTTTGGTGCTCTCTGAGTCATTTAATAGCTTCCCTGTAGAATCCTCCACTATTGCAACTTGAGGCTTGAATTTTTTCTTCAGTTCTTTCAGCTTGGGAAATGCAGACTGTGTTCTTCCCTCCTGGTTTTCCATTTCCAGCTCTTTGAACATGACATTATAATACTTTCTTTTGTCTTCTAGAGCTGTTCTCTGAAATCTTCTGTTTAGGTCTTGCACTATGCCATTCTTTCCTTTCGCTTCAGCTGCTCTACTTCAGAGAGCAAGTTTCAGAGGCCCTCTGTCATTTTTAAAGGAGGTACTCTAATCCCAACACTGTTCCTTGGTGGTATGCTTGCTTCCCTTTCCTTTATTTCCCAAGAGATTGCCTGAAGGCACTGTATAATCTTATACATTGAGTCCTGCCCCACGAACACAACTGCCACCCATCCTCCTTCATTAACATCATAGAGGCAAGGTTTGCAGCATATGCGATCATGCCATACCAGGATTCAAGGCCTAGCTAAGTGTCTACACACATTTTTAGGGGGACTTAATTTGATCCATGACACAAACAAATTTATCAATTAACATTCAAAATACATGTGACTTCATTCCAATAATCACATTCCTGGCATTTTTTTAGTCTAGTAGAAACAAAAGTACCAGAAGTTAAGGATAAACACATAAAGGTGTTCCTAATAGAGTTCCGTTTAGGACATAAATCTAGATATGAAAATGACACATCAGGAGGCAAATTGCTGGTAAATTGGTTCTCTGAGTATAATAAGATGGAGTGGGGTCTGATTTGTTGCATTTGATCCGTTTTGTATTTTACAGCAATGGACCCAGACATGACAGTAATTATGAGAATAGCACAGGACTGAGCAGTGTTTTGTTGTGTTGTACAGAGGGCTATGAGTCGGAGCAAACTCGGAGGGCATCTTACAACAACCATGGATGATTTGTAAGTGTTAGTGGCATATCACTGAATTCAGAATTGAGAAGATAGGCCCTGAAATCAGCTCTATGAGCCAGCATAAGCTGACTCTAACATACCACTAGACGTGATGAATAAACTTTGCTATATCCGTATTATAGGACATTAAACAACGACAAAAAAATTCCAAACCCTCTGCCATCAAGTTCAATTCCAACTTATAGTAACCCTACAGGACAGAGTAGAATCACCCCAATAGAGTTTTCGAGGAGAGGCTGGTATATTCGAACTGCAGACCTTTCAGTTAGCAGTCAAGCTCAACTAGTATACCACCAGAGTTCCCACAGAACATTATACAGCTATTGAACAGTATGAATTAGAGCTGTATCTGTAAATGCATTTGAATAAGGTAGTTTGCTGAGAGCTGTGTATCCCGTGTATCTTTATTATTGAAAAACAAAGACAATGGGAAAAACTGTGCCTGTGTGTATCTGCATTTGAATATAAGTATATCAGCATGAAATAATGTATGAGCAGATACACACCAAGTTATCAGCTGATACTTTGAAAGAGTTCATAGTTCAGGTGATGCTGGTGGAACAGAGAAGAAAATAAGTTAGGAAGAAAAAACAGTCCTAGCTAACAAAGCTTTTTAGAAAATACACTGGTGAAAAAACAAGTAATTCAGCAATAATGTTCGTAAGAAGAAAGACACTGCAATGCAAATGGAGGACAAAAAAACACAAAGGAAGACAGAACTGTCAGCTAGTCTCCTAGGCTAACTGGCAAAGGTTTTGTGAGTTCCTTCTACATTCATTCTACATCTTTTGTACTTATATAGAGCCTTATAAAATTGCCTTTTTTGTAGACTGAAAATATTTTGAATATTGCCAATTTTGCACGGTTAAACTTAAAATTTAGTTCTACATAAACATTTTAATGAACAATAACCTCATTAAATCTTCTGCAATTAAAATATCCTAAAGCACAGAAGTGGGAACGGAGTTCAAATAAGCAGAAATGGTAGTAGATAGGTAGACAGACAGACGGAAAGATAGATAACAGATGAGAGATTAAGAGAGGCCATGCAGAGACATAAACAGGCATAAAGCCTGAGACAGAATTTTTATTGAGTTGCGGTAAAGATTAAATAGCAAAAGCCAAGTGCCGTCGAGTCGGATCCGACTATCTGTTCCAAATGTTATCACTAGAAACAGAAACTAAGCAAAATACTTTTCAAGGAGTTTTGCCTGGTTCAATACAGTTTTACCTGGTTCTATTACCACTGTCTTGCTGCAAGAAACCCAAGGTGTCAGTACACGGGTGATAATCTGTGAGTCAGCTTATATGAAAGTTGGAGGGAGACAATATCTCTTATGATACGTACTTTGCTCTCTTATGATACATACTTTGCTCAGTGCATATTTGCACTTTGTTTATCCGTTACTGGAAAAACATTGAACCAACAGTGCTGATTATGTATTATGCTACACGTAATGGATCGAATTGTGTCCCCCCAAAATATCTGTCAACTTGATTAGGTCATACTTCCCAGTATTGTAATGGCTGTTTAGCATTTTGTCATCTGATGGGATTTCCTTGTGCTAGAAATTCTGTAACAGTGATGTAATGAGATGGATTGGTGGCAGTTATATTGATGAAATCTACAAGATCAGATGGTGTCTTAAGCCAATCTCATTTTAGATATAAAAGAGAGAAGTGAATGGGTGTTTTACTCAGCTAGGGCTGCTCTAACAGAAATATCAGAGTGGCTGGCTTTAAAAAATGAAAGTTTTTAGGCTGCAAGTTCAAATTCAGGAAGTCCGCTCCAGGGGAAGGCTTTCCCCTTGTTGGCTCTGGAAGAAAGTCCGATATTGCATTAATCTTTGTCCAGGGAGTATCTTGGCACAGGAACCTCAGGTCTGAAGGATGCTCTCTTCTCTTGGTGTTGCTTTCTTGATGGTGTGAGGTTCCCAGTTCTCTGTCTCCTTCCCTTTCCTTCTATCTCTCTTGCAGGATGAAAGGATTAAGGGTGGGACAAGCCACGCTCCAGGGAAACTCCCTTTACAGTGGAGTACAGAAGTGATCTTATGAAGGGATTTACAGTGCCTCCCTAATACTTTAACACGTATCACAGCAAAAGCACAAAATGGAGAACAGTCACAAGACACTGGGAATCGCGGCCCAGCCACATGGCTACACGTATTTTGGGGGGACATAATTCAATCCATGACATCCCACTGTTTGGCATCCCAAAAATCACATCTTTGAAACATATAACACATTTATCTCATGTGGTGGAAGTCTTAAATCAGTTCTAAGTCTAAAATTCAAAAATGTCTTTAAATCTACAAAATCTAGAATGTAAGCTATCTGCTTCCAAAGGTACAACGGCAGAACAAGCACAAGTTAGACATTGCATTACAAATGGGAGAAATTGCAGGGAAAGACGGCATTAACAGGCAACAGGCAAGTCAGCAGAACGCATTAGCCCTCAAAGAACTGAAAATACTCTTAAGTTCTCTGAGACAGTTTACACAATGGCCCTGCCCTCCAGACTCTAGGTACTAGCCACACTCTCTGGATTCTTAGAGGAAACCCCAGCCCTATACTGTAACTGTGCCTTCAAGGCCCACTTGGACAGAAACTCTGCCCCATCGGCTTTAGGTGCACCCTAAGCCCAAGTGAGTAGTAATTCCACCCTTACAGACACAGGACACCATGGTTCCACCCTTTCAAACCCCGGAGGTCATGGCCATATCTTTTGAGACTGAGGCACCTCAGCTTTTCACACTGATTGTCGATTCAGCTTCTGCTTCTTATGGCCGCATGGCCCAGGCCTCAGGCCCACATCTGCCATGCCAGGGCAAGTGTTCCAGAGCTCTGTAGCTTCACTGATTCAAGTGCCTGGAGGCACCCCACTGTTGCTGGAAAATGTCTTGCACAAAAGCACTCAACTCTCTCGCTCTGTAGCTCAGCAAGGCTAGCTCCACCTATTCAAACACCCGGAGGCACCCCTTTCCAGGAGGAGAGTGCTGTGCGCAGGCACTTAGCTCTCTTGCTCCGTGGCTCTCTCAGCTCCAGTGCTGCCTCTGGTTCTGCTGCTGCTGCTGCTGCTGCTGCTGCTGCTGCTGCTGCTGCTGCTGCTGCTGCTGCTGCTGCTGCTGCTGCTGGTCCTCTGCTGTTTGACTCTCACCATCTGCACCTTCTTCAGTGTTTACAGTTCTCTTTGGTTCCTTCTGAATCTTCTATCCATTCACAGTTTAAAAATGACTCCCACATTTTAGGTATTTGCTAGAGTAGCACCCCACTCCTGGTACCAAATTCTGTTTTAGTCAACTAGGGTTGCTCTAACAGAAATACCACAGAGTGGGTTGCTTTAAAAAAGAAAGGTTTATTCTTACACAGATTCAAATTCAGGATGTCTGCTCCAAGGGAAGACTTTCCGCTTGTCAACTCTGGAGGAAAGTATTGCATTAGTCTTTGTCCAAGGAGCATCTTGGCACAGGAACCTCAGGTCTGAAGGATGCACTCTTCTCCTGATGCTGCTTTCTTGATAGCGTGAGGTTCCCAAATCTCTGCCTGCTTCCCTTTCCTTTTACCTCTTGCAGGATGAAAGGATTAAGGATGAGGCAAAACACACTCCAGGGAAACTCCCTTTACAGTGGAGTAGGGAGGTGATGTTATGAAGGGATTTACAGTCCCACTCTAATCCTTTAACATACAGCACAGCAAAATCACAAAATGGAGGGCAATTGTAGAATCCAAGGAATCATGGCCCAGCCATATGGCTACACATATTTTGGGGGAGGCACAATTCAGTCCACGGCATCAGGGATAAGGGGACCTCACGCCACTAAGAAAACAGTGCCAGGTGCAGAGCATTTCCGTTGGATCTGTAGTTCCTGCACTGTGATGCTCCTAGACCAAGGGAACGCTGATGCGTCACAAAGGCCTTCCTCCAGAGCCAACAGAAAGTCTTCCCCAGGAGTTGATGCTGAATTTGGGCTTCTTTCCTATTGGACTACAAGAGGATAAACTTCTCTTTTTTTTAAATTATCTACTTGTGGCATTTCTGTTACAACATCACTAGATGACTAACACACTACTAAAGAGGTACCATCTACTTTATCCTGGTCCTATGCTTTTATAACTCTTCTGGCTTGTTAGAATGTTTCTCTTTATATCATAACAGTGCTTCTCTGCCTTGTCAGAGCATCTTTTCAACACCATGCTGCCCTGTATGAAACAAAACTTCTTCCCTTCTTGCATCAGGGGTTCAATTCTTTTACTCATTTTTTCATAATTAATAACTGTATTAGGTTTGGGGCAAGTGTGTGCAGAGGTTTTCTGTCAAAAATTTTGCCATTCCTTTCATGTTGCCATGAGATGGATCTGACTCGATGGCACTTGGCTTGGCTTCATGTTTCTAAAATCTTTCCATTTAACTTTTCTGTACACTACCGTTATGTCTTCACCCCTGTGTTTCTACTTTCTCTTCTCTTCTACTTGTCTCTGCAAAGATAGTATGACTTCACTTTCCCTGGTTGATTGTACCTTTTCATTTAAAGAACATAGGCAGCTGTGCCAAGCCTATGTGTCTGCTGTGCATACATCAGCCCTCAGTTGTGAGTTGTGAATGTGGGCTCCCACTCTAAACCCTATGTGTCTCTGTGTACAGTTCCAATAGTTTTCGGTATTTGGCACACTAGGATGCTCCAATGATATCTTCCTGAGTGCTCTGCACTATGATGCCTTCTCCCAACAGGAGCTAAAAGATGGAAAGAAAGCTTCTCAAATAAGATTAGCCAGCAGGTAGAATACATACAGGAAAGGCTCTTCAGTTCCATAAAATGCAATCTGAATAGTTCCTAATACACCAGGACTGGAGAAACTAGTGAAGAAAATTTCCTCCAGGCTATTCCAATGTCAGGGAGAAGAAATGTTAGCATCTTTGTGTTCTGCTTCTGCTTGTGAAACTCTTTTCAAAGGCAAGGTGTGACAGTTCTCTTTAACTGTGGTATTATTAATTTATAACCCTAGTGGCATAGTGGTTAAATGCTACATTTGCTAACCAAAAGGTTAGCAGTTCAAATCCATCAAGTGCTCCTTGGAAACTCTACAGAACAGTTCTGGTAGAACTGTCCTACAGGGTAGCTATGAGCTGGAATTGACTCGATAGCAGTAGGTGTGGTTTTCAGTTTTTTGATGTGTCTAGGTGTACATGTTCTATTCCACATTCTAAAATACTGCCTCTCCCTGATTCTTTTCTTCCAGAACTCATATAAGACATATACTAGAGCTTCTCATTATTTCTCTATTTCTTGTTTTTCATATTTCTCATCTCCTTATAACTTTGCATTTTTTAATGAATGGTATTCAATTCCATATTCCAGTTAAGTAATACTCTCTTCATTTCTTCTATGTTAACAATAATAATTTCAATTGTTTATTTTTAGTTCTACATAACTCTTTCTCAAATATTTCCTTTCTTATTCTGTGGTTTCTAGTCCTTACTCTGGAGTCCCCATGTGGTACAAATGGTTAAACACTAAACTATTAACTGAACGATTAATGATTCAAACTCTCTCTGAGGGGCCCCTGAAGTAAAGCCTAGTGATCTGCTTCTGAAAGCTCACAGACTTGGAAACACTGTGGGGCAGTTCTAGTCTTTTCTGTAGGATCACTGTGAATTGGAATCAACCGGACAGCAACAGGCACAGGTGTGGCAGCTTGTTGATTCTGAACTTAAATACCACTGCCCGCTCCCCTGACTGATCCAACAAGTATAGACTGAGTGCCTCTGATTGTGCAACAGAATTGGGTAAAAGAGGCAAGAATCCAAGCAAGTTATTTCTTAGGGGACTCTGTCTCTGAAATTCAGAGAGGCCACTGAGGAGACTTAGTCCCTGAAATTCCAGGAGGTCATTGAGAGAACTCTGTCCCTGAAATTCAGAGAGATTGTCTTATCCAATGACTAGATTTCACCATTACCTGAAAACGTTCTGGTATGCCCCACCTGGTATAACCATAAAACCCTAAATAACTTTACACCTGTCACCCCGATCCTCCTAATCAAAGTACATCCCTTACCAAAATCTTGACCATAAACAAACCTTATACTCCCTTCTAATAAACAATTCTTCCTTATCAGACCATAAAGTCACTAATCAGGATTTCTTGCAACCCCTCTTTTCTTTGTTTCCTTATCAAACCAGAAACTGCTCACCCTAACTACCTCACCAGAAATTTAAAACTCTAAAAACCTGGGCAGAGATAGTGGGCTGAGCGACCCTTGGCTCAGATCTCATTCTATTTCTCTTTGTATAAACTTCACTGGACCCCAGACTGGTGTGTCTCTTCCTGTTTGGAGCCACTCACTCCTCAACATTTTTGGTGCTGAAACCCAGGACAGAGGCAAACAAGGCCAACAGCTGAAGGGTCCTCAGTTCTCTGAGACACTTGCTGTGGCACTCTAAACAAACTACAGCACACTGACAGATCCCTAAAACTGGTGAGTTAGAGGATGAAGCTTTCTTCATAGGGAAGCCTGCCATCTCTCCTCTCCACAAACCCCAGCGCTGGGTCGAGGCTTCCCTCCGCGTGACAGAACACTGGTTCCTTGCCCCCCACCCCCGCCTTTGCTCTCTGGGGATGCCTGGACAGTGACTTGGTGTCATGGATTGAATTGTGTCCCCTAAAAATAGATGTCGCCGTGTGACCATGATTCCCTGTATTCTACGATTGTTCTCCACTTTGTGATTTTTCTGTGCTGTGTGTTAAAGGATTAGGGTGGGACTGTAAATCCCTTTATAAGATCAACTCCCTCCTCCACTGTAAAGGGAGTTTCCCTGGAGTATGGCTTGCCCCACCCTTAATCATTTCATCCTAAAAGAGATAAAAGGAAAGGGAAGCAGGTAGAGAATTGGGAACCTCACGCTATCAAGAAAGCAGCACCAGGAGAAGAGTGCATCCTTCAGACCTGAGGTTCCTATGCCAAGATGTTCCCTAGACAAAGATTGATGCAATACCAGATTTTCCTGCAGAACTGATAAAGGAAAAAGCCTTCTCCTGGTGTGGACATCCTGAATTTGGACTTGTAGCCTTCTGGACTGCGTAAGAATAAACTTTTCTTTGTTAAAGCCATCCATTCTGTGGTATTTCTGTTAGAGCAGCACTAGCTGACTAAAACAGTTGGGATCAGAACCAGGTCCTCACTAAGAAGCAGAGACACCTGCCTCTCTCTGGGAGAACTAATCTTTGCCATCTCTCTTCCTCCTGCTGACTCTACACTATGGGGACTAGCCAGTCTAAGCCCCCTAAGGACACCCCATTGATTTTAGTCAACTTCATAGCCCACAACGGCAAGTGGTCCAAGGTCTCTTATATCCAAATCTTATTTTTCCTTCATAATCACCCCTCTCTATGCCAAACCTGTGCCACTTTTCAAATCCTTCTCCTTAACAAAAAACTTCCTAAGCCACCACTTCCCGAACTTGATTTCAATCCTTCTGAGCATGCTGCTCCCCCTCTTTATACTTTCCTCTCCCTTTAGCTCTGGCAGACTTTCCTTCCTCTTCTAGAATTTTGCTTTGTCCTTCTATGCCAAATTACCCTTCGCCTTCTCTCATTCTGTGACCTACTGCCCGCTTGAGGGTCTCCTCCCACCCCTACGATGCTCGATCTAGGGAACAACCTCCCCAAGCCCATTTCATCCCTCTGAGAGGTAGTGGGAGCTGAGTACACTGTCCAGGCACATGTTCCCTTCAATCTGGACAACCTATACCAAATTGAAAAGAAGCTCAGGTCCGTTTCATCTGACCTCTCTCACTTTTGAAAAAAATTCCAATACCTTACCCAGTCTTACAACCTTGCATGACAAGACCTTTATACTATACTCTCCTCCATGACTATCCCAGAGGAAAAGGCTCGCATTTGGTCCACCGCCACAGCCTTTGCTGATTCACTTCATACCCAAAACTCTAACTGCCACCCCAGACCCCAGGGTGACAGCAGTGGCCTCTAGCAGTTCCCTAAGTGGAACTACCACTCTGACTCACCCAACCTCCCTGCTTTGGCCAGTCTGATCACTTCCCTCCTGAGAGGATGGCAAAGGCAGCACATAAAGCAGCAAACTATGACAAAATGCAGATGAAAATCCTGCCACCTTCCTGAATAGACTCAGAAAATTCAATCCACTCGTCTAAATCCCACTTCTGAGGTGGGACAATTGTACTTAAGCATTCGCTTTATTTCCCAGATCTTCTCAGACATCTGTAAAAAGCTCCAAAAGCTTAAGGACAGTCCACAGAATCCTCAAAGGGATCTTTTAAAACTGGCTTTAAGGATCTTTAATAACCAAGGATTAGGAGGCTGTCTAGAAAAAACAAGCCAAATACCAAATGCTGGCATCAGCACTTCAAGGAAAAAGTGGAGACTGCTCAGCAACCTACAAAAAATCCCAACCTACCTCCTTATAGACTCTAGGCCCTTGTTTCAAATGCGGGAAAGAAGGCCACTGGGCCCACTCCTATCCAAACCCTTGAGCTCCACCCAAGTCATACCCAGCCTGTGATATTCAAGACCACTGTAAGGACAAGTGTCCTTGGACTTCTGGGTCCAGGGCCACCCCTTCAAAAACGGTGTCCAAGCCAGGGTTCACCCTGCCAGGTCTCCTCCTACTGGCCACCAAGGACTGAGGAGGCCTGGGTTCTAAGGTCCTGCCACTGACATCTCACTGACGGAACCTTGGGTTTGTCTTCAGGTTGTCGATATGCAAATCTTCCTACTTGATATGGGACCCAGTTGGTGTTGCCTGAATTTTCAGGGATGCTTCTCCCCTCCTCCATTTCCAATTGCTAGTGTAGATGAAATCCTATCAACCGCCCCCTTAAAATTCCTCCTTTAAGCTGCTAATTGGATCATTAACTTTTTCCCACACCTTTCTGGTAATACTCAATTGCTCCACGCCCCTTATTAGGCAGAGAGCTTCTTAGCAAACTCCAGACAACCTTCATGCTATATCCATCCAACTAAGACAAACCCGTTAAACTCCCAACACTTCTAGTTTTAGCCACCTCTAACTCTAGAGAGACTCTTAACCCACAAGACAAGCTCCATATCTTCCCTCCCACACCTTCTCCAGACGTATACCTAATCTTAAACTTACTTCTTCCCAACCCCTTGAAAACTCCTGAAACTTTACTTTCTTTTGTTTGAGGCTGGTATTGATAGGGAGAATTTGTTTATTATTCATAGAAGGAAGTTGACCAGTGGTTAAAAACAGGTCCCCCGTCTCCTTATAGTCACCTGACTCTTCATAGCCAGCTACCTCTCTACCAAGGCCTCCCCGCATTTCCTTCCTTTCTACTTAATCTAAGTTATTCTCTCCTAAACCACATCTTTAGGTATCAGAGGTGCTGGATCTGTTTGTCCCTCTCCCCGGGTGCTTATACTGTACTTCCAGTCCCGAGGGAGACATGGACACAGACCACTGTCCTCTTGACTTATGCTAAAGAGAAACAGTTTGCCTTTCTCAACAGAGCAGACACCCTCAGAAGAAGTCAGTTGATCCTCCTTACTGTTCCAGACCTTCATTAGATGCATATAATCTCTCCCCTACACTCCACCCAAATCTCAGGACCAGTAGCCTCAGGCTTAACTCTGTTAAGAGAAGCTCCCTTCTACATACAATGAGTAGATACGTGTCTAAACCTGGAATACCTAGATCCCAAACTCTGCAACAATACCATCAAAATATCTACCATCAATAAGACCCCAAATCAAAGGATGGACTATTCCTTTTCCTCCACAGCTAATGGCATGTTTCTTCAACCAGTATATTTCTCTAGGCCACCCCATTTCCAGGGTGTGTCCTTGCCCCAGCCAAAACCTCTTTCCTTGGATTAACACCATCCCCTGGTCCCAACAACTTTCCAAAATAAGGCCCCTTTTAAGGGGAGCCCTTATCAATACCTTTTCAGTTTAGAACAATGGACCATCCAACAGATAGGGGTCATATGATTTCCTCCACCTTTTCTCTCTACATGTCAGCATATATCTTCTAGAAAATGGTCTCTTCTTTTGCTGGAGCCAGGCATATTCCTACCTACTCACAAACTGGACAGGAACATACACTCTAATCTACTTATGCCTAAACATCGACATCACCCCCCAACCAATCCTTACCTATACCTGTATAAGTTTCAGTCAGGCCACAAAGAGCTACCATCGTTATACCTCTGTTGGCTGCCCTGGGGGTCACAGCTAGTACTGATACCAGAGTAAGAGGGTTAAGCACCTCACCCTACTATTTCCACTTCCTTTCAGCAGGATTCCTACAGGAATCCATGGGGGACATCTCCAAAGGACTCATAAGAGTACAAGACTAAATAGATTCTTTAGCTGCTGTCACCCGACAAAACAGATGTACCCTGTATCTATTAACTGCAGAAAACAGGAGTACTTGTCCTTTTCTATATGAAGAATGCTGTTTCTGTGTTAACGAATCAGGTGTGGCCCAAGAGGCAGAGGCCTATTTACAAAGACAACGAGGAAGCCACTGGGATATCTGGCTATGTTCACAGAAATGGCTTCCCTGGCTTCTTCCATTTACAATAACTCTTATCTTACTCATTTTAGGACTGTCTTTCTGCCCAGTCCTATCTAGAACTATAACACAACTGATCAAGAAATCAGTCCGCAACCTCACCCACCAACAAGTGAATCAGATTATATTTCTCTGAGAGACTTGACAAGATCTATGTCAAAGCCTCCCTAAAAACAACCAGTGGACCTCCCTCTTCACAAAATGCCAGGAGGCCAGAGGACTCAACAACTCCCCGTATGCCCTATGACATATCAATGACCCTTATCAGCAAGAAGAAGCTAGAAAGGTAATGCTGCCCTTCTGTCCTTAAACCAAAATGTGGGGAGTTGAGAGGTCTGGTTCCTGAAATTCAGGGAGGTCGTCTTATTCAACGATCAGACTTAACCACTAGCTGAAGACAGCCTGTTGTGCCCCACCTGGTGTAACCATAAATCCATAAAATAGCTTTATGCCTGCCACCCCCACCTTCCTAATCAAAGCCCTTTCCTTACCAAAACCCTAGCTGTAAACAAATCTTACCCTTTCCCCTTCTAATCAACCCTTCTTCCTTATCAGACCATAAATTCCCTAACCAGAATTTCTGGCTACACCTCTTCTCTTTCTTTCCTTACCAAACTATAAATCCCCTCACCCCATACTACCTCACTGAAACTTTAAAACTATAAAAAACTTTCCCTCCTAGAGAGAGGAGGGCTGAGACACCCTTGGCTCAGAACCCATTCTCTTTCTCTTTGAATAAACTTCAATGGATCCTTGGACTGGTGTGTCTCTGCCTCTGTTTGGGGCCACCATCTCCCCAACAATTTCTTAGAACGCTGTCTTTGGATTCGTACTGTATTTTTGTTTTCAGTTGATGAGTGGGTAGGGTCACTGTAAGTCATAGGTCACTTTATGGCAGTGGCTAATGGCTGGAGTAGAAGAAAGCACTGTGAAAACTTGGGAACATTTCTCTATACTAATATCTTGTAAAATGTAACTTTGTTATTTATTGCAATTTGAGAGGACATAAACTTACAATTTCAGGCTTCTGAGATTAGAGACCAGAATCAAGATACAAAGACACCAGTGAAAGTTTTTTTTTTTCTTTTTATGGCTTATGAACCTATATTAATATGCAAATAATTTAACAGAAGAAGATTTGAACTGTGGGTAGGGGAGAGAACAATTTGAAAATAAAGTTTTATTATTGAATTCCTTTTCAAATGTAAAAGTATATCAGAAGTAACGGCTTAATGGCTATGGGATTTATTTTGGAGTGATGAAAAATATTTTGGTGCTAGGTAGAACTTGTTTGATGCCCTTAATTCCCTCCTGTAGCTCAACTACATTTGCAGTGAGTAGTTATAATCTAAACAAGATATAATAAAAACAGAAAATATTGTCCAGTTATTGAACTCAGCATCTGCCAAATTTGTTTTTCCAAAATATTCTCACTGGGATCATTGTAAGTATTAATAACTTTATTTTGTGTTTGATCTTCCCTAGTCGTAGCTTGCATGTTGCCTCATCGTGTCACTGTTCTTTCCCCTGTCATTGGTAAGGTGTAGAATTAATCTCCCAGTTTCTAATACTTAGGGAGGGAAGGGAATACAGATGCAAAGAAGAAGGGGATAGGCAATGATGAGTTTTAAGTGTAGGAGAAGGAGCAAAGGGATCTTACTTAAGTGTTCTCGGTTGAAAACATACAAGTCCTTAAGCAGATAGAACATGACTTCTCAATCCAGAGGGAAAAAAGTGGAGGTTGTATGAACCAGAACATATCCCAGTGGGATTTCTAGGAATCCAATACAAAACCACTTCATGAAATTGGGAATGTCACTGGAGAAGCCTCTGTTGGGTAAGATTAGAAACCAGCTTCAATCACCTTAAAATAAAGAAAACAAACCCACTGACTCCAATTCATAGCAACACTATAGATGGAGTAGAACTGCCCCATAGAGATTCCAAGGAGCACCAGGCAGATTTCAACTGCAGCTTTTAACTACTACGCCACCAGGGTTCAATTTTGTACCTCTGTTAACCTCAGGGAAACCTGGTAGTGTAGCAGTTCAATACTGTGGCTGCTAACCAAAGTGTCAGCATTTCAGATCCACCAGGTGCCCCTTCAAAACTCTATGGGGTAGTTCCACTCTGTCCTACAGCGTCACTCTAACTAGGAATCAACTTGACTATACTTTGGGTTTTTTTTTAACTCACATCATGAGGACTGCCAATTAAGTTCACAGAGACACCCTAGAAAAAGTGCTACATATCTCAATGCTGAATATCACTGCAGTCACTTTTGAAGTACTCCCCTTGGGAAACTACGCACTGGCATGAATGCCTAGTCCACCCTACAAAGCAATTTTGAAATTCTTTTTCTGGAATTGCCATTGGAGCTATTGTATTACCATTGATGTCATGAATATCATCAAAATGTCTTCCTTTCAATATTTCCTTTGTCTCTGGGTAAACAAAAAAGTCATTAGGGGCCCTATCAAGTGAGCAGGGAGGGTGTTTCAATACAGTTATTTGTTTACTGGCTAACGACTCCCTCACAGACTATACAATCAAGTTCAGAAACTTGCCACCATGCCACTGTGTGAAGTGGCCACTTCAGAATGAGTTCCAAAATTTCTTTGAAGGGTGGATTAGGCATTGGCATTGGTGCATTGCTTCCTAAGTGGATTACTTTGAAGGTGACCATAGTGATATTCAGCAATGAGGTATGTAGCACTGAAGAACAATTACATTCATGAACCTGCTGTATTTAATGGAGTCCTTCTGGCAGTTGTAGTTAAGCACTGGGCTGCTAACAAAAATGTCAGGAATTCAAATCCACCAGCTACTCCTTGGAAATCCTTTGGGGCACTTCTACTCTGTCCCATAGGGTTGCTATGAGTCAGAACCCATTCAACAACAGGTTTGACTTTTGGTTTAATGGTCATAAAGGTCAGTTTTAATAAACTAATGATGAGTCTTTATGCTTTCATCGGTGCTCATTGTTACAGCATCTAGCACTATAAGATAATCAGTTACCATTTAAATAAAAGGATGCATAATAAAAACATACAGGTTATCTAAAAGTTTTGTAGCTTTTTTCCTCATCTTCTTATCTAAGATATTGGATTTGACTTTTATTTTTAATTCCCTTTATTTTCTCTGTCCAGTGGTTTGGTGACACAGAGACTGCTGTAGTGAGAATAAGGAAAAGAATCCAAATCACTGAAAACAATGTATGAATAATTTCTCCAAAGAGTTTACATGTTACATGTGCATTGGGAGTATACCATGCTACCCCTAAAATGTCTGTAGAAACTGAACAGTTCATTTAGGACAAAATGATGGCTATCTCAATTTGCAAAACAAGGCCCCATTAGCCAAGGAGGGCCCATTATGGGATGAATATGTTTCACATGTTGCAAGGATGTGAGTTTTGGGGGTCCAAAGGGTAGAATATCATGGATTGAGTTGTGCCCCCACAAAAAATATGTGTAGCCATTTGGCTAGGCTATAATTCCTGGTATTGTGTGATGTAGGAACTGTATGATATAGTTTGTGTGATGTAAATACTGCCTCTATGGTATTAACAGGGAAGATACGCAGCAGTTGTGTTAGTGGGGTGGGACTCAAGGTATAGAATTCTGTTGTGCTTTGAGGCAATTTCTTGGGATATAAAGGAAAGGGAAGCAAGCAGAGAGTTGTGGGCCTTGTACAACCATGAAGCAGTGTCAGGAGCTGAGTGTGTCCTTTGGAAAGGACATGGGGTCCCTGTGCCTCAGAAATTGCCAGTCCAGAGAAAGATTCACTACAACGACCTTCGTCCAGAGTAAACAGAGAAAGCCTTCCCCTGGAGGTGACACTTTGAATTTGGACTTGTAGCCTACTAGACTTTGGGGGGGGGGGGAAAGAAGTCTTATTAAAGCCATCCACTTGTGGTATTTCTATTATAGCAGCACTAGATGACTAAGACAGAATTTGGTACCAAGAGTGGGGCGCTGCTCTAACAGGTGTCTAAAATGTGGAAGCAGCTTTGAAACTGAATGGATAGAAGACTCAGAAGAAACTGAAGAGACCTGTTAACATTGTGAAAGGTACAGATGGTAAAAAATAAGCAGGAGAGGACCAGCAGCATCGGCAAATTGACAGCAGAAGAACCAGACCAGCATGAGACAATGCTAGGGGCAACCCACAGAGAAAGAGAGCAGAGTACCTACGAGCAAGAGCTTTCCTGGCAGAGTTGGGTGCTGCCTGGCACTTAAGTTGGTGGAGTTAGGCTTGCTGACTTATGGAGCAAGAGAGCTGAGTGCCTGTGAGCAGGAGGCTTCCTAGCTGAATTGGGTGCCTCTGGGAATTTAAGTCAGTGGAGCTATGAAGCTTTGGAACACTTGCCTCAGCAGGGCGAGAAACAAAAGATGAAGAGACAAGTAGTATGAGAAACTGCACTGCCTCAGTCTCAAAAGGTATAGCCATGACCTTAGGGATTTCTAAGGGTGAAATTGCCACTCGGATTGATTAGGAAAATTATGTGTCTAAAACTGAGGGAGCAGACTTGTCATCCCAGTGAACCTGGAAGTCAGAGCCATAGCACAGGGCTGAGGGTCCTCCATTCAGATTCCAGAGTGTGTGCACAATATCTAGGGTCTGGAGGGCAGGACCATTGTGTAAAATATCTCAGAAAATTAAAAATTAATTTGAAAGCTTTGAGAGTTAATGTAATACATTCTGCCGGCTTTCTTGTTGCCTGCTTTCTCTGCAATCTCTCCTCTTTGTAATGCAAATGTATAGCTTGTGTCTGCCTGTTCTGCCACCTTACCTTTGAAAGCAGACGGCTCCTATTCTAGATTTCACAGTTAAAGAGGAATTTCTGCCTTTTGTACTTAGAATTAAGACTTGCTATGATACGAATATGTTTTGCGTGTTGAAGGATGTGATGTTGGGAGTGACAAAGAGTTTAATGTTGTGGATTGAATTGTGTCCTCCCCAAACTGTATGTAGCAATTTGGCTAGGCCATGATTCCTGGTATTGCAGTGTTCCTATGCGCTATAAACCCTGCCTCTGCCTCTGTGATCTTAATGAGGGAGGATCGGTGGTAGCTATACTGGTGGGGCAGGACTGAATGTGCAAGACTGTGTTGTGCCTTCACACAATCACTTGGGATATAATTTAAAGGAGGCAAACAGAGAATGGTGGACCTCGAGTAGCAGTGCCAGGGTCAAAGCATATCATTTAATAAGGACTCAGGGTCCCTGTGCATTAGAAGCTCCCAGGCCAGGGGAAGATTCATAACAAGGAGCTCCCTCTAGAGCCCACAGACAAAGCCCGGAAGTGACATCCTGAATTTGGACTTCTAGCCTACTGGACTGTAACAAAATGCATTTCTTTTATTAAGGCCATCCTCTCATGATATTTCTGTTGTAGCAGCACTGGACGACTGAAACAAATAATTTTCCCAAAGAGTTTATATGTTAGATATGCATTAGGAGGATACCATGCTACCCCGAAAGTGTGGGTAGAAACTGAACAGTTCATTTTAATGACAAAATGATGGATATCTCATTTTGTAAAACAAGGCTCTACTAGCCAAATAAGGCCCATTATGAAGTAAACAATGATTGGTAGGGGCAAGATCTGAATTTAAAGACTAACTATATGCTTGTATTTGAGTGATGACAAGTTGATACCAACTCAACAGAAATCTATTACTTGAATTTAATAGCTGAAATGAGGTCATCTAACTTCTCAATTCCAATTTCGAACATTGTAAAATTGCAATAGCAGCAGTACCATTCATTAGACTTGTATCAGTTTAAACATTCAGAATGCTTTGTTATTGAAAGAAACAGAAATTACCTCTTACATTAATATTTATTTCTGAAAAGAAATTATCAGGTTGTTCTGCTTTAAAATGCAAAATGACTCACAAATTAAACTGATATATGTTCAATCTAATAAAATAACAAAAAGGAAATAAGGAAGGTGAATTAATTTTATCAAAATTTCACTCATTAAGCCCAACTATAATTATTTGTCAGGAATCAATTAGTTTCTATGCCATTTGATACTAATACTTTATGTAATTTGAAGTTTTTTAAGAAACAAGATTGAGATAAGAACCATTTAAAGACTTACAGAATAATTTTGTCATTTATAAGATAACATTCCAAGTTCCAGACATGGAAAGCTTGGAGAAAGCAGGGCATTTTTGTACTGTGAACTTTTGATGGCATTTAGATCTTCTCTCTAGAAGCAATGGGGGAATGGTGACATCTATGTCTTTATGTTCCCAAAAGCTTTCATGAAGTCACAGAAGAAGAGCCCAACAAATCCTTCCTCTTCCTATATCTTGGTTCTGTGTTACCATGTTTAAATACATGAGAAATTAGTCATTAAATACCTCTCAATATCTATCAACTGCTAGTTAACATCTATATTTGTCTTTCTGAAGAAAGTGTCAGTATCTTTGGGGGCTTATTTTCCTATCCTAGTGCAGGGCAGTTCTACTCTGACCTACAGCGTCACCAGAAGTCGAAATCAACTCGATGGCACTGGGTAGTCCAGAGTAACTTTCTTCTGCTGGCAAGATTTATTTGTGGTAATTTAGGTTTTATTAGGAACTAACTAAGCGGGCAGAGTTATAGGAGAGGTCCTAAAGGAACAACCAAGTCAGACTAATGGGCAGAACTTCCTGGTAGATTTCTAAAGGAATGCAAGCAAATAGTAGTTTACTTGAGGGATAAATTTAAGATTTTACTCTAAAAATTTACTCTGAATATTGACATACTTTTTAAAATGTGTACTTTGCATTTTTTCCAGTTAATTTAAAAAGACTATTGCACCTTTGTTTATTACTCTTAATTTGGTTAGAATAAGACAATATCATAAACATGACGGTTTAAAACACCACAAACACAAAAACTGTAATTTCATGATAATTATTTTAAATTTACACAAATTATAATGAACTGATTTTATTAAGTTTTAACATGATAAATTTTTGATCTAACATGTCTTTACTGAATTATTTTATGGAATTGAAACTTCTCTGAAAAAGGGTTGTGATGACTTTAAATCGGACAGGGGAATAAAACGTTTCTCAGCAGGCCCTTTGGACCTCATAAAGCCTCAGGAAGTGTACAGAGGTAAGCTCTTTCCTGGTGTTTCATAGTCTCTGAGAATAGAAAAGAGATCCTGTTGCCAGGTGATGTTCTATTTCTCATGGTTGGGCCTGCAGCTTCGGTGGGGAGGGGAATGTCCAATTAGTAATCCCAGTGTTTTTTCCTGTTCCTATGCGCAAAGGATCCAGGAGGAAGGAACACATTCATTCACAAAAAAAGGGCTAGAAACATTGATCCCTTGGGAAGCAGTCATTTACAGAACTGCTTGAAATATATCTATTTGGGGGCAAGTTAGATGAGAATCTGCAGTATTACCAAGGTGACCATTAAGTTTGCACACTGGTTTTGAGTTTGTGTTCATTTCTAAAGTAGGAATCATTCTCAGTAACTAAGAAAAGAAAATTGTCAAGAGATAAATGGTTAAATGGCTAATTTCTTTGTATCACATTGAAAGCAGTTCCCCCAAGCAAAACTTACAAACATCTGTCACATTAAAACCGTGATGGTCTTCTTAGAATTTATTGCCTACGGCATTACACGCATAGTATACTCTTAAAAGTTATAGTCTTTTTAATTTAATGTATAATTTAATCACATTAATTAGGTCATAAAAGTAAGCAGGCTAGAGAAAACCAAGTCATTTCAGGAGAAATCCAAGTCATGGATCTCACTGGGCACAGATTCCTCGAAACTAATAATTTTTGGACTCTGCTGATGTGGGGCAGGGAGAGGTTTTCATCACAGTTAACAGGAGTCATTTGAGAATGGGCACAGGACCTAGTGTCAGAGTACTGACGGTAGACAGCACCCTCCATTCCCAGCCACAATCTTGCTACCCAGAACAAAGAGTATGACCTTGAAACAATATTTTAATTTCTTGAGAACTCAGGTTCAAAACCCAGAGGAAGCATTGAATAATTTCTAAGGTTTTTTTTTGCTCAGAATTCTGTGATTCCATGCTCTGTTTTCTTTGACTGTCTCTCAATTGGGAAGAAACACCTTGTTTTGTCTAAAGCATTTTCTTGGGCATTCAAATCAATTTTTCAAAGGCAAATTAACCATAGTTTTATTTTCTAATAACTACTGTTCAATTTTTGATTTACATTTATTTTTATCCACAAACCAAACAGGATGCACCACACCTTCTCCTTCAGAGGAAAGCTCCATCTTGCTTATGAGAAGAGATATAATGCTAAAATGCCGATTTCACTGAGATGGTGCTCACTGCCTGAATGGAAGGCTGCTTTCTCTCCATGAGCATTACCAAAAAATAACAATGGGCCAGGAACCAGGTAATCCTGTGTCTTTACCATTTCATCTCTTTAAATTTTCCAAGTCTATTGTGCTATGTGTGCAACTATGTGCAATTTTTCCTCACTGTAATATTGGGACATTTTAAGAAGATAATTAAAGAAAGGAGGATAAATATTTGAGCTTTAGCGTTGACAGAGGAAAGCCTGAAGAATTGTAGCTTTTCCTAAAACACCAGAAGCCTGAGGGCTTCAAACCTGAAGAGTTATAGCCTTGTTAAAAGCACCAGGAGCCTGGAAGTCCAGCACAAGAGAAACCCTCACGGAAGTGCTTCGAGCCGGGGTGGGGAGCAATTCGACCCCAAAGAAAGGAGAGCCCCTCCTCTCAACCTAAGAAATTGCTTATCTTTATCTTTGTAACCATGTTAACACCAGTTAGAAAGTAAAATGATAATTTGCAAAACTACTATGCCAATGAAATTGCAATATGGAAGTCTGTAAACCTGTAGTTGCCAATTGGAAGAATTATATGAAAAATTCCTTTGTTTGCTTCTTTGAGAAAACATGTAAATAGGTATGTTTGATAACAGACTGGGGCATGTGGCTATTTTTTGGACTGGAGTCTGACCGCCACACCACCGATAATAAATCCTCTTCCTCTTAAAAGACAAAATGGTGTTTGAGGTGTTGACTGCTCTGCAGGCTGAACTTGTGTTATTCCTGCAACAGGGTAAATCGATTATTCTCAGGTTTCCAAGGAAAAGCATAAGAAATTT
This sequence comes from Heterohyrax brucei, assembly GCA_028571685.1. Lineage (NCBI taxonomy): Eukaryota > Metazoa > Chordata > Mammalia > Hyracoidea > Procaviidae > Heterohyrax > Heterohyrax brucei. The sequence goes on from CM053158.1 coordinate 85,024,391, forward strand.
GAGTCCTTCTTAAGAGTCTGCTCATAGGAATTCACCCCCACATATTCTCTGACCTTAGTGTCCTCAGCCCTATGTCAGAATGAAATTGTGACACTCTCTTCCAGTGTTCCCTTTTACAAAACTTTCCTTGGATGATCTTAGTCCGTTTTTCAGGAAACCTTAGCTCTACGTATTTCTTCCGTATATCCTTCTTCTCCATTGCTTTTTCTCAAATCTGGGTCATTCATTTGTTCTTGAAGAAGTTGTGTTGCCATATAATGAAGAAATTCATCAAACTAACTGGTGGAACAAACAACCTTCTTCGTGACAGAGGAGAAGAAAACTGTTTCTTCTCTAAAGTTTTTTTTTGTTGTTGTTCTAAATTAGAAAATTGAGGTGAAGATCATGTTCAGAATGGCAGACATCATCCTGCCTTTCTCTACTGCCCTGAGAGAAGTCTAGCCATCATGGAAGAAGGATACGTTACATGATCTTTGCCATCAAGTCAATTTCAACTCAACTCATAGTGACCATATAGGACTGAGTAGAACTATACCTTATCTTTCCAAGGAGCTGCTGGTGGATTTGAGCTGCTGATCTTTCAGTTACCACTTATAGTTCTCAACCACTGAGTCAGCAGGGTTCCTACAGGAGAGTGGACCAGGGAAAGAAGAGTTTGGCAAAATCCAGCTTTAGCAGTAAATGCAGCAACCAAATGATCAGTCACAGAAGTAGAGCTAAGTCTTAATTAACAATGTCAACCACAAAGAGAAACAACGCTGGAATGTTTAAAGGGTTTTCAGTCATCTAGTGGTAAGGCAGAAGAGTTGCAGAAAAATGTTGCAGCTCTGATTTCTACGATTTGAATATGTTTCTTAAGGCTAGAATCGAATTACTCTCTTTTCCTGTAGTATATTCTATCAGTCCACCCAAGTAACCTTAGTCACGCTTTGATGCCAGTGTTTAGTGGCTCTGGCACCAGGTTGCCAAAAGATTGCTTTGCCACACATGCATACATGTACTAATGAAGTTTAGTAACTATTGAGTATTATTTGAGAGTGTTTCTCTTAATCCTCACAAATTCTGTACTGTTGAGAAATAAAAATAAGGGCCAGATATAGATTAAAAATATTACTAATACATACCTGATACAAGTGGATTAGGAAACCCCGCTTGATTTTCTCACAAGTCTGAACACTGGAACTCATATTTGGAAAAAATTTGTTCTTCAAAGCAGTTGCATGCTCCATCAGCTGCTTCACATCTAACTGTACACAGAGACATCAAAAGAAAGAGATGACATACACTCAGCAACCCTGAACATACTGTCGTTATCCAACAGAAAAAGAATATAGGTCAATGTAAGTCAAACTTCCACGTTTCACTATTCATGTTAATCACTCTTCCTTCCAAGAAAAAATAACAAGGCATCATAAAAGGTGGACGGCCTCTTTGTAGCATGTCTGAGACAATGAAAATTCCTATTAAGTGAACAAAGTAGAACATGGGAAGAGAGAAAAGGTTGCTTTTCCTACAATGATGAGACTGATAACTTTAACAGATTAATCCAAACACTGATATGAAGTGGATGTTCATTTTTCCAGATTACTGATTATAAAACATGGATTCTAGCTAATATTTTTAATAGGGATATTATTTGTTTCTTCAAAGCTGTGGTAAATTTATTCCTTTATTTATTTAACAAACTTAAAGTTCTTGCTTAATAACAGGTACCTGAAATTAAAAAAAAGAAGAGTGTTAAATCGATTCCAATTCTCATCACACATGTCAGAGTAAAACTGTGCTCCACAGGGCTTTCAAGGGCTAAATTTTTGTAATGGATCACAAGATCTTTCTTCAGAGGTGCCTCTGTGTGGTCTCAAGCCTCCAACCATTTGGTTAGCAGCTGAAAATGCTAACCATTTTTACCAGTCAAGAACTCCTGGGTTATAATAATGTTTTCAAAGACAACATGATATACTTGGGTATATGCACTGTAGAAAGTGCATAGAGAACCTGTACCCAAAGAGGGAAGTGAGGGAAAGCTTCACAGAAGTACAGATAGCTCCTACCAAAGTTAACTCCAACCCGTGGTGACATTATGTACAACAGAACAAAATCTTATCATTTTCATAATTGCTAGTATATTCAAGTTCATTGTTGTGGCTACTGTGTGAATCCATCCCACTAAGATTATTCTTTGCCCCAAATGCCGCTTTAAAAGTGATTGATTCCTCCCAACAAGATGTCCAAAAGTGTTCTCTTATGATCCATAAGGTTTTCACTGGATAATTTTCAGAGGTAAACCACCAGGTGTTTCTTCCTAATCTGTCTTAGTGTGGCAGCTCTCCTAAAACCTATTCACTAGGGGTGGTCATGCTGGTATTTAAATTCCAGCAGCATAGCTTCCAGCCTCACCGCAACATGCAAGGCACCACAGTACCGCATACTGACAGATAAGTGTGACACTTAAATACAGAAACTGGAAAGAGGAATAAGAGTTAACCTAGAAGACACAGAAAAGGGAAACTATTCTAGGCAGAGGGAGTGATGCACCAAAAGACACGAGGAAGTTACAACAGACTTCTTCAGAGAGACTTAGGTAATGATTGTCGTTTTCCTAAGTTCAAGCAGCAACTGGAAGGCACACTCTTTTCCCTCTGTCTCCATTCCACTGTTCCACTTCTTTCCTAGGAATGCTCTTGATACTTTTGTGCAAACTACTTATTGGGTGCTCTGACTTTCCCTACAACATGATAATAAAAATAAAGTCACATTATGCTTTAAAAGTTTTCCCTAGTTTCACAAAAAGAAAAATCTGTTTTAGAAAGGCCTTTGTTTATTTCCTTACTGTCCATCTTTGGGGATAAAAATGTTTTCTTTATACTTTTACACTTAGTTATGTCACAGCTGGTAGCTCTAATTTTTTCCAAATGTCTTTTCAAACTATTATATGTCTGTTTCTTGGGGATACTTGCAGAAGTTCTTTCTGAGACTCTTGTTTACCCAACTACTCTGTAAATTCTCTGGAGGATGAGAGAAGTGATGTTATTCAGGAAGCCATAGGTCATGAGGGCACTATACAGGCAAATTCAGGACATGCACGGAAACAAGGCAGAATGTGATTGTGGAAATCTTGGCAAGTGACACCTCATGGAGAGCCTTGAACACTTCAAAGAAGTTATTTGAGGGAATGGCATGATTGTATCCGTAACTTTTAAATAGTCTATGAGAGATGTAATTTAGGCAAAAAAAGGCTGGAATTGTGAAGACTAATTATTAAACTAGTCAGTATTCATGGGACTACATTGTTATAACCATGATAGCACTAGTGTGAAAAGAGAGAATGGAATAAATTTAAGAGGTGTTTAGGAGATAAGTGTGACAGGATGGTGTGAAGGTAGAGGAGCTGAAGTGATTGAGGGTAGTGATGGATGAAGCTCTGCTGAAATTAGAACTACAACAGGAGAAGCAGTAGACAGGACAGCTAGTGGGGAAAAAATACTGAATTTGATTTTGGAAATTTTTAGTTTGAGGCTGCTGTGAGACAACTGAGAACAGTGATAGTTCAGTGGAAAAGTTTTCTTCTTCCACGCAGGAAACTTGGTTTCAATTTCCCAACAACGCACCTCAAATATAGCTACCACTCATTTGTCTACATGTTGCTGTGAGGCTGAACAGGTTTCAGTGAAGTTTACAGGAAGTAGACTAGGGAGAAAGGCCTGACAATCTACTTCTGAATATCAGCCAGTTAAAATTCTATTAATCACAGGGGCTCTGTCCCACGGTACATGGGGGTTGCCAAGAGTCAGGATCAGATGCATGTTAGCTAACAACAACACGAGACAAGCAGATCATTATTCTTTTGGACTATTTTCAAGCTAGTAAAAGGTCCTTTAGGAATGTCATATATTGAATTCTGTCCCCCCAAGACTGTATGCAGCAATTTAGCTTGGCCATGATTCCTAGAATTGTTTGATGTTCCCATATGTTGTAAATTCTGCCTCCATGATGTTAGTGAGGGAGAATGGGCAGTAGTTGTGTTGGTGGGGCAGAACTCAATGTATAAGATTGTATGGCACCTTGAGGCAACCTCCTGGGATACGAACAGAAGCAAAAAGAGAATTGGAAACCTCATACCACCAAAAAGCTGTCCTTTTGATAGGATGTAGGATGACTGTGCCTCAGAAGCTCCCAGTCCCGGGGAAGATTGTTAACAAGGACATTCCTCCTGAGCCATCAGAGAAAGATTTCCCCTGGATCTGATGTCCTGAATTTGGACTTGTAGCCTACCGGACCGTAACAGAATACAATTGCTCTTTTTAAAGCTATCTACTTGTGACATTTCTCTTATAGCAGCACTAGATGACTAAGACAAGAAGTGCATCCATTTGGGGAAAAAATGACAAAAGTATTTCAGAAGTGGAACTGCTATGGAAAGTGACAATTAGGTGTGCTAAACCTCTTGTTTTGTTGTTTTCGATTTAAGGAATGGGACTGTAAATCAGTTATTTACGTGGTTGACTCTCTATAACCTTACCATAATGTGTTAATTGCAGCACAGGTTGAAGCAACTCGTCACGGACTAAAGGCCAACAAAAGATAGTAACACTTAGGTATTCAAAAATCAGATTTTTATTTAAAAAAAAACTATTTAGAAAAATGCAAAAATATTCTTAGTGGAAACATTTGACAACTATGCATCAGATTGACATGCAATTTTCATAATCTACAAGGTACTGTAAAATACCAACAAGAAAAAGACAACTAACCCAATTAAACAATGGACAAAGGACATGGACAGACATTTCACCAAAGAAGACATTCAGGGGGACTAAAGACAAACGAGGAAATTGTCATGCTCATTAGCTATTAGAGAAATCCTAAATCAAAACTACAATGAGATACCACCTCACCCCAGTGAGGTTGACAATAATCCAAAAAAAAAGCAAATGTTGGAGAGGCTGCAGAGAGATTGGGACTTCCCTGCACAGCTGGTGGGAATGCAAGATGGCACAGCCTCTTTGGAAGGCAATTTGGTGCTTCTTTAAAAAGCTAGAAATAGAAATACCATATGATCCAGCAATCCCACTGCTTAGAATATATCCTACAGAAATAAGGACAGTCACGTGAATAGATAGATGCACATGAGTGTTTATTGTAGCACAGTCCACAGTAGCAAAAGATGAACTCAACCTAGATGCCCATCAACAGACAAATGGGTAAACAAACTGTAGTATATAAACACAATGGAACACTATGCAATGATAAAGAACAATGATGATTTTAAGAAGCATCTCATAATCTGGTATTAACTTAGAAGACATTATGTTGAGTGTTACCAGTTAGCTACAAAAAGACAAGTATTGTAATAGACCACCATTATAATGACTTAAAAAAGGACTTAGGCACAGAAGAAAAGATTCTTTGATGGCTACAAGGGTGGGGAGGAAGGGAGAGAGAGAGTTGGTCACAGATTAGACAGCCAATAGGAATTCGGTTAGGTGAAGGGTGCGACAGCACTCAATAGAAGTCAGGTCAGCATAAATGGACTACATCATAAACTAAATGGCTTTCTAAATCCAACCCAACATTTCAAAGCATAGAGTATCAGGGACAGGGGCCTGGGGACCATGTTTTCAGGGGAAATCAAGGTCAATTGGCATAACTAACTCAGTCTTCTGCACTCCATATTGGTAAGTAGTGTCTGGAGTCTTAAAAGCCAGCAAGCTGCCGTCTGAGGAACATCAATTGGTCCGAATCCAACTGGAACAGATGAAGACAGAGAACATCAAAGACACGAGGGAAAACGAGCCCAGGAGACAGAATGATCTATATGATTGGGAGACTACATCAGCATGAGACCAGAAAAACCAAATGGTGCCTGGCTACCACCAAAGACAGCTTTGACAGGGGACATAATGTATAGTTCCTGACACAACACAAGAAAAACAGGTGTGCAGGCCAAGAACTCTACTCAAAGACCAGAACTGATGGCCTGACAGCCTGGAGGGTCCTCTGGGAACATGGCCCTTAGACTTGCTGTTGCCCCAGACCTGAAACCAATACTGAGGTCAGCACTTCACACTAAGAACAGACTAGGCTGAGTGACATAGAGTGAGCAGATGGTTTCTGTACTTTATAGTTTTATACATTTATAGAAGGTTCTCCTACGATTTCTTTCTAGACGGGAGAAGAGAGAGTGGAAAGGAGGGGACAGGTGTTCACTGGGAGGATATTAGTAGTAAACAGTGAAAAGGAGGAGTGTGGTGTCACAGGGTGGAGAGAGAAGATAGAGTTGTAGAGAGACAAATATACAAAATTGACTTGGATTACATACTTTCACTTAATCATCAACACCATAATAATAAAATTCTTAGTGAAAAGACAGACTACTTCAGTCACATTTCTACTTACCCTTCATCTGCCTATTCAGTGCTGGGATCTATCTTCTGTCAAACCTCAGGTAGTATTTCCAGTGAAACATTGTTTCCTAACACTTCAACACATCTTCCACAATGAGATAAAATTTCCATCTCCTCTCTCATAGACTCTAATATAAGATTTTAAATAGTAAAAGAGAAATATATTCTTAAATATATAAATCTAGAAAATGGCTAATCACTTAAGATTTTATGGACAGCCTATTTTCAGAGTTGTCATCAAGAATTATCTGAGAATTATTCAGAATATTAAATTGCAATTATCTACATGACTAATGATGAGGTCTTTAAAGTGCTGTTTTCCTTCAGAGAACTAAGAATAAGCAACCGAATATGTTCAGTATCTCCCTTGATTCGTGTAGTCAAGGTCAACACTTGCTGGAGTGAAACTATTCACATGCAGTGAATACTGCATTTCTGAGTAAAATTGAACCTTACAATTTTTGTTTTGGGTTTTTTTTCTGAATTAAACGATGGATGCTGTTCCCAGGAAGCATCTGTTCTGGCAGCACAAGACAGGGATGAGTTGAAGCTTATCTAAATGCTCAGTAGTCTAAGTAATGGAAAATAAACAGATGATAGTAATACCATATAGAATTCTAGCAAAGATTTAAATTTGTAATCATTTTTAAGAATGCAGAAACTTTTTCCCTGAAAGGGTAGAATTTAGTATTCTCTAAGACAACATCATAGTCTCTTACAGTCTCAAATTCTGTACATATGTTGTATATTTGAAATGGGATAATAATCTTCTTTTAATCAATTTAATGTAAAATAATTATTTTGATGCCTCATATCAATCATTTGCTAAAGAAATGAGTTTTGCATTATAATATATGCCATTTTGTAAGGTATATGGAATGATAAGAATATTTATTAGCTTTAAACAACAATAATAACATTTGTATTACAAAGATATCAAACAGAACAACAGGAATTATATAAGAATTAAGCATTTCTCTTGCCCCAGGTGCCTAGCACCTGCCTAGCATGAGAAGTCCCTCTACCCTGCCCTTTGACCATCCTACCTGAGACAAATACAGTTTTCTCTTATCAGATTCTTGCCTATCCTATTGAAACATTCTTTAGATATAGCTATATGTATGTATTTATATACATGTATGCTTATTTACAGCTATGTATGCTTTCTATGATGCTGTCAAACCACATGTCAAAACACATATGTATAAGTTACAGTGTGCTGTTATAAATAGAAAATTTCTAAATTTAGAAACTGAAAAAAGTATGTAAGGTATGTAGGTAAGCTACCTAAGGCAGCTGCACACAATGCATGCTGTAATAAAGAAAATGTAACATGTAATTAAATCTTTGTAAGGTCGCCTTGAAATATTAGGTAAGTCATAAGTAACTCCCTTAATTTCTAGCTTTGAAGAAAAGGTGTTACATATGGCTGACATTAAAGAAAACATGTAATACACTTGTCTTTGTTAGACATTACATCATCTGGCCTTTATCACACAATGCCAGATGAGAAAGTTATGTATATACTCAGCACATTCACTGGGAAAAGGCAGAGAGAGAACATTCTTCTAGAAACTGACTCACTCTCTTAGAAGACTAAGAATGTGAACAGAGATTCTGCCACTGCAGGAACTTAGTTGCAAAGGACCTCCACCAAAGACAAGCCTTGATCAAGCCTTCCTTCCAAGACCACCTCTCAAAGGCAAGAACCCGGTCTGAACACTTGGGATCTAACCATAGGACTAATTACATATTATCACGATCCTCCAGTCCCAGTGAATGTCTTGTCTTCTTACCTGTGTGCCTTGCAATGGCTAACCTACAATAAACAAGGCAAGTTTGTTGCTGTCGTTGGTGGGTGCCGTTGAGTTAGTTCTGACTCAAAGTGACCCTACAAACAACAGAACAAAAGTACTGCTCATCCTGCACAAAGCCCACAATCATTTTTATGCTTAAGCCCATTGTTGCAGCCGCTGGGTCAATCCATCTTGTTTAGAGTCGTGCTCTTTTTCACTGACCCTCCACTCTACCAAGTGTGATGTCTTCTCCAGGGATCGACCCCTCCTGACATGTCCAGAGTATGTGAGAGACAGTCTCGCTACCTTTGCTTCCAAGGACCACTCTGCTTATACTTCTTCCAGAACAGATTCGTTTGTTCTTTTGGCAGTCCGTGCTACAGTCAGCGTTATTCTCTGACACCACAATTCAAAGGCATCAGTTCCTCTGTCTTCCTTATTCATTGTCCAGCTTTCAAATGCGTGTGATGTGATTGAAAATACCATGGCTTGGGTCGGGCATATTTTAGTTTCAAGGTGATATATTTACTTTTCAATACTTTAGAGAGGTATTTTGCAGCAGATTTTTCCAATGCAATGTGTCTTTTGATTTCCTGACTGCCACTTATGGACTTATGCGTTGTAACACTGAGCATTTCTTCATTTAATGTGAAAGTTAAAACCATAGGGCTTACACATAGATATTGTTGTTACTGTTATTAGTTTTTGTCTAATTGGCTCCAATTCATGACAACCCCATGTACAGTAGAGTGAAACCTTGCCTTGTCCTGGGGACTGTTTTCAGGATTGTTAGTGTGGTCCAATTCACTGTTACTACCACTGTGCATTTTGAGTGTCTTCCAATATGTGGAACTTATCTTACAGCATATAATGGACAATATTGTGTTGTGATTCATAGTGTTATTATTAATTACTTCTCAGAAGTAGATCATCAGCCCTTTTTTGCTATTCTGTCACAGTTTGGAAGCTCCAACTATGAGCTAAAGCCTATCCACAATGAGTGATATTGCTGGCATTTAAAATACCAGAGACGAAGCTTCCCGCATCATAGCAACATTCAAGCCACCACAGTACCACAGACAGGCAGATGGGTGGTGAACTTATGTGTATCTTTCTTTTATACAAATCTGAGCCCATCATAACCATAATCTTCTGTTTAATTTTGTGTTCAGTTAATATACTGTAAGTATTGTTTCATATTAATGAATAAAGAACTTTTTTTCACAGTTAAAGCTTAGTGTTCCATTGTATGAATGAGTTACAATTTTAGAGACATCTTTTTCCTAAACATTGTGAATTATGTATGTTTCCTAAACTATACTGACCTTTGAAAGCTTGAGAGAAGGTAATTCTACAGGGTGATGAGTCCTATCTCAACTCCACTTCACTTCTTTAAAGAATTACAGGGGAAAAGAAATATTTCTCTGTTCTCTTTTAGAAAGTTATAAATTTGACAATACAGTCTCCCAAAACAATTATCATGTTAAATTGAAAACAAAAAGGATGTAATTAGAGATGTGTACTTCCTCCCTCTTTACACTTAAACTGTATCTCCAAAATGTTTAATATCGTCATATGTTTCTTTGATAACTAGTTTTTATAAACGTTATAATATTAAGAACTTCAAGGGAATTGCTTGGTCAGGGAAAATTCTTGGTCAGAAAAATCTTGCATCTGACCTCAGAGGAGTCATAGATACTGTCCATACACTTCTGTCTGTTGCATAATAAGCTGGAATTCTTGAGTAAGGAAGTAAATTCCAGAGATAAATAACCTGTGTGAATTTTTCATGTCTTCCTCAGATTCTTATTTGAAGGCCATTAGCGTAAATAATTTTCCATGCTGGAATTTAGAGAGAGAAGTGATCGCAAAAGTTTACTGTTCCTAAGCATGTATGTTATAAATTGATCAAGTCAACACCCACTGTCTGGGCTCACAAGCCAATGTAAAGCAGACTGTAGAGTCCTGCTCAACATCAGTCAAGTTTTGGAAGCCTTGCAGCTGCCTTCCCAACATCTCAGCTCCTCCAAGACAGCTTAAGTAGGCTACAGCCCATGATTTTATTTTAATAAAATTGGGAGTTTTGTGGGACTGCATGCTTCTCAGACAGTGCTTTTCTCTTCATTTTTATACTTCACTTTCAGGTGGCTAATCACTTAACAGCATTTTACTGAAAATATTACTGAAATGTGGTGATACAGTGATATATTTTGAAAAGTGACAGCTGGAGAGAAAGAACTCAGTACATCTTGAAGTATACTTTTATTTGGGGAAAAAAAAAAAAATACCTCTAACTACATCTTGGATTTGGAGTAGATGGTGTCTGAAAGAAATCCTCTTCTTGAAAGCACAGCTTTCTTTGTACTCTCTGTTGAATCACTAGATAATATTCAATTTGGGTTTCCTTCCTTTGGGTTCTGTTGTGTGCTCCTTCATCTGGACTTTAAAACCTGTTGACATTGAGTTGACCCTGTAAGACAGAACAGAATTGCCCCCCTAGAGTTTCAAAGGAGCAGCTAGTGGATTGAAACTGCTGACCTGATGGTTAGCAGCCACAGCCCTTACCCACTGCACCACTGTAGCTCCACCTGGACTTTAGTGCCTTTCTATTTGAGGGAAAGGCCTACTGAATTTAAAGCCAAGGGCTGTGGCTATGAAAAATATCTAGCCTTTGCCAGCTCTCTTTTCCAAGCGTGATCTGGCCTTCACTATTTCCTGCCCATAGTTTTATGAATTAAATTTTCCTAATGTCCACTGACCCCCAGAGTATTCAAGGAGCACTTTGGCTTAATGTCCGTATTTCATACAGAATTCTGCAGCACTGTCCCACCATTGGACTGGAGCTCTTAGCAGCAATGAGTACTTTACACTCATGGAGCTTGCTATGCCTGTTAGGCACTATGCTTTGGGCTGCCTGGGTATGGGGCAGTATCTGTAGCTTTAGAGTTTCCTCAGCCCCTTTCCCACCTTAAAGATTTACCTTTAGCTGAAGCTTGATCACCTTTTTTAATATTTTATGTTGTCAAGATGGTAGAATGCTGTGTGCCTGAATTTACCTGAGTTGCCAAGCCAAATGTCATCGAGTTACTAAATTTAAATTTGAGGAAATTACTTACAACTAAGTCTTACTTTTCTGTCCATCCAGTCTCATTCTGATGCAGCAGCATTGCAGTTACAGTTGATGAAGCCGTGTTCTCAAGGGCATTTTTGGTTTTGATCTAGTAACTGAGTTGATTCTGTGTTATACTTTTCATAATGCCATGTACTTATGCCAATCAGAAAACTTGTCACATTATCTTGTGTTCCCTTCACCATTAGAATCCAGTATCTAGCACACTGTAAGGCACATAATAGGTGCTCAGTAAATGGTTTCAAAATGAGTAAATGAGTGAAAATTGGAGCAGAAGGAGAAAGAAAAATCAGAGAGAGATTTGTAAGAATGAGCAAAGAGGAAAAGAAGTATGGTGTAACCACCACAGATAATTTCTCTAAAAGTCATTTGTTAAGAGTCAATCTGACACATAGCCATGAGTAAACTTTGTGTAAACTTGCCCAAATATGGCAATATGATAGGTGCTGATGGAGTGAGTTAAATTCTGAACCAGAAAGACAGGTAGTTTCTGAGACAAAGAATGTGTCATCAAGAACAATTTGAGAAGAAGCAGTACATTCACTTTAACACAGATTGGTTTAAAGGTATTACATGCAGGACAGTAAAATGATATTTAAAGAATATATAATCCTGTGTGTCTTGGCGTGTATGTGTGTTTCTTTTTGAAAGTAATAGCTTTAATGAAAAGAGTATGATATAATGTAAACTAGAAAACAATGATACAAAAACAGGTAGTGATTCAAATAACGTCTCACTCTCCTACACATGAAACAATGTTTGGGGACAGTAGAAGGGAAACATCTGGTATATTTGGTGAAAGAATTATAGGTGACATTCTTGGGCTTTTTAGTATCTTCCAAAATTGTGTACAGTAAGTATGGATTTCTTTGGTAATTACAGAGTGTATCATTTCTTAACCATTGACTCTTCTCAGCCTAATAATGAAACTATATTTTAAAAGAAATGTTAGTATCAAAACCAAATATATCATCATACACTTAAGATATACCCAGTGATTAGTGAGCACTAATCACTGTTGTTGTTAGGTGCCACCAAGTTGGTTCTAACTTACAGCAATCCTCTTTACAATAAAACAAAACACTGCCTGATTTTGCACCATCCCCCAAAACTTTGTTGTACTTAGAATCCCTTGTTGTAGCCGCTGTGACATTGTGTCAGTCCAACTCACTGAAGGTCTTCCTCTTTTTCGCTGATCCTCTGCTTTGCCAAGCATGATGTCCTTCTCCAGGGGCTGATCCCTCCTGATAATCTGTCCAAAGTCCGTGAGACACAGTCTTACCATCCTTCCTTCTATGGAGCATTCTGGTTGTACTTCTTCCAAGACATACTTGTTTATTCTTTTGGCAGTCCACGGTATATTCAATATCCTTCTCCAATAACACAGTTCAAAGACATAGATTCTTCTTTGGTCTTTCTTATTCATATATATATATCCATACGAGGTGACTGAAAAATACCATGGCTTGCGTCAAGTGCATCTTTCTCTTCAAAATGACATCTTTGTTTTTTAACAGTTCAAAGAGATCTTTTGCAGCTTATTTACCCAATGCAATGCATCTTTTGATTTCTTGATTGCTGTTTCCATGGATGTTGATTGTGGGTCCAAGTAAGATGATATCCTTGACAACTTCAGTCTTTTCTCTGTTTATCACGATGGCGTTCATTGGTCCTGTTGTGAGAGTTTTTGCTTCCTTCATGCTGAAGCGCAACCCACAATGAAGACTTTATTCTTTGTTCTCCAACAGTAAGTGCTGTACATCCTCTTTGTTTTCAGTGAACAAGTTTATGTTTTCCGTAGAAAGTGTCTTCAAGAACGTGGACAAATCAGATGTGAATCCTCAACTGCTATCATTCTCAATATACAAATTCATAATAACATATGTGTATATATGATCATGTTTATATGTATGCAGACATACATACACATAACACACATGGTTAATATCACATAGAAGTCCAGAGATACTTTTGAAAAAGGGAAAAGAATATAACTGGGTTAAGTTGTAGAACTAAGCAATAAAAGTGCCATACTCATACTCTGAGTAGGTGTCAAATGGAAGGCACACGTGATGTGTATGTGTTGATGTGTGTGAACACATACATATCCACATTCAAGAATCAAAAAAGTCATCACTATATAAGAAGATAATTTTTTCTCTTCTTTATTAGACACTTTATTAGACACTGACATTTTTGCTACTTTTACAACTTTTCATACATTTTACATTCTGCCCACTTTGCTTTAAGAAGGAGGTTATTGTAACTTTAAAATCAGATTATAAATACTTACACAAAAGAAACAGCCATTGGCTCTGGTCATAATATCGTAAGTAAAGTCACAGAAAATACCATTTGCAGCAAACGTTAAAAGACAGTCCAACCTATATTAACACAATATTGCTGATGTGCAAGATTACTAGAACGTCAATTACTAGAACATCCTTCCTTTTAACTAGTTTTTAAATTGTAAATTTCTGTTATGACTATTCAGTTGCACAAACACACACAAAAATCTTCAATTATAACAGCTTATGTGATGTATTCTCTGGCTACACTAATTAAATTTGAACCCAAAGAACTTTCATAGAAGCTAATGCTTTCAAACTTCATAGAAAGAATAGTGTGATCATTTTAAAATTTGTTTTTAAAATTTATTTAGAAAATACACGAACATCAATATGTCCTAACAACCTTATAATAAAAAAATGAATTTTACTTTTAGTTTATGCAGCAAATATGAATTTTATCAAATCACTATTAGAAAACATTTTGGCAGAAGAATGTTGCTGCTGTTAGGTGCAATTGAGTTGGTGTCCTCATGCACAGCAGAACAAAACGCTGCCTGGTCCCACACCGTTCTCAAAATCGTTGCTGTTTGTCTCAATTTTTGCAGTCACTGTGTCAGTCTATCTCATTGCGGGTCTTCCTCTTTTTTACTAGCCTTCTATTTTACCAAGCATTATACCCAGCTCCAGGGACTGGTCCCTCCCAACAACATGTGCAAAGTACCTAAGACAGAGTCTTTTCCTTCTTGCCTCTGAGGAGCATTCCGGCTGTACCTCATCCAAGACAGACTTGTTTGTTCTTCTGGCAGTCCACAGTGTTGGCAACACTCTTTGCCAGCACCGTAAATCAAAGACATTTTTTCTTATTTGATCTTTCTTATTTATTGTCCAACTTTACCATGCATATGAGATAACTGTAAGTACCATGGCTTAGATTGGGTACACCTTAGATCTCAAAATGAAATCTTTGTTTTTTAATACTTTAAAGAGATCTTTTGCAGCAGATCCACTCAATGCAACATAGCATTTAATTTCTTGACTGCTGCTTCCATAGGCATTAATTGTAGATCCGGGTAAAACGAATCCCTTGACAACTTCAGGATTTTCTCCATTTATCACAGTGTTGCTTAATGGACCAATTGTGAGGACTTTGGGTTCCTTTATGTTGAGTTGTAATCCACACTGATGGCTGCAGTCTTTGATCTTCATCAGTAAGTGCTTGAAGTTCACTTTCTGCAAGCATGGTTTGCGTCATCTGCACATCACACATTGTTAATGAGTTTTCCTCCAATACTGATGCTGCATTACTTTTACATGTGATCCAACTTTAGGGCTGTTTGCTTAGCATACAGATTGAGTAAGAATTGTGAATATATACAACCGTGAAGCACACCTTTCCTGATTTCAAACCACCAAGAAGAACTGTAAAAATTGCATGACAGGGGTGTCCAACTTCCTCCAACTTCACGAAGACGAACAAGAATACAAAGATCAACACCTTACAATTCCTATGAGGCAGAGGTCAGACAGGTCTCGACTCTCCAACTTTTTTTTTTTTCTTTTTTATTTAATATAACTGAGTGAAAATGTACATTCCCGTATAAATTTACATACCCACCTATATGCAGCTTCCACTGCTCTCCCTGCCCGGTGACAGCACACTATTCCTCTCTGCTCCTTACATGTCTCATTCTCACAACAGTCTCTTTTTTCCCTCCTCTTCATTCACCCTCCTTCATCCAGCCAGAGGTCAGCAGGATGACATCCTATAGATGTATAGAACCATAAAGTGCATCCAATATATGGTCACTCTGCATCGCCAAGTCCAATACATTCCTGTCCGAAGCGTGGACCTTCGTTATGATTTATGGTCAAGGGCAGCATCAGGGTGAGAGGCCATGCTCCCAGGGGAACCCCGAAACCACTGGACCGTCAACTGAGGTCTTTTAGTGCGGATCTCAGGGTGCACTACTTTTTATTCTTGTGTTGCCAGTGAGACTCAACTTAGTGAGCTTCATCGTGGCTGTCACTGGTGGTGGCCGGGCACCATTCGGTTCTTCCAGTCCCAAGTTGATGTAGGCACCCACTGATGTGGGTCTCCTTGTCTTCTGGGTTGTCTTTCCCCCATGTCATTTTGGTCCTCGGTGAGCATCCGTTCCTGCTGAGTTGGGAACATTTGCTGTGCCCTCGGATGGCAGCTTGGCAGCTTTTAAGACCCCAGACGCCACTCACCAATGTGGAGAGCAGAGAGTCCTCTTAGCAAAACGCTAGTTGTGCCAATTGGCCTTGCTTTCGCCTAAGAGCATGGTCCCCTGCCCCCCGCCCCAGCTACTCTATCCTGGCAATATTGGGTTAAGATGGAAGGAGTACTCATGTTATGTTTAAATCCACTTAATATTGTTCTTGTTTCTAATGTGTGCTGTCACCGATTTCACCTAACCAGATACCTAGCAACTATCTAATCTAAACCTTCCCCCCATTCCCTCTCCTCCCTTGCAGCTGTCCAAGAGTCT
The DNA here is from genome assembly GCA_028571685.1 of Heterohyrax brucei. NCBI lineage: Eukaryota > Metazoa > Chordata > Mammalia > Hyracoidea > Procaviidae > Heterohyrax > Heterohyrax brucei. Next base: position 85,040,522 of record CM053158.1, read on the forward strand.
TTTCTTCTATATGCAAGTCTGTTTTTGAGATCTTATCGTAGAGGTCTCATACAATATTTGTCCTTTTGTCGCTGACTGCTTTCACTCAACGTAATGTCTTCCAGTTGAAACCAGGTCATGAAATGTTTCCTGAAGTCATTGTTGTTCTTTATCATTGCGTAGTGCTCCACTGAGTATGTATACCATAGTTTACCTATCGATTCTTCTGTTGTTGGGCATCTGGGTTGATTCCATCTTTTTGCTGTCGTGGACTGTGCTGCGGTAAACATTCTGGTGCATGTGTCCGTTGGTGTGAAAGGCCTTGATTCTGTAGGATATATTCCAAGTAGTGGAATTACTGGGTCAAATGGTATATCAATATCCATTTTTTTAAGGAAGCGCCAGATTGCTTTCCAAAGAGGCTGGACCATTTTGCAACCCCACCAACAGTGTAGGAGGGTTCCACTTTCTCCACAGCCTCTCCAGCATTTGTTGTTTTGTGTTTTTTGGATCATAGCCAACCTTGTTGGGGTGAGATGGTATCTCATTGTCGTCTTGATTTGAATTTCTTTAGTAACTAAAGATCGCGAACATGTCTGCATGTGTTTTTGGCTGCCTGGATCTCTTTTTTAGTGAAATGTCTGTCCATCTCCTTTGCCCATAGCTTAATTGGATGATTGGTCTTCTTCTTGTTGATATTTTGTAGTATCTTATAGATTATGGAGATCAGGCGTCGGTCTGACATAGAGTTCAAAATATTTTCTCCCATTCTGTGGGTGTTCTTTTAATTCTATTAATAAAGTCTTTGGATGAGCAAAAGTATTTGATTCTTAATAGCTCCCATTTATCTATTTTCTCTTCTGTTGATTGAGGTTTCTTTCACATATTTTGGACTCTGTCCACATAGTGTATTAAAACTTCCATTTTCTTTCCTACCTTTTCCTGGATGAGCTTTATCGTTTTAGGTTTGATATTTAGGTCTTTTATCCAGTTGGAGTTGGTTTTTGTATAAAGTGTAAGATGTGGATCTTGTTTCAGTTTCTTTCAGATGGATATCCAATTTTGCCAGCACCATTTGTTGAAGATACTGTTTTTACCCCAGTTTAATGTCTTAGGGCCTTTGTCGAATATCAGTTGTTCATAGGCAGATGGTGTCATCTCTAGGGTCTCAGTTGTGTTCCACTGATCGATCTGTCTGTTCTTATACCAGTACCAGGCTGTTTTGACCACTGTGGCAGTGTAATATGTTCTAAAGTCGCGTAATGAGAGGCCTCCCAGTGTGTTCTTCTTCTTTAGTAGTACTTTGCTTAACCAGGGCTTCTTCCCTTTCCAAACAAAATTGGTGATTTGTTTCTCCATCTCATTAAAAAATGTTGCTGGAACTCATATTGGGATTGCATTATATAAATAGATTGCTTTGGGTAAAATAGACATTTTCACAATGTTAAGTCTTCCTATCCATGAGCAGGGTAGGTTTTTCCATTTATCTAAGTTTCTCTTAGTTTCTTGTAGCAAGGGCTTGTAGTTCTCTTTGTAAAGGTCTGTTATGTTTCTGGTTAGATTAATTCCTAGGTACTTTATCTTCTTAGAGGCTATAGTAAATGGTATTGATTTGATAATTTCTTCCTTAACAGTCTCGTTGTTGGTAAAAAGGAATCCTACTGATTTATTTATGTTTATCTTGTATCCTGAGACTTCGCTGAACTCTTCTATCAGTTTGAATAGTTTACTTATAGATTCCTTGGGATTCTCTGCATATACAATCATATCATCTGCAAATAGGGAGATTTTAACTTGCTCTTTGCCAATGCAGATGCCATTTATTTCTTGGTCTTGTCTAATTGCTCTGGCTAAATCTTCTAGCACAATGTTGAATGGAAGAGGTGAGAGTGGGCATCCTTGTCTAGTTCCTGATCTCAAGGGAAAGTCTTTCAGTCTCCTTCCATTCAGGATGACGTGGGTAATTGGCTTTGTATAAATGGCCCTTATTGTGTTGAGGAATTTGCCGTCTATGCCCATCTTGCTAAGAGTTTTTAGCATGAATGGGTGTTGAACTTTATCAAATGCCTTTTCTGCATCAATGGACAAAATCAGGTGATCCTTGTCTTTTGTGTTATTTATGTGGTTAATCACATTAATTGTTTTTCTGATGTTGAACCAGCCTTGCATCCCTGGTATGAATCCCACTTAGTCATGATGGATTATTTTCTTGATATGTTGTTGTATTCTGTTGGCAAGAATTTTGTTAAAGATTTTTGCATCTAGATTCATGAGTGATATCGGTCTGTAGTTCTCTCTTTGTTGGGTCTTTCCCTGGCATAGTTATCAGGGTTATGCTGAATTCATAGAATGAGTTTGGGAGTACTCCATCCCTTTCTATACTGTGAAATAGTCTCAGTAGTATTGGAGATAACTTTTCACTAAATGCTTGGTAGAATTCTGCAGTGAAGCCATCTGGGCCCACACTTTTTTTGGTTGGCAGTGTTTTCATGACCTTTTCAATCTCTTCCTTTGTAATGGATTTATTAAGTTGTTCTGCTTCACGTTGTGATAATTTGGGTAGGTGATATGAGTCAAGGAATTAGCGCATTTCCTCTAGGTTTTCAAACTTGTTAGAGTACGGTCTTTCATAGTATTCGGTTATGATATTTTTTATTTCTGTTGCATCTGTAGTGACAACCCCCCTCTCATTTCTAATTTGGGTTATTTGTTTCCTTTCCTGCTTTTCTTTAGTAAGTTTAGCCAGTGGTTTGTCACTTTTGTTGATCTTCTCAAAAAACAAGCTTTTGGTCTTTTCAATTTTTTCAATAGTTTTTCTATTCTCTAATTCATTTAGCTCTGCTCTAATCTTTATGATCTCATTTCTTCTGGTGTCCGAGGGGTTCCTCTGCTGTTCTCTTTCTACTTGTTTAAGCTGTAGGGTTAGTTCCGTGATTTGGTTTCTTTCATCTTTCCTGATGTGTGCATTTATGGAGATAAACAGACCTCTGAGCACTGCTTTGGCTGTATCCCACAGGTTCTGGTAGGAAGTGTTTTTGTTCTCTTTGGAATCCATGAATTTCTTTAATTCATCCTTGATTTCCTCTATAACCCATGTTTTTTTGAGCAAGATGTTGTTCAGTTTCCAAGAGTTCCACTTTCTATCTATGTTTTTTCTGCTATTGATTTCAACTTTGATGGCTTTATGATCTGAGAAGATGCTTTGCAGTAATTCAATGGTATGGATTTTGTTGAGCATTGCATTATGGCCTGTCACATGGTCAATTCTGGAGAATGTTCCATGTGCACTGGAGAGGAAGGTGTAGTTGTCTGCTGATGGGTGGAAAGTTCTGTATATATCAATGAGGTTTAGTTGGTTAATTGTGGCAATGAGGTCTTCTGTATCTTTACTGAGCTTTTTTCTAGATGATCTATCCAGCATTGAGAGTGGAGTGTTGAAGTCTCCCACTGTTATGGTGGAGTCATCTAACTCTCTTTTGAGTGTAGTCAGTGTTCCTTTGACGTATTTAGGTGCTCTGATATTAAGTGCATAAATATTTAATATAGTTAAGTCTTGCTTGTGTACTGAAGTTTTCAGCAATAAATAGTGTCCATCTTTGTCCACGATGGTGGATTTGACATGAAAATTGATTTTGTCTGAGATTAGAATTGCCACCCCTGCTCTTCTTTGTTCATTATTAGCTTGATATATATTCTTCCAACCTTTAATTTTCAGTTTGTTCCTATCTTTAGGTCTCAAGTGAGTTTCTTGTGGACAACATACGGATGGGTCGTGTCTTTTAATCCAAGATGTCACTTTACTGGAGCATTCAGTCCATTCACATTCAATGTAATTATTGATAGGTATGTGTTCAGTGCTGCCATTGTGATAGGTTTATTTTTATGTTGATGTTTTCTCTGTTGTTCTTATTAGTCTGTTCTGGGACATTCTTTTTTGTGAGTTGATTTTTCACCTTTTTCAGAGCTGGTTTTCTGGTTGTTGAGACTCCTGTGTTACATTTCTTGAAGTGGTATGATACATGTTTGTTGTGCTTTACAGCTGCCCCTATAATCCCCCTTAATAAACTATATATAAACCCAATTTTAATTACTACCAGTCTTGTCATCTTCCTCTCCATCTGGAAGGACTTTAACAGCTGTAGTACATCCCTCTTTTTAATATGATGACACCACAGTTTTCATGATGATCATCAGATTGCTTCTCTCCTTATCAAAGCTGTGATTGGCTTTGGAGCCTTCCCTAACTGAGTAGAGTTTTGAGTAGTACGTCCTTCTAAAATATAAAGTTAGTGGTTTTGTTCTTCTAAGTCAGAGCCAAGAACTTCTTTCAATATTTATTGTAGTTTTGGTTTGTTTTTTACAAAGTCTCTGAGTTTCTGTTTATCTGGGAATGTCTTAATTTCATTTTCATATTTGAAAGATAGTTTTGCAGGATATATAATTCTTGGTTGGAAGTTCTTCTCCTTCAAGGCTTTGAATGTGTCATGCCACTGTCTCCGTGTCAACATGGTTTCTGTTGAGAAATCTGACGAGAGCCTACAGGGTTTCCCTCTGAATGTTAGCTTTGCTTTGAGTCTTGCTGTCTTTAGGAGTTGCTGCTTATGTTTCATTTTGTTGAGCTTGATTATAATATATCTTGGAGTATTTCTTTTGAGATCTATATTGGGTGGCATACAATATCCATCTGAGATGTCTATATTCTCTTCCTTCATGATTTCTGGGAAGTTTTCTGTCAGCAGCTCAGCAACGATATTGTCTGTGTTCTCAGATTTCTTACCCTGTTCAGGGAGTCCAATTAATCGAAGGTTGTTTCTCTTAATAGAGTCCCACGTGCTTCTTAATGCCTCTTCATTTTTCTTGTTTCTTTTTTCCGATTTCTGCTCATAGATGCTGGCCTCAGTAGCTCTGTCTTCCAAGTCAGAAATTCTTTTCTCTCTTTGTTCCATTCTGTTTTCTTGGCTTTGCATTGAAGTTTCTATGTCTTTGGTTTTGTTCTTGATCTGTTGGATTTCAGAGTACTGGTATTCCATCAGATCGAACATCTTGCTTAATTTTTCATTTTGTTCTCCTGCATGTTGTATAAGGTCTAGAAGGGCTCTGTATATAATCATTTTGTATTCACTTTCTGATGCTTTCATAAAAGTTTCTTCATCTGGAAAACTCCTTGGTTGCTTTGCTTGGGAGCCTTCTGAAGCCATGGTTGATTTCTAGTATGTCACAAGTGTCTGTTGCTTTATGGGACCCATGTGAGTATGTAGAGCTGGAAGAAGTACTGTGAGGATGGACTGCAGATGTTTCTCTAGGCTGTCTTAAAATGTAAAGCAAAAGATATCTGACCATTTCACAAGTCAGTTAGGTTTTCAGATGTAGAGGTCGCACTTCTCAACTGGCTAAGTAAGTGCCACTATATCCAACCCCAGATAATACAAACTAGTTCAGAATACAGCAATGCTACTGCCCTGTTGGCCTCTGCTGACAGGGCCTAGCCTTAGAGGACACTGCTTTTCTGATAGAAAAGTGCTCTCCTGTGGGCAGGCTCTGACTCCCAAGCTAAGCAATAGGTCCAGCTGCAGCCACCGTATTCAGGATGGCGTCCTCCACACAGGCAGCAGATAGAGGGGTACAGGTGCCGAGAGGTAGTGATTCCTCTGCTTCTGTTGCAGGACTCCCAAAGCAGGTAGCACTGGTTAAATTACTGCTTTTCTGTCAGAGAAGTGCTGTCCTGTTTGCAGGCACTGGCTCCCAGGCTAAGAGTGAGGTCCCGCTAAAATCTCGGTATCCAACATGGCGTCCCGCACACTGGCTCTGAAACTCCGTACAAACCCCGCCAAGGCAGAGTATAAAACAACAGGCTCAAAGTGGCTAGATTAACAGAGTCCAAGCCTGGCTCTCAAAATATGGGAATTTCGCCTGCCTGTCCCCCCAGCAGCGTGTCTGAGTCTAGCAGCTAGGCAAGACTGTACTCCGCCCACTGGCCAATACAGAGGAAAAAGAAGAGTCAAAATGGTGCATTTACCTTCAGTCCGTGAGAGCCAGGGCTAGCGGGGCACGGGAGTCAGCAAAAGTGAGGAGGATTTTGGCTCAGTGGTATGAAGTCCAAAGTAACAGCCCTGTGCCGTGTCCTGGGGCTGATTATGTGATCAGAAGGCTCCGTTTGATTATCAGTTCATGTCTTGGTTTCCAGAGAGATAAAAGGAGACGTGTGCTTAGTCCGCCATCCTGACTCCGCCCCCCGACTCTCCAACTTTTTGATCACTTGTGAAACCAACTGTCCCTTACACTACGCTATCCACTCTGGTGAAGTTAAGGTAGTTGCTTAATTGCAATGGAAACACAGAACTCACAGAAAATATTCATAAGTTATGGGGATTATTAGAGAAGTAACAGGTTACAGTGCAGGTTCAGGAACTGCTCAAGTCTCAAGATACATTTCTTCCATCAGAGAAACCTCTTTTCAGCCACAACCACAGGTACGCCTCTCGGTGGCCCATCAGCCCTTACTTTGCTCAGGCAAAGCTCTTTTGGCTTTGCCAATAAGTGATAGGACAAATGATTAACACATACCAAATTAATTCCCAGATTTTAGTCTCTTAGCAACTTAGAAGTTCATCCCTACTTGTTGGCTTTCCTGCATGCAGTTATTTACAGACCAAAGATTCTTCTGTATCATGTCTCCTCATTCTTAACGATCAATAGAATTTCTCGGTATGTACTTGCTAAACGGGGAGAAGTCACACTTACTCTGTAAATGCCTTGGCTCAGAAGTGATACATATCCTTGTCACTGACATTCCACTAGCAACAGCAAATCACACAGTTCACCAAGTTCAAAGAGAGACTGGAAAATGTTGTCCTTAGGTAGGGAGTTACCTTCCAGGAACAACTGTACACTACAGAAAGGAAAACACAATTGCTGGTGAACACATTATCTGATGTCTCCTTTCCTAGAAATGGTAATAACATTTTTACAACATTTGCTTGCATAGTATCAGATATTGTTTGATGCATTTGGTCTATATAACTATATATATATATATAACTACGTATATGCAACTATATATAACAGGGGAAACCCTGGTGGCATGGTGGGTTAAGTGTTATACTCGCTAACCAAAGGATGGCAGTTCAAATCTGCCCAGGCACTCCTTGGAAACTCTGTGGAGCAGCTCTACTCTGTCCTATAGGGTTGTTATGAGTCAGACCTGACTCAGTGGCAGTGGGCTTATATATAACTATGTAACTGTATAACTATAACAATATAACTATATGTACCATGTTATCTATTTAGTCTGTATTTTGAGACTAGAGCAGGAATCTGAGCTTGGATTGTAACCTGTTATTTCTCTAATAAGCCCCATAAATTGAGTATTTGAGTTCTATGTTTTCATTGCATTTAAGCACCAACCTTAACTTTAGCAGTAGGACATGTTATCATACTTATTTTATACCAGAAGAAATATTTACAGAGAAACTCCAGAATACTTGTCACAAGGGATTTTTTTATGATAGAAATTGAATCTTATTTGGTTTCAAGAAGAAATAATGAATTTCATCTACATACAATACCAAAGTGGAACATGTGTATAAATATAGATAAAAAATGATTTGACAAAACAGTTAAAGTGTTATTGGATACATCATATATTATGCCTCATGTTTATTCTTTTTAATCCCATTCCTTTATTTTATATTTTAAATTATGTCCTGTCTAGTCAAAAGCTTATTTTAAATAATGGATACTAGAAATTCAATTGCTACAGCATTTTTTAAATCATGCAAATAGACAATTACCACATAGAATAAGTGAATTTTTGTTGACTAATTATACCAATACTTCTGATTTAGATAGTTTTAACTTAAGAATTTTGGTAATTTTCATCATTTTGCTTTACACTTCAGCAAACTAGCAAAGGGTTTACTGTCTGTTTGATTCTGAGTAGTCTGCTTTAGGCATTTAAGAAAACATTGTTTTGGAATGACTAAAAATCTCCCAGAATACTGAAGTTATCATTTATAACAGACTAGCTGAGGGCACATGGGAGAAAATGAACATATTAAAAATACAAAATCAGTATTTCATTTTTTTATTTCTAAACATTGTCACTTGTCCTTCTATGATTGATTTCATCAGACAAAAAACTAAAAACCAGTGTTTATAATATTTATAATTTTACAGTGTTTTGAACTGGAGTTGTACTTGGCTATAAGTAACAGAGGACACAGTCTATAGTGGTTTAATCAGACAGGTTGTTCATTTATTTTGTCTGATGAGATGGCAGAGTGTAGCAATGCAGAACTGGTGAAGCAGCTTCATAATGTCATCAACTCTTTAGTCTCCTCCATTTCTTAACATTTAACCTTTCATCCTCATGGTTGCAAAACTGATCAGGAAACAGTAGAAAATTCAAATGCCAGAAGTGCTTTGTACTAGCAAGTCTTTGCCTCTTTATTTAGGAAGGAGCACTCTCTCCAGGATCCCTAATACATCTAATTGTCTAAAAATGGGTCACATTACCACTCCCAGTTGCAAGACAGTCTGTACCTGGATATTTCTTGGCCTTAAATAAAAATCAAAATAATATAAGTAAGACAGAAGGTTTCAATCAGTAGTTGTTTATTTTACATGTTAACATCATGTTTAATACAGTTCCAATTTCTTTTTGAAGTTTTACTTTTAAAATCAAGCAAGTATGCAATCAAATCTTCCTGAACGGGAAGAATTTATGCATTCCACACCTTCCAGATATTTGCAAATGTATTACAAAGTTGCACTTCAATATAGTGTATTACTTGCAAAAATTACTGCCATTTTTAAACTGAATAAGCTAACTGAGCTTAAATAAGGAGCCTTGGTTAAGTGCTTGGCTGGTAACCGAAAGGTCCATGGTTTCAACCCACACCTGTGCTGTAGGAGGAAGATGTGACAGTTTACTTCTGTAAAGATTAAAGCCTTGAAAACTCTATAGGGCAGTCCCACTCTGCCCTATAAAGTTGTTGTTAGTTGGAATCTACTTGATAGCAATGGGTTGGTTTCTGTTTTTATTTTATGGGAGGATGTTTAACACTTAGGTTTCTTTAAAAGTTCTGTCTCAATGAAAATTTAATAATGATCTCTGAATAAGCTATAATGTCAGTCTTGAGACAGATTTTATTGCTCTGAATAGTATTTTTAATTTCTACCAAAATACCTTGGTATGTTATATATCTTAGGCTATGTTTTACAGAGCTTGGTATATTCTAGTTGCTAGCACTCAGTATGTACCCAAATATTTACAATGCAGAAATTGTGGCAAAATAGAAAGCATAGATACTCATCATCTTTTTTTTCCACCTACTTTTTTAGGGAATAAGGACAAACAAGTTAATTTCACATTTCACAGAACCATCATAACTGTATTTCCATAAAGATACTAGTATATCTTTCACTGTGAAAATCCTCAATTGAGTAGTTGAAAATTTGGGGTCCTGGGATACAAGAGCTTAGAAAGAAGATGCAGTTTTCAAAACAAATCTCTGTATCTAGAACGGATGACAAAACAGGCCTTACCATTATGGCCCTAACATTAGCACGGCAAGCTGAGGGTCATAATTCCTTACAGGTTTGGAGGAGCCTCCTGTCACTCCAGTGCTGGGCTCCAGATTTTGTCTCTAGAAGCCTTTCTCGAAGATTTAAAAGTACAAAGAAAACAAACAAACAAAGGATTTATTTGATCACTAAGAAGCAGTACTTCCTTTTTTAGGTTACACATTCAGAATTATATCTTCCTTTAAAACATAGAATTGGCATTAGCTAGCTATAAGAAAATGTTCAGGAAAATTTTGGTAGTTATTTCTGGTTTGTGTTTCATTACTATCTAAGACAATGCAGGGAGGAGAAAGGTATTTGTAGGCACTGTTCAGGTTCAATTATTTGTAGATGCTTTCAAAGATATTTCCTTGTAACTAATTCTTAAATATTGTTAGCATAGATAAAAACTTAATCCCAGGACTATGAGAAAAGTCAAACCTGGCAATTTTAATCAACTTAAATTCTCCTTGGTTTTCACTGAACATTCATTACCGTACATTGTCATACATATAAATATGCTAATACATGTAGTAATTGCTTATCACTAGCTTTCTTAGTTCTGTTTACATGGACAACGGTAGAAAGATAATACCATTTATTACCTATTTTCAATATAGAAGATCTTACGCTAAGTACTTTACATGGAATGCCTTATATGATTCTCAAAGCAGCACCATGTAGTACCACTACTTATCCATTTTTCAGATGAATAAACTAAAGCTAAAAGAGGTACCTGGTGGCATAGTAGTTAAGTGTTGTGACTGCTAAGCAAATGGTCAGCAGTTCAAATCCACCAGACACTCCTTGGAAACTCTATGGGAAAGTTTTACACTGTCTATATGGTCACTATGAGTTGGAATCGACTCAATGGCAGTGGGTTTGATTTGGGAAAAGAGAAATAGTCCAAGGCCATAAACTGATAAGAAGTTGAGCCACAATTTAAACACAAGCAGAAAACTAATAAGGTTTACTTCTAATCAGTTAAACTTGGTAATAAAATTTGCATGACATCAGACAAGTAAGTAAAAAAGAAGATGGCTAATGATTTCTAAATCATCTTCATCCTTGTGATAATTAAGTTATACTAGAAAGTTTTCTCTAATCTTGACCTGGAATCCGGATTTTTTATAAAAAACAAAAACCAAAACCTAAAGGCAGTGATTTTGACCAGAAAAAAAAAAAAAAAAAAAAAAAGGTGCTTGGCTTTTGAATCATGAAGACAAGCAAGATAAACCAGTCTCAGATGATTTCAAGTGTTAATGAAAGTTTATACTGTGCCTAGACTCTCACAAAAATCAGAGAAATGAGCATCATAAAAGCTGCTCAGCAGGCATAAATGTGTATTAGTTATTGATCAGTATTTTTTCCCAACCAGGTAACTTTGGGACAAGAGGAGAACATACCGAAGGAAAGTTCTGTATCCATCCTAGGGAGCCATGGTAGTACTATGGTAAAGGGATTGGTTGCCCACTGAAAGGTCTGAATCAAATCTACTTGGTGCTCCATGGCAAAAAAAAAACCTGGTGATCTGCTCCGGTAGATATTACATGCTAGGAAACTGCATGGGGCAGTTCCGCTCTAACATACAGTCAGTATGAATGAAAACTGGCTTGAGAGCATACCACAACAACTTAGTTATTCTACAAGCTAAAGGAAAATTCATTTTACTGACTGATTCTCAGAACTCAGATATTATTCTACCAAATTCAAAGACTAGTTTAGGAGTCTATATAATTGACATCTTGGTGTAGCCCCACAGCCTATAATGTTTGGGGAAACAGTAAAAGGTACAAAGAATTTTCTCAGATTCCTCCATCCTAGGCAGACAGTTTAAGATAATATTGAGGAAGCTGGTCTGCTGTAACTTCTGTCACAGATCTCAACCTAGACATGAATGAGTGTTGGAGTCTTTACAATGTTCATGCTACTGAGAGAATGTTAAAGCTAAAGCTTTATGCCTTGGGTTGATTGTTCAGACATTAAACTCATTCCCTTTTGACTTGACTCAGACTCTTATTCCTCTAAATTTTGATTTAGTGACCTTGAAGATCACAATATGGTCAATAAAATGTAAAACAGATTCACTGTGGAAAGGTTGGTACATGAGTTTATGTTTTCTCAATGCAGAAAAAATAAACTGGGAGACCGTCAATATGATTTAAATGGTTGGATTAATTGTTTTTATTCTTAGGCAAATTAAGAGGAAGTTAAGGTAAATAGAAATAGAGAAACTAGATTTAAAAAATCCCCTTAAAGTAAGAATTAAGAATTTTTAAAAATTGAGTCCTATGTTGCTTATAGCTGGGTTACTTTGTTTGGAAATCCAATTTATATTGAGTTAGAAGATTCACAATGAGGACTAAGTGAGTATATCAACTGAGTTCATTTAATAACTGAATTCATTTTAAGATTTTTCATAATGTTTTCTTTTGATATTGCTTAGGAAGTCAGGATGGTAGAGTTCAGTAATGGCTGTACTGTCAGTATGATAGCCATTTGGCATTTAAATTTGCACTTTAATTGAGAAAAATTTAGGGCATAGTTCTTCAGTCACATTAGTTACATTCAGTAGTCAGATTTGGCTAGTGACTACCTTACTAGACAGCCTAGAAGAGAATATACTCATCTTTGCAGAAAGTCTTATTGAACTGCTATACTGCAAACGGCACATATTCTAAATTCGTTTAAACTTTGCTTTATGTATTCAGCTATGAAGCTAATTTTTAGGAAACAAATTTATTTATTGGAGCCACACTTTTGTTTTATATATATAAAAGTAACTTTTTCTACTGCAAATCACTGTTATACCAGTCTTAAGTGGGCAGAACTTTGTTTGGAAGGATTGTAGCGTGAAGGTTACAAGGATGGTCTCTAATCTCAAGAAGGTCTGGGTTGGTATGCAGCTATAATTTAGTAAAATTACTGAATTTCTAAACATGAGTTCCTTGAAATCAGGATAATATCACCCATCTTATAGGAATAACGTAGGATGTTTCCATGTTTAAAGTAACGCTTTTTATCTCATAAATGACCTAGGTGAATTTGCCTAATGGAAAAGAATTATCAAATGTTAATGTTAAAACACTAGAGTACTGTTCCTTTACTATAATTTTACTTTTAGGTGAACAAACTTGCTGCTATCATATACTAAGGCAAACTACTAGATAATCAGTTGCTGCCACATGGAGTTATTTTATTTTTACACAATTTTGTACATTCACATTATTTACTCCCCAGAAATATTTTCAGTGATTACAAACTGTAGAAAAGACTAGAAACTTAAAAAAAAAAAAAAGATACATGCAACAAGTGGTTTGTAGTTTGACCATCTTGCTTTTCATATGGGAAGAGTCTTTAAAGATAGTGTTTAAACATTGTACTACACAGTTTTCATGTTCTCATTTTAATCTATAAATCTTTTCTGCTGTATACACTTTGCTAAGCATACTGAAGGGTGTTTTGGGGAACTGGGGACAGCATGAAGCAATGAGGCTATAACATATTTTAAGGTAAAAGATAAGTGAATATCTATCTACTTGGCAAAAATGTTCATTACATTTATAGTTTATGTACAAAGAATGCTTAAAGTGAAAGATAAGAACTATGTTTTAGAATATACAGAAGGAAATATTCTGCCAGAAAGCATGATTTTTGCAGAAAAGAAAAAAAATCTGTTTGTTAGAAATTCAAAATTAGTTTCTACGCTGACTTCAATGTAAAGGAATTCTTTTTATTTATTTGTTATTTTACTATGATTGAATGAAAACATACATTCCAGCATAAATTTCCATGTCCACTTATACGCAGCTCCCACTGCTGTCCAGCCCAGTAACAGCACATGCTTCCTCTCTGCTCCATACATGTCTCATCCTCCCAACAACCTCCTATCCTCGCCTCTCCACCAAATTCTCTTCCTCCAGTAAGAGGTCAGCAGGACGACATCTTATAGACGCATAGAACCATAAAGTGCACACATGATATGGTCACTCTGTGTGGCCAAGTCCAATTGATTCCTGTCAGAGAGTTGACCTCCATTACGATTTATGGCTTCAGGGCCAGGGGCCATGCTTCCAGGGGAACTCCAAGTCCTGTGGACCATCAGTTGCAATCTTTTATTGGAGATCTCACAGTGCACCCCTTTTTCATCTTGTGTTGCCAGCGACAGTCAATTCTGTGAGCTGCATCATGGCTATCGCTGGAGGTGGCTGGGCCCCATCTGGTTCTTCCGGTCACAAGTCAATGTAGTCACCCACTCACGTGGGTCTCTCTGTCTTCTGGGTTCTCTTTCCTCCATGTCATTTTGGTCCTGGGTGATCCTCCATTCCTGCTGAGTTGGGACCATTTGCTGTACCCTCAGATGGCAGCTTGGCAGCTTTTAAGACCCTGGACACCACTTGCCAATGTGGGGTGCAGAAGGCTCTCTTAGCAAAACTCTAGTTGTGCCAGTTGGCCTTGGTTTCCCCTGACAGCATGGTCTTCGGGCCCCTGCCCCAGCTACTCTGTCCTTGTAATATTGGATTAAGGTGGGAGGAGTACTCATGTTATGTGGAAGTCCAGTTAATACTGATTTTCTTTCTAATGTGTGCTGTCACAGATTTCACCCAACCAAATTTCTATAGCTATTTAATCTAAACCCTCACCTCCTCACCCTTCCTCCCTCCTTACCCTTGCAGCCATCAAAGAGTCTTTTCTTCTATGTATGAGTCTGTTTCTAAGTTCTTATCATAGGGGTCTCATACAGTATTTGTCCTTTTGTTGCTGACTACTTTCACTCAACATAATGTTCCCCAATTGAAACCAGGTTATGAGATGTATCCTTTTGATCCATGTACAGATTCCTTTAGAGCCCAATTAAGTTTTCTGGAATTTCCATTCTCCATAATGTTAGCCGTAATTTGTTATGATCCACACAGTTGAATGCCTTCTCATAGTTGACGAAACACAGCTAAACATCTTCCTATTATTCTCTCCTTTCAGCCAAGATTTATCTGACATCAGCAATGATATCCCTGGTTCCACATTCTCTTCTGAATTCCACTTGAATTTCTGGTTGTTTCTTGTGAATATATTGTTCCACTCACTTTTGAATGATCTTAAGCAAAATTTTACTTGCATATGATATTAATCATTTTGGTCAGTAATTTCCACGTTTGTTTGGATAACCTTTCTTTGGAATGGGCATAAATACAGATCTCTTTCAGTCAGCTGGCCACAGAGCTATCCTCCAAGTTTCTTGGCATAGGTGAATGAGCACTTCCAGCACTGCATCTACTTGCTGAAATATTTCAATTGATATTCCACCAATTCCAGGAACTTTGTTTTTGCCAATGCATTCAAAGCAGCTTCAACTTCTTCCTTCAGTACTCTTGGTTCCCAGTCATATGCTACTTCTTCAAATGGATGAACAGTGACCAGTTCTTTCTGGTATAATGACTCTGTGTATTCCTTTTAACTTCTTTTGACACTCTCTGAATCTTTTAATATTTTCCTTGCAGAATCTTTCACTGTTTCAACTCAAGGCTTGAATTTTTTCTTCAGTTCTTTCAGATTCAGAAATGCAGAACATGTTCTTCCCTTTTTGTTTTCTGTTTTCAGCTCTTTGGGCATGTCATTAAAATACTTTATTTTGTCTTCCCAAGCTACGCTTTGAAATAGTCTGTTCAATTGTTTCATTTTGTCATTCCTTTGGTTAAAAAATAAATAACAATTGGTATCAATCCAAGACTCTAATGCAGGACAGAGCAACCAGTTATCAACCCAGATAGGGAAATCACAAAAATTAATCAAAGCTAAGACACTGAAAATAGGCAAAGAGAAATGTCATTATGTAAATATAACATTATAACACAAAAGGGGACCAAAAAATATATAGTCATAAATCTTTCACATAGACAGCAAGTCAAGGCAATACAAAGAAATAGAAGACTAGTTTAAATTTAGAAAACTATTAAGATAACCACAAAGTAAATAATCAACCCTGTACATCAAAATAAAAAACAAGAAAAATGTAAAGACTCAGCAAATTCAAATACAAACACAATTAAAAACATGAAAATACTTGAAGTTGTTACTCAGCATAGAAAAGTAAGTAGAGCAAAGAAACAAAGAAACTATCAAGAATGCATAAAAAAGCATCAAATTGACAACAATGAACTCATACATATCAGTAATTACACTGAATATAAATGGATTAAATTAACCAAGAGAGAGACAGAATGGCAGAATGAATCCAAACAAAACAAAACAAAACAAAAAAACGTGATCCACCTATACATTGCCTACAAGAAACATACCTTAGGCTTAAAGGCACGAACAAACTAAAACTGAAAGGATGGAAAAAAATATATTAAGCAAACAACATTCAAAAAAGATCAGCAGTGACAATATTAATTTCTGAGAAAATATACCTTACAGTTAAAATCTACCATAATGGATAAGGAAGGGTGTAATATAATTATCAAAGAACTCATACATATCAATAATTATACTGAATATAAATGGATTAAATGAACCAAGAAGGTAGCAACCATATGAAACAGTATACTGGAAGGACATAAGTTAACTCACTGCCACTGAGTCAAATTTGGCTCACAGCAACCCTGTAGAACAGAAGGACATAGCCACATTAAATATTGATGCACCCAAGAACATGGCTCTAAATATATGAAAGAAACTCTAACAGCACTGACAAGATGAATAGAGCTTCACAATAATAATAGGAGACTTCACCACACCACTTTCAGTGAAGGACAAAGCATCCAGACATAAGCTCAATGAAGAGGTGGGGCTAAGATGGCAGAACAATCACAAGTCTTTGTTGATCAGTCTAACAGCAAACAACCAGTCAAACAACTGAATGGACTAAATAGACCACTCCAGGAGGCCTGAATATCAGGTGGAAAGCTGAAAGGTTGGAATGGGTGACAACAAGGGGAATACTGGTAGCAACCATCTGAAACAGTAAACAAAGCAGTAGCAAGCTGAACAAGGCAGCACCACAACTGAGCATAGGAGTACTGGGAGAGGCAGAGGAGAGCTGCTCTGAGCATAGAAGCACAGGATGGGCAGAGGAGAACTGCACTGGTCAAAGGAATGCTACACAGGGCTGAGGGACACAACACAAGCTAGAGGAGCATATAAATAGTAGACAAGCCCTGGGCCAGATGAAGAACAGCTGCACTAGGTAGAGGAACACCACGTGGGGTGGAGGCGAGTTGCACCAGATGGAAGGTTGCTGGACTGGGTGGAGCAACACCAGACTAGGCAGAGGAACATAGCAAGGGCTGGAGAGGAAATGTGCAGGCCGGAGGAACACCAGAACAGGCAGATAAGTGCTGGGCCAGGCAGACAAGCACCAGGTCAGATGGAGAACCGTATGCTGAGCAGAAGCCACACCGGACAGGTAGAGCACAACATAGGAAGGAAAAGCCCTGTATAAGAGCAGGTGGAGGAATGCCACACCAGGCAGAGAAGCTCCAGGCCAAGTAGAGGACTGCTGGGCCTGATAGAGGAACATGGAGGCAGGCAGAGAAGGGAAGCTGAAAGTCAGTGAGCCACTTATGCAGAATGGGGGAAGACTTCCACCCAAACATCTAAAGATAAGTGCTTGCAAACTCTCATGGAACCAAACCTTTCCTATGTGCAGATTTCTCTCCCTTTTCCCAGTGCTCCCTCCCCTTTTGTGCTCCACACCAGCCTTTAAACCCTGATACATCACATAAGCTGGGAGTAGGATATTTTAAGCATATGCTCTGAGTTAATCTCCAGGACTTGGAGAGGGAAACAAAAAGAGAGGTAGAATAAAAAAGCTCTGCTGGCTTCCTTAAGCTAGCAACTTCTTTTACCTTTCTCAGCACACTCCTAGTTCCAACCACCCACTGACAGGGCACTGGAATTATCAAGGGTACAAAAATGAAACCAGCTAGAACAACTAGACTACTTGGAAAGCCAAAAGCTAAAATGAAACATGTTTATAGAAACACAATAACCAAACTAATAAACTACAAAAGCTTTCTGATAGTTAGGTGACAACAAACAACTTCTAAAAAAACAACTTCAAAAAACTCCCAAAACAAAGAATCAATAAATTTTCCAGAAGAAGAAGACTTCCTGAAACTATCAAAGGTAGAATACAAAAGAATGATGTACAGAGCTACGCAAGAAAATAGGAAAGAGATTAGGCAAGGTGCAGTAGAACACACTGAAAAATTAAGCTACAAGAAATTCTTGAGCAATAACAATCTAAAATTCAACAGATTAATAATAAAATTACAGAAATAGACAATTCAGTAGAAAGGCAAAGCAGCAGGATCAAGGCAATGGAATGTAGCATTAGCAAGACTGAAGATAAAGCAACTGACACCAGTACACATGAGAAAAAACAGAAGAATTTTAAAAATGAAGAATCACTAAGAGTTATGTGGGATTCTATCAAGAGGAATAATTTACAAACAATTGGTGTACCAGAACAAAGGAGATAACAGAAAATGCAGAGATAATTGTTGAAGATTTGCTGACAGAAAACTTCCCCAATATCATGAAAGATGAGATGTCTATTTAGATGTTCACCAAACACCACAAAAGACAGATCCCAAAAGAAACATACCAAAACATATTATAATCAAACTTAATAAAACTAAAGAGAAGAGAAATTTTTAAAGTCAGCTAGGCTTGAACAAAAACTAACCTACAAATAAGAGCCATTAAGACTGAGCTCAGATTACTCAGTAGAAACCATGCTGGCAAGAAGATAATGGAACAGCATATACAAAGTTCTGAAAGAAAAAAACTGCCAACCAAGAACTATGTACTCTGCAAAATTAGGACATTCACAGACAAGCAGAAGTTTAGAGAAGCTGCAAAACCCAAACCAGAATTACAAGAAACACTGAAGGAAGTTCCTCATTTAGAAAATAAATAACATCAAATATCCAGTCAAAGATTCAATGCAAGACAGGGCAACCAGTTAACAACATGGACAAGAAATCCACAAAAGTAAATCAAGGCCAAATCATTAAAAATAGAGAAACAGAGATTTAAACAATGACAACATTATACCAAAAGGGGGACAAATTAATATACTCATAAATCTTTTATGTGGGGAAGAAGTCAAGGCGCTACAAAGACATTAGAGACTGGTTTACATTTAGATTAGTTTAGGGGAAACTGCAAAGGAAATTAGCTATTTTACAAACAAAAAAATCAAGAAAATCATGAATTCTCAGCAAATACAGAAAAACAAACACTGAAAAACATGAAAAGAAAACACTAAAAAAATTCTCAACACAGAAAACTAAATGGTACAAATAAATTGTCTACAACACACACACAAAAGACCTGAAAATGACAACACAAAACTCACACCTATCAATAATTGCACAGAATATAAAGAAATTAAATGCACCAACAAAGAGATGGAGAGTGGCAGATTGGATTAAAAAAACATAATGCATCTATGTGCTGCCTACAGGAGACACACCTTAGATTTAAGGACATGAACAAATCACAACTCAAAAGACAGGAAAAAAATACGTCAGGCTAACAACATTTGAGTAAAAGCAGGAGTAGAAATATCAATGTCTGAAAAAATAGACCTTAAAGTAACATCTATGAAAATGGATAAGAAATGACACTATATGATGGTTAAAGGCTTAGTAAATCAAGAGGACATAGCCATATTGAATATCTATGCACCCAATGACCAGACAAAGCCAAATGCCATTGAGTCGGATCCCACGCACACTCAATGACAGAGTTCCAAAATATCTAAAACAAACAGTATCTGCATTGAAAACAGAAATAGACAGCTCCACAATAATAGTAGTAGACTTCAATATGCCACTCTCAGTGAAGGACACAAAATCTTTTTTAAGATGGCTCACTAAAGACATGGAAGATCTAAATGCCACAGTCACCTCATAGATATATACAGAACACTTCCTACAACAGTATACAGGTATACTTTAATTTCCAATAAACACGGAATGTTCTCCAGAATTGACCACATATTAGGCCACAGAGCAATCCTTAACAGAAGCAAAGTACTGAAATAATACAGAGCATCTTTTCAGACCACACAGCAGTAAAAGTAGAAATAAATAACAGAAAAAAAGATGGAAAAATAAAATTAAAAACACGGAAACAAAACAACATTTTGTTAAAAAATGTCTGGGCAATAGAAGTAATTAAGGATGTAATACAGAAATTCATAGAATCAAGTGAGAATGAAAACATGCCCTATCAGAATCTATGAGACACAGCAAAAGCAGTGCCCGGAGGTGAATTTATCTCAATAAGCGCACACATTCATAAAGAAGAAAGGCCCAAATCAAAAAATTAACCCTACAACTGGAACCAGTAGAAAGAGATCAACAACAAAAAAAACCCTCAGACATCAGAAAAATAAGAAATAATAAAATATATAGCAGAAATAAATGAAATAGAGAATAGAATATGATTGAGAGAGTTAACAAGAACAAATATGGTTCTTTGAAAAGATCAACAAAACCAATAAATACTGACCAAATGGACAAAAGAAAAACAGAAGAGGAAGCAAGTAACTCAAATAAGAAATGAGAGGGACTATACCACAACAGACCCAACTAAAACTAGAAGAAACTTAATAGAATGCTACGAAAAATTGTAGTCTTACAAAGTAAAAAGCCCAGTGGAAATGGGACAATTTTATAGGCACACACTAGTTACCAAAACTAGCACAAACAGAAGTAGAACAAACAAATAAACCCATTACAAAAGACAAGATTGAAAAAATAATTTAAAAAAAACCTCCCAACTAAAAAAAGGCCCTGGCCCTGATGGCTTCACTGGAGAATTCTACCAAACAGTCAGAGAAAAGTTAACACTGTTATTACTAAAGGTATTCCAGAGTATGGAAGAGGAAGGGCTACTCCCAAATTCATTCTAAGAATCCAGTATAACCCTGATACCAAAATGAGGTAAAGACAGTACAAAAAAAGAAAATTACTGAACAATATCCCTCATGAGCTTAGATGCAAAAATCCTCAACAAAATTCTAGCCAATAGAATTCAATAACAATTCAAAACCATAATTCACCATGACCAAGTAGCCTTCATACCAGAGATGCAGGGATGGTTACCATCAGAAAAACAATTAATGCAATCAACCATGTAAATAAAACAAAAGGTGAGAATCACCTAATTTTATCAATTGATGCTGAAAAGGCATTTGATAAAGTCCAGAAGCGATTCATGTTAAAAACCCTCAGCAAAATGTGAACAGAAGGGAAATTTCTAAACATAATAAGAGGCATCTATGCAAAAGCAACAGTCAACATCATCCTAAATGGAGAGAATTTGAAAGCATTTCCTTGAGAACAGGGACTAGACAGGAAGGCTCATTGTCATCACTCTTATGCAACACTCTCTTTGAGGTTCTAGCCAGAGCAATCAGGCAAAATAAAGAAATAAAGGGCATCCAAATTGGCAAGGAAGAAATAAAAGTACCTCTGTCTGCAGATGACACGATCTTATACACAGAAAACTCTAAAGAATCCACAAAAAAATCTACTAGAACTAATAGAAGAGTTCAGTGAAGTATCAGGATACAAGATAGCCACACAGTTGGATTCCTTTACAGTAACAATGAGACAGTCAAAGAAATCATGAAATCATTATCATTTACTGTAGGCCCCAAGATGATAAAACATCTAGTTATAAATCTAACCAGAGATGTAAAGAGACCTATAGAAAGAAAATTATAAGACTCTACTGCAAGAAACAGAAAGAAATCTGCCCAAGTGGAAAAACCTACCCTGCTCATGGATAGTAAGGCTTAACATCATGAAAATGGCTATTCTACTCAAAGCAGTCTCTATATCCAATGCAATTCTAATACGAATTCCAGTGGCATTTTTTAACGAGATAGAGAGACAAATCAACCAGCATCATATGGAAAGAGAAGAAGACCCAGATGAGTAACACATTATTGAAAAAGAAAATCAAAATGGGACACCTGATAATACCTGACTTTAGAACTATTACAATGCTATGGTAGTCAGAACAGCCTGCTACTGGTCCACTAACAGGCACAGAGACTAATGAAACAGAACTGAATATCGAGAATAAAATCATCCACCTGCATACAGCTAATATTTGACAAAGGCCCAACGCCTGTACTGAGGAAAAGACATTCTCTGTAACAAATACCGCTAGAATAGTTGGATGGCCATCTGCAAGAAAGTCAAACAAAACCCATACCTCAAACCATGCACAAAAACCAACACAAAATGGGTCAAAGACCTAAATATAAAATCTAAAATAACAAAGATCATGGAAGAAAAAATAGTGACAATACTGGCAGCCCTAATACAAGGCATAAATAGATTATAACACATGAAATAACAATGAACAAACAGTAGAAGGGAAATAGATAACTCGGAGCTCCTAAAATCCAAGCATTTATGCTCATTCAAGGACTTCACCAAAGGAATAAAAAGACACGTGGCAAACTGGGAAAATATTTTTGGCTACCACAAATCTGATCAGTTTCCAATCTCTCTAATCTATAAGATATTTCAAAATCTCAACTAAAAAAAAAAGACAAATAACCCAAATGAAAAATGGGCAGAGGATATAAACAGACACTTTACCACAGAAGACATTCAGGACTAACAGGTACATAAAAAATACAATAACTAGCCTTCAGATAATTTAAACTGCAATAAGGTACCACCTCACCCCAACAAGGCTGGCATTAATTTCCACAACACAAAATAATACCTGTTACAGAAGCGGTGGAGAGAATGGGACACTTCTACACTGCTGGTGGCAATGTAAAATGGTACAATGACTTTGGAAACTGATTTGGTGATTTCTTAAAATACTAGAAATAGAAATACCAGACAACCTAGCAATCCCACTTCTTGGAATATATCCTAGAGAAATAGGGCTGCCGCACAAATAAATACATGCATATTGCAGCACTATTTACAATAGCAAAAGGATGGGATCAACACAGATGCTCACGGATGGAAGAACAGATAAACTATGGCATAGCCACAGAATGAAATATTATGTAATATTAAAGAACAACCATAAACTTGGGAAATATCTCATGAAATGGAAGAATCTGGAAGGTATTATAATGAGTGAAATTAGTCAATTGAGAAAGGACAAATACCGTATAAGACCACTATTATAAGGATTCAAAAATTGCCTTAGACACTACACTGGAGAAAATATTATTTGATGGTTATGAGGAGGGAGAAGAATGAACGGTATTCACTAATTAGACAATGGACAACTATTTCAGATGAAGGGAGAGACAACAGCAGAGGAGAAGTCAGCACAAATGGATTAAAATCGAATCTTAGAAGCATTCTAAATAAAACCAAACACTTCCAGGGACAGAGTACCAGGGTCAGGGGTCTGCAGATGATGGCTTCTATTGTGTAACAATTTTTTAAACAAATGTTCTGCATCCCACTTTGGTGAGTGGGACCTGGGATCTTAAAAGTTAACAAGTAGCCATCTAAACATTAATAGGCCTCAATGCACTTGAAGCAAAGGAAAAAAGAACACCAAAGACACAAGGAAAACGCAAGGTCAAAAGACACAAGAGGCCACACATACCAGAGACTGTATCAACATGAATTCAGAAGAACTAGATGGTACCCAGCTAACTCCAAAAACTGCCCTTACAGTGAATCCAACAAAGAGTCCCTCATAGACTGGGAGAAATGTTGAATGCAGCACATGAACTGTAGTATAAAGACCAGACGATGGTGTGACAAACTAAAAGCCCCCAGAAGACCTGGCTCTTGGAATCTCTGTTAACTCAGAACTGAAACCATTCTGGAAGCTACGTCTTCAGACAAAGATCTAACTGGCATATAAGACATAAAATAATACTGACCAAGATTATGCTACTTGGCTTAGGCATGTATAGGAGACTAACTCGGTTGCTCCTGTTTGGAGGAGAGGGAAATACAGAGGTGTAAAAGAACTGGTTAAATGGATATGAGAAATATGTGGAGGAGTGTGCTGTCACAGTGTGGTGAGAGAATCTGGCACCACGTGGCAAAGAGTGTGTAAGTTTTTGTATGAGAAACTGACTGTAATTGTAAACTTTCACTTAAAACACAATGAAAAAAATATAAAAATTAGAGAAAAAAAGAGAAAGTGTTCTACATCCCACTTTGGTCAGTGGTGTCTGGGGTCTTAAAAACAAGCAAGTGGCCATCTAAGCAGCATCAATTGGTCCCAACCCACTTGGAGGAAAGGAGAATGAAGAACACGAAAGACGTAAAGAAAATATAAACCCAAGGGATTACATCAGTCCTGGATGGAGCAGGAGAAATGTAGGGTGCAGAATTTGAACTCTACTAAAAAGACTAGACTTGATAATCTGACGGATTGCAGCGTCCCCAGAACACATGACCCCCAGACTCTCTGTTAGTAGTTCAGAGGTGAAACCATTCCCAAAACCAACTCTTCAGACAAGGATTGAGCTGGTCTGGAAGATGTAAAAGGATATTGGTGAAGAGTGGTTTTTTTTGGCTTAAGTATGTACATGAGACTAATTGGGTAGTTCTTTCCAGATGTGAGATGAGAAGGCAGAGGGGCAAAGGCACTCGTTGAACTGACAGGAGAAATATAGGGTAAAGAGGAGGCGTGTACTGTCAAAGTGTGAGTAGAGCAACTAGTGTCACATAACAATGTGTGTTAAAGGTTTTGCAAGAGAAGCTGACTTGTAAACTTTCACTTGAAGTACAATAAATATGCATATATAATTTTCTTTCTCAAAAAATTTTCAAAATTAGTGTATAGATGTATGTAATCATCCTGAAATTACAAAAGAGTTTCCGCTAGAGATAAAGTCAGTTTTTGTGGAAAATAATCCTTAAAAAGATTTCTTAATGATAGTGCTATTAACATTTTGAAGAAGTTAATTTTGTTGTTGTAGTTAGAGTGCTATCAATTGAGATATTTCAACACATGAATGTAGCGCTGACTGTTTGCTCATGTATGCCAAGAAATTTGGAAGACAGCTACCTGGCCAACCAACTGAAGGAGATCCATATTTATGCCTATTCCTAGGAGAGGTGATCCATCAAATGCAGAAATTGTCAAACAATATCACTAATATCACACCCAAGTAGAATTTTGCTAATGATCATCAAAAGTGACTGCAACAGTAAATTGACAGGAAACTGCCAGAAATTCAAGCTGGATTCAGAAGAGGACAAGGAACCAGGGATACCACTGATGATGTCAGGTGGACCTTGGCTGAAAGCAGAGACTACCAGAAAGATGTTTACCTGTGTCTCATTGACCATGCAAAAGCATTAAACTGTGTGGATCATAGCAAATTATGGACAACCTTGTAGAAAATGGGAATTCCAGAACACCTAATTGTGCTCATGGATCAAGAACCAGTCATTTGGAAAGAGCAAGGGGATCCTCGTGGTTTAAAGCCAGGAAAGGTGTGCAACAGGATTGTATCTTTTCACTGTGCCTTTTCAATCTGTATGCTGAGCAAATAATCTGAACAGTTAGACTGTATGGAGAAGAACATGGCATCAGGATTAGAGGAAAAGTCATTAACAATCTCTGTTATAGAGATGACACAACTCCGTTTGCTGGAAGTGAAGAGGATTTGAAACACACTGATGAACAAGGCTTACAGCCTTCAGTATGAATTGCACTTCAACATCAATAAAACAGAAATCCTCACAACCAGCCCACTAAGCAACATTATGATAAACAGAGAAAGGATTGAGGTTACCAAGGATTTCATTTTACTTGGTTCTGCCATCAACACCTATGGTAGCAGAAATAATTAAAAGACACATTGCATTGGGAATATCTGCTGCAAAGGACCTGTTGAAAAATAAAGATGTCATGCTGAAGACTAAGATGTGCCTGACCCAAGCCATGACATTTTCAATCACGTCATAGACATGCAAAAACTGGACAGCGAACAAAGAAGACAGAAGAACTGACCCCTTTGAATTGTAGTGTTGGAGAAGAATATTGAATATACCATGGACTACCAAAAGAAGAAACAGATGTATTCTGCAAAAGCACAAACAGAGTGCTCCTTGGAAGCAAAGATGGTGAGACTGCTCTTACGTAGTTTGGACATACTGTAAGGAGGGACAGATCGCTTGAGAAAGATATCATGCTTGCTAAGGTAAAGGGGTAGCAACAAAAGATGATCTACAACAAAATGAATTGACACAGTGACTGTAACAATGTGCAACAACGGGTTTAAGCATAAAAATGATTGTAGGCGTGGTGCCAGCACTGGGCAGTGTTTTGTTCTGTTGTACACAGGGTCATCATGAGTTGGAACTTACTTGACGAGACCTAACAACAACAACACAGTGAGAGTGCTGTCTTGTAGGCAGGCTTCTCTACCCACTAGAAGACAGATATTCCCCACCACGGTGTGACAATCCAGAAATTCCTCAAGAATTGCAAGTTTCCCCTGGGGGGAAGATCACCCTACACTGTGAACCACTGATCCCCTCAAAAAACGGCTTTAATGCAAAGCAAAATAAATATAATTTGTACAAATGATTTAAAATATAAATATAGTTGTTAAGCATGATTTAAATTTCCCTGTTTACATTATATAGTATTATCCCTAAAGAATACATAGTAAACAGTAAAATCAGCTATTTGTAGTACTAATTTTCTAACCTTTCTTGTCATGATGAAAAATTAGATACACTCAGAGGTGTTATTTTGATTTTTCTGTAAACTACATACTACTTTCGATCTTTAATTCATTCAGTAAGTCCTTCCAAGCTTCCTGTCTGCTCCAAGAAGTCAAATAATGGCATGAGTTAAGTAAGACCTCTGTTTCACCCACAGAGTTCCAATTCTAACAAAGGAAAACACAGTGCACTGATAACATTGTGCTAAGAAGCAAATCAAAATTTGATAATATGACAGAGCAAGGATCAGGAAACTACATTAATCTGTTCTTGTAAATAAAGATTTATTGGAACATAGTCACAGTTACTTAATTATTGTCTGTGACTCTTTTCTGTTACACAACAGAGTCCATAATTGTAACCAAAACTGAAATGACCTCTGTCTTGGTCACCTGGTACTGCTCTAACAGAATTACCACAAGTGGATGGGTTTAACAAAGAGAAATTTATTTTCGTACAGTGAAGTAGGCTAAGAGTCCAAATCCAGGGCGTCAGCTCCAGGGGAAGGATTTCTCTGTCGGCTCTGGAGGAAGGTTCTTGTTGTCTATCTTCCCCTGGCCCGGGAGCTTCTGTTGCACAGGGACCCTGGGTCCGAAGGACACGTTCTGCTCCCAGCACTACTTCTGTCCTGATAGTGTAAGATCTCCAGCTCTCTGCTTGTTTGCTTTTCCTTTATATCCCAAGAGATTGCCTCAATGCACAACATGGTCTCACACGCTGAGTCCTGCCCCTCCAACACAACTGTTGCCCATCCTCCCTCATTAATATCATAGAGATAGGATTTACAGCCCACAAGAACATCACACACTACTAGGAAATGGCCCAGCCACATTGCTATGCACATTTTCGGGAGGAGGGGGAGGGACACACAGTTAAATCCACGACAGCCTCTAAACCGTAAAATACTTAACAGCTGCTGCTTACAAGAAATATTTTCAGGCCCCTGAAGTATAGAGAGATTGGGTGGCCATTTATAATTGGAGAACAACTTTCTGGGCAGATGACATTTAAGCTGATAGCGTACAAGAGGAAACCAGTCTTGAGAACATATGGTGGAAACACAGGTAAAAGGAGAACCCAGAATAAAACTCCAAAGATGAAAATGAGCTAGTTTTGGTTAGAAATAAGAAGGTCTGAAAGTGAGATTTGTAAGATAATAGGGCACAGATCAAGGAGGGCCTTGTGGGTAGTACTGAAATAAAGGGCTTGCACTCCAACTGAAACAGAAAGCTGAAAAGATTTGAGAATTTGGGGTTATTTGAGCTAAGGTACATTTTGAAAGGAACTTTGTGACTGCTCACCTGAGAATGGAATATGGCAAGGCCAGTGCAGAGCAGCTGGCTAATAGTCAAGGGAAGAGCCAATGGTCAATGGTGCAGATTGAAAGAGACAGTGAATTGAAATATTGTAGAACGTATAATTTACATGACTTGACAATAAACTGGAAATGAAGGATAATGAAGGAAATAGAGTGAATAAAAGTTCCTGGATTTTTGGCATTAAGTATTTGTATGAGTCATAATGCCGTTTACTGAGAGAGGGGGGAGCGCAAGGAAGGTAAGTGGGATGTTGGAAGTTCTGTTTTAGGTTTATAAGATTTCTGTGTGGAAATAGCATGTAAATATTTGGATATATGAACCTGGGGTTGCAGGGAGAGGTCAGACCTGGAGATGGGCATTTAGGATGGATACAGAGATGATATTAAGGCTGACACAGTTGTTGGACATATTTAACGAGATAGTAGAGATGACGAATGTCGGGAAGAGGATGCACATTACCAAAAAAAAAAAAAAAAAGTCACTGCCATTGAGTCAATTCTGACTCAAAGCTACCTTATAGAACAGAGTAGAACTGCTCCATTGAGTTTCCAAGGAGGGCCTGATAGATTCAAACTGCATATCTTTGGGTTATCAGATGTAGCACTTAACCCCCTATGCTACCAGGGTTTCCGTGCATATTACAGCAGTGGTCAATTCCATATTTAAAAATCAACTATAGGAGGAGGATGTGGCAAAAGATCTAAGAAGGAGTAACCAGGGAAGTAGAAGTAAAACTGGAAAAACATGATGTCTTGGAATCCTCGTTTGATCAACAGACGACTCCACTGCTTTGTGAGATCAACCATCTACATAATCACTTTACAAGACATGGAAACTCTGGTGCCGTAGTGGTTAGGTGCTATGGCTGCTAACCAAAAGGTAGGTAGTTCAAATCCACTTTGGAAGCTATGTGGGGCAGTTCAATTCTGTCCCATGCTGCTATGAGTCAGAACTGACTCAAAGGCAATGGGAGGTTTTTTAGATTTACCAGAAGTGGGAATGGGAGGTTTTTTAGATTTACCAGAAGTGGGGAATTAGTGAGATTTGGTGACCATTTAGTTGGCACTAAACTCAAGCCTTCTTATTCGTGTTACTTAGAAAGCCCTTCTCCTACCTGTCTGTCAGTTTGTAATATGACATAAATGAGCCAATAGACTCCAATCTATACTTTAGAAGACTGTGGCCATAACTGAAGGTCAATAAAACCTTAAATTTGGTCTGCAAAGTGACTGACTACAAATATACTATGTAATGAGATTATGTCTACAATAGCATTCAGGTCTGAACATTATATTTTAAGGGAGATGCAAGCAAATGGGAAGACAGTCACAAAAGAAACACCAAAAAGTTAAGGGACTAGATGGAAATCAAATCAACGCCATTTTAAGAAACTAGAGTAATTTATCCCAAAGAATAGAAAATTCAGAAGATTTTTTGACATTATATCAACACAATGTGAAGAGCTTCCAACCAAAAACAACACTGCATTTTTGTTTATATCTAAGGAGAAAATGAAAAGTAAAGACATTGCTTTGAAGACTAAGGAGCGCCTGACCCAAGCCATGGTGTTTTCAATCACGTCACATGCATGTGAAAGCTGAACAAAGAAGACAGGAGAACTGATGCCTTTGAATTGTGATGTTGGAGAAGAACGTTGAACACACCATGGACTGCGAAAAGAACAAACAGATGTGTTCTGGAAGAAGTACAACCAGAGTGCTCATTGGAAGATGGCTAGACTGCATCTTACATACTTTGGACACGTTGTTGGGAAGGATCCGTCCCTGGAGAAAGATATCATGCTTGGTAGAGTGGAGGATCAGCAAAAAAGAGGAAAACCTTTGAGGTGATGGATTGACACAGTGGCAGCAACAATGGGCTGAAGCATAAAAATGATTGTGGGCACGGTAGTGCTCCGTTCTGCTGTTCATAGGGTCGCTATGAGTCGAAACCCACTCGACAGCACTTAACAACAACAAGCTGCAGAACTGAGGTCACTGAATTATCTCTATGTAAATAGATTCAGGTTCTTTGTAAAGTAGACTCACTTTCTTCAGACAATCAGAAATATCCAAGTGGGAATGGAATTTCTGTTGGTATATTTAGCCAACGCCAAGTGCCATCGAGTCGGATCCGACTCATGGCGACCCTAGGGGCCAGAGTAGAACTGACCCCCAGAGTATTCAAGGAGTGCCTGGTGGATTTGAACTGCCGACCTTGCGGTTAGCAGTGGTAGCAAGAAAAGGCTATTATATGGAAAGGGGATTTTTGTAGTTCAGTGGTAGAATTTTCACCTTTCATGTGGAAAACCTGAATTATATTCCTGACTAGGAGGCTTGCTGTGATGTTAAACAGGTTTCACTGGAGTTTAGAAACTAAGGACTAGGAAGAACAGCCTGGTGATTTACAGCTAAAAAATCAGCCAATGAAAACTTTCTTGATTCTAGTGGTCCAATCTGCAACCTATCATGCAAATGGGGCAGGCCTAGGCGCCATTTCCTTCCACTGTGCGTGGGGTCACCATAAGTTGGCGGCTGACTTGATGGCATGAACAACAACATTATGTTGCAAAGTAGGGTGTATTTGGAATTGCATTTTCCTAAACGAGAATTTGTCATCTGTTCTAAGGTATTGCCCATGGACAAGTTATATTATATCTAGATATTATTATATAGAAGAAGGCAGTGAACCTCAGTGAAAAGGGCTATTTTTGTGGTAGTCTGTGTCCAAAAACCACATTACGAGGCAGTTTTACTGCGTCTGGTAGGATCACTGTGAGTTGGAATTGGCTCAGTGGCAGTTTATTTATTTATTTATTTATTTTTTAAATGCGGCCTCAAACCAAGGTATATAAAAACGGACTCATCACTTTCTTGGTTTATTTATTTACTTATCTACACATATGTATATATACACAAAGACAGATATAGATTATTTTTACTTTTTTAACCATATTCAATGAGTCTAAATCATCATTATTGTTTTAAAGGTATGTCTTATATCGGCCTTTTTTATTTATTACCTCTGCTAAAGCTAATACATGGTTCCAGATACTAAACTGTCATAAACCACGTTACCAACCTCTTAATAAAAGCCCTTGCTACTAATAGCTTTCCTGCCATATTTTCTTAGCTATTTGATCATACTAACATCCGTCAAACATGAATTTATTTTACCTTTCCTCTCCTTAATAACTTTAAAACTTGCTAGCTACAGATTCAGGGCAAAGTCCTACTACTGGCTTTCAAAACTCTCCATCATTTTAATATTTGTTACTGTTTTATCATTTTATCATTTTCAGTGTAAACTTTTTGCCACAAGGACTCTCATCTTTCTTTCACACGGGTATGCAAAATTATCACCCTTTCTCTCCGTATTCCACCTTGCTACCCTTATACTCCAATTTTGAAGTTATATTTGTTTACCTAAACATTCTTAAAGGTCTAGCTTACCTTTTCCACGGGGAATCTTCCAACCTCTTTTGTCTGTTTCTTTCTTACTTTTAGGATAAAAACCTAACCCACTGCCATCGAGTCAATTCTGACTCACAGTGACCCTATAGGGCAGAGTGGAACTGCTCCAGTTTCCAAAAAGTGCCTGGTGCATTTGACTCACTGACTTTTAAGTTAGCAGCCATAGCACTTACCCACTATTGATAGAAAATGTACAGGACCACGTTATATGTCTGGAACCTCTCCCGTACATACTGTAATTTGGGTCCTAGTGTTTATTAAATAATTTAACAGAAATCTAGAACTACAGTGCCTGTAATGAGAGTATATTAGCAAAAAAAATAAGGGTATATTAAAGGACTTTAATTATATATTTCTATTAAATTACGGGAAAATTGCTATCATATTGTATGGGAGAAGCTCCGGATACATAACATGGTCTTATACATTTTCTATCAATAACATGGCTTGGTTGTGCACATATAATCTCAATTCCACTGTAACATTTATTTCCTACACCGTTAGACCACGAAACAAACGATGGGATGATTCTTTGTCGATAGTCGTAGGTGAAAGAAAACGCTCCCATCAGTCACACTAAAGTTGAAGAGGCAGAAAACAGGCTGTCCACGTTTGGACTTTGCAAGAAGCCCAACTAGAAGCTGGATGAGCCATGGTAGAATCTCATGCACTTGGTTATTTTTACCTCTGCTAAGAAATAGGTAATTTCATGCCAGGATTACCTCACAAGTGACCCAGAGAAAACACTTTGATGCAACAGCCGAACTGCTTCATGTTTTAACAACCAAGTAAGGAAGAACATAAGAAAAAGCAACTTGTAGGACAGCTAAGCAGTTTTGCTTTTATTTATTTTGCAGACTTACTTGTAATTGAAGATGAAGAAAAGACTGTCAAGAGATTTAGAAACTGCAAAGAACCAAAGTTATTTCTCTAAGATTTTTGTAAACTTCTTCCTGGCCTCCCTCTAATGTTTCCTTAGGAAACTAACTTTAGCAGGTGGTAGTTACGTAGTTTTGTCTCTCGTTCTCACTACTGTTGACATTCAAGTCAAATAATTTCCTCATCCATCGTTTTATGTACATTAAAAAAAATCCGTGTTCATAATTTTGATTGTCTCATCAGCAACCTTCTTATGACTTGCTAGAATAAGATGGAAAATTGATAAGAGATCATGTAGAGAGCAGACCAGAGGGAAGAAGAGTTGGAAGTCCATTGCACTCATTACCTCAGTTTTTTCCCAGAGACTCTTCTCAAAAAGCCATTGTTCATTTTCAAATTAATTTTTCCTTATATATAGATGCAATTGTAATTGATAGGAGATACTTTCATCTGTTTCCATAGATACATATTATTCATGTGACTATTTCATTCCAGTCCTGTAAAAATTACAAGCTTCACATAGCTCCTGACTCATTCCACCTCTCATCCTTGCTTGTTTAGGTCACCAAATGATATTAAAAAGTACATCTGTTTCGTCATTAATACCAATGTTTAAATAGTAACGTAAAGTCCTCTTGATCTTCTCTTTAGATATAAGAATAGTTGTTTTCTCCTAGTCCCCAGGCAAAGAAACTAACACATGACAGGGAAGCAAATAAAAAGAAATGTATATGAATATAGCAGTCCAGAAAGTTGTCCTTGACGTATCCCTGTACTTTTGCATGCTATCTTATAAGACCACTTTCTTCTCAAGGCTATTACTCTCCCACCTAGTTTTAAATTGTGTGTACAAAAATTATTTACTGATTAGAACATACAAATGAAGTGAAAGTAAATAAAACCCTGAAGTTTCTTTTAACTTCTTTTGTATTCTTGAGCTACTCATTTACTTAGAAATATCAAAGCGAATTTAATAGTTTTTTGCATCTTTCACTATTTTTAAAACATATTCTGAGCATTTTAAATCAAGATTATGAAAGATAGCCCTTCATTTCCCATGCCACTTTGACTTTTAGAAAAGAAAAATCACTATAAAAGACAGTTAGCATTTAAATCTATCTAACTGTACATGGAACTCTACCTAAAAATATACACAATAACATAAAATACCATGCATATTTATCTAAAGTCTTACAAATGGACATACACATACACATAACTAACTCTTCCCTGCCAGGAAAAAAAAAAAACAAAACCCAAACCTGCTGCCATCAAGTTGATTCCTATTCACAGCAATCCTGTAGGACCCAGTAGGACTGCCCCATGGGGTTTCCAAGGACCACCTGGTGCATTCGAATTGCCAGCCTCTTGGTTGGCAGCCGTAGCAGCACTTAACCACTATGTCACTAGGATTTCCTACACACAACTAGAGAGAAATAATTTCTTTGGGTGGTGGATTAATAGAACATAAGCTTTTCTGGCAAGTAAAAATACACATCCCGTGTTAACAAAATGTCTCTTGTTTTCTATCTACTGCATCTTCCTGACCCTTCCTGAACCCTGTAGTTGACTGTTTGAAATCCTCTGTTACCCAAACCTTTGATACACTTGGTTCTGGTAATTCTGTTATATCTGCTAAGTTGAATAAAAAACCGGTTTTAAAGCTACAATCTTCCTTCCCAGGCCCTACTAGAGAAACTAACAACTTTTAACAAGGTGGCATTGCTTTCCAACTTGGAAGAATTTGTGAGTTTCTCTGTGGATTCCACAGAGTGTACTGTGATCTCAGAATCGATTTGCAGTCCTCTTCTGACTTGTTATTTCCCATCAACTCAAAATGTTTATGATTTCTCTTTTAGTCATCTGGTCCTGCTCTAACAGAAATACCATGAGTACATGGCTTTAAAAAAGAGAAACTTGATTCCTTTATAGTCCAGTAAGCTACACGTTGGAATTTAGGGAGTCCACTACAGGGAAAAGGCTTTCACTCCCTGTCAGCTGTGGAACCATGTCCTTGTATGGCGTCAGTTTTCAGTCAGGCAGCAGCTTGGTCCAGGAATCTCAGGTCTGAAGGAAGCCCTCTTCTCCCAGCGTTGCTTTCTTGATGGTACCAGGTTCCTACTCTCTGCTTCCTTCTCTTCCCTTCCCTTCCCTTCTCTTTTTCTCTTGTAAGACAAAAGGATAAAAGACGGTGCAAGCCACATTCCAGGGAAACTCTCTTTACGCTGGAGGGGAGAGATGATCTTAGGAGAGGTTTTACAGTCCCAACCTAATCCTCTTTAACATAAATCCAGTCTATTAACTACAGGCAGAGATAAGGATTTGCCATATCAGAAAAATCACAAAGTGGTGGGCAACCTCACAATTCTGGGTACCACTGG
Source organism: Heterohyrax brucei (assembly GCA_028571685.1). Classification (NCBI taxonomy): domain Eukaryota; kingdom Metazoa; phylum Chordata; class Mammalia; order Hyracoidea; family Procaviidae; genus Heterohyrax; species Heterohyrax brucei. The sequence continues at coordinate 85,074,823 of CM053158.1, forward strand.
TCTAGCCACATGACTATGCACATTTGAGGGGGGGTGCAGTTCAGTACTTGACAATTCTCATTTTGAGAGGACAGTTCTACCTGCTACTTCATCTAGTAGAAACAGAGCATGACCAAGCACGGCAATATACTCAATCACTCAGTCTCTCACCACTCAAGAAATTTCCATGCATGTAAATAAACCTATATCTCCTCCTTTTCATTCTCAAGATTTCTTTTTTGTTTTTCATTCTCTAAGAATGACATACTCCTTAATCTTTCTAATTCTTCTCTCAATATGTAACTTATGACTACATTTTTCTCTGAAGATGTTTCCCTCCCCTGAAATTGCATTTACATGTAAGTACTGTATAAACTCTCTTTTCTATTGCTACACAATTTTTTTTTTTGTGATTGAGTGAAAGTGTACAATTCAGTTTAAATTTGCATGCCTGCCTATCTGCAGCTCCTTCTGTTCTCCTTGCCCGGTGACAGCACACTCCTCCTCTCTGTTCTACATATGTCATATCCTCTTCACAATCTCCTGTCCCCTCTCCTCCACCCTCTCTGCTCCCCTATCATAAGAGGCCAGTAGGACAACATCCTATAGATGCACAGAACCATAAAGTGCACACACGATATGGTCACTCTGTGTCCCCGAGTCCAATCCATTCCTGTCTGAAGAGTTGACCTCAGTGATGATTTATGATCAGCAGCAGCAGCAGCAGGTCTCAGGGCCATGTTCCAGGGGAAACCCCAGGTCTCAGATCATTAGTTGTGGTCTTTTAGTCCTACACAAATTTCTTAATAGAATGGTCTCTACTTGTTTTCATTTTCTATTCTGAAAATTGACATTATTCCTGCTAAGGTCACAAATAATATCTAAATTGTTAAACCTAATGGATGTTTTGACACTTATTTATTTATAAATAATGGGAACCCTCTTTTGCATTTCAAAAAGTTGCTCACTCCTTGGAAACACTATATTTCTTAGTTTCTAATATGCCGCACTCACTCAACTGGTTTCTTTATCAACCCCTATTCTGTCTTTTGTCTTATAATCTCTTTATTTTTTCCCTTTGCTCTTTTTCTGAATGTTGATCCTCAGAGTTCTATTCACAGTTTATGGCTATCTCAGCAGCAGTAGGTGGCAGTTATATCCTATATAATGTCCTTCACAACTGTCAATATTAATAAAACTATGTTCATATGTATTCAACTGCCTACATAAAACATCTATCTGCTTATTCAATAGGTGCCTTAAACTTTTTCCATTCTTGAAACTGGGTTCATCCTCTCTTTTCCCTAAATAGACTGTCCTTTGAACTTTTCTACCCTAGATGTTGGAGCGCTCCTTCTCCCAGTTGTTAAAGCTAAAATATTTATGTCTTACATATTCCTGCAGTTGTCAGTGACTGAAAAATTTACCAATCAATGTTTCTCCACCCTGGTTGCTAGTTGGGACCATCTGAGGAGCTTAAAAAATATTCTGTATCAATTAAAGCAGAATCTCTGAGAGCAGAATCTTTGGAAATTTCTGTTCCAATGTGCAGTGAGTTTGGAACCACTTTCCCCACACTTATTAAATATATGACTTGTTTTTCACCTCTACCCCCTCTGTACATTTCAGGTTTTCATTGTTGGTCTTTTACTTACTCTCTTCTGCATCCCATCAAATGAAACTCCTTATTCCCTGTGCATACATAGGTGATGCTTTCTTTAATACCCTTACTCATGAAACCTTCTGGTTACAATGACACTTAAGATTGACTGTCAAATCCTATTATATATATATATATATATATATATATATATATATATCAGCTTAGTAATTACTGTCTCCAAACTGGGTTGTATGCCTTTCCTCAGTGTTGTCATAATGATTTCTGCTGCAGAAATCACTGTTCTTACCGCTTGTGTTTATCATAAACATTTTATATGCCTGTCTTCTCTTAAGAACAATGACTGTATTTCCTGGTGTCTAGCATAGTGCCTGATATACATTAGATGCTCAAAAAAGTTTTCTTGAATAAATGAATGAGTGAGCAGTTAGAACTAATAGTGTGTAAAATAAAGATGAATAACTGATAGATGTTTCCTGAGGCAATCAAGAGATTCAAAAAAATAGAAAAAGATAACTTTGTAAATTGAAAATGGGGAGCTTGGTAATGAATAGGGAAAACTTTCTGGGCATTTAGAAGGTATTTGATTTCTGGTGACATTTTTTAGCCACTGTTGCTAAGTAATTTGCTTCTTCTGACTGATACATTCATTTAGAGCTTGCTGGTCTTAATCTGGCTTCCTGAATAGAAGAATATCCATTCAACTGGCCTATGTTAATACTGGCTTGATTGGAAGCTATATTTCTCATATAATTTCATGGTTTTGTACTATAAATTAATCTGTAGTGAGTTTGGGTTTATGACCTATATTTTTAAAGGTCCAATCACCATGGAAAAATAGAGCAATTTCCCATCTGCCAAATGGAATGATGAAATATTAGAAATGAGAAAGGGTATAAGGAAATACATTGTGGGGACAAAGTAGGCTTACTCTGAGTTTTAAAGTTACAATATTTAATTCTTTGGCATCCGACCTGGATTTAGAGATCATTTCAAGAATAGATTTGAACCACTGAATGATAATTACCAAAGACAAGACAGTTATGGTAAGACATGAAGAGAGCATTCATGAAGAAAGCGAAAGGTCATTAAAAAGAGAGGAAAGAAAGAGAAGACCAAAATGAATGTCAAAGGAGACTCTGAAACTTGCCCTTGAATACACAGCAGCTAAAGCTAATGGAAGAAATGAAGTAAAAGAGCTAAACAGGAGATTTCAAAGGATGACTAGAGAAGAAAAAGAAATGCATTACAATGAAATGTGCACAGACTTGTCTAGGCTGAGTTCTCAAGAGAAGAAAAACTGGTAACAGATATCAATGTACGAATGAGATTTCTATCAAGGAAATGGCTCACACAGTTGCAGAGGCTGGAATGTCTCAACTCCATGGATCAGGACTGAGGCATCTCCTGACTCATGTAGCCACAGAGGATGGCATACTCAAGATCAGTAGGTCAGAGAACATGGCTCTTGTTCACAATCTGCAAAGATAGCTGAATCCTAAGATTGGCAGAGAATGCCATAGGCAAGCCACTAGCTCAAGTACCCAGAACCAAAGCTCCGGCGAACAGGAGTCAGCTGCAGGATTTAGACTAAGTGAAAGCCTATGCGCCCTGCCAAAATGTCCACTTATTTTCAATGCAGGCCATATGCCCAAGGAAACTCCTTTTCAATTGATTGGCTATTAACAGCAGATTCTATCATGGAGGTGTTCACATTACATCAAATTTCATCATGGAAGTGATCATAACATCATAGGACTGCCAAACCAGATAGATCTTGGCTATAAGCCGAGAATACTGGAAACACATTGTCATGGATTGAATTGTGTCCCCCAAAAATGTGTGTACCCATGTGGCTGAGCCATGATTCCCAATATTTTGTGATTGTCCTCCATTTTGTGATTTTCCTGTGCTGCATGTTAAAGCATTAGGGTGGGACTGTAAATCCCTTCATAGGGTTACCTCCCTGCTCCACTGTAAACGGAGTTTCCCTGGGGTATGGCTTGTCCCACCCTTAATCCTTTCATCCTACAAGAGATAAAAGGAAAAGGAAGCAAGCAGAGAATTGGGAACCTCACACCATCATGAAAGCAGGACTGTAGAAGAGCGAGTCCTTCAGACCTGAGATTCCTGTGCCAAGATGCTCCCTGGACAAAGACTGATACAACACTGGACTTTCCTCCAGAGCCAACAAGAGGGAAAGCCTTCCCCTGGAGTGAAAACCCTGAATATGGACTTGTAGCCTACCTGACTATGTAAGAATAACCTTTCCTTTGTTCAAGCCATCCACTCTGTGGTATTTCTGCTGGAGCAGCACTAGCTGACTAAAACACACATTTACCTGGGCTTTGTTGACTACGCAAAAACATTCAACTGTGTGGATTATAGCAAATTAAGAATGATATTTCAAAAAGTAAGAATTCCAGAACACTTAACTGTGCTCAAGAGGAACCTCATTTGGACCAAGAAAAAGTTGTTTGAAGAGAACAAGGTTTTAAATCAGGAAAAGTGTGCACCAGCATTGCACCTTACCATTTTACTTACTCAATCTGTATCCTAAACAAATAATCCAAGAAGTGTACTACATGAAGTATGGGGCATCGGGATTGGAGGAAGACTCACTAACAGCCTACATTATGCAGAAGATACAACACTGCCTGCTGAAAGTGAGGAGGACTTGAGGCATACTGATGAAGGCCTTTGGTATGTTTTATGCTTCATCATAAAGAAAACAAAAATTCTAATGGCTGGACCAATAAACATCATCATGACAAACAGAGAAAATACTGAAGTTACTGAGGATTTTATTATATTTGGCTCTACAACACTCATGAAGGACACAATCAAGAAGCCAAAGGACATATCTGTCAAAAAAGCCTCTTTAAAGTGTTGAAAAGCAAAGATGTCACCTTAAGCACCAAGGTACGCCTGACCCAAGCTGTGGGACTTTCTTTCCATCATCGCATATGTAGGTGAAGACTAATAATAAAGGATTGATTCATTTGTATTATGGTATTGGTTACGAACATTGACTATACCACAGACAGTAGGAAGAATGAACAAATCTGTCATGGAAATACTGCAGCCAGAATTATCCTTAGAAGTGAATATGGGAAGACTGTCTCACATACTTTGGATATGTTAGCAGAAGGACACCTGGAGAAGGACACCACACTTCGTAAATTAGAGAAAGTCAGTGAAAAAGAGAAAGACCTTTATTTACATGGATACCATAAACCCACTGTCATTAGTCAATTCCTACTCATAGTGACCCCATGTGACAGACTAGAACTTCCCCATTGAGTTTCCTAGGAGAACCTAGCAGGTTCAAACTGCTGACCTTTTTGTTATCAGCCGCAGAACTTAACTGCTAGGCTACCAGGGTTTCCATGTGTAATTTTCTCATTGTCATCCCTTGAAAGTTGTATAACATAGAAGGAATAACATGTTATAACATGAAATTATTCTATATTCATCTAGATGTGAATATGAGTCATATACCTGAAGGCACTTGGCCTTTAGTTATAATTTTGCCTTAAGACGTTGTTTTGCTGTGAGCTGAAAAACCTTTGGAATGTAGTTTTTATTCTTTTTGGCTTTAGTTTAAAGTGGCTCAGTAAGTCTTTCTCTTTTACAGTCTCACTTTAGTGGACATAGGTACTATTTCTATTAGTAAAGGAGATAAATGGATGGATGGAGGACACAGTGAGAATGTAAACACTTTTGCAGATAAGCTTGATGTGAAAACAAGGAACTAATTTACAAATAATGGCATAGAAATAGAAATGACAAAGAAAAAAAAAAAAGAATTACTTCCACAGCCACATTTTATCTTCTGAATAGTTGGAAAGAACACATTTTCTCTGTTTTTCACAGAACAAAAGTTGTAACTACCTAAACTTAGGGTTGCAAAGCGTATTTATAGTAAGTCAGGACTGTTCACAGAAAAAAATCACAGTATTAAAGTACTTATTTAGTTTAAAAGTGGTTAGCACAACTGAAAAACCTTTGATTAGCTTAACTGGTTTGAGAAAGAGTACAGATAATTAAAAACAAAACAAAATATCACACTATCTGAGAAGCACACGGTATAAAAGTATTCAACACTATCAATAGTACAGTAAGTTCCCTAGAAGTAACTGTTAGTGGCACATGTGGTAGAAAGACAAGACATTTATTTAATCCATAGTTTCGTTACCAGAAGGGTCCCTGCATTGTGTCTACTTCCTTTTAAAATTAGCCACATATGGGCCTTTTCAAGGAGGGAAAGGATAGAGCCACAGAAAGATTGAAAACATAGGGAGGGAATGGCAACTATAAAACGTTGTTTTGAAAACTGACAGAAAAAATTATGTAAAGGTGACTTAAGCAAAATCCAAAAGACGTTTTCTGTCAACTTATGCAGACGTCTATATTAAATATAAAGGGGTAAAAGAGTCTACCAGAAAGTGCTTGGATTTTGGTTTACCCACCCTTTGCTTCTTATACTCCGCAAGCACAATCAGCAGAGGGTATTTATCCAGTATTGTTAGCCTATTGGCTTTTTCATCAGCCTGATGTTTTCATTGCAATTCCTCTAGATAGTAACGATAGAAGAGAAACAACGCTCCGCAATTTAGGCAGTTTTGGTTGCCATTCCGCCACTCTGTCCTACCCTAGTTGAGAATTACACTTCATTCTAGGAACTTGGTGACCTGCCCTTCCTTTATAGTCAACCAGAAGCAATGTCTCAGGCACGTTTGGCAGTTGTCCTGGGTAGAAGGCTTTGCCAGCCCTCGGGAGACAACCTTCTTCATCAGCCAGCCACTCGCCTAGACCGGAGAGGCAACTCTCGGTTGCTAGGAGACAACAGACTAGGAAGGCGGGTGAGCGAGGCAGGAAGTCCCGCCTTGTAGCCCCCGTCCCCGGGGCTCCCCCTCTCGACGTTCACGCCCACTTGCCCACCTATTATTGGTAAGCTCCCTAATTCCTTGCGACCCTTCTTTCACTTCATTGCCCTCTTGCGCTCTCTTTCCGGAGCAAGTTCAGGGCTCATTATTTCCCTCGAAGTCCCTCTTCATTTGGGACTCGCGGCGAGTGGGCCTTCTTGGGGGCCATTGTGTACGGTGGAAGACGTGGAGGGGGCCGCAGAGCGCCAAGGCCGGCGCCTTCCACCTATTGGTGCTGTCGGCTGTCGGTCAGTGGGCCGGCTCCCGCGATTGGCCCTGCTGCGCGCGGCCCCGCCCTGTCCCCGCCCCGCGGCCGGGACTCAGCCTGTGGCCCGGGGTGGGGTGCCCAGGGAATGGTTTCCTTGTTCGGTCGGGCGGCTGAGCGTCCCGCGGCCTCCGGGGGAGTCGGCGCGTCGGGACAGCGGCTGTGCGTTTACCGGGACGGCAGCCCCGTGTCCGCGTCGTGGTGGCCTGTGCTCCGGGCTGCGTGTTCCAGGGACGCTGATAGTACGGTGAGTGCCCACTCCCCGGCTGCCTGCGTGCGGGATCGGACCGCGCACACGCGCGTCTCGGGGCACAGACGGCGCGGAGGCGAGCGGGGCCGGGGAGGCGAGCGGGGCTGCGGCGCCGGGGAGGCTGGCCCTGTTTTCCTGCTCGGGCTGGGGCAGCCGGTTCAGGATGCCGAGGAAAGAGACCGCCCCGGCTCCCAGCTGCTGTCGCAGCCGCCGGCTCAGTTAGCTGGGGCTGTTGGACGAGCGGCACGGGTTTGGGCCGGGGTGCGGAGCTGGAGGAGGGGGACCCGGGCGGCTGGGGTCGCCGGCGGCTCGGGAATGCCTTCCAGGCCGAGTGCCGAGGCTGGACCCCCGGTGGGCTGTGGAAGCCGCGGGGCGCCGCTGTGCCCACCGCCTTCTCAGCGAGGCCCGGGGTGGCCGCGGAGGGGCCTGGGCAGGGAGGGGGCCGGGCGTCCCGAACAAAGCTCCGCGGCTGCTCTTCGCCGCCAGCCCCGAGGGCGAGGACCGGGCTGGGAGCGGAAGACGGACCCTCTCGGTGTGCGGGCCTCGTTCTCTCTCGTTTGTTTATTTGGTTCTAACTTGCGGGCACCCACTCACCGTGTTAAAGAACGATGTGTGTTTATCTGCGTCTGTGTGTGTGGCGTAGCGACTTGAGCGGGGAAAATTCGGCCCCCACGCCTTTGTTGACAACAGATGTGCCTCTTACACTTCTGTAGTCTCTACATTTGTGTAATTTGGCGAGAACTAACAGAAACAAAGGGAAGTTTCGTACTGAGGTCCCAGGATATTTACTACGGGCTTCAGTTCTTCGGAGAGTTTGAACTTAGATGAAGACTGGACCCGGAAGAACGTTGTGTGTTCTTAATTGGGGGAAACCTATTTAACTTGCTTTTTTTGTTGTTGTTGTAAATTGGGAATCAGCCTCTGGTACTTGAAATGTGAGGACGCAACGTCTTTGACTGTTAACTTTCTGAAAGCTGATATAGAGTCATTGTCCCTAAGTCACTGTGTGTAGAGATTGAGAATTGTAAATGCACACTTTCATTGAAAAGTTGAATTTGGAACCGTTGAGTGCTGTTCTCATTGATGGAGGATGTAATGGGTTATGAGTAACGCTGTTCAGTTTTCTGTTAGGTCAATATTTTCGTGACAAAACTTATGTTTATCTTTCAAAGAACTGAAATTCCAGATGGCAAATTCTATGAATGGCAGAAACCCTGGGGGTCGAGGAGGAAACCCCCGAAAAGGTCGAATTTTGGGTATTATTGATGCTATTCAGGATGCTGTCGGGCCTCCGAAGCAAGCAGCAGCAGATCGTAGGACTGTGGAGAAAACTTGGAAACTCATGGACAAAGTGGTGAGTTCTGCCTGATTCTTCCTGACCACCGGCCTGCTCACCCTGGGTATGGTTCTTCCACATTGATTTATACTCCTCGTTTCAGCTAATAATAGTATGGCCGTAGTGTTTTTCATTGTTTTCCTTACGTTCTGTCGTGAGTTTTGGAAAGGTAGATTCAGAGCAAAGGCTGTTCTCCCTTTGTCCTACTCTTCAGGGTTCGGAGTTCCTCTATATGACTCAGATATGCAAAGCTTTTACTGTTGGCTGCTTTGTTGGTGTGTGCTGTTGGCAAGTGTTTGTTCCGTCATCTGTGAAGTTGTGTTGCTGTAAGATAACAGAGTACAAGAAGGTGATTTAAGGCAAACCTCTGATTGTACGCTCCTGACAGCCACATGTGTGCTGCTGAGAATCTTCACTTGAGAAAAAAAATCCTATTAACCCTTAAGTGAGGAAACAAACACTTCAGAGAAACAATTTCCACTTTGATATTTGAGAATTCATCTTCATTAAGAAACTTCTGTTGTTGTTAATGGTAGAGTTACAGTTTCTTTCATCTGCTATTCCGTTTTCAAACAGGAAATCTTTTTTGATTGCACATTGTTTATTGTGAAAGGAAAAATTATGTTAGGGTGGTGGGACTTAGAGTACCAGAAACCTCTGTGGTTTCTGCATGTTGACTTCAGATGAACTAAAATTTCATGAGAAGAAATGAAGCTAGTGTCAGTGTCTGGAGAACTCCAGTTCAGAAGGCAACCTGAATACCTTATAGGGATCGACTGAGAAAACGGGCTGTTAGGACTGTACTTTTTCTCACTGAGGAGGAATGTGCAGGAAATACAATTAAGATGTGGCTTGCTGCTTTGCCAGGTGAACAGCTCTTGCTTTTGAAACAGTAACACTGTTGTCTACATATTGATAAATGTTCATTGTGCCTTGTGGCTTAATTTCATAGATTTTTTTTAGGGCTAATTACAAATGTACTTGATGGTTTTTCTGTGTTTTTACGTAACAAAATGGAGGTTCCCCGCTTCTTTTGTAAGGATATGTGAAGTCCCCCATGAAGATCTGTAGTGGCATTCACCTTTGCTTTGACTTGGAACTGTTAGTAAACACTGGTCATGAAGAGACTGCGCTCAGTAGAATTAAGCAATGCAGGAAGGTGACAAGATGTACTTGATTTTCATGTATTGGTATAGAAAGGATATTTTGGTGTAGATGGATAGATGAAGAGCAAGCCATTCATTCTGTGGCATGTGGTGGTATATGCAGAACCAGAATAAATATCCTTTGTTTTAGGCTTTAGTGTGTCCTATTTAAGCTTCTTCCAATTCATTTAAATTGTTATATTAAGGTGCTCCTGACAGAATGATGTCATGGTGTCAGAACATTGCAACTTTCTTCTAGGGGTCAGCTTGTGATTTTAGTGTTGGATATTTGAGAATGAGGAGTATGTACTTTGGCAAAGAGAATGTATTTGACAGGTACAATACTGACTCTTTGCTGTTGCGAAGATTGTGCAGTGGAAGCTTTCTCTTTTTGCCTGAATTACTACTTGGGGGTAAGAGAAGGGATTCAAGGCTTTTTGTACTTGTCTGATGTAAAACTTGGTGTCGTCTAGTTGGTTCCAGCCAATGGCAAACTGATAGACCAAAGTAAAACTGCTCTGCAGGGTTTCTAAGGAGTACGCCTGGTGATTTGAACTGCCAGTCTTTTGGTTAGCTACTAAGCTGATAACCACTGTTCCCCCAGGGCTCCAATCTGTTACATTACTGGGTAGCAAATCATTCAAACTCTTTAAAAGGAGTTGTCCCTTTCTCGCCATCCCCTTCTTTGAGTGGTAAACAGTTGTGCATTTATAAGTGTTGGTTAGAACATGAAATCAAAAGATTTATAGAAGGATGTGGTCAGATGTACTAACTATAATGTCATCACTTTAAAAACATTTAAATATGGGTAGTGCACGTGATTTTGGCCTTATAACTGATTGTTACAAATAAATTTTACCCACTTTTAATTATTTTGCCACCAGTTATGGTGAGAAAATGGTTATTTGATAGTTAAGTAGTTTATTTTTTCAACCTTTTTTGTGAGTTTGGGTTTACTCTCTGCACTTGAGAAACATGACTCGCAAGAGGATCTGTTATCTAAACTCTGTACTTAGTGGAATGTGGGTGCAGTGTTGGCAAATGTACATTGCTATAGCTTTTCCTGTGTGTTCTCATTGTCAGAGACAGAAATTGTGTTCATTTCTGAATGTATCCATTTGTAGACTTTGTGGAGAAACATGCCATAAATTAGCATGAAACAGGCCTGTATGTTTATTTCTACCATGTCACACAGTAATAAAAGGGCATTGGTAGTTTCTAATTGGCCATGTATTTTATTTTGTTATATAATGTAGAAGCATTCACTGTGTGTGTGTATCTTTTTTTGTCAGTGGTGAAGGAAAGGGTTCATGATATCATTATGGTCCTGATGATTACATCATAGTTTTATTATTAGTCCCAAAGTCAATTCTTTGACATGTTACCTGTCTTGTCAGATAACTACCGTAACATGAATTTAGCTAGTGAATAGCAAAAAATAGTGTTTCAGGTCTAATTGATTAGTGATCTAAAAGGAAGCATTTAGTATATAGGATGAGAAACCATGATGGTATAGTTAAGTGTTTAACTGCTAACCAAAGGTTGACAGTTTCAACCTCCTACCTAGTCTATAGGAGAAAGATGTCACTGTCTTTTTCAGTAAAGATTTACTGACTTAGAAACCGTATGGAGCAGTTCTACTCAGTCGTTGAAAGTCAAAATTGACTTGTTGGCTATAGGCTTGGGTTTTAGCATTTTTTTTCTTTATGAGACATCTTCACAAGGGCAAATGATATATAAAATACAATATGAAAACCAGTTCCAAATTCAGTTTCTTTTGACTGTTTAAAAGTAAAGCAACATATTTTAGCAGGGAGAGTGAAGTGATCTTAAACTGTAGAAAAACTATCCAGTAAGTGTATAGTTTCAACACTCTGGCTTCTATCATTTGAAATGGTTCACTGAGATTCCAGTTCCAGCTGTTGTAGTTTTGTAAGGCAGGCTTTGTGTGCTAGCTTACTGATAGCAGGCCAGTGTAACTTGCTAATTTATATTCCTTGTAATGTGTAAAATGTGTTGTAGCACAGTATCTGTAGCATGGTGTGGTTCAAGCATTTGGGGAAAGTAAAAGAATATTAAGATATCCAAAGGCTTCCCACTTAGATATATTCCCTGGTTTAACTGTATAAAAATCAAACCCAACCTACTGCCTTTGAGTTGGGTCTGACCCATAGCCTGTATATGTCAAAATGTAAATCTGGCCCAAATGCCCTCATGTTAGGGCTCTCTGTGTGATTTAACAGTGGCAGAAGTGTTAGTTGTGAATGTCCTAAAAGCAACCACATCCTACAGCCACTGAGTTGATTCTGACTTAGTGAACCTGTACGCAGAGTATAACTTCCCCATAGAGTTTCCAGGGAGAGCTTGGTAGATTTGAACGGCTGCCCAACTATGGCATTTAACCACTATGCCACCATGGTTTCACATGAATATACATCTAGGTTCTAACATGCTGTAAATATAGTCTGTTCCAAAGCTGCTTAGGTAGGTTTCTTAATCACTTAATAAACATTCATTGAGGACCTGTTGTGTTCCTGGAGTCCTGATTGTGCTGTGTTTAAGAGATCAGCTGCTAACCAAAAAGTCAGCAATTTGAATCTACTGGCTGCTCTTTGGAAACTCTATGGGGCAATTCTAGTATGGTCTGTAGTTTGCCTTGCCTTGGGAGTCTGAATCAGCTTGAGAGCTGCTTTTTTTTTCCTACTGAGTGCTTATTATGGGAGATGCAATACTTACCAGACATAGCCCCACCCTGAGGCATCATGGAGCTCAGAGAACAGCATTAGAGCCAGGCATATGAAGGATAATTGGCATGTAGTATGGGAAGGGCTGTAATACAGACTTTTAGAAAGTGCACTGGGAGCAGAGTGAGAACATTCACCTGCCATTTAAGAAGCCTTGTTTTTCTGGACACTTTTCAGACAGTTGTTTTTCTAAATTTTGCTGGCCACTGCCTTTTAGGAATAGCACTGTTGTGCTCTTGCTGGTATTGCTGGGGTGTGAGGGTAAGGAAGTGATGGCTAATCATTCTGGTAGGGATAATAATTTATTAATGTGAGGTTCCTGAGTGTGATTTTTACAGACATCTTAGCCAGGTGATGGAAAAGAGAGGGAACTTTTTTTCATTTAATAGATGCTAAATGTCCTGAGCTTTTATGGATGTTTGGGAAATTAAAAAATAATTAATTGATGTTAAAGGTTAGGATAAGTTGATTATTTGCCTACATTTATTCTTGCTGTCTTTGCTGTTTATTTGAAAATACATTACTGAGAGTTTTTGAAAGCACTTAAAAAGTGAGGATGCCAAATAGCCTTTTCCTGCTTTGCACTTACGGTGCATTTAGTGTATTTGTCAAGCTGAAACTATAGTTTTTTCTCTAGTTTTATAACTTGAGTGTGATCATAATGTATTTTAAAGATTGGCAAAGATAATTAGATATTATATTAAAAATAAAAGTGTTCTTTTTTGAATTGAATTCTTCATAACTGAGAAATGCTGCATGTGGAGTAAATCATTGGTTTTAGATGCCTTTTGGTTGTTGGTTTTGAGCATGTCACCTTTCTAGGGTCCTCAGCAAAGTAAATAGCATTTATTTGAATGCCCCCCACGAATACTCCCTCCACCTCCTAAGTTATTCTACGATAGCAGAATTCGTGGGTTCTACTGGACTTTGATATGGGCTTATAGCACGTCAAATGTCCAGTAATTTTATTTAGTCCTGAGTTGGATTTTGGCTTTGTACTGAAAGTCATGAAGTGTCCCCAAAATTGGTGAGTTGTAAGTTCTAAGAAGAGTTTTTGATAAAGCAAAAGATTTAAAGGAATTCTACCAAGAGGAATCTTGATTTATCCCTATGCTGTTAGACATAACATATAATGGAAGCCTTAATCAGTTAGTAATCTGTTACTCCTAAAAAATATTTGTCATGCAGAATTTGAATCAGCTTTTTCTTTTGTGTTGCTTTATGTACTATGTTGATTTCATCATCACGTTCTAATCTTCACTCTGCACAATTATGAATAGCCATGCCATATAGTAGAATAATAAATGCTGTAATAGAGTGTTTTGACACAGTATCAGGGGAGAGGAGATGAATGCCATTGGTTGGGGTGAAAAATTGGTGTTGAATGAAGCATAAGGAGATATTATCCAGGTGTTTTGTACAGAATGATTGGAATCTGAGGGAGTTGGAGGATATATCAGGCTGACAACATGATGGGCAAGGGAAGGTTGTTGAGTGAGAGAAGGTAAGTTAGAGATGATAGACGCTTTGAATTTCTATCAGGTAATTTGGACTTTATCTTGTAGACAACAGAGAACTGTTGAAGCCTTTTGAGTGGGGAGAAGGAAACTCAAGGCTATACTTTGATAGACTATTGTCTTGATTCTGAAGGATAGATTGAAAGAAAAAATTAAAAATACGGTAAATGATCAAGATGCATTAAAGTGGTCAGCAAGAAATAGTGAAGAGGTGAGCTAAAAAACTGGCAGTAGGGTAGAAAGGGTAGGATCAAATGACGGAGACATTTTGGTGGATACACAGGCCTGTTTCGCTGACACCTCATAGACAGAGGAAGAAAGAGAAGGTTAAGTGAAAATGACTCTTGAGGTTTTCAGCTTCATTGACTCTGAAAGCAGTGATGCCATTAATGAGATACGGAGGGAAGGAAGAAAAAGAGGAACCTTGGGGGTTGGTGCATAATAAGCTTGTTTTTGACTGTGTTACATTTAACAATCATTTTTAAGTCAGAAAATTGAGTATAGTGCAAGAGATGAGTTGCAATTACAGATGTATGAATGGTGGATCGGAGTAGTATTTTAAACTATGGAAATAGGTGGAATTTCCAAGGTACGGTAGAAGGTGAAAGTAGAAAAAGTCAGAGAGTGACTTTTTATGTATTTATTTTTTTGAGTGGTGTATGTGTGGTCTATTTGTAATTAGAAAGCAGAAAGGAAAGAAGAGCCTGTTAAAGAACAATGTCAAGATGAGTGGAACAAGAATTGGATCATACTGATTTCTTGGGTAGAAAGGAAGTTTCACGACCTGTAGAAAAAAACCTGTGTGAAAATTGAAGAAATAATTCACTGTAATGATTAAAGGCCATTTTGGCCCTTGTAAAATTGTCTCACTCATTTAGTGTGTGGACAGTCTAAGATTGTACTAGAATTGTGGCAACTCAAGTTCTGATGGCTTCAGGGCTGGGCAAATTTGAAATAATTTTGTTGTTAGAGTGCTATAGGACAGGTTCAAAGACTCATGGGAAAGGTTGTAGGTAGGAAGTGATTTAACACGTAAGGAAAGAAGGAATAATTGAAATGGTATCTTAGATTGTGACGCAGAAGGGAAAGGATAAGAACAAGTAGGATTAAGCTTGCTACGTTAATGTAGCTTCACTGAGACGAGAAAATTTAGGGAATATTCAGAGAAGTTTCGAGGAAATGTGTAGATTTTTGTATGAGTTATCAGGAAGTGATTTACGCCATCAAATGTGTAACATTTAAACCTTGTTTTAAAATTGTGTATTATCAGCGAGACATATTTTAAGCAGTCTTGGCACTGGAGTGGGTAAATAAGCAAAAAATTTAAATGGAAATCAATTCTCTTTTACAAGAATTAAGATCATCTTAAGCACATACTATGACTTATATGATGCTGCAGTGCTATCTTATGTACTGTTTGGCTCTTATTTAATATTAAGCATTTAAATTATTAATTTTCTTCAGTAATCAAAGAAGCATTTTGAAAACATCAGACTGACTTCTATAGCTTTATAAGATATTATTATGTGAATAATTAACCCATTGCACACTATATTCCAGTACTAATAATAAACATAATCATTAAGTTAATGTTCTGCTTCTTTAAAAGATTTGATATTTTAGCTCAAAATCTCTTCCTGAGAGTCTCTTAAATTGAAGAGACAAGAAGATTCTGTAAGAATGACAAATGATTCACTTGGGCTTAGAAACCTTACTTCTCTGCTTTCCAGCACAGAACATACCAGACTTTTGTAGGGTTTCAGGTAGTAGGAATAACTTCATGAGATAAAAGGCCGTTAAATATAATTACGGTCATCACAAAGTAGTCAATACCCTGGGTCTAATTTTAATTTTTCCTTAACAGTGGTGCATGTCTGCTGTGTGCCAGGTACTGTGCAGAACAGTCTGCACTTTCTCTTCTAAGAGTTGTATTGGTAAGAGCCTCCTTAGGGCAGTTCACTTCTGTCCTGAAGGGTCACTGAATTGGAATCCTCATGACCTCACCAAACAACAACAAAATGCTTCCGGAAGAAACCTGCCCAAGGTTGTGTAGTGGGTAAAGTGCAGGGTCGGAGTCTAGGTTTGCTTGATTCTAGTGCACTTGTTCAGAGGAGAGTCAAGCACATTACTCCATGAGATACTGTGATTTCTTTCTCTTTTCCAAGGTAAATAAATCAGCAGGATATTTTCCTCCTGTATTTGTTATTATCAGTTTGATACTAGTGTTTATTCCACTCCAAATTTTGTATTCATTTTTGACAGGTTTGTTCAGTGTTGGTATGGATATCTAGTTTGTATTATTACATACTGCTGAGAATTTCTTTCTTTGCTCATTTCTTCATTTTCTTCTTACTCCGTGCTGTTTTTTGAGCGTCTCTTGTATGTAAGGTTATATTAGGTGCTGGAGATTGACCACTGAGCAAGGGAAATACGGTTTTCATTGTTAGGGAGATTCTGTTCTCATTTTAAAGAAAGATAATGAACAAATGAATTTATACTTACTATTTGTATTGTAATTTTGTGATTATTTAATGAACATCGCTAGATGAATGTTCTAGTGAAACCTTTGAAAACCACAAGAAAAGTGTCGTTTTAATCAAGTCTCACTGTATTTAAACACACTAGACACATGATACGGGCCCTGGTGACACAGTGGTTAAGTGCTTGCCTGCTGACCAAAAGGCCAGTGATTCCAACCCGCCAGGTGCTGTTTGGGAGGCATAGGTGACAGATGGTCTGCATCTGTAAGGATTATGGCCTTGGAAACCCTGTAGGCCGTTCTAGTGTGTTCTGTGGAGTTGCCATGAGTTGGAATTGACTTGATGGCAAATGGGTTTTTAGATACCTGACCAGTTTCATGTATTAGCTTCTTGTTTGTATTCTGTTAATATTCTGTGTAGAAAGAAATTTGTAATGTTTTTTACTTTAGACCATGTGAGATAGAAAACAAAGAAATCATAGATGCTTTCTTTTTAATTACAATTACTTGCCTTATGTAACTTCAGTAAGAAAATTCTTAAATAACGTTTAAAGAATGGGGGCAGGACAGGGAGTACTTCAGACTTCTCATGCTGTCTTAAATGGATAGACTATTTCACTTTGAGGGTACATGGCTTCATTCAGTATAGCTTAATGTTGTGTTTTATAATGAGAGTCTACTGTAACAGATGCAGTTCTTTATTATTAAAAGTTTTGTTTGTTTCAGTAGAATTTCTTTCATATATTTCAGGGACTAGTGTGAACCTTGTTTGGAAGGAATGCATTAGCTACTTCCTCTTTATTACCTTTTGGATGGGAATTTTAATTAACGCACAAGTTAGGAAACTAAGTGCAGTTGTATTCTATGAAACAATAATGGCTCAATATTCTTATAGCACTAGTAAGTTCTCTTTTTGTATTTCTGCTTTTATGTGATGTTGAATGTATGTTTTGTGTATGTGTATATTTAATATATGCCAAGCCAAGTGCCGTCGAGTTGGTGTGTATTTATTGAAATGCCTAGAAAAAGTGCTACAGACCTTGTTGCTGATTATCACTATGGTCACCTTCAGAGCTGTGCACTGATGCCAGCACCTAACTCACTCTTCAGAGCAACTTTAGAATGCTTTCTGGAATGGCCATCAGAGCTATTATATTGCCTTTGATGCCCTGAGTGTCATCAAAATGTCTTCCTTTCAATATTTGCTTTATCTTCGGGTGAAGAAAAAAGTCACTGGGGGCTGGATCAGGTGAGTAGGGAGGATATTCTAACACAGTTGTTTACTGGCTAAAACCTCCCTCAGACAAGTATACAATTAAGTTTGTGAACTTGCCACTGTGCGCAGTGGCCGTTCAGTAAAGAGTTCCGAGATTGCCTTGAATGGTGCACTAGGTACTGGCATTGGTGCACAGCTTCCTAAGGGGGGTACTTTGAAGGTGACCATAGTGAGATTCAGCAGTGAGGTATGTAGCACTTAGAACAATTAAGTTCGTGAACTTAATTGTAAGACCTCATGTGTTTGTGTGTGTGTGTGTGTGTCCTACATGTTTTTATGCACATTATATAAAGTGTAGACATGTACCAAGAGATACGCACAAAGATTGCTAGATAGTTTTGTTTGAGGATTCTCTAGAGAAACAGAACCAGTAAGATAGACACATTTTTTCTCTTTTTGATAACTTCTCTCATATGATTATAGGGGCCTGGCAAGTCCCAAATCTGTAGGTCAGACAGCGTATTGGACTTCCCTGAAGTTGTGCCACAGAACGTGTAGGTAAAGGGACGGGAAGAATGAAAGGTAAAGGTCTTCTGGCAAAATGTTTGCTTGTAGTCCAGGGACAGAGAACGGCCTTATTGCTTATTAGGTCTTTGGTTGATTGGATGAAGCCAACGTGCGTTATGTAGAGTCATCTGACTTATTTAAGGCCTGCTAAGTTTATCGTATCTGTCTACTTTCTAAAGTATTTGGTGTTCAAAACAGCAAACAGCTGGGCATCATAGCCTACTTAAGTTGGCGCATAAAATTAATCATCATATGTGCTTTGCAAGAATTGTATGTGCAACAGCCATTGTTGCTGTTAGGTGTTGTCCGGTCAATTCCAACTCAAAGTGACCTTATGAACAACAGAATGAAACACTGCCTGGTTTTGTTCCATACCCACAGTTGTTTTTAAGCATAAACCCATTGTTGTGGCCACTATGTCAGTCCATCTCATCGAGGGTCTTCCTCTTTTTTGAAGACCCTCCACTCTACCAAGCATGATATCCTTCTCCAGGGACTGATCCTTCCTGACAACATGTCCGAAGTATGTAAGATGCAGTCTTGCCATCTTTGTTTCCAGGTAGCACTGTTTGTTCTTTTGATGGTTCCTGGTACATTCAGTATTCTTCTCCTTCTCTCTTCAAAGTTATCAGTTCTCCTGTCTTCTTTGGTCATTGTCCAGCTTTCACATGCATGTGAAGCAATTGAAAATACAAAGGCTAGGTCAGGAGCACTTTAGTCTTCAAGGTGACATCTTTTCAGTACTTTCTACTGCATCAGACTTTCTCAGTGCAGTGCATCTTTTGATTTCTTGACTGGCGCTTCCGTGGGTGTTGATTGTGGAGCCAACTAAAGTGAAATCTTTGGCAACCGTAATCCTTTCTCCATTTATGACACTGTTACTTGCTATTCCAGTTGTGATGATTTTGTTTTCTTAATTTTGAGGTGCAATCCATACTGAAGGCTATGGTCTTTGATCTTCATCAGTAAGGGTTTCAAATCTTCGTCACTTCCAGCAAGTAAGGTGGTGTGATCTGTGTAACGCAGGTGGTTAATCACTTATCCTCCATTCCAGATGCCTCGTTCTTCATAGAATCCCACTTCTGAGATTATTTGCTCAACATACAGATTAAAAAGCTATGGTGAAAGGACACAACCCTAATGCACACCTTTCCTGACTTTAAAAACCATCCAGTGTCCACTTGTTCTGTTTGCATGATTGCCTCTTGATCTATATACAGATTCCTTAAGAGCACAGTTAGGTGCTGTGGGATTCCCATTATCTGCAATGCTAGCTGTAATTTACTGTGATCTACAGAGTTGAATGCCTTTGCATAATCAATGAAACACAAACATCTTTCTGGTAGTCTCTGCTGTCAGCCGAGATCCATCTGACATTAGCAATGATATCCCTGGTTCCACATTGTCTTCTGAACCCAGCTTGAATTTCTGGAAACTCTTTGCCGGTATACAACTGCAGTCACTTTTGAATGATCTTGAGCAAAATTTTACTTGTGTGTGATATTAACAAAATTGTTCATTAATTTTTGCATTTGGTTGCATTACCTTTCTTTGGAATGGGCATAAATATGGATTCTTTGAGTCAGTTCTCCACATAGCTGTCCTCCACATTTCTTGGCAAAGATGAGTGAGCACTTCCAGCACTACATCTGTTTGTTGAAATATCTCAGTTCATGTTCCATCAGTTCCTGGAGCCTTTTTTTTCACCAGTGTCTTCAGTGCAGCTTTGATTTCTTACTTCAGTACTGTTGGTTCCCGATCACATGCTTCTTCAAATGGCTGAACATTGACAGTTCTTTCTGACTTGTTCTGATTTTCTTTAGTTTCAGTTGGCATTTGCATGTGTGCAGTTGATGATCTTTGGTTCCTGTGTATTCTATCTGGTGAGGTCCATGTGTACAGTTGCCATTCGTGTTGGCTAAAAGAGGTATTTGCAGTGAAGAAGACGTTATTCTCTCAAAACTGTTATCTTCTGATCTCTGGCATTCTTTCTTATCAGGAAGGCCATAGTTTCAAACTACTAATCCTTCTTTGTTTCCAATGTTTGCATTCCAGTCACGGTGGTTATCAGTGCATCCTGTTTGCATGTTTGATAAATGTCAGACTACAGAAGCTGATAAAAATCTTCAATCTCTTAATCTTCGGCCTTAGCGGTTGGTGCATAAATTTGAATAATAGTCGTATTAACTGGCCTTCCTTGTAGGCATATGGATATTATTGTATCACTGACAGCATTGTACTTCAGGACAGATCTTGAAATGTTCTTTTTGATGATGAATGCAACACTATTCCTCTTCAAGTTTTTGTTACTGACATGTTAGACACTATATGTTTGTCACATTCAGAATGGCCAGAACCAGTCCATTTCAGCTTACTAATGCCTAGGATATCGATGTTTACGTGTTTCATTTCATTATTGATGATTCTAATTTTTCTAGATTCATACTTCGTACATTCAGTGTCTCGATTATTAATGGAAGTTTGCAGCTGTTTCTTCTTACTCTGAGTTGTGCCGCATCAGCCAGGGAAGATCCTGAAGGCCTTAGTACATCCACATCATTAAGGTCTACTCTACTTTGAGGAGGCAGCTCTTCAACAGTTGTCTTCCAAGTGCCTGCCAAGCTGGGCGGCTTACTTTTTGGTACCATATCAGACAGTGTTTCGCTGCTATTCTTAAGGTTTTCTCTGCTTGGTTCCTTTCAGAAGAGACTGTTGGGTTGTTTTTCCAGTTTGTCTTAGTCTGGAAGCTCATCTGAAACTTGTCTACTATGGGTAACGCTGCTGGTACCAGTGGCATAGCTTCCAGCATCACAGCAACAAGCGGGCCTCCACTGACAGACAAGTGGGGGCTGCTCACTCTTATCTTTACCCTCCTTAACTTGATAGTGTTACCCTCCTTACCAGATGCTGTTACCGTCCTTACCTACAACAGCCATAAGTTGTATAAAACCAGTATTTTTAATGACAACAACAAAACACAAAACCAGGAAAGAAACCACCCCAAAATTTACGCATGTGCAAGCTGTTGTGTGTTGTAATGGAGAAAGTACCTGGCTTGTGAGTCTAGATGTCACTGTTCTGATCACTGATCTTAGGCCAGGTTTCATTTCTGTGTTTAAGTATTGTCGTGTTAAAATTTCTTGGTGATCTCTTAGGCCTTCTTTAGCTCTAAAATACTTGTAGTTAAATGACTATAATGGAATTTAAAACTGGAGTCCAATACTGAATGGTTTGTGTTTTTACAAAAGAGTTTGATTAATGAATTGGTCTCTTCAGGCTTTAGTCAGTGTAGCACTTGGTGTAGAACTTGATGTGAACACAGGTTTATTCACTGTGGGAGCAGTTCTGTTTGACCAGCTTTCATTCTGGGAAGAGGCTGAAATGTTTCTAGAAGAGATTTAAGTTGTTTGAGTCTGAACTTGAACTTCATGGTGACCTTTTTTATTTTATTTTTTAACCCCACTAGTATACTGCTTTTAGGAAAGCACACTGTCTGAGACTTCCTCAGTTCCTTGCACATGGCACGCACTCAACAAATATTTATTGAATTGAATTAAATTTGACCTATGTAGAAGTCATAGTTCTAGTGTGGAGTTATTCAGTTTTTACAGGATCTTTCCTAAAGCACAGTCAGCTGTATCTAGTAGCTCAGTTTTGTACGTTATACTTCTCCAGGTATAATTCTAGGAAACTGTGTGCCCTGCAGGGGCCTTGACGAACTGAGCCCCGCTTGTTTCAGATCTCATACCACTCACCCGTAAGCTTTCTATACTATCACCGTATGCTGTGATCTTATGCCTTTTAAGGCTTTCCATACCTCTCTGCCTGGAATACTTCTCTTGACTGATTCATATATGCTTTTTGTGACAGTCCCATGTTGATATGAGTAAGATTCTTCTTTTTTTCTTTAGTACTTTGTACTGTCTTCCATTGTAGTATTTAAATTCTACTTGAGGATTTGTAGGACACTGGCCTTCCAGTATGGAGCTCTGGTGGCATGACCTTACGCACTTGGCTGCTAACCAGAAGGTTGGTGGTTCAGCCCACCAGCCTCTTTGTGGGAAAAAGATGAAGCACTCTGTTGCTGTAAAAATTATGGCATTAGAAACTCTATGGGGCGATTTTGCTCCATCCTATAGGGTTGCTAGGAGTAGAGATTGACTCATTGGCACTGGGTTTGGGTATTCCATTGTACGACTTCTTGAGGGCAGACCTCTGATGTATTCCTTTCTGTGTTTTCTTTAGGACCTGAAATAGTGCTTATAAATAACTGCTGGTTGAACTGAAATATGAAACCTGAAGTTTATGTAAATTTGCAAATAGAATAAAATAAAAATGTTAATGATTTTAGCAACATCATTAATTATATGCCTAATTCTAGTTAAATCATGATATATTTAGAACGAAGATCAGACAAAGATTCAGAAGATACAAGCTCTTGTATTAGATTAATAATTTGTAGTAGTCCCTTAACCTTTGTTGTTCTTCATTTGCTTATCTGGAAGTGAATATAAGATCTCTTATAGCAAGAATTACATTGCTGTTGCTCCTGAGTTAATTATAGAGAACTAGGTCTCTTCTGCGAGACTCCTTGAGGTAGCAACGATTTCCTAATCATCTGTAATTTCTTGACACTAAGCTCTGTATCAGGTATGTTGTAGTTATTCAGACAATTTTATAAACAAAGCATAGAATTCTTAAGTGGAGCTACAATTGTAAATGAAACAAATGTAAAAAATTCAGGTAGAGAATAGTGAATTAAAATCTGTGTGACTTAGAAGTTTCTATTAAAGAAAACTGCCGTAGATATCTTTTATCTTTTTTTGAATTAGTTAAAAAAAATGCACCAGTGGAGGAAACCAATTTGAAAGTACCTGGTTTCTGACTAGAAGTTAATAATTTGTCAGTCTCTACCATTTTTTATTGAGTTTAATGTGGCTGAGATTAAGTTGTACGTGTTGTAGCTTATTGGTGTCTGGTTTTGTGAAATTTCTGTATACTTTTGATAAACCAAAACTGTTGTTTTCAAGTCGATTTTGACTCATAGTGACCCTATAAGACAGTAGAACTTTCCAAAGGGGTTCCAGGAAGTGCCTGGTAGTTTCTAGTACTGACCTTCTGGTTAGGAGCTGTAGATCTTAACCAGTGTGCTACCAGGCTTTCCATAATTTTGATAGTTATCTTCAAAGAGTTGAAAAACTATATCCTGTTTGACTCAGGGTTTGTTTATTATCATTGCCATGTTTGGAACTTAGTCTTGAGAGAAAAGTTAACTTCTCTATTTACATAGAAGTATTAAAAAAAATAGGAGGGGGACACCGTCAGCTCATTTAATTATATTTGTAAAAGTTCAGTATTATTTAATAAGTGGGACACTATCCTACCTTTCTAAGAACTTCTTTAGAAAATCGTGTTGTACAATCCAGGTATTTATGTACAGTATGCAAATCAGGTGTTAGAATCTGTTCATTCATTCATTCATATATTAATGTGCTGTGTGCTGGACTTTTCTGTTTTAGGCTACATATGTAAAAGAAGATACGAAGCCGTAAATTAGTGTGAGAAATTTCTATCTTAAATTAGGGACGGAGGGCTGATGCTTGTTTAATTTGAAATGGATTCTTGTCTCCAAAAAAAATGATACGGTAATTTCTTGAAATAAGTAAGGCACTGAGTATAGGGATATTTTTTTCTCTTTTGTCGTTTCCTGATTTATTGTGTTTTTAATTCTTGAAATTATTGCCATTCAGCTGTTTTGTTTATGGCCTAAGCACTTTTATAGGTGTCAGAGGGCAAAGCCATGTTTTGTAGAATCTGAAACATACCATTGGCGCAATCCTTTTAAAGAAAAAACTACAAATGCAAAGTACAAATATAAAATTCAGTATAAAAATCAACTTTGTTAAGAGTGAGAAGTCACAACACATTAATAAATTGTCAGAAGCTGGCATAATAATGAACAGAAGATCCTGAGAAATGATACGGATTACTTTTATTCACTTCCACTGGGCATGTGTTTCCAGTGCTTGGTGCCATAGGACACGGTCACTTGCCAAGTTTGAACTGTTCTGTCCCCTGCCGGGCTAGTTACTACTGTGCACATTTAAAGTACTCCTGAAGACATTTTAGCACGACTGCTGACAATACATAAGCTGTTTACGTAAGTGACTCTGTGCACCACACGTGCCTTCTTGCTAAGCCCTAACTGAACGTTTCTCCATTTTAAGTTTTGTTAGCCAGATCTCACAAATGTCTGTGGCCACTCCAGTGCTACTCACTAAAAGTTTAATAGAGAGAAGTTACAATGGAGAAAGACAGTAATCTTAAACAATTGTGCTTGTGATATTTTCTTCTTGAAAATTTTATCAATTAAAATTGATTCAGGCCTTAGATGAGGGCTTCCTTAGCTTTACATCTTTCTGTCGAGTCGATCCTTACTCACAGTGACTCTGTAGGACAGAGTAGAACAGCCCCATGAGGTTCCTGAGACTGTAAATCTTTATAGGAACCAGTTGTCATGTCTCTGTCCTGTGGGGCAGCTTGTGGGTTTGAACTGCCAATTTTCCATGAGCAACTGGGTGCTGAACTACTGTGCCACCAGGGCTTGTTATCAACCCCCTTTATGACGACATTTTGCTTTTTTCAAGAGTGCTCTGAATATGTATATTCTTGTGCAATTTTCTGGATCCGACTCAGCGGCACTTGGCTTTTGGCTGTGCAGTTTTCAGCTATAAACTTTTTCCTTCTGAATGTCAGGATTCTTTTTGTCTTAATTGGAGGAATAAGAGTGAGTTGGACTTACGCTGAGATAAATCACATGAATACAGTAGAACAACGACTTTTTTCCTTGCTGGGAGAGCATATAAAGCGATATCTGCCCGCAAGGAAAGAAGGCGTTCCGCAGGCGGTCCTGGATGCCACAGTGGTGAAGTGCCACGTGGTGGGTGACTGAGCTGTTACATAATATGTTTATGGGTGTAGTAGAGAGCATGGGGAGGTGGAAGAGACTAGTTCCAGCCTGACCCATGTATTGCTTAAAGCCTCAGCTTATTACAATTTTGCCTCTTTTGTTTTATTCCCCTAAGGGTTCAGGAACAATATGCCAAAACATTAATTAAAATCTATGAAAGAGCCTTAGCTGGGTGTTGTGTGTAGTAAAATAATGTTAAATGGGAGACAGTGGTTGCCAACAGAAAAGGCCCATTTCCTCATTTTTATTTAAAATAAGACTATTAGTGGTACACAGTGATTAGCACACAGATGTTCTCTTATGCTCTGAACAGTTGGATGTTACGAGAGAGAGAACAAGAACATTAGGAGCTGAAAGTAAGGGATGATGAAGAGACGAAGTGGGAGGAGAAAATAGGATGGAATTGCGTTAGGACAAATGTGAATATTTACCGGTTCTTTGCGCATAGTAGTAATTAATTTAAGATAATTTGTACTATAGAGAATGGATAAGCAGTATTTAGTTCTATAAATGTGTAGTTTTTCTATGAAAGAAAGTATTATGGTTTATATGAAAATGTTTTATTTCTGTCTTTGTTTTTAGGTTAGACTGTGCCAAAACCCCAAACTTCAGTTGAAGAATAGTCCACCATATATACTTGATATTTTACCTGATACCTATCAGCATTTGCGGCTTATCTTAAGTAAATATGATGACAACCAGAAACTTGCCCAACTCAGTGAGAATGAATATTTTAAAATCTACATTGATAGTCTAATGAAGAAGTCAAAACGGGCAATAAGGCTCTTTAAAGAAGGCAAGGAAAGGATGTATGAAGAACAGTCACAAGACAGGTAGGAATACTTCAATTGTTTTCTTACTGTTAAGGTCATTCATGTTACTTTTTGTGTCATAGTTAATATAAATGTCACATATATTTGCTGGGAGGAAATGTCATTCAGTTTGTGTATTTGCTTTTCACATTTGTCAGACCTTGAATATTTACATATTTACCTATTTGCATATTACATTTATTTATAATAATAGCTAGCATGTAAGAGAGTGTTCTAAATTGGATGCATGGGCATAGAAGATATGTGGTGAGAGACTTAGTGTCACTGTCTGAACTTTACATAGCAAGTGAGAAAGACCAGAGTAAGATCAACTTTATCTGCAAGACATAGCCAGGATACTTGATTTAGGGACTGCTCATTAAAGTCTGTTGTTTGACTATTTCAGTGTGAAATGTCTTAAATGGAATATAGTAACAGTTTTCAATTTCTGTAATATATTAAGTGTATCTAGTTGTTGATATTGGTAGCCTTTTAGGGTCAAAGCTCTGAGAGTCTCCAGTACTACCAAATGGAATTTAAATTGCCTAGGGGTACTAGATGTAAGGAAGAGAGATAGCATAGTGCTTATTTATTTGCACAGACTTGCCAAGGATGGCTAACATTAAAAGAAATAAGATGTGCATGTTAAAAATTTTACTTTGTAGTTCTATCATTTATCTAATAAAGTTGTAGATATCTTTATAATCCATATTCAGTCTGTTAGGCTGGTAATTCTTGTCTCAGCAGATAGTTCTAGTCACTTTTACTTTAAGGTATCAGGGCACTGAGAAGGTATATTAACTTCTAGGTCTAGAAATTTGTAATAATACCTGATGTGGTAAAGTTTATATATGCTAGATTTACAACTGAACTTGAAACATTCTGTAACACACTAGGTATTTTATATTTATCATTGCATTTGTATGCTTTAATATTTTTGGCTTTTTAATATGGAAACATTTCATGGGGCAAGCATACAAATTTCTGTTGGTATGATTAGATTTCCATAGAGGATGCCAAGCCAAGTGCCGTCGAGTCGGATCCGACTCATGGAGGATGGTAGAGCAAATAATGCAGAGAAGTCGAGTCAGGCAGCTCTGTAAATGCTATGTATCGGTGTTATCTTTTGTGTGTCCAGGTAGGTTTTGGTCCGTCTCACAGATGTACCTAAAACAAAGTGTATGTGTTTCTGTACTATTATATGACACACTCCTGTTTAAATATTACTCTTATCCATGAATGTTACTCTTGTCCGCGTTCCATTTTCTGATCGGGTTATGAGGACAGCTGCGTTTATGGGAAATTGACTCTTGAGAAGTATCCAGGCATAATTCTGAAGAGCCCTGGTGGTTAAAGTGCTCGACTACCAACTGAAGGGTCTGCCACCAGGCGGTTTCAACCCACCAGCCACTCTGTGAGACAGTGATCATACAGTCTGTTTCTGTAAAGACTTACAGTCTTGGGAACCTCTAGGTTGGTTCTGTGTCCTGTAAAGTCATAGTAAGTTAGAATTGAATTGATAGAAGTGGATGTGGCTTTTGGTAATCATTAATTGATAAGACTGTACAAATTTTTAGTACTTCATAAACAGTGAAAGACGTAGACTTGCTGTTAAGTGATAGTAAAATATATGTAATAAAACGTTTGTTATTTCAGTATCTGTTACATGTGCAGTTTGTTGAGGATGTTATTAGGTGCTGTTCCGGCAGTTCCAGCTCGGTAGAGACCCCGTGTACGGCAGAGGGAAGCACTCCCCGGTCGCCGTCGGTCTCACGGTCCTTGCCACATTGGAGCTCATCGTTGTAACCACTATGTCAGTTCTTCTCCTTGAAGGTCGTCTTCTTTCTCACAGACTGTTTGCTTTACCAAGCATGATGTCCCTCTCCAGGGACTGGTGCCCACTGGTAACACGTCCAGAGTATGTGGGGTGAATTCTCAGCATCCTCTTTTCTAAAGAATTTTCTGGCTATATTTCTTCCAAGACATAGGTGTTCCTTCCTGTGGTAGTCCATGGTGTCTTAAGTATTCTTCACAAACACCATAATTCAGATGCATCAGTTCTTCAGTCATCCTTATTGTCCAGCTTTTGTATGCATATGAGGCAATTAAAAACATCATAGTTTGGAGTCATGCCTCAGTGTGACATCTTTTCTTTATGTAATACTTTAAAGAGGTCTTTTGTAGTACATTTGTGCAATATGTTGTTTGGTTTCTTGACAGCTTCTTGCATGGGCATTGGGTGTGGATTCAAATAAAATGAAGTTCTTGACATTTTCAGTCTTTTTTCCATTCGTGGTGATTGGTCCAGTTTTGAGAATTGTCTTTCTTTTTTTTATGTTCAAGGTGTGATCCACACTTAAAACTGTAGTCTTGGGTCTTCATGAGTAAACGCTTCCGATCCTCTTCACTGCCAGCCAGCAATGTTCCTTTATCTGCGTGTTGCAAGTGGTTAAATTAGTCTTTCCCGATTCTGGTGCTGTGCTGTTTTTCAAATAGTCCCGGCTTCTTAGGTTATTTGCTCAGCATAGAGACTGAACAAATAGGTTAAAGGTACAACCTTGAAACACACCTTTAGTGATTTAAATCGTGCCTTATCCAGTGTTCTGTTTGAACGACTGCCTCTCAGTCAGTGACATTAATTCTGTTTGCTGTGTTGTATCACTGTAACCCTTATTCACTTCTAAATTTTTTATTACTCTTAACAGAAATTTAGTGCCACCTAGACAATGACACTCCCTTTTGTCTTCTTCCTACCCCTGGTTTTTCTTAGGTTCTGTCAAGTTGATTTTGACTCATAGTGACCCCTGTGACAGAGTAGAACGCTGTAGGTGATCTTGGATGTATTCTCTGCAGAAGCAGATTACCAGGTCTTTCTCCTGTTGAGGTCCTGGGTGGGTTCCAGCTGCCAGCCTTTTGCTTAAAAGCCAACTGTGTAACCATTTGGCCCACCTGGGCTAACTCCTGGTAATCACTAACAGGCTCCGTTGTGTGCATTAGCCTAGTCTTGATATTTTGTGTAAGTAGGATCATACAATTTTATGCCTTTTGTGACCAACTCATTTCATTCAGCATAATGTTTCAAGTTTCATCCATGTTGTTGCATGCATAGAACTTCATTTGCCTTTATGACTGAGTCAAGAGCCCTGGTCACATAGTGGTTCAGTACTCAGCTGCTCGCCAGAAGATCACTGTTTCAAATGTATCAGATGCTAAGCAGGACAAAGATGTGGCAGTGTGCTTTCATAAAGATTGCAGCGTTGGAAACCATATCACGCAGTTGTACTCTTTCCTGTAGGGTCACTGTGAGTTAGAATCCACTATGGCAATGGACTTGGGTGTTTTTGAAATTCCATTGTATGTATATATAACAAATTGATGCACTTGAATTGTAGGGTTGATGAAGAGTATTGAATATACTGCAGTCTACCAGAAGAATAAATAAATCTGTCTTGGAAGACGTACAGCCAGAGTGCTCCTTAGAAATGAGGGTAGAAAGACTTAATCTGAGTGGTGTTACCAGGGTTAATGTCAGCCCCCTCCTGCTCAGTTGTGGGTAGCACTAGCTGGTGAAACCCCCTAGTATGTGGAGCAACCTGGCCCTGCCCCACTGTTGTGCAGCCCCACCACCCCTAGACCTACTCGTTAATGGCTCCCTGCAGCTCCCCCCGTCACGTGTTGGCCAAGGCAGAGACCCTGCTTATCTGCCCAGTGGCAGGTACCTCAGCCAGCTGTACCCTAACTGGCAGGTGATGGGATAGGGGTCACAAGTTTCTGTGTTAAGTGACAGTCACGGTGTAGGTAATTGAGCATTTGTGATGGAAACCATAGTGACTGTAAGTGACTTAAGTTTGTGACACATTACTACACTAAGCAGTACCATTGCTAGTGACTGCAGGAGATTGAAGGGTTTGTGATGATTACTTCACTGGGTGATGGGTGATATCAACGCTGGTGACACCATTACCTTAGCTGTCCCTCCCATGGCAGTGTGTCCCACTGTTGGCTCCTGCAGATCCTGGGGTCATTTTGGTGTCCCCCTCACTTGAAAGTGTCAAGAACTGCAGTCTGTGTCCTCTGCATCACCGTAGTATGGCACTGCATCATGCCACAGCCTCAGCTCGTATGCTTTGGCCTTGTGATAAGGAGGGGCCAGTCTCTGGAGGAGGGTGTCCTGCGTGGTCAGGTCAGTGAAAAGGGGGAAGACCCTTAAAGGGGTGGACCGACACAACAAGAGGTGGACGGCTGCAACAAAAGACATAGGAGGTTGTGCATAGGTCAGTACCAGTCAAAATCCACTTGATGGCACATGGCAACAGCAACAACATTTTATGTATGCACTGTGCTTTGCTTGTGCACTTACTGCTTTCTGGACATTCAGGTGGTTTTACTTTTTGGCTATTGTGAATAGTGTGTCTGTGAATGTTGGTGTACGAGTATTGGTATTGCTGCATTCAGTTCTATTGGATATATACCTATGAGTGGAATTGCTGGGTCCTAGGATAATTCTGTGTTTAATGCCTTGAAGAACTACTGAATTGTTTTGCACAGTGGCTGCACCATTTTACAAGCCACCAGCACTGTGTGAGGATTCGCTATTTCCACGTCATCACCATTTTTGTATTCCATTTTTTTCGGATTGTAGCCATTCTGGTGGTGGAGAATTGGTATTTCATTGTGGTTTTGGTTTGCATTTCCCTAATGAATAATGATGAGCATCTTTTCATGTGCTTATTTTATTTGTATATTTTCTTTGGTGAAACATCTATTCAAGTCTTTTGCCCGTTGTTTTAATTGGGCTGTTGATCTTTTTTTTTGTTATGTTGTAGGTTTTCTTGCTATAGGTTAACTTTAGGTTAACTTGGGATGCCATTTGCAAACTGAGATTGCAGTGAGCCATCGGACTTTTGTTGTATAGAGCATAAAGGAAACCTTTTATAATATTCTCATGTTGGTTAGACAACAGAATATTCTGCTTAGTAGAATGGTTTTATCTAAAATGTATGACATTGTAATTTTTGAAATATAAGTCTGCCAAACACTTTGGTTCTGCAAAGAGCTTTCTAGGTGTATGAGCTTCATTAAGACAAAAATGAAGATTAATAATACTAAAAATGCTAATTTGGAGTTCATTGACTAGACTTACATTGCAAAAAGGTATTCTCCACTTCAGTGAAGAAAATTATTCTGGATGAATACATGAATTAAGTTGTTTATTTTAATGCTGTTCATCAGTGTTTTATTAAAACTAAGCAGAATAATGGAATATTCTGAAGAAATACACTTAAATAATAAATGGTTCTGCTTTAAACATGGATGAATAGAGAAGGAAAATCACATGTTGGTTTTTAAATACCTCAGTTGATGCATGGGCAGCCTGAATCTTTAAAGCAGTTTCACACAGAGGAATGTAATAAAATGCACTCAGTGTATATGCTAGCTATTCAGATTCTGTGTAAAAGATGAAGTTATAATTAGATCAGTTTGTTTACTACTGAAATAGGTATTAAGGCACAGTGGAAGCCCCTTGCTCAGCAGTGGGACTTGCTTTCCAAAGGAATGGTGTAATGCGTTCTAGTAGAAGAAAGTCATGAGGAGGCCACATGTCGCACAGGACTTTTATAATGGAATTCCTTCTCTTGCATCAGTTTTCCCTAGTTTTTTTTCTTTTCTTTAATACAGTTGATACTTAGACTGAATTGGTGCTTCTCCAGCTGAGTGTCTAAACCATCGAGCCTGAATTTTCAGCGAGAGTATTCTATTCGTTTCTAGCACACACGTGAAGTTTGCGTGTGTGTGTGTACAAAAGGTGGACTGTATGTATGTTTTCAAGCACAGAGAGAAAAAGAAAGTTTGTATCATTGCATACCGTTGTAGCGGCAAAGGTCAAAATGATTGTGAGGGTCATTACAGCTGACAAATGAAAAATCCAAAGAAGGCTTATTTCTTCTGTAATTTGACTGGCAACGTCATTGGTTGTCCATTTTAATAGGAAAATTTAGTTTTTCATATAAAACCCCAAATCAGAAAGCTCGATGTTGTTGAGTCCATCCTGACTCACAGTGACCCTGAAGGACAGAGTCGAACTGCTTTGTAGGATTTCCAAGGTACACCTCTTGGATTTGAACTGCTGACCTTTTGGTTACCAACCCTAGCTCTTAACCACTACACCAGTAGGGTTTCGTGTAAAAAGTAATGTCTTAATCATTTGCACTGCAAGGCTTGGTGTTAGATATTGTGTTTTGTAGAACGCTCAGAGATGATCGCCTGTCAGGTTTTCCTTATTTAGAGCTGCCTCAGTGAACCAGAGTATGATAACCCATTTCTCCCTCCTGTATTCTGGTGTACAACCACTGAAAACCAACAGTTACCTGAGGTGGAAACAGTAACTGTGTTTGATAAACTTATCTGTGAAGGAAATAAAGGCTTTTAAAAAGTTTATGCCAGAGTAATATGAAGATGTTGTCATGTTCTTAATGTTAGTCTCAGAGCCCCTAAACTGTTCTTTGTACACTGGTGCTGCAGCAAACAAATCAGCTTCTGTAGACAACGGGTTAGACAGAACAGGCATAGGGCGGTAAGGTGAACATTTTTACATGGTTTGTACAATAATATTCTTACTGATTGAGATAAAAAATGTGTCAACATAGAAAAATTAGTCCTAGCAGATGCTAGCTTTCATTTAAAATCCTTCATGCACATCAAGGAAAAAGCTTTTTCTCCATGGAATGTTTGGTGGAACAAAGAAAATCTGCTGCAGTAATAAGTTTGTTTCTTCCTATAGAATAAGACATCACTACTTTCTGTATATTTGTGTGTTGTAATTTATGAGACAGTGTAAGAAAAAGGTTTTGGAAATGATGAAAGATACTTGTTTAAATTAAAAGTTGAATCACAAACAGTAGCCACAGCGGTACCACCATCACCACTAACAACAGCAAAACACAAAGCTGCAAACAAACCGACTCGTTTTCCTCCTGCCACTGTGTGACGTCATTGTGGTGGGAAAACAGTAATGTTATTGTTACTGACTTAAACGGTAAAGTTTGTATAAACAGAAGTACATGCTGATTAAATATACATCATGTGATCTTCAAGGTAATAAACTGAAATTCCTAATGGACTTTCAATCACCATTTAAAGTGATTTAGCTGTGTGTAAAACTGCAGTTTTATTTAGCAGTTTTAATTCCTGCTGGACATCACAGAGAAATGACTTCCTAATGCTGTATTTAGTACTACATTTTCTCACGAGACGTTGTGTATGTGTACGTTGTATGAAGAAAGTGCTGTGTGAGTACGGGAATGCTGAACAGCGAGCTCTTGGTCTCATGCCTTTTCTGCTCCAAGTGTACACTCTAACCGTGGTTGATTTCCTGACTCCAGTCTACTTCTTCTGTCTTTGTTTTTTGGATGTTGGCAGCACTGTGCCTCGTAAACAAGGTGCAGGTGCTTGTTTCAGACTGAGTGTCACTGGTGGTGTGTGTGTCTCTGCTTAAACCCTACTGAATGTCCTGCACCTAGTTCACGAAATACTTTTTGTTTGATAGTGCATGGGAAGTAATGATTTATATTTATTTTGCAAAAAATATTACATTTAAAAATTTAACTTCATTTGTTTACTAATTTATTTTTGTACATAAAAATATTTTATTGTGCTTTATGTGGCAGTTGACAATCCAATTTGCCATCTAAAACCCCATGCACACACTGCTGTGCGGCTTTAACTGCCTTCCCCACCTCCGACAGCACACTCCTGCTGTCCATCCTATAGTTCCGGTATCCTTTCAACCAACTCCTGTCCCTCTGCACTCTCTCAACTCATCTATATACAGAAACTGCTCAGACAGCCTCACGTATATATTTGAGCCAAGAAGCACATTCTTCACCATCATTCTTTCATCTTATAGTTCAGTCCAGTCTCTGTCTAAAGAGTTGGCTTCAGTACTGGTTTAAGCTCTGTGCTAACAAAGTCCAGGGACTATGTCCTCAGGGGACCCTCTAGTTTGATGGATTGTCAAGTGTGGTCTTTTGGTAGAGTTCTGCTTCTGCACATCAGTTTTTACCCACTACATCAGGGGCTTTGTGTTTTGTTCCCTGACAAGAAGGACAGTTGTTAGTGGTGGCCAGGCACCATCTAGTCCCATGATGATACAGTCAGTAGATCATATGGCTCTTTCTGTCTCTGAGCTCATATTTCCTCATATCTTTGATGTCATTTGTTTTCCTCTGCTCCAGGTGTATTGGTACCAATTGATGCTACTTAGATGGCCACTTGCCAACTTTTAATACCCCCGATAGCACTCACCAAAGTGGTATGCAGAACATTTTCTTTAAAAAAAAAGTAGGTATGCCAATTAGCCTTGTTATCCCCTGAAACTGTGGTCCCCAGAACCTATCCCTACTATTCTGTCCTTCAGAATGTTAGCTTGTGTTTAGGGAACCTTTTAACTTGTTAGTTAGGCCTGTTACACTGACCTTCCTTCTGCTGTGTGCTGTCATTCCCTTCACTTAACCTAATTTCCCTCCCCACAGAGATTATTTTCTTTGGTGTTTAAACCATTTTTTAAGTCTTTATAATAGTGGTCTCATACAATATTTGTTGTTTTGCAGGTGACTAATTTCACTCAGCATAGTGTCTTCCAGATGACTCCATGTTGTGAGGTGTTTTCTAAGATCATTATTGTTCTTCATCATTTCACACTGTTCCATTGTGTGAATATACCATAGTTTATCCATTCATTTGTTGATGGGTACCTAGGTTGATTCCATCTTTTTGCTGTTTTGGATAGTGTTTTAGTAAACATTGGTGTTCGTGTATCTGTTTGTGTGACTGCCCTTCTTTCTGTAGGGTGTATTCCAAGCAGTGGGATCGCTAGATCATATGGTGTTTCTATTTCTAGATTTTTTTAAGAAAGCACCAAATTGATTTCCAAAGTGATTATACCATTTTACATTCCCACTAGCAGTGAAGAAGAGTTGTAATCTCTCTACAGCCTCTCCAGTCTTTATTTTTTGGTATGTTTTGGATTAATGTCAGTTACTGGGGTGAGATGATGTCTCATTGTAATTTTGATTTGAATTTCTCTACTAGCTAATGATCACAAACATTTCCTCATGTATGTTAGTGTCCTAGATGTCTTCTTTTGTTCATATACTTTGCCCATTGTTTAATTGTTTTATTTGTCTTTTTCTTGTTGATATGTTGTAGTACCTTGTATGTTACAGAAATTAGGTGCCGGTCAGATTTATGGTAGCCAATTTTTTTCCTAGTCTGTAGGTAGTCTTTTTACTCTTTTGATTAAGTCTTGAGATGAACCTAAGTGTTTGATTTTCAGGAGTTCCTGATAATATATTTTCTCTTCTGATGTTTGTACATTGTTGGTACTATTTTGTAGTCAGTTAGTGCTATGTTTTAGGGCTTCCAGTGTTGTCCCCATTTTTTTCTTCTATGATCATCATTGTTTCAGGTTTTGTATTTAGAGGTAATTTTTGTGCATGGTGTGAGACGGGGTCTTATATGATTTTTTTTTTTTTTTTTTTGTGCAGATTAATATCCAGTTGTACCAACACCGTTTAGCAAGAAACTATTAACGGCACTTGGCTGGCTGGGTATCTTTTCTCCAGTTTATGGACTTTGACCCTTTGTTAAATATCAGCTGCTCATAGGTGGATGATATTATGTGTGGATTCTGAATTCTGTTCCCTTGGTGTACTGTTTCAGGCTGTTTTGACTACCACGGCAGTATAATAGGTTCTAAAGTCAGGTAATGTGAGGTCTCCCACTTTATTCGTCTTCTTTTGTGATGCTTACTTGGAGCTTCTCTCATTAAAAAATGCCATTGGAATTTGTATTGGGGTTACATTGTATCTGTAGATTGCCTTGGGTAAAGTAGACATTTTAATGATATTAAGTCTTCCATCCATGAGCAAGGTAGGTTTCTCCACTTACGTAGATCTCTGTCTTTCAGTAGAGTCTTGTAGTTTTCTTTGTGTAGGTATTTTTATGTCTCTGCTAAGATTTATTCTAGGTATTTTATCTTCATGGGGACTATTGTGAATAGTAATGATTCGGTGATTTCCTGTTTGATGGTCTCTTTGTTAGTGTAAAGGAATCCAGCGATTTATGCATGTTTATCTTGTGTCCTGATACTTTGCTGAAATCTCCTTTTAGTTCCAGGATTTTCTTTTTTGTGTGTGTGTGGATTCTTAGAGTTTTCTGTGTATAAGATCATTATACCATCTGCAAGTTGAGATACTTTTACTTCTTTACGAACGAGGTTGTCCTTTATTTCTTTATCTTGCCTGATTGCTCTGGCTACAGTTTTCAGGACAGTGTTGAATAAAAGTGGTGAGAATGGGCATTCTTGTGTGGTTCCTGTTCCTAAGGGAAATTCTTTCAACTTTTCATTTAGAATGATGTTGGCTGTTGGCTTTGGATTAAACAAACAAACAAAAAAACCCCAAAACCAAACCCACAGCCGTCGAGTCAATTCTGACTCATCACAGCTCTATAGGACAGAGTAAAACTACTCCACAAAATTTCCAAGGATTGCTTGGTGAATTTGAAATGCTGACTTTTTGGTTGGGAAATGTAGCACTTATCTACTAAGCCACCAGGGTTTACATTGACTTTGCACAGATGCCCCTTATTATGTTGAGGAAGTTCCCTTGTCTGGTTCCTGTTCCAGGGGAAATTTTAGAGTCTTTTCATTTAAAATGATGTTGGCTGTTGGCTTTGGATAGATGCCTCGTACTATCTTGCAGAAGTTCCCTTGTATTCTTATTTTGCTGAAAGTTCTGAACTTGAATGGGTGTTGGACTTTTATCATATGCTTTTGTGCATCAATTGAGAAAATCAGGTGGTTCTTTTGTTTCAGTTATGTGGTTGACTGTTTTGATTGTTTTTCCAATGCTGAACTGTCCCTGTGTCCATAGTATGAACTGCACTTGATCATGGCGAATTATATTGTTGAATTCTGTTGGCTGGAATTTTTCTGAAGATTTTTGAGTCTTAAGTTCATGAGAGAGATTTTTTGTCTATAGTTTTCCTTTTTTCTGGTATCTTTACTAAAGTTTTAAACCCAGGTGGTGTAGTGGGTTAAGTGCTACCACTGCTGACCAGAAGGTTGGCAGTTCAGATCCACTAAGCACTCCTTGAATACTCTGGGGGTCACTTCTACCCTGGCCCCTAGGGTTGCCATGAGTAGG
This sequence comes from Heterohyrax brucei, assembly GCA_028571685.1. Classification (NCBI taxonomy): domain Eukaryota; kingdom Metazoa; phylum Chordata; class Mammalia; order Hyracoidea; family Procaviidae; genus Heterohyrax; species Heterohyrax brucei. Next base: position 85,111,859 of record CM053158.1, read on the forward strand.
ATCCGACTCGACGGCACTTAGCTGGCTGGCTACCAGGTTTTGGTATCAGGGTTATGTAGGCTTTACAGAATGAATTTTGGAGTATTCCATCCTTTCTGTGCTCTGGAGGACCTTTAGAAATAGTGGTGTTTAACTCTTCTGTAAGAGTTTGATAGAATTTTCCAGTGAAACCACCAGAGCCAGGATTCTTTTCGGTTGGGAGTTTATAATTAGCTTTTCAATGTTGTCTTTTGTAGTGGATTTCTTTAGTTGTTCTCTTTCCATTGGTATAAGCTTTGGTAGCTAATGTCTTCCTAGAAATTTGCCCGTTTCCTCTAGTTTTTAGAAATTTATTAAGAGTACAATTTTTCTGTAGTATTTTGTTATGATTCTTTTAATTGCACTTGGGTCTGTTGTGATATCACCCATCTCATTTCTATTTGACTTATTTTCTTCCTCTGCTGTTTTTCTTTTGACAGTTTGGCCATTGGTTTATCAAATTTTGTTGATCTTCTCCAAAAACAAGCTTTTGGTCTTGTTAACTCTTTCAGTCATTTTTGTATTCTCTAATTCATTTATTTCTCTTCTGTATTTTTATTTGCTTTCTTTTGATGTGTGAGGAGTTATTTTGCTACTCTCATTCCACTTGTTTGAATTGGAGAGTCTGTTGTTTGATGTAGGCTCGCTCTTCTTTTTGGATATTTGCGTTTGGTGATACAGTTTGACCTCTGAGAACTGCTGTTCCTGTATCCCATAGATTCTGGTAAGATGTGTTTTCATTTTTATTTGATTGTGTGAATTTATTCCATCCTGATTTCTTTGCTAACACATTCATTTTTTAACAAGCTGTTGTTCAGTAGATTTTTCTCTTTTTCTTTCTTCTGTTATTGATTTCTACTTTTATGGCTTTATGTTCTGAAAAGATGCTTTTTATTATTTCAAACTTTGAATTTTGTTAAGAATTGCCTTGTGTTCTTATATGTGGTAGGTTCTGGAGAATGTTCTGTGTTCACTGGGAAAGAAATTATACATGGCTACTGTTAAGTGGAGTGTTCTGTTTTATGTCTGTGAGATGAAGTTAGTTGCTTGTGATATTTAGTTAGATCTTCTGTGTCTTTATTGAATTCTTTCTAGGTGTTCTGTTCTTCACTGAGAGTGGTATGTTGAAGTCTCCTGCTGTTGTTGTGGAGCTGTCTCTGTTTTCAAAACAGTTACTGTCTTTATGTATTTTAAAGCCCTGTGTCTTTGGGTGCATAGATAGATAATATGGTTATGTCCTCCTGGATTGTTAAGCCTTTAATCATTATATAATGTCCTTGTCCAGTGTGGTAGATTTTACTTTGAAGTCTGTTTTGTCAGGGATTAATATTGCCACTCCTTATTTTGTCTGAATGTTGTTAGCTTGGTGTATTTTTTCCATCCTTTGCGTTGTTGTTCATGTCTTTGAGTCTGTGATGCATCTTCTGTTGGCAGTATATAGATGGGTTGTGTTTTTTAGTTGAATCTGCCACTCTTTTTCTGTGGGTACATTTAGTCCATTAATACTCATCATGAATACTGATATGTAAGATGTTAATGCTGTTATTTTGATTTATTTTTGTTGGTGTGTTGTAAACACTTTTTTTATTTCTTTTTCTGTGCTGAATCTTTTTTTCACTTGTTTTCATCTTTTTCAGTGTTGGTGGTTTTTGTATTTGCTGAGACCGTGTTTTTCTTGTTTATTATTTTGATGTGTAGGATAAATAGTTTCCTTGTTTCCTATTTAACCTCTTTCTTTTAAAAATAATTTAAACAAGTCTTTAATTTCCTGATATTACCTTGAGTTTCTCTTCATGTGAAAGATCTGTCACGACATTTTCTTTTAGAGTTCCTCTTTTGTTACAGTGTTTACCTGAAGACATCTCTTTCTCTATTTTCAGTGTTTTTTATTTTTTATTGTATTATGATTAAGTGTTAGTATACAATTCAAGTCGGTTTTACATACCTGCCTCTCTGCAACTCTGTGTTCTCTTCCCATCCTGTGACACCACACTCCTCCTTTCCACTCTTCACTTCTGGTATCCTTCCAGTGAACACTTGTCACCTCCTCTCCACCCTCTCCTCTCCCCTCTAGATAGAAGCCTGTAGGACAGCCTTCCATAAATGTATAAAACCATAAAGTACACACACTGCATGCTCACTCTGTATCCCCAAGTCCCAAGTCCCGTCCATTGTTAGTCTGAAGTGTTGACCTCAGTACTGGTTTCAGGTCTAGGGCAGCAGCAACTCTAGGGGCCATGTTCCTAGAGGACCCTCCAGGTTGTTGGACTATCAGTTCTGGTATTTAGTAGAGATCTTGAACTGCGCATCTCTTTTTCTTATGTTGCATCAGGGACTCTATGTTGTTTCCCCTCTCAAGGCTGTCTTTGGTGGTGGTTGGGCACATCTGGTTCTTCTGGTTTCATGCCAGTGTAGTCTCCCAGTCATACAGGTTGTTTTGTCTCCTGGGCTCATTTTTCGTCGTTTCTTTGATTTCTCAGTTGACATCTGTATGAGGTATATTGGGACTAATCGATGTTCCTCAGATGGCTACTTGCTGGCTTTTAAGACCCCAAGTGCCACTCACCAATATGGGCTGCAGAAGACTGTCTTAGCAAAAAGACTAGTTGTGCCAGTTGACCTTGATGTCCTTGAAAACACAGGCCCCTGACACCTGTCACTCTGTCCATTGGTATTTTCAGCATTTTGGCCATGATTTAGTTTTATTGTTCTTTGGATCGATATACAGTTGTTCTGCTCCATGTTGTGGTTTTGGGTTGTTACCTCGTGTTACAGATTTTCTAACTAAAGACTCCGTTTAGTATTTCTTTTAATTTTGGTTTTGTTTGTGTAAATTCCCTAAATCTCTGTTTATGTGGCAATATTCTAATTTCAGAGTTATGTTTAAGAGACAGTTCTGCTGGATATGTAATTCTTGACTGGTAATTATTTTTCTTTAAGGCTTTGTATAGTTCTTCCCATTGTTTTCTGGCCTGTGTGGTTTCTGTTGAGTAGTTGAAGCTTAGTGTTACTGATTCTCCTTTGTAGGTTGTTTTTCATATATTCCTTGCCACTTTTAAAAGTATCTCCTTATCTGTAGTTTTGGCAAATTTGATTATAATATGCCTTGGTGTCTTTCTTTTGGGATGTGCCTTGTGTTGAGTTCAGTGAGCATCTTTAATAGATATTCTGTTACCTTTCATGATACCAGGGAAGTTGTCTGTCAGTAAATCTTTGAAAATTCTGTCTGTATTGTCTGTTATTCTTCCCCGTTCTGCTACTCCACTCATATTCGTCTTCATTCAATCTCACATAATTCTTAGTCTCTCTTGATTTTTTGAAATTCTTTTATCTGGTCTTTCCTCAAATATGTTGATGTCCGATGCTTTGTCTTCAGTCTTACTAATTAGACCTTCTCCCTTTTATTGCCCCTGGTGGCATAGTGTTTAAGTGCTACGTCTCCTAACCACAATGTTGTCAGTTCAGGTCCTCCAGACACTCCTTGGGTGAACTGTGAGGCAGTTCTGCTGTGTGCCATAGGGTTGCCAATGAGTTGGCATGACTGGATGGCACTAGATTTGGGTTTTTTGGTTTTATTGCCTTTATTCTGCTCTCTTTCTAGTGAGTTGTCTAATTCTGTAATTTTATTATTAATTTTTTGAATTTTTAAATCTTGCCACTCAGTGCTTTCTTGCAGCTTCTTCAGTTCGTGATTATGCTCTGCTGTACTTTGCCTCATGTTCTTCCTCTTTTCTTGAAGTATTCCAGTCTCTTGTATTCTGCCTCTGTTAATGTTAGGAAGTTGTCTTCCTTTAGAAAATTTGAGTCTTTGTTTTGGAACCTTTGTGAAAAAGTCGTGGTCTTCTACTTTAAGTGCTTTGATATTGGCTCTTGCTTCTGAGCCATCAGTAAATTGTATGTGTATTTGCCTAGGGTGCTCAAGCTTCTTGTTGTGCAATGTACCAATAGAGTAGCTGTGTGTGATAGTTGGGCTATTGTCTTTGAAGCTGTAATGTCCGTTCACCTGGTAGTTACAGTGATTACTAGACATGGGAGCCCGGGACTCTGTTTTCTTACATGTATTCAGCTCCGGTGTCCAGGTGGTCAGTCACCAGGCTTGTGGCTCAGACTCTTGCCTACTTTCGTAGATCAACAGGGTGATTGGTATAGGCACAGGTGTGTGGTTTTCCCGTTTTGAGAATGGTCATAGGCTAGCAGCCATCCCTGAGTATCTTTGAGGATGATATATCCCCTTAGGCCTGAATCTATGTCATGAAATAGTTCCTTCTGTCGTTTTCCAGCTTAGGTGAGTCAGCAGGATTTTTTTTTTCCTTCTTCCCCTGCTTTCGTCTTGGAGAATGACTCATGGTGGGCTTAAGTAGTCCTATTTCCAGCTCAGTTAATGGTGTCAGACTCCAGAGCCAGGCACAGTGCAGAGAAAGGAGGGAAGAGACCGAGGAGAAGGGAGATATGCTTGTCTCAAAGGAAAGATTTAGATATGTGTGTGATAGATTTTGCACAGAGATGTAGGTTCTGACATTGTACTGGTGTTTCTCACTGGTTCTGGAAGTATGAATGGTTTCTGTAGAAGATTACTTGCTGAGGAAGATGCCAAGTAACCTCCACACTTGGCTTGCCTTGTGGTAGCTGTGGCTGTTTTACAGCAGGTCAAGTGTGTGGAATCCTGTGTACTTACGGTGCTATTCTCTCTTCCTTGTTGCTTAGTCCAATTTCTCAACTTTTTTTGTTTTTAATTATGATTGAGTGAAAAATGTTCATTCCCATATAAATTTGTATGCCCACCTGTGTGCAGCTCCCACTGCTCTTCCTGCCTGGTAACACCATATACTTTCTCTCTGCTCCATTTCATGTCTTATCCTCCCAGCAATCTCCTGTCTCCTCCTGTACACCCCTCCTCTTCCTCCAGTAAGAGGTCAGCAGGACGACATCCTATAGATGCATAGAACCATAAAAGTGCACCTGTGATATGGTCACTCTGTGTTGCCAAGTCCAATCCATTCCTGTCCAAGAGTTGACCTCCATTATGATTTATGGACAGGGGCAGCATCAGGGCCAGGGGCCATGCTCCCAGGGGAACTCCTAGGCCCATGGACCATCACTTGTGGTCTTTTAATGGAGATCTCTGGGTGCACACTTTTTATTCTCGTGTTTGCAGTGAAACTCAATTTTGTGAGTTCCATCATGGCTATCACTGGTGGTGACTGGGCACCATCGAGATCTTCCGGTCACGAGTTGATGTAACCACCCACTCACGTGGGTGTCTCAGTCTTCTGGGTTCTCTCTGTCTCCCATGTTTTGGTCCTTGGTGATCATCCATTCCTGTTTAAGTTGGGACCATTTGCCATCCCTCAGATCTCATCTTTCTTTATGATGTTCAGGGCTCTTATGTCGTATGTACTGGATTCATTTGTTGTTTTGGTTCTTTGTTGTTTGAGTGATCATGGGAAGCCTTCATCTAGTCCACCGTGTTGGACTCACCTTTGTTTACTACTTTTGATAATTGCAGTAATTTTTTACTTTATGAATACATAGAATACCTAAGTTGCAAGTAGGACAGTGAGTGCTAAATTAAAATAGGTTACTAATCTACTCTAAATACAATAGTATATATTTATACATATATTTTAGTTTAAGTAGAGCTTCTTGCTGTTTTCTTTTCTGTATTTGTCTGCATTCGAGATGTTGTCCTCTTTTAATGGAAGACTAAAGAAATGAAAAGATTCATTTTTGAGATTTTAATAATAAATATAATACTTGGATTCAGAGGACAAATAGAAGTCAGTCCTTTTATGTACAAGTATCTGAGATTTCTTTTAGAAAATTCAATACTGAGATTGATTCATCATTAATGAACAAAAAGTTTGTTTTTCTTGAAATTGCTTTCATTCATATTTCAAACATCTGAGGGGTGTGAGTTTGGAAGTGGAAGGCTTGTGTCTTTAACATGCAATGGAAGTGGAGGCCCCAAGTCAGTGATTTAGACAGATGTTCTCAGAGTTAAACAAAGGAAGCCTGGTAGGGTGGGCGGGTGAGAGCTGGCAGAATTTTGTATTGTGAAGGACTTGAGGGCCCCGTGCGTTTCGCGCGACTGCATCCTTGCTTCCTTGCTGACCACATAAGAAGGAATTTTCTTGCTGATTTTTAAGTGAAAAGAGTTTATCTAGCAGTGTGTTCTTTGGAGTATATCTTTCAAAATAAAGTTAAACAAAGTTATTCTGACATAATTTAAAATTAATTTGTTTGGATAGTTACATAAGAAGTTTGTATCTGAGCTGTTTCTTTGTTGTATTTACCTATTTTCAGCTCTGTGTTAATACCTACATTCAGCCCCATGATCTTGATTTCTTGGTTACTAGGATTTTATTACGCCTTTAACTGCTTCCAAGTTAGAAAGTATACTCATAGATAGTATACTCACAGGATATTTTCATACTAAAGGAGGAATTTTTTTTTTCCTGCCAGGTAGAATTTATTACATATTCATAAGTTTCTGAGGGTATTAACTATTGTGTTTTAAGAGATTAAGAAAACTTAGAAAATTCATCTTGACTGAATGATTAAATAACTATTATGTTTGTTGATCTTAAGTCATGTTATTAAAATTGATGTTTTTTGTTCAGCAAATATGTAGTGACATTCAAATTTGATAATTAAAATCCAGAAGCATTCATGAAAGAAGACCTGTTTTTAGGTTTATAATAACAGTACTTCCACAAAAAAAGTGTCTTTCAAGAGGTAGATTTATTATTAGTTCAGGAAGGCACCTTTGGCAATTTCTTACAAAATTAAATCCTGTTTATATAGCAGAAGTACTGCAGTGATAATCACAAATGTGGAATCAAATAGACAACGTAGAATTTATACTAAGGGGAAACTGTGTATCATAACAATGTGAAGAAGTTTGCTCAACAGAGGATAGTGTTAAACAAAATGGCTTAAAGTTATTTTTTAAAAGGAAAATCCTGGTAGCACAGTAGTTAGGTACTGTGTCTGCTAATCAAAAAGTCGGCAGTTCGAATCTGCCAGGTGCTCCTTGCAAACTCTGTGGGGCAGTTCTACTGTGTCCTTTATGGTTGCTGTGAACTGGAATTGGCTCGAATGGCAGTGGGCTTTTTTTGACTTGTTTTATAGTTTTATTTCAGGCTTATAATTAAATAATAGCTTTGTGGATGTGTTTGTTGATTAATTTTTATGCACATATTGAAAAGCATAGTGAATTTGACAGTCAGTAGTACAGTTTTCATATATGTATTAATACGTGGTTTTATCAGTCTTATAGTGTAACAAACATTTCTGATTATAATGTATATGCTGCAATCCTTTAAAATTTATAAATAATGTGAAGATTTATACATAAAGATTTGTATTTATTTAAAAGTTGCAACATTAATAAAACTGAAAAAACAAACCTGCTGCTGTCGAGTGGATTCTGACATATAGCAAGCAACTCCACAGGACAGAGTAGTATTGGCTTGTAGAGTTTTTAAAGAGCGTTTGTTAAATTTGAACTGCCAACGTTTTGGTTAGTAGCCATAGCACTTAACCGCGATACCGGTAGGGTTTCTGTAGCATTACTATCCCCAGATTATTCCTGGAATTAGGGTTCACTGTTTTGTTCTTTTATTTTGTGATAAACTCTTGAGGATTAATTAAGATAGTTACTGTAGCTTACATCATTATCATTAAATCTGTTTACATTAGGAGGGAGGTTTTTCTGTACTGCTGGCATAGAGTAGGCTATAGTTACATTCACTTTGTGTCTTTTGTATTACAATTCATTGTGGAATGCATTGTGTCCTTCAAAAATATATATCATAATCCCTAAATTCTGTATCTGTAATTATAATCCCATTTGGAAATGGAATTTCTCTGTTATGTTAACAAAGTAGGATTAGTATAGGGTTTGTCTTTAGTCAGTCTTTCTTGAAATACAAAAGAGATGAAATGAGAGAGAAACAGATGGGGAAGAGACATACCAAGCCATATCAAGATTGACTGGGAGCTGAAGCTAAGCAGGACTTTCATCCAGATCCAACAGAGAAAGCCTTCCTCTGATGCTAGTAACATCCTGAGTTTGAACTTGTAGCCTCCTAAACTGTGAGAAGATAAATTCCTGTTTGTTAAAATCAACCACTTGTGGTATTTCTATTACAGCAGCACTAGATAGGGACTATACAGTTTAAAGTATTATAATAAATGTGGTTTCAAATCAGGCTTTAGAGAATCAGCTCAAACATTTTAGCTTAAACAAGAGCAGATGATTGTTTCTAAGAGTGGCATTTTGAATAGTTGAAGGAGAGATTGGCAAGCTGTACAGAGCCAGATAGTAAATATTTTAGACTGACAGATGATCTCTGTTGCAGCAGACTTGAGTAAGTCTGCCTTTGTAGTGGAAAAACCGTTCAAGAAATTATGTAAAAGAATGGACATGACTGTGTTCCAATTAAACTGTATTTACAGAATCATGTGGCAAACTAGATTTGGCCCATGGATCATATTTGCCAACCCTTGATTTAAAGTATTAATCTGATTTTTTTCTCTCAAACAAAAATTTATACACATACTGTTTTGTGGCATTAGTTGTAATTCCTGCAATGTGACATTGCCACTCCCCTCCCCCTGTCTGCCCCAAGTGGTCTAGTCAGCTGGTTCTGTCCCTTCCAACCTTTTCATCCTGCTTCTGGACAGGAGCTGCTGACTTGGTCTCATGTATTTGATTGAACTATTAAGAAGCACATCATGTATACTATAGTTTGTCTTATAAACTTGTCTGATCTTTAAATAGAGGGCATCAGGAATGGTTTCAGAACATCTAGGGCCCATATTTTCTGGGATTCCTCCAGTCTCCATCAGACCATTAAGTCTGGTCTTTTTAAGTGAATTTGAGTTTTGCCCTATGCTTTTTTCTCCTTCATCTAGGACACTCTGTTGTGTTCCCTGTTGGGGCAGTCATTGTTGGTAGCTTCTGGTCTCACGCTGGTGGAGTTAATCTGATTTTTTGAAAATAAAAATTTAAAGGTGTTTTTGTAATGTAAAGTATTCATGTTATACCAAGGAGGGATATATGTGTCTAAAAAGTAGTAACAGTAGTTTACACAAAAAGGAATATGTATTTTTCAGCAGTCAGTTTATAGCTTTGTAGGTTTCATCCACAGTGTGTTGGCTCTGGTCATCATTATCAGTCACATCACTGTTGTGGAATTCCTCCTGCAGCGCCGGAAGTCAGAAAGGGAGAAAGGACAGCGCTGGAAACGTCCGTCTTCCTTTTATCAAAGACCCACAGAGTGCCCCAGAGGGTTTCTATCTATCTGCTCCCTCCAGCACATTTTTCTTGGATCATTTTAGGATATTGGTCATCCCTAGTTACAAAGGCTTGGCTAGTTACAAAAAGGGCTGGTACAGTGAAGATTTTACATGCCAGTCTACATGCCAGAGGAAAGCTAGAGAGAATGAGGAACAAGAAAGGATGTTTAGTCAGTCTGCAAGATCTGCCAAAAGAGATAAAAGATATCCCAAAACATAGTCTGTTTAAACAGATTTATGGTATAGCTTGCTGCAGAGATACTTCTTTAAGAAGTCATTGTCAAGAATTGTGAAGAGTCTGAAGTTCATTCCTGTCTGGCAGTTGACATCTCTTACCAGCTAGCACAAGACTAAGAAGCATTTCTTCAGAGAAAAAGGAGCATTTATTAGTTATGGCACTAGCAGTGGACAGAATGGCATTATTTGTGCTGGGTCTTCAGCCCCCGTTTCCTGCACAGTGATATGAAGGCCAGGTCACACGTGTACACACAGTAGGTTGCACTGAAAGAGAATCCCTGGCTTAGGGAATTGGAATCTTTTCTAATGAGTACTAAAGCATTCTAATTTTGATCCTGGAAGAGACTTTCTTACACTGGACAGCAAACAAACCTCTCATTTGTTCCAGAGGGAGACACTGTGTTTATCATCCAAAGCTGATTGGTATACATGTTCTTTAAAGGATAGTCCCAGACAGAGGCCATCAGGATCCCTGACGACAAGACATGCAGAAATGTAAGAGACCAATGGGAACTCAATATATAAATGTAAGAGAGTATAAAAATACTCTCTTAGAAATCGTAACTGTGCCTTAAGTTGTTAATTTTGAATCCAACTTAAGAATAAGCATATCATGACACTATATTACCTTGCTAGTAAGACCAAAATCTTGGTTTTTACCATTCTTATCATCATAGATTGAACTGTGTCCGTCCCAAAATGTGTGGGGCCTTTGGCTGAGCCATAGTTCCCTATATTTTATGATTGTCCTCCTTTTGTTATTTTCCTATGCTGTATTGTTAGAGAGGATTTGGGTGGGACAGTAAATCCATTCCTAAGGTCACCTCCCTGCTCTGTTAGAGAGTTTCCCTGGTTTATGGTTTGTGCCACCCTTTGTCCTTTCATTCTAGATGAGATAAAATGAAAGGGAAGCAAGGAGAGAGTTGGGAAACTCACACCATGAAGAAAGTAGCACCGGGAGAGCAATGTGTCTGAGGTTTCTATGCCAAGATGCTCCCTGACCAAAGATTTATGTAGAATAAAAGGACTTTTCTCCAGAGCCGGTAGAAAGAAAACGTTCCCCAGGAGCAGATGTCCTGAATTTGGACTTGTAGCATACTGGACTGTGTAAGAATAAACTTTTCAGTGCTGAAGTCATCCACTTTGTGGTATTTCAGTTAGAGCAGCACCAGATGACTGAAACACTTATCTGTTGATGTATTTATCTGAATAAATTATATGAAATATTTGATATATATTAGAATTCATAGACACATGCAGGCAACCCCACATACATTTACAGTTGATCCTGATTTATAAATTCTATATTTGCAAATTCACTTGCTTGCTAAACTTTGTTTGTACCCCTGAATCCATTCTTGCCCTGAGTCGGATCTGACTTGACGGCACTTGGCTTACAGCCATTCTTGCAACACTTTTATGCTTATTTGCAGACATGTGCATTGAGAAACTTGGCTTGCCTCATGTGCACATTCCCAGCTGAAATCAAAGTGATGCACTGCCTTCTAGTTTTAGCACTAACACTGTAAGCAGGTGTCTTCTTTGCAGTCCCTTCAGTACTGTGGTTTTCTCATTTTTGTACTCTTGGTTGCTGAGTTTATTACCACATAAAGCTCCAGAGTTCATACCGCCTGCTGAAGCCAGTCTCTGAGACAGAATTTAGATGAAGTGGTCAGAGGTTTTTATTTGCCTGCCAGTATGCAAAGGACAGGGGGTCTCATCCTCAAAGCCTGTCCGAAGTTGTTAGGCAAGGTTGGGGTATTTAAAGGGAGAGACCATGTGTAGATGCCCGGGCATGTGTCAGGGAGAAGCAGTGCAGTTGGGCACCTTTGGGGATCGACTGGATAGAGGTTGACTGGGTGGAGGTTGTCTGCTTTGCAATCTCACAGGCCATGAAGGAAAACAGAGTGGTGTTAGATACCGTCTGGCCAGCAAGCTGAAAGAAAAATGCTCAAACGTAAGTTATTTCCTGGTCCTTCCTGACCTCCCGTTTAGCATTTTATCATTGGTGAGAGCCCAGTCACCAAGACAAGAGGAGTCATTTATAGCCCGTAGTGTACTAAATCTGTGGTGGTGTCTCTGAGAGCCCCACCCTAGCATCGCCACCTGGGGCTTGTGGAGTGTGGAGGCCATGCTTTCTCTGTAGGTTGGGGCTGATCTGAAACAGTACCTCTCAGGCCCTCAGTCTTAGGTCTGCCATACCCCATCACGCCCAGTTTCAAGTTCACTGTTTAAAATGGCCCCCCAAATACAGTCCTGAAATTCTCTTTTTTCCTATATAGAGGAAAGCTGTGGTTTGCCTTATGTATAAAATGCACGTATTTGATAAACTTTGTTTAGGCATGAGTTGTAATACTTTTGGCTGTGAGTTAGTTAATTAACAATATATGTTAATTATAGTTAACAATATAGCTACCAATATAGTGCTAATTAACAATATATGTGAAACAAGGTATCTTTAAGCAGAAACATACATAAAACAAGGTTAGTATTGATTGGGAGGTGAAAACATTGTAACCACAGACTTCCAGGAACCTCTGTTTCCCCAGAAGCAGTGTTTTTCCTGCCTGTTCTTGCCCATTTAGTCTCCACGGTGACTTTACAGAACATTGCTCAAGCACGCGCGCATACACCTCTCACCCCCCGCCACGGGTAAAAAAGTGTGATGTTCGGAGTAACAGTGAAAAGTTTTCAGTGTAAACCTTTTCTTTATCTGTTGGCCTTTGTCGTGGATTGAATTGTGTCCCCTTAAAAATGTCTGTAGCAATTTTACTAGGCCATGATTCCCAGTATTATGTGACATTCCTGTATGTTATAAATTCTGCCTTTATGATGCTAATGAGGGAGGACAGGCACTTGTGTTGGTGGGGCAGTACTCAGTGTGTGAGATTGTGTTGTGTCTTGGGATATAAAGGGAAGAGAAGTAAGCAGAGAGTTGCAGACCTCATATGACCAAGAAGCAGTGCCCAGAGCAGAGTGTGTCCTGCAAGGACTCAGGGTCCCTGTGATAAGGACCAACAGAGAAAGCCTTCCCCTGGAGCGGATGCCGTGAATTTGGAATTGTAGCCTACTGAACTGTGACAGAATAAATTTCTCTTTCTTAAAGCCGTCCACTTGTGGTATTTCTGTTACAACAGCACTAAGTTACTGAGACGTCCTTCTAGGAAAAAAAGTGCTTAATAGAAGAAGCTACAACATAATAAAACCGGTTCATCTCAAACTCGTTATCCTTTAAATGAAAATTCCATTTTTTCCTTAAAAGTAGTACCTCATTTTATTTTAAACTTCACTTGACTACTGTAAATGTAAGTTTAGCCTCAACTAATTGGTTTTAGTAGGTAGGGAAGTTTAAAATTGTGTATTATAAGGATTGTCTACTTGATAAATGTTCCATTTCAGTTTTCTTCCTGGAGAAGATGAACTGATTGGTGGTTACATGACTTGACAAGAGATGTATTCAATCATGTGAGATGTATGTCTGTGTAATTTCTCATTCTTAAGAGTTGGCATGTCTTAGCTGGCCCATGTTGTCCTCTGAGGGGCACCATTAGTAGCATTTTAAACTCTTTTTGAATTTTGTTTTAGAAGGATTTATTTGAACAATTAGAACAGTTTATGATTGGAAGAATAAAGTGTCAACAGTTTGTCAACAGTTTGTGTCAGTTGTTATCACTTTTTTTTTAAAATTAGATGGCTTGTTTTTATTAGCTTTATTCAGAAGGACTAGTTCTTTCAAGTTTCATTTCTGATCATGCTTTTCTGTGAGTTATATGTTTGTGTGTGTGTGTGTGTGTGTGTGTGTGTGTGTGTCTGAAATGTTGCCAGTGACTTTTTTTTAGTTTTTAATTTGTCTGCTTTAGCAAACTAGTTATTTTTTGCATTAAGGACATAGAAAGGCAACCTATATTTTTTTCCTAAAGTGTATTAACAAAAATAAAAAGCTCATTTTACAGATGCTGCTAGAGTATATTGATTTTCTAAGATTGTACAACATTTGAATACATAAATCCACTCTTTTCCAGAATTTTGGGATAAAATTAATTTGACTATTTTCATAGTGGTCAGTGACATCACGTGTATCGTGATTCAGTAGGCTTGTACTATTTCAGGTCCTAGGAAAGAACAAATTACCCTTACCAAATATTTTGTGAGTTGTTTTTTTCAGTATAATTCTAATCCTGGTTTGTGCTCCCCCAATCTTGTGTCCAGAATTGCTGTTAAAAAAGCAGCTGAAGTATGAGGTTGGTAATTTACTGGAAAGCTTTTTTCCATTACATCAGGACTTGGCAAACTGTAGCCTGTGGGACAAAGACAGCCTGACCATTCTTCCTATAAGTGGATTTTCATTGACATATAGCCATGCTCATTCATTTATTTATTGTCTGTGGCTGCAATGATAAAATTGAATAGTTGTTGCAAAAGATATTTGCTGTCTGGCCCTTTTGGAAGAAGTGTGCTGACCCCTGCACTTATGTGGATGTAATCTCTTCCACAGCAGTGTTAGAAACTTGGCATTTTAAAATGTAAACATTTTTTTCTTTGTTGCTGTTTCCTTTTCTCGTCCGTTTCTCCTTTATAAATTACTGACCATTGTGATTTTAATAAAGTGTGTGTGGGGTGGAGCCCTATTTTTCTCTCATTTCCAAACTTATGTCAGTACCCAGATACTTCTAAATTGTGACAAATACAGGCCTTTTCATGGTTTTATTTTTGACAGCAAGTCTCTCACTGAGGCTTTTGACAGTCATTAGTAGGTTCCCTGCACTGACCGTGGATCAGATGCGTCCGCATTCTCTGCAGTGGATACTAAAACAGTTCTCTAGGTTTTATGCACTGTTTACTGAACATACGTCTTTTTAAAAAGTACCAAGTTTTTTTGTGGTATCCTTCCTGCTATTAGAATTCACAAGAGCCAGATCATCTCATTTTATGGGTAAAGTTACTGAGGACTGTTGAGGTGGCATCAGTGGGACTAGAGCTGGGACTCTGTTCAGAAGTCTTTTCACTTTACCAACCTTCCATTCTCACCATTCTAAGGGTCCATTGTAAGTAACCTCAGTGTATCCCCGAGAAGGATAAATGTCTACAAGATTTGAGAAGGAATTTTGTTAAAAAAGATAAATTGAATTTACCTTTGTGTAGTCTTTAATCGTCCGTTTTCCTTCTCGTGCTGTTTCTTCTTTGTCTTTGCAGAGACTCTTTAGTCTCACAGCTACAGCTAAAGCCCATACCTCATTCCCACCATTAGTTTAGCATTTTTGATCACTATAGCCAAACCGTCTCTTTTTCTCTTGGCTATAACATTTCTCAAGGCCTTTCATGTGAAATTTAGTATATGATCCAGTATGTGGCACTTCATTGTGTATTATTGAACACTGCTATAAGACATGTCATCTTAAAAGCCCCATTACCAGTTCTGTAAAGGAAAAAGTCTCTGTTGAATCCCCGTGATATGCAAAACAATGCTTCACACTTTTGCAAAACTAAAAATTTCAGTTTCAATTTCAAGTTCAAAGGGTATCTTAGGTTGATAGTCTTGGGGATCCCTTTAGTCTTTGTTGGCAAAGTAGATCCATGTGGATTCATTTTTTAGGTATTTGGATTTTGTTCTGTACTTTTTTTCCTATTCTATTTGGGACCGTTTGTTGCATCCTGGTTGGAACATTTGGTGGTGATAGCTGGGCATCATCTAGTTCTGCTGGTCTCAGATTAAAAGGGGCTGTGGTTGGTGTGGGGTGTTAGTCCTGTGGCCTAGTTTCTTCTTTGGGCCTTTTTTTTCCTGTATTCTCTTTTGCTCCATATTAGTAAAGAGTAATAGTTACATCTTAGAGGAACACCCCCAAGCTTTTAATAGCCTGGAAACTACTCACCAACTAGGATGTGTAGAACGTTGTGTTTGTGAATTGTTATGCCAGTTAATCGGGTTGTCCCACACGGCTGCAGTCCCAGGCCTTTTAATCCGGGAAATGAATCCCATGAATTATTTGGATATGTCTAGGAAAACTCTGTAACCATGCCTAAGTGGTTTGTTATGTATCTGAATGTATATACAGCATATACAAGCACGTGTATACATACGCCTACAGATACAGCTGTACATACATGTGTATTTATTTCTGTATGCTTTCTTGTACACATGCACGCATTCATATCTACCTGCATAACCACACCTTTTTATGATTGTTTTTGCTGTTGTTGCAAAATTGTGTATATTACATCATTTTATGAAATTGTCCATTTTTCTTATGTACATCTTAGAGTCTGTTTACCTTGTTCAAGTTGTGTTGACTTTGTTTCGCCTTTCCTGTCATCAAAACTAGCAGATGTCTAGTATCTAGAAAGGAATTTCCCCTCTTTCTCTCTCCCATCCCTAGTAACCATTAAAGAACTCTGTTCTTCTGTGCATATATCTGTTGCGTTTTTTTCCCCCCGATGGGAATGGGATTGTACAATATTTGTCTTTTTGTGAATCCCTTATTTTACTCAGCATAGTGTCCTCTAGATTCGTCCCTGTCATAAGATGTTTCGTGGACTCCTCATTCTTTAGTCGGCTGGTGGCTGCGACAGTGGGCTCAAGCATAGCAATGACTGTGAGGATGGCACAGGGCTGGGCAGTGGTTCCGTCTGTTCTACATAGGGTTGCCTGAGAGCACCTAACAGCAGTATTCCATTGTATGTATATACCACACTTTGTTCATCCTTTCATGCATTGATGGGTGCTTAGGTTGTATCCATGTTTTTGCTCTTAAAAATAATGCAGTGAACGTTGGCGTGCATGTGTCTTTTTGTGTCGCAACTCTTGTTATCCCTGGAATGTGTATCTGAGAATGGGGTTGGTGGATCGTAAGATATTTCTATTTCAAGCTTTTTGAGGAAGGTTCATACTGTTATGATAGTGGTTGTTCCATATTACAATAATACCTGTAATGTGTAAGAGTTCTGGTTTCCTTACAACCTCGTGAGCGTTTATTGTGCTTTTTTTTTTTTTTTTTTTAAATCATTTTAGTGTGGATAAGATGGTATCTCATTGTGGTTTTGATTTGCACTTCTTCCCCAGTGGCTAATAATGACAAGCGTCTGCTCATGGATTTGTTTGGTGACTGAACATCCTCTTTGATGAAGTGTTTGTTCATGTCCTTTGCACATTTTGATTGGATTGTCACTTTATTGTTGAGTTGTTGAAGTTTTCTGATATAGTTTAGCGATTAGGCTCTTAACCAGATAATGTCATTGTGAGAGATTTTTTGTAGTCTGTTTTCTCTCTTCGTAGTCTTTTGATAAACATGGTATTTAATTTTTATGAGTTACCCGTTACCTAATTTATCTTAAAGTGTTAGTGCATTTTTTGGTTGTGTTTCATAGGTTACTTATGCTGACAGTTAGATCCCCTAGTTTTATCCTTATTCTGCCTTCTAGAAACTTCGAAGTTTCAGGGTTAACATTTAGGTCTGTGATCCATTTTTAGTTAGTTTTAGGTATGCATCCTGACTTTGTTTTTCTAAAAATGGTAATCTAGGTTTCCAAAACCATTTGTTAAAAGAGAGTGCTGTTTCCACACTTTGACTATCAAAAATCAGCTGTTGTATGTGGATGGATTTACTTCTGGGCTCTCAGTTCTACTCTGTTGGTCTATGTATCTGTCATTGAACTGGTACGAGGCTGTTTTTGTTACCACGGCTGTATAGTAAGTTTTGAAATTGGGGAGTTTAATAAGGCCTCCTACTTTGTTTTTTAAATAATGCTTCAGGTATTTGGGGCCTCATTCTTTTCCACATAAAGTTGGAGAGTAGGTTTTCCATTTCATTAAAGATTATTGTTGGGATTGTTTTACATCTAATTGCTTTCGGTAGTATTGACATTTTCTCAAGGTAAGCCTGTCAGTCTGTGAGTAGGTGATGTTTTTCGCATTTCAGTCGATCTCACTTCTTTCAGGAGCGTTTTCTAGGATTCCTTGTATTCAGTCTTTTGCATCCCTGGTTAGGTTTATTTCCAGATATTTTATCCTTTGGGGGCCGTTGTACATAGTATTGATTTCTGGATTTCCTTTTCAGAGTTCTCTTTGTTAGTGTGGAGGAATCCAGCTGATTTTGTGTATTCACATTATACCCTATCATTTTGCTGAATCCTTCAATTAGTGACACTGTCTGTGGAGTCTCTGGGATTTTCTGTGTTATGGGATCATAGCATCTGTGAATTAGGGTAATTGTACTTCTTCCTTTCCAGTTTGCATGCACTCTGCTTCCCTTTCCTCCCCTCTTGCTCTGGCTGGGACTTCAGCACAGTGTTGACTAAGAGCAGCGATAAAGGGCTTCCCCGTCTCCTTTGCGTTTTTGAGAAGAGTGCCCCCTTTCTTTCTCTGTTGAGAATAGTGTCAGCTGTTGGTTCTGCATATATACGCTTAATTATATGGAGGCATTTCCGTCCTTGATACCTGTTTTGGAAACTCTGGTAGCATAGTGGGTGAGTGCCACATCTGCTAACCAGAAAAGATCTGCAGTTCAAATCGGCCAAGTGCTCCTTGGAAATTCCATGGGGCGGTTCTCCTCTGCCACGTGCGGTCACTGTGTGTTGGAATTGACTCAACAGTAGGTGGTGTTTTTTTTTTTTTTTAAATACTTGTCTTGCTGAGAGTTTTTATCAGGAATGGTGTTGTGTTTTATTAAATATTTTTTCTGTACTGATTGAGATGATCGTTTGATTCTTCGCGTGTGGTGAGTTACATTGATTGGCTTTGTAATGCTGAATTAGAACCTCCTTTGTATCCCTTGTGTGAATCTCACTGTATCATTTGGTATTATTTTTCTGATATACTGTTGAATTCTGTTGTGTACAATTTTGTTGAGAATTTTTGCTTTTATATTCATGAGGAATATTTGTAATTTTTTTTTTGGTGATCTCTTTGTCTGGCTTTTGTGTCACGGTAATGCTGGCTTCATAGAATGAATTTGAGAGTATGCCTTCTTTTTCTGTGTTCTGGAAACAGTGTGCATAGAATTCTCTGAATGTTTGTCAGGACTTTCCAGTAAAGCCGTCTGGACCAGAGTTTTTCTCTTTCTTCTTTTTTTTTTTAGTTGCAGGTTTTTCTTTATTTATTTTTTAAATTGACTTCTTTGATAACTTTTTTTGTTAATAGGTTTGTTCAAATTTTTAGGAACCTTGATGGCATAGTGGTAAAATGCTACAGCCACTGTCTAAAAGGTCGGCGGTTTGAATCCACCAGGCACTCCTTGGAGGCTCTGGAGTAGCTCTGCTGTGTTGTGTGACAGGGTAGCTGTGAGTTGAAATTGACTCGACAGCAGTGAGTTTATATTTTCTACCTCTGTTTGTTGTGAAGCGGATAACTTTTGTTTAGGAGTTTATCCTTTTAAGTTTTCAGATTTCTTGGAATGCAGATTTTCATTGTATTCTCTTACCATGTTTTTATCCCAGTTGGTTCTTTTGTAATGTTCCCCATTTCGTTTCTTCCTTTGGTTATTTACAGCTTCTGTCCTGTTTTTTTTAAACTCTGGTGATGCAGTGGTTAAGTACTAAGTCTGCTAATCAGAGGACTGGGGGTTCAGTTCTGCCAGGCGTTCCTTAGAAACTTCATGGGTCAGTTCTGGTCTGTCTTTAGGGAGGCCGGGAGTCGCAGTCAGCTCCGTGGCGGTGGGTTGAGTTTCTGTCTGGTGCTGTAGTCTGTCGTTTGTCAGGTGGTCTTCTCAGAGTCCTGTTGATTATTTCTCTTCTTTTTCTGTGTTCTGTTTCATTTATTTCTGCTCTGATCTTTGTTGTTTTCTTTCTTCTGGTGAGCGTGGATTTCTCTTGTTGTCCTTTTTGTTCAGTGTGTAGCGTTAAGGTATTGACTTGGGCTGTCTTTTCTGATGTGTGCATGTATTGCTATAAACTCTCCTTGGAGCACTGCTTTTGCTGTGCCCCAAAGCTTTTGGTATGTTTCATTTTCATATGCATTTGAATCTAAGAATTTCTTAATTTCATTTTTAATCTTATCAATTACCCAGTACTTTTTCAGTAAGATGTTACTCAGTTTCTGTAAACTTGACTTTTTCCGTGCTCATTTTGTTATTGACTTCTAGTTTTATGACATTAGGATCAGTGAATATGCTTTGTATTAGCGTGATGTTTTTGAATTTATTTGAGGCTTGCTCTTTGCCCTGATACATGATCTGTTTTGGAGAACAGTCCCAGTGTGCTGTGGAAGAATGTGTACTGTGCTGCTGCTGTTGGTGTTTTCTGTAATGTGTGTGGGAGGTGGAATAGGCTGATTGTGTTGTTTATGTCTTCTGTGTCTCGGTTGGAAACCCTGTGCTGGGTTAGCCACTACAGTGGCTTACCAAACGGCTGACAGTTTGGCTCCACCAGGTGTGCCGTGGAAACTCCATGAGGCCTTTCTCCTCTGTCCTGTAGAGTTGCTATGAGTTGAAATCAACATGATGGCAGTGTTTTTTTTTTTTAATGTGTATCTTTCTTGAGTTTCTTTCTAATTGTTCTGTCTAGCTTCGAAAGTGGCATGGTAAAGTCTTCTACTGTTATTGTAGAACTCCATTATCTCTTTTTCACTTCCGTTATAGTTTGTTTCAAGTATTTGGGAGCTCTGCCTTTGAGTGTATAAATGCAACTAGCTTTTAGAATTTGTGGGTGAACAAAGCATGTAAGTTTCGTCATGTTTCGTGATGAGAGCCATTGTTTTTAGGAAGGGAAAATAAATGCCCTATGATTATAATAATACCATTGTTTCTTATAGAGTGTATTTTATAGTGGCTCTTAATTCTGTATTTATACAAAATGTGTTTAAGATCGTAACTGTACTTGTCACTGGGTGTATTTCACAAACTTCCTCTTGATTGACTAGTTCCCTGAGTTCTGGTGAACATTTTCGCTTCCTTTTATTTTAACATTTGTTGAAAACCTTTTTGTTTCTGTGCTGTGTTATGTTACGGCACTAAATGCACAGTGCCCAGAACTTTTCAGCATTTGGGGAATCCTCCAAAAATCTATGCTTTCAATATTTATAGTTCAGTTTCATTTGACAAGTATTATTGAAAGATGTGGTTTGTCCTCTTTATAGCTTGATGTGCAACAGGTGGTCATTATATTGTCCCATAGCTCTTCAGGGAGTGCATCAGTATACATACTTGAATAAAAAAGTACTTATTCTAGCAATAACTTTCTGTCCTTGCTGTTAGAGTTCCCTGATACAGTTAAGGATATTCAAAAAAGAGAACTGTTTTCAAATTTTACGTAAGGATATTTAAAAAAAAAAATCATTTAAGTGTTTAGTTAACTGCTCCCCCTTCTCTGTTCTTTTATAAATCTTTTTAGAAAGCAAGGTTGGTAGGTTATGTTTGGTATTGTTTACACCCCCACACCCACCTTTTTTTTTTTGGCATGAGCTTACCAGCTCTGAGGGACATCTGAAATATTTTGAATATGGAGACAAGACTTTTAAAGAAAGGAATTGCTCTTCTCTCACATCAACAATGTAGACTTAGAAAAAGACTTGAAAGGCAAACAGACGTGTGTTTGTGCTGTGTATCACTGTTGCGCCCCCTCACGTAGCTGTGAGGACTTGTCAGCAGTTTGTTGTTACTCAGTATAGGAAGATGGGGGTTGTTTATCTGTTTTTGTAAGTGTACTACCGTGGGATGTTAGTAATGTGGACTGGACCGTTTTGTTTGGCCATATTCCCTCTGTGTAAGAACTTGCCCCCAAATATTTATTGGATAGTTTTTCTGTGACCCTGGCATTTAAAGCCCACCCTGAAGACTTACGGTATGTCTTATTTTATTTGGGTCTGTGGTTTTGTGATAATTGCTGCTTCTGTCTCATTTGGGAACCTCCTTGTGTTGCCCTTTTTGATTATCTGTTCTTGGAATGTTCCTCATATATGATAAAATTTAATTTTTCTGGGAGGTCAGTTTTGAAACATATGATCATGTTGCTTTATTTTGAGCAGAAATATTGAAGTCCTTGTAGCTCTGTCAGTGGGAATCTCTTGACCTTGAAGGGCTTGATTGACAAGCTCTTGAGATTTCAGGAGTCCTCAATAACGAGTTGTCATAGGTAGATCTGTCTTGACCCTTACACTGTTTCCTAAGGAACACCTTCTAGAGTTGTACATCACGGTGTTCCTGGTATGTGTGTCCTACAGAATTAAAGTTGGCAAGTAAACCTTTATAGATAAAACATGAAAGGCAAACAGTGTTTACCTTTGGTTTACCTGAAGTAATTGTATAGTTAAAGATCAGTACAGATGTCTAGTATTTCAAATATCTTTCCATCCTGTAACTATTTTTTATTTATTTCCTCTGTTATAAATGAGATACTGTCCTGGCAGCAAATTAAGTTCTTCTTTATATACATTTATTGTAAACTGTAACTTATGTGGAATGAAAATAACTGGAAATGGCAGATAGTAGGAAATTATTTTAGCATTTTTGATACAAGGTGGTTGCAAAACTTTATTTGCTGTACTACAGTCTCAGACTGCTCTAAAGAATTTTAATTAGATGTTATTTTAGGAAGTTTCCAGTTCACGCTGCTTACGCTTAGAGATAAGCAAAATGTTTGCCAAGTATTTTAACGTGTTGTAATACTGCATGTGGTTGAGAGTTCATCGAGTTCACATTGGTCTCAAGGTAGCTTAGAATCAAAATATTTTTCTCTCTTTAATTAAAAAAGAGTTCAGAATAAAGTTGGTTTACAGATTTAAAGCTTCTTCTTGCTTTTTAACCTTTTTTGTAAACGGTCCCCCCCCCCTTGGTGGTGCTGATTTCTAATTTCCCACAGCTGCACTGCAGATTTTCTTCACTCTGAGGTAGTAGTTGCTACGTATCATTCCAAAATCAGCTCTTAAATTCTCTGAAAAGATTTCTGTCAAATATAACTTGAGTATTTTAATTTCCCAACTGAAGTTAGTTTTTAGAACTATTTTCTCAGATTATTTTTTATAGAATTACGTGATGCTTTTCAACTGTGCAAATATAATCGTGAAGAATTTGTAAGTACAGCTGCATTCTTGCTAACTAAACATGACAATCTTTGACAAGTGGCTCGTCGGTGGTGTCACGGAACTGACAAGTGACATGCAGAAAGTAGGCTGTCCTGTCACGGAGTCTTACGTAGTTTGTGCAGCTCATTTAACTCTGGGTATGTTGTGTGCAGCTCATAGACTAGTCAGTAGGCAAGAAAAGCTGTCAGTGAAGGGTCCTGTAGAGGATTTATTTTCTCAAACACTGTAAGAATATACAGTATTACATGATGTGGTAATTGTAAAATTACATTTGAAATGTAATCCTATAAAATTAGGAAAGGTAATATTATGCCTTTGGAAAAGACCTGTACCTTTTTTTTTTTTTTAAAAAAAACACAGATGATTCTTTTTCCATTTTAGTTTTATAGACAACTTGGTCAGTGTTACATTTTGTTGCTAATACAGTACTAGTGTTTTTCCCAGTTAATTATATTAATGTTAGTGTTTTACGCTTTTTCTTCAGTTTTCAGGAATACATTTGTGTTTCTGTCATCCCAGCTGTCAGTTTGGTTAAGTAGCCGTCAGCACTGTTTTACTGGAATAGTATCAACTGTGTACAACTGTGTAAAAATTAGTTCATTGGTTTCTGAGTGAAAGTCCTAGAAAATTACCTTCTGAAAATCTCCTGTAATCTTGGATGTTAGTTTTAAGAAATATTTTTCTTTTTTCAGATGAAACTGGTAGGGTAAAAGAAGTGTAGAATCCTGACATTCTTAGATCTTCTCTCTGTAATTATCACCAGTATTTCGTCAGTCCCTTAGTGTTAGTTGTAGAACACCTGAGCAACTCATTTTATGTACAGTGAGGAGGTTTCTCTTGGTGTAATTTTTAATGATGTTGAGTTAATATTTGTCCTTTGCTCTAATAGTAATACAGAGTGACTATTTAATAGGTTAATGAAGAGCCAAGCCAAGTGCCATCGAGTCAGATCCCACTCATGGCGACCCTAGGGGCCAGGGTAGAACTGACTCCCAGAGTATTCAAGAAGGCAAATTAATTTTGGACTTTTCAGTGTTAAAAGATACAAAAAATATTAACTTTCATTTTTTTTTAAATAAATATATTTCTACTTAGTTATCAAAATCTAATTCCTTTGGAATGGTGATGTGTAATGATTGTTTAAATATCTCAGAGGAAACTGAAATGTAAAGTTCAGCAGCTTCATTTTAAAATTTATGCTGCGGCAGGATTAAAAAGGGTAATCTCTGAATTACTCATTATATTTGTTTATTTAAAAGAGAAGCATATTAATATCTTGAAGTATCGATGAGTAATAAAATTACTAGAATTATAAGGGAAATGCCTGGGAATGAGTCAGGTTTTTTCAAATCAGAATTAAGCTCAAACATTTATACTTAGACTATCACCGACACTGAAATCAAATCTAACAGCATTTCTTAAAAACAAAACATGAAACTGATTGCAAGCAGAAAGTGAAAATATCCTACACAGTGTTACTTTAAAAGCCCAATGAGTTGTTATATACAAGTAAAAGGCACTAATTTTTATCATATGTCAAAGTTTACAATTTTATTTTTAGTTTCAACTGATCTTGGAAATTAACCCTGTCTGCCCCAAAGAAATGTATTTGCGTTTGAGACAAGACTCAAGAATGCTCTGCAAAACCATTCTGCTGAATGAATTTGAGATTTTATTTGGTCATCTTCGAGTCCGTTCTCATTATGGAAAATCATATAATGGAGATGAACGAGACTGATGGCTGTACCCTAGAGCAGTGACAGAACAAAAACCGTTATTCGCTCCCATGAGTACTTTATCGTTTGTGTTTATCCATTATCTACCTTTCTAACTCCACCTCAAGACACTGTCCTTCAGGTCTTTCATTTTTCAGTTCTTTGGGTCTTCAGGACCTTCACATGGCAACTCTGCTGGCCTGAAATTTTCTGCAGCTGACTAACGCCTGCTTATCCTTCAGGTCATCACTGAGATGTCTGTTCCTCAGAAAGGACTTCCTCAGCCACTCGTTCTGAATTACTCTTTGTGTTCCTTTCTCTTTCATTGATCTGTTGAGTTCTTTTTAGAACCAGTCACAACTTCTGTAAGGTTCTTTCTTTACTACTCCCCAGTGTCTTTCTCAGTTCTCACACGTATCAGACACTCAGAAATAGGTGTTACCGGTTAAGAGACGTGAAGGGCACTTAATTTCATGTTATATATGAATTAAGTAACATCCCAAAACTTGGCAAAAATTGTTAACTGATGCATCGAGAGGAAGTGTTTTGTTCTTGTGGCTGCTGGTTTGTTTTTGTTTTGTTCAATTTTGTTTTCTTTCTTGGGGTGGAAGGAGAAACTTAATAGTGCAGTTTTACCCTGTCCTATAGGGTTGCTTGCTATGAGTACAGGTATTTATCTGCAGTCACTGAGAAAGGCAGGATAATAACAGCCACCTCTGAGTGTCTCTGAGAATAGCGTGCCCTCTGACTTGTGACTCTAGGTGGAGGAATAATTTCTGCTCCGATTGTCCAGTTTGGGGAGTCAGCAGAAAAAAAAAATCTCCCACCCCCCTTCCTTGAATTTCCTAAATTGTTTCCCCCTCTGAGTCTGGGGGAGTGCCTCAGGGCAGGCTCAAGGGGTCCCACTTCTGCTTCAGTTAATGGGGTCGGACTCCAGAGCCAGGCACAGTGAGAGCAGAGAGGGTGAGAGTGGCTCAGGGTGTGCTTCAAGAGTCCCGCTTAGTGGCAACAGATTAGTTTCTTTGGTTTATCACCTCCCTAGGAGGATCTCCTCTGACTCTCCTATGTGAAATTGATCACCCAGTTCCTATTTTTAATGTTTGAATATTACTTCCTTTTTCTGCCTATGTTGTTTATCTTTCAGGCTGTAATTGAAGTTATCACTATCTGGGTAATCAGTTTTAGAATTTTAGGTGTTTTCTGTTTGTTTGTTTTTTGGCACTTTTACTGTTTTTCCATACTTCATTGTTGATAGTATAGAAACAGAAGTCATCCGTAGTCCTTCAGATGCTGCATTTAATAGAGAAACCTTCAGGGTCCTGAGATTCACATAGGTCAGAGAAGACTTCTTCTGAAGAATTATGTTTGTGCTGATGCTGAGGGTTTGAGTAGAAGTGAAAAGATGGGCAGGACAGGGGTGCCATGACCGACATTTTAAAGAGTAGGAAATACATGTACATAGTTCTGTCATCTATGAAAGCACATTGTATTGGGGTTCCTCAGTGGTATCTGGCAGAATGTAAATACAAGGGTTTTTTTTTTTTCCTTCATACTTTTTCTCTTCTGGCTTTTCACCTGTAAGTGTGATTACATTTTGTATTGGGGGGCATGGGTAGTATATATAGGTGTAAAAATAGGAAGCTATTCTGACAGTGTGTTGCACAGTTTGGAAGCCCTGGTGATGTAGAGGACAAGTGCTACAGTTGCTAACCAGAAGACTGGCGGTTCAGATCTGCCAGGTGCTCCTTGGAAAACTCTGTGGGTCAGTTCTACTTTATCCTGTAGGATCGCTGTGAGTCAGTTTCATATGTAAATGAAAAAGTTTTGTGTTTTGAATGTTTCATGTTTTAGCTGTGTGGCAGCAGTTGGTTTCTGATGACTGTAAAGTGTGGTGTTACTCCTTCCTATTTTGTGTTTGTGTTATGATAGACTACCTGCCGTTGGCACTGTGGGAGCTCCGTTAGTACCCGGGTGGATGAATAGACAGCTTCTGAAAATGGAGGTGGCGTTGTGAGTTTGGTTTATCTCCTTGTGCCCCACTCGAAGATGCCCTGCACGTTCGCCTTTACATCAGGCTGCTTGTGAGACAGGCACTGGGAGATACAGTAGTGATAGTGATAGCTTTGTCTCTTGAAATTATAATCAGGTATTTGATTATCTTATAAATTCAATTCCCAGATTAAATCTCACACTGTAATTTTTTTGAACAAAGTTTTTGAGATAGAGAATGATCTTCAAAAGGAAACAGATATCCTACTTCTCATCCGTCTCCTGTCTCTCACAGCCAAATCTGATTGATCTTTTTTGGTATTATGTGTTGTATCATAAGATTGATTGTGTATCAGGGTTATCAAAACTTCCCGTAACAATAGGAAAACATTAGACTGCAGGTTGTCTTGAGGCAGGGTGACATATTACTGTTCTCTGCACAGAGGAACACTGATAGGAAACTTTGCGCCCTCTAGGAAGTGAAGCACGAGGCTGTGTTATGTGAACAAGGGACAATCTTGTACGGCAATTTTAGAGATCTATTTAATGCTCTCATTAGAATGCATTTCCCATCTTGGTTCTCTAGGATTTATAGGTAGTAACATTATAAATAAAAGTATTGATGTTAACATCAATGCATTATGGGGGCAAGGGGTAGAGAGTACAGACTATAATGGTACATTGTTCTCTCTTCTGTTTGTTTTGTAACCTCTAAGGCTTAGAATCCCCTAATTTCTAGTGAAAATTAACAAAAGTTAAAAATACGTGATAGTTGGGAATCTTAAGTTTACAGATGTGCTCACTAAATTATGTGCAAAGCAGAACATCCCTTTAAACTGAAACACTTTGAAGATAGTGCCGCTCCATTAGTGGCACTATTATGAGTTAATTTTTTGCAAGTACTGGATGATTTGCACATGTTGTAATGGCTTTTGATAGCAGGAATTTCTCTTGCAGGCAGATAATCAACTGAAAATGTGAAGAAATGTTTCCCAAATGGTAACAATTTGTTGGTGTTTAATTTTTATTTTGGGATGCTTGGCTTGGCTGGCTGCACTGAGTGATAATGAAAATTTTAAGTTACAGTAAATACTAACATTTAAGAGTTTTAAGGCATCCTATAGATAATTAGTTGGAAGAATTATGATACGACTCAGTGTTACTTACAACAGGGTCTTGTTCCAGCCACAGCAGCTGAGAAGAGTAAAAACAATTGATTATAGAAGGAGACCTTCCATGTGATGTAGATACCTGAAGTGTGTGTAGAAGTCAACCTTTTGTCTTCACCATGAGAAAAACCTACACAAAAGCAGGAACAGTGTTTCTTGCTGTTGGGCATTTGTGTTTGACACTGCAGGTTTCTTGTGTCACAAGGTACGAAGCAGGTTGGAGAGGTGGCCTCTGTTTGCAGGGTGGGGGCATGTGTATATGTATGTGGTTTATATTTTGTGAGCTATTTAGAAATAGTATTTTAAAACACTATAATTATTTTAGGAGATATCATTGTATCTCTTTAGACATTATTTCACAGAGAGTAGAAGCTAAAACAAAGTTGATTACTATTTTTTTTTTCCCCCATGAAGAATGTAACTTAAAAGAGGATTGAAGAAAGTGCATAGACTAGCTTTTCTGGTCTAGAAATGTGGCATCGATGTTCTGTAGAAGCTTTTGTTCCGTTGTGGTTGAAATGTTTTCTCACCTTTTTGAACTACTTCGTTGCTGCTGATGTATGTGATGTCTTGAAACGGACCTGGAGAAAGGTGTGTATAAACTTCCCTTGGCTCCTAATACACTTTAGACCTGCTGAATAGTTTAAAAATCAAGTAGGTTATGTTCATAAATACAATGAATCTTTAATATAACATATACTGCCAGATGAATGAACTTACCTTTCTTTAAAGAAGTACAGCTATAATACTCCTTAGAAGTGAGAATGACAAGATTTCGCCTTCTATACTTTGGACATGTTATCTATCAGGAGGGACCAGTCCCTGGAGAAACACATCATGCTTGGTATTGTGGAGGGTCAGCCATAAAAGAAGACAACACTCACTCTGGTGGATTGACCCAGGGATCCCAGCAATAGGCTCAGGCATAGCAGTGATTGCAAAGATGATGCAGGACTGGGAATTGTTGTTTTTTGTTGTATATAGTGTTGCTATGAATTAAACCGACTTGACAGCACCTCACAACAACATATTCATAGAAGAAAGTTTATTTGTAAAAATACTTTAGATTTCATAGTTAATCTCCTTGTGAATTTATAAATCAAAGAAAGAGTAGAGAATATTTTGCTCCAGGGTTAATAGTATTTAGACATATATTTACTTATTTTTGTTCTGTGCTAAAAAGACGTGAGACTAAAAGGGAGAAGGTAGTCATTTTGGTGTTAGTTTTAAAAGATGTTTAGTATTTCGTGTACATAGTAATACTTTTCGCATATATTGGCTTCCATGTTAATATTTTTTCTGTAGTGAATAAGAATCTTCTAATATGGCTTAATATACCCAGTGAAACATCTGTTAAAAGCTAATGAAAATCATTTTGTAGTTTCTGTCATTATTTGTGTCAGATCTTGCCTCCTTCTATCATAATGGTTTCTTCCATTTTGACCCACTCGTAGTAAAGACAGTATTTCCTGGGTTTACATGAAGCTACGCTGGGCCTTGTGAGTTAGTTCTGATTCAGCTGGGTGTGAGGAGAAGTGAGGTGTTCAGCCTCCAGGGAAGGCAGCATATCCTCCTCTTCTTTTTCTTTTTGTCTGCTGCTTGGAATGTGTGCATGGTCATGAATCATCTTGGGCCATGTGGAGGAGGGAGGATGGTGGCATAAGGAAGGCTGAACTCCAGGTGACAGTGAGCTTGAATCCTCAGCAACCTGGATTACAGCTGGTGTGCATTTTGGTAGAGGGGATATATGTAAATATCAGTGTAAGCCCTTACTATTCTGTGCCTGTGTTAGACACACCAAACCATACCTGAAAATACATGGCCATGCTGAAAGTATGTACTATTTTGGCTATATTTTTGAAGGTTTAAATGTCACATTTGTACATGGTACTTAATAAGTGAAGACATTTTTCTGTGAGAGAAGCTTTTAAATTAACTATGTCTTAGCTAAGATCAAGCACTGAATTCATGTGTATGAAATTATTTAATATTACGAATTTTGTGATTTGTATTTAGATAGCATGTTGAAAAGCTCTTTGTGACTATCTCTGACTCTTGTAGGTTTTATGACCCATCGAGTGTTACATACGATGCTGTTCATTGCTGGCTGAGATTTCCTGTTTTTCAGACTTTGTGCCTTCCCTGCTTTACCTTCCATACGTCTTCTTCCCCGTGTCTCTCGCTTTCCTACTGCATTTGTGTCTGGGGAGGCTTTGGGGCAGCTCTGCATGGCCAGTCCACCAGCACTTCTGGCCTTGATAGAGACCAGATGCCTGGCATTATTCCTGAAAACACAAACTCCGGTGACATGCTTATGGAGTTTGTGAGCTTAAATTATAAGGATGGAAAAATGCCCTGTGCTACAACCTTTTAGACTAAGTAACACAACTTACGAGAAACTTTGAGTATTGGTGAAACTATTTCTGTGTAGGAGATGAGTTCTAAGAAGAATAAAAGTTTCATAATGATGAGTGAGAAATTTTCAGAAAGTGTTGTTAGGTTTGTCATTTTCAGTCCTGAAGACATCATATATTATCCACTGGGGACAGGATAGAGCTTCATAGAAGGATAGGATTTGACCCGTAGTTAGTTATGTTTCATTATATTGAAGTCCTCTGCCCTTGGCAGAATCATTGCGAATTACTCGTGAAGCTGTAGGTAGGAGATGTTGAAAGAAGGGTAATACCACATTTCAGTAATAGCGCATATCCTTCTGTTTTGTCCTTTCTAAGCTTTATATTTGTGGCTGCACCAAATTCTGTCATTTTCTACGTGTGTAGCTGTGTGGAAGTACTGTCTCAGACATCTTGCTTTTTAAAGGAAACTACGAGGTGGCCACATGGAGTCATAATGACTTGTGATTGAGTCACATGTAAAAGTTTCTGTTAAACATGAATGGAAAAGTAGAAGAACATTTCTTTCCTTGTCAATATAGAAAATCTTCCAGCCCCTCCGCCTCTGATCCTGGTCATTGAAGCAGTAATAAAGTTCTCTTTCTATTACTCTTTCATTCACAGTCAAAAACCTTTCCTGCCAAGGTTTCCTGAATCTTTTGACTTCGATCTTGCCACCAGCGGGAGGCCCATCCTCACAGATGTCAGTAGCTGTTGTCTTGAATAGCTTTAACAGAGAATTTTGTTTGTTTGTTTGTTTTCAATAATCCAGTAGGCTAGATGTTCCAATTTAGGGTGTCAGCTCCAGGGGAAGGCTTTCTCTCTCTGTCAGCTCTGGAAGAAGGTCCTGGTCATCGCTCTTCCTCTGGACTAGTTGTTACCTTGTGCAGAAACCCTGAATCCAAAGACATGCTGTGCTCCTGGCACTTCTTTCCTGGTGGTATGAAGTACCCCTTCTCTGATTCATTCTCATTCTTTTTGTCTTTTATGAGATAAGAGGCGGTGCAGTCCACACCCCAAGGAAACTCCCCTTACGTTGGATCAGGGATATGAACTTAGTCAGGGTATTACAGTCCTACCCTAACTCTCTTTAACATAAAATTAAAATCACCAAATGGAGGACAACCACACAGTACTGAGAATCATGGCCTAACCAAATTGGCACATATTCTAGGGGCACATGACTCAGTCTCCACAATAAAAGTTTTGTAGCGTTCCTTGGCATTTGAATGGAAATTTTCCCGACATTCTTTTGTCACTCCAAATGTTACCTTTATTCTGAAGACTCTGCCCCCCAGTATCAAAACAAAGCAAAAAAACATTACCTTGGAGTTGATTCTGACTTGCAGTGACACTTTAGGTAAAGGTATTTGAACTGTTGACTTTATAATTATGAGCAGAACTCTTACCCACTGGGCCACCCGTGCTCTCCCGTTGGTCTAGGCAACTGTGATACTCACCTGGTTGACCAAACTATCAAGGACCCAGAAGTGTGTTCCCAGCCCCATCTTGCTACCACACATTGTCCACCCTATCTTTCTACCTCTGTTTTCTTGTACCCATGAAACCTGCTTTGAAACTTCCTTGGAATTCTCTCATTTTTGTTTCTTCCCATTTCTTTATATTTTTCAGTCTTTGCTCATTTCTAGATCTAATGTGGATCCCATTAATCATTAGGCAGATAGACCTGACTCCAAATCCTGACTCTCCTCGACTAAAGAGTATCACTTGAATGATTTACCTGAACTCTGAGTCTTGATATCTTTACGTACAAAAAGGTTATTATGATATCTTTCTAGTGGACTTGTTGAGAATTTTTAAAAGATAATAATGGTCAAGTACTGGTATAACTCCAGGCATTTAAAGCACTAAACCCATTGCCGTAGAATTGATTCAAACCTATAGTAAACCCATAGGATGGAGTAGGATTGTCCCACAGGGTTTCTAAAAAGTGGTGCGTAGATCTGAACTGCTGATGTTTTGGTTAGCAGTAGTAGCTCTTAACCACTGAACCACCAGGGCTCCTGTAGACACTTAAAACCAAAAAACAAACAAACAATCCCCCCCTCCAAACATACCCTGTAGGAAAGAACAGACGTGCCCCTAAGGTTTCCAAGGAGCAACTGGTATATTTGAACTTCTAGCCTTGTGGGTAGCAGCCAAGCAATTAACTGTTGTGAACTACAGACAAAACCACCAAACCCACTGGCGTCGAGTCGGGTCCAACTCATAATGACCCTAGAGGTCAGAGTAGAACTGCCCCATGGAATTTCCAAGGAACATCTGGCAGATTTGAACTGCCGACCTCTCCTTGAGCAGATGCAGGACACCAGGATTGCTAGAATTCAACAGTAGGTGTCAGAAATTTCTTTGAAGATCTTACTACCTTAAGCCAGCTTTGAGTTTGCATAGGCTGTGCCATGCACACCTGGGGAAAGGAATAACAAATCAGTGGAGAGCACAAAAAGAAAAAAGGGCCCAGAGAGGCTGAAATTCACTGAAGATGGGCTTGACTACTTCACAGTGTCAGAAGGATGTGATGATTGGTTTAGGCTCTAGGTCCATCCTTGGTAGCTAAAGCAGCCTTGCTTGGACAGAAGAAGGCTGGCCTGTAGTCCACTGTACATACATTAAGCACAGAAAGTGTTTGGCATTTGCATTTGAGTTCTTGGTAACAGTTTCCATCACTACTCTCACCCTGCTCCCTGAAGAGTAATCAGGGCTGCAGAGGGAGTTCTAATGGTTTTAGCAACCTGCGGTATATCTGGAGTTTTGGGAATGTTGAGGCTAGAGGTAAAAACATTGGGAGGCTTACGTTTAAGGTTCCCAATAAACTGCCTGATACTCAGGAAGGAGGATGATGGAGGAACAAGTTCGAAAGAAAGGTAAGCTTTATGGAAACTTTAGTTCAAAAGGCAAAGTAGAAATGGCAGTAACAGGGACAGAAATGTAAATGGGAAAGAACATCATTGAGCACAGTGGGGTGATCCAGAATCATCTATTTATAACCAGTAGTAGGGCCAGAGTTCAGGGAGGGAGGTACTTGGAGGAAGAATAATAATGAAGGAATTGTAAGAAAGGAGGCTCAAGGGAGCCCTGTGGGATACTTTGCACCCTGGGTGGAGGACAGTTTGCCAAGGCAGAATTTAGGCAGCCTTGTCAAGTTAATGCCTACGTACCACAAGAGAAGATAAGTTGCAGCTAGAAACTGAGAAGGTTAACTGTGACTCAGGAAAGTGTCTTTCTTTTCCAAGGTCAGTGTTGTTGAGGGGCATAGTTTAGCCCATGGTCAGCAGAAGAGGAATCAACTACTCCTTGCCATCAAGTCCATTCTGACTTATAGCAACCCTGTAAGACAGAGTAGAACTGCCCCCTAGGGTTTCCAGGGAACAGTTGGTAGATTTGAACTGCCAGCCTTTTTGTTAGCAGCTGAGCTGTTAACCACTGTGCCACGAAAGCTCCAAATTGAGTAACCCAGTAGGAAAGGCGAATCTACTGCCATTGAGTCATTTAACAGCCCTATAGGACAGAGTAGAGCTGCCCCATGTGGTTTCCAAGGCTGTAAATCTTTGTGAAAGTAGATTGCCACAGCTTTCTTCTGTGTGTTGGCTGGTGGGTTTGAACTGCCACGCTGTCAGGTAACAGCCAAATGTTTTAACCATTGCATCACCGGGGCTTCAGAGGAAAGGATAGCCACACAGTGCAGGGGATTTGGAGTGGATTGATTTGGAGGTAGCATAGGCTAATCAAACAAAGTGAATCCTGCAGTGTGTTCCTTAAATGGTGGTAACTTTGAACTTCATACGCCTATTCTCTTGTAATGCAGTGAAAATAGTTTGTATATTTTCAAGTGTCTTTGCTGAACTGTTATGACCCTGGGGTGGTGGGTGGATATAGTTAAAGAAATGCAGATCCTAGTGCTCAGTCCTAGAGCTGTAGCTGTCCTGCTTCCATCTGCTTGGTGTGGACAGAAGTCTCCAGAAGCGGAGAGATTAGGCCAGGAGCATTTCTGGGGGTACCACCTGGTTCTGTGTGGTTTCTTTGTCAGTGACACTGATCATGGCCCAAAAGAACTGTTTCACTGAGGTTCATTCTTGCCCTCTGCCTTGGGTAGAAGCAGGAAGAGTATCCGAGGCAGTGTCAAATTTCATTGCCTCTTGTAAGGGTGTCAGATAAAGCTGTTGAAACCTTCTGCCCTCTGTCACAACTTCAAGCACAGCCGTTTAATTTCAGCACGTAACTTCTAGAGGTGAATAAGACGTGGAGTGCATTCTGTAAACAAATGTTTTTTCTGAACCATAAACAGAAACACAACACAAAGAGCATGTCAACAAGGCGTACCATGTGAATGAGAACTTTGCTCTAATCTAAGGAAGCAGTTGTGTGTTCTTTGAATTCTGGAAGCAGTGAAGTTAGAAAGACCAGAACATGCTGATGTACCTAATGTTCGTTATTCAGTTCTTCAGGCACTGCCTGCAGGGTGATACATGAAGATTTTCCGTGTCGATTGAGAAATTGTTGCTTTTGTACTTTGGTTTCTTAGGGTGTCTGTAACAAATATACCAGAAGTGGTGGCTTTAAAGAACAGGAATTTGTGGTTTTAGAGCTTTGGCTGCTAAAGAGTGCAAATCGGGCCATCTGCCCTACGGGTCATTTTTTGTTACAGCCCGAGGCTTTCCTTGGTCTTCCTGGGCTGTTCTTCAGTGGATCTCGTATGCTGCTTTGTCAGACAGCACGTAGGAAACAGCAGGTTTAGAACTCACCATGCTCAGCATGATCTCATTAGTATAACAAAAGAAAATCCTTTTTTCCACACAGGGTCGTATTTACAGGTACAGGGACTAGGACCTCATCATAAATTTGGGGGACAAAATTCAGTTCCTCCCACCACAAGGCAGAAAAGTAAAACATAATGGATAGAATTCTGTGGGTACTAAGAATACCAGAGGAGGCACTGAAGGACATTTTAAATCCTGTCCCATGGGAGGCTTGTTTTCCCATGGTGTTACAAGAGCCTTGACTTATCCCTTCCTTTTATTTGCTTTGTTGGTTTGCCACCTCCACCTCCCCGCACCACAGCACATATCACTGAGCGAGAACGCTGTATTAGTTCACTTACAAAGGGAGGAGATCCAGTCGTCTTACCCACAATAGAGACTAGAAGTTAGTACTAGGATTCACCCGGCGAATTCAACCTGAGCTGCTCGAGCTGCTGCAGACCAGCGTCTTTGTGTTGTTTCGTCCGCTTTTCTTGGGCTCCTTTCTTGTACTTGTCACCTTCAGAGTAACTTGGACACACACTGTCCCATGGAAAACGTCTGTTATCATTAGATTGGTTAAAGAGTGTGCCTTTGCTAGTGTGTATGTGTGTGTGTGTGCACATGTGCAAGTGAGAACTCCTGCCATATCTATTCATATGAAATAATTATCAATACAAATTGTAATTTATAATAGCAGATGACAGTGTCAGTGGAATAGTACTCTGTACAAATGATGAGCTGTGTCTCTGTTGCTGTGGAACGACCTTGGGTATATAAAACAAAAGGAAATAAAAACAAGGTGCAGAAAAATAAGACTGATGTGAACAGGGATGTACACAGACACACACTTGTAGAGCAGTGTGCTGGGTCAGATTCGGACTGTCAGAGGACGTACGATGGAATGGAGTTGTGACCTTGGCAGTGAGGCACATTTCTTCCTCTGAGATTGGAGGGAAGGAGTTGGGTAAAGATACGGAGATATTTTGAGATGATGAAAAAATAGTAGAGGAGGAAAAGGAATTCACTGAGGACAGACTTTCCTCCCGTCCTGCAGACTACCTGAGGATCTTGAGAAAGTGGTGGTTATGGGGTGGGCAGTGGCAGCTCTTCCCGGTGTGTTGAGGGAAGAAGACAAAATGTACACTTCATATTATTCCTTCTGAAATGGTGCTGACGTTTATAGTCAGATTCTTTTTCCACTTGTTCTAAATGTTGCTTTTCTTTTCTGAGGAAAGTAGGGAGACAGTGTCTTAAACAATTTTGTAAATCTCTACCCTTATTGTGAAATTTTAGCAACTCGTCTATAGACTGGTTTTGGGGACTAGAAATAGGACCTGCTGGTTAAATTATGTGCCGTGGCACTAGGCTTTTAGGAAGGTGATTGTGTTAACTTTTGGACTTTTGTCACTGAAAGATTTCTGGGTGTGTTAGGCAGATGCATTTCCATTTGAGTGGTGGTTTGTATGTTTCTTAACTTTAGGGGACCAGGGCCATAGAATAATGAAAGCTGGGTACCAGTAGTATAATGGTATTTTGTGTTTTGAAGTAAAAGACAGTAGTAGGTACATAGATCAGTTTTCTGAATACTGTGTAATTAGAGTATTATATTTGCAACCAGTGGAAAGTTGTATTTTTAGAAAAGTAGAAACAGTAGGATGTTTAGTTCTTACTAAGCAGTGTGTTAGGATCATGTAGTCTTATGGTACCTAAAAACCAAGACTTCATGTCCTACTTTTAAGGATATATGTTGGTCAGGTATTATTTCCATTTCAAATGTTGACTTTCTAGGTTTTCTATAATTAAAAATTCTCTTTTTCTTAGTGAAGAACAAAAGGGAATGAAAATCATAGCAAAGATAGAAAACAGACTTTCTGGAGCTTTTTAAGCTGAATTTTTCAGGCTATCAAATCTGTTGATTTCCTTTTAGTCGGGAAAGTCTACTTTTTGTATATGTATTTTCTTGTCTTTAGTAGTACAAATGTCTTAAATATGTTCCCAAAGAATTGCTTTCTAAACTCTTTGAGAATTTACATTTAAAATTTTTATGTGTGTGAAATTCATACTAATTAATTTTGTAGAAAAGTTTGAAGCAAATGATTTCTTGCTCTGTGCTAGAACTGGCTAATTCCCTTAGTCATCCTAAGAACAAAGAAGTGAATGAGGCAAGGGGGACTGCTGTTTGACGACCATGAACCCTGATACCCTGACAGATCATTTATGTATTAGAAAGTTTGTGTGGATTTAAATTAAATCTGTGCCTCATCTTGTTTCCATTGTTTTAAACTCTTTGTGCTAGCTGCTGCTTTTCAAACCCACATACACTTAACCTATGTGGACTTTGACATACAAAGGTAACATTTTCATTTTAGGAATTTTTTTCTGAGTATTATAGGAGAATTATCTTGGCGGCATAGTGTTTAAATGCTGTGTCTGCTAAACAAAGCCAAAGGTCAGTAGTTCGAATCCACCAAGTGCTGCTTGGAAACTCTATGGGGCAGTTCTGCTCTGTCCTATAGGGTCACTATGAGTTGGCATTGACTTGACTACAGTGGGTAAGTAACATCAGTAGAATTTTGGCTTTGGCTGATACTCATATGTAGAGTGAAATTGACAGAATTGTGGGCACCATTTGAAGAATTGTGCTCTGCAGCAACTGGTGCAAAGTTGTATTTCTAGAAAAGAGTTAAAAATTTGCTTTTCAGGAACAAAGAAACAAATGCAAAGGAAAAATAAAAGCAAAAAACAATAAACATTACTTACATTACTCATAACATGAGTAGATTTTGTATTACTTGGTCATGGTTTTTTTTTTTGATGGATGTGTTAATTTGACTTTCAGAGAAGCCTCTTGCTGTTACTTAAATATTTATACTTTTCAAATGGTTTTCACAGTTATATTTATCTATTGCATGAATTTAGACTTAGTAAAGTTACATCTAACATTTGGCCAAACATGTGTGAAACATAATTTTTATATTGTATGTATTACATATTTAAGTAGTACGATTTTTGTTTTGCACATTGACGGGTGCAGTTGTAAAGTTTGTGTTACCGTTTTGTTAAAACAAACTTTATTTCGCTGTAGTTTCATTCACTGCTGTAGCCAGTTTCATGAATAAGAAAAATACTTGTATTTTTTTATACTCTGAATGTTTTCCAGAAGTCATTAGCACAGAACCAACTGGCTTCCTTCTCTAAATACAAATCTGGACCTTAACTTTTTTTTCTCCCCAAGACCTTGTACTTCATAAACTGTTAAATGCATTGAAGTGACAGAGTAGGTTAAGGTATACACTACTGCTTATGACTGTTTAACCTTCATATCATTTTTCTAAACCATTATGGAGTTTTCATATTTTAATTTGCTAGTGGAAACTTTCTTGCAGTTTCTTTTGTGTTTAGACTTTCCTAAAGAGAGTCTTCACATTAAATCTAGTAATAAGAAGTAGTTGTCATGATACATTAATTATCAGAAGTCATGAAAATATACATAAGTTTTTTTGTTGGTAAATTAATTTGAAATTTTTACTTGTTTTAATTTCGTAACAGTCATAGCATTTATACTGAGTTGAAAAAGTTAATCACTGTACTTGATTTTTAAATTGCTGTGCTTCGTGCAGTTAGGGACACCATTAACACAGAGCTGCTCCATTCCTTTGTAACTGTGTCTTTCCACTTCCCCTGACTTCATTGTAGATACCTGGGTGATTTTTTTTCTTTTTCTTTTTGTGGTCTCAGACCTTCTTTTTGTCGGTGCAGAGAGTATAATCTCAACAAGTGTTGATTGTTGTTGACTATGAACTGTTAAAATGAATGGAATTATTTACTGAATGGAATTATTATAGAATGAAAGGGTTTTGTTTTTACGTCTAGAATCAAGTTTGACAAGATTATGTCCATAAGTACATTTTATTATTACTAATTGATTAGCTTCTGTTTTGGAATAAGTATTGTCTGAAGTCTGTATTAGGATAAGTTTTCGCTAATTCTGAAGAAATTTGTGGTATTTTTTAAAAAGCCACTTTAGTGATATTATGACATACTTAAAAGAAAACATATGGATTTCTGGAAAACAATATTTAAACAAAAGATGATATAATTAAGTCTTTTGACATAATAATTTATTTGCAAGTGTTTGCTTTTATTCCTGGAAACTAGTTTCAGCATAATGATTTAAAATGATAGATTGATGGACATGAAACTTAATTATGCAAATTGTTACTGGTTGTGACAGCATGCTTTGCTTTAGTTTATATGTAAAAGTTCAGTAGTATATAATATCGCATATAATAGTTTTATTTAGTATGTGTGTAATACCTGTGATATCAAAAATGATTATTAAATACTAGTTTCTGTCTTAACATCATTCTGAAAAGTTTTCTTTCTGCCTTTATTGCCAAACTGGGTGGTGTACGCAACTTTGGCATTTTTTCCAGTCCGTGCATCCTTTTGCTTCTTGATTTAGGCTGTGAGGTGTTTCTGGTTTCTGAGTGTTCCCTACGAAGATTCCTTTTGACGTTATTGAGCTCGGTGGCTTGGCTGCTGCTGTACCCTTACTGCTTTTTTTTTTTTTTTCCCCCAAACATTCACTTCTTTGGTTTTCAGCAACTGGAACTGTCTTGGAGGTTCTTTTCCTAGTTTTAAAATATTCCATCTGCATTCATTTTGATGTGTCTTCTTCCTCCTGAATGCCATTGTCCCCAAGCTCAGTCTTTGACCCAATTCTACACTCTTTTCTTATGATGTAATTTAATCTTAATTTCCACTGTGATGCCTGTGGTTCTCCTGTCTCTTAATTCATTCTTTTCAGCTTGGTTCTAGTTCTGTATTGCCTGTGAAGACACAGTGTTAGTTGGAACGTGCAGTATGGACTCACGTCAATGGGCCTGCACTCCTCGTACTCCTCCTCTCATTCTCTTCGTGCCATCAGCACTTCCGCTGATCTCTGTCTGTGCATCTTTTAACTGTATTTTCTTTCTTTAGTTAGTGCCAAGTTCTCTTCCCTTTCCTCTTAGAAATAACCTGTATTTCTCTTTTCATTCTCTGTTTCAGTAGCTGGTATTTCAGCTTTCTGTCACTCTTGACTGGATTGCTGTTAATGACTGGCCTTGTAGTGTCTTGTTGCTCTGGTGTAGTACGTCTTCTCGTTTTCTTTTAGCACCTTAATCCCTGTAGCAGACACTGTCTTTCGTTGTAAAAGACTAACTGTCCTCTTTGTTGCCACTTCTCAGCTTTCTCAGTTTTAGTTAATCTTGTTAATGTTACGTTGCCCATCTTATTTATTGCTACTCTGCGTCTGTCATTCCTTCATAGACCTGGAAACTTGCCATGCTAATTCTTATGTCTGTGCCTTCAGCCGTAGTTTGCTTTCCTACCCTTCTGGAGTCTCTTCATTTTACCTCTCCAGTCCATGTCCCAGCTCTTTCATGAGGCATTCGACCTTGCCAATGTCTCCTTGTACTGAACCGCTCTTCCCTCTCTTGGAAACCGTGGTGGTGTAGTGGTTAAGTGCTGTGGCTGCTATCTGAGAGGTCAGTGGTTCGAATCTACCAGGCACTTGCCCCTTGGAAACCCAGTGCAGCGGTTCTAGTGTGTCCTTTCAGTGTCCTTTGACTCGAGAGCAGTAGGTTTGGTTTTCTTTTGGTTTGGGTCGTAGTTCTTAAGAGTATGAACACCAGTGTATAAAAACACCATTTTACACGGCTAGTAATTGTGGTAGTCTTGTTCCTTCAGTTGGATTTTAAGGTCTCTGAGGAGAGACTTTTTTTTTAATAGGGATTTTGTTTTTTTATAAGCGCTTAATTTTGCATTAGGTGAGCAGCTTATGTAGATACATCAGACACATGAAGCGGTGTTTAGTTCATGCCCAGTTCACTCATGCAGTCACTACTGGGACTGATCATTTACATCTCTTCTTTTGCTTACTGCTTTCTGAGCAGCTTTTGTGTTTTAAAAAGGCTTGTTTTTTAACATAGAGAATAATGAAAAGTATTTGTGAGGTTCCATTAATTTATCTGTATTGAGGCTTCTCAGAGGCACCTTCGAAGAAGGGCCTGGTGATCCGTTTCTAGTCTGTCCCACATGGGGTGGCTGTGAAACAGACCAGGCTCAACAGCAACTGGGAACTTCAGGCAGATCTAGGAGTGCAGCACAGCAGAATTCGTTTTTGAAGGAAGGGAAGAGTAAATGCTCAGTACGAACACTGGGCAGACATGCATCTGATTGCCGTGTTTGTTCCCAGTGCCTTGGGTGGCGTCATTTTGCTGTTCTTGATTTCATGCTTTTGTGAAGTGGCGGAGTTAGCAGACTTGGAATCAGTTTGGCAACACCTGGCTTTCGTTTGCAAAATGAAGAAATTAAATCGGATGACCCCATGTGATCTTTTCCCTGAAGGAATCCTCACGTTAGGGAAAGAGTGTAGGTACTGAAAGGACAGACTCACCTTGCAGGGGTCAGGGTGGGACTTACCTTGAAAGAGATCCAAGCAGAGGACTTCTGAGGGGAGAGATTTCTTGTCTCTGACTGGGCTGATCTTAGAGAGTTTGCTAAAGAAGCTAGGGTTTGAATTTGGCCCTGGTGGTTAAGCACGTGGTTGTTAACTGGAAGGTTAATGGTTTGAACCCAACAGCTGCTCCATGGGAAAAAGATGTGACAGTTTGCTTCTGTAAAAATTACAGCCGTGGTAACTCTGTAAGAGTTCTCTGTCCTGTAGGGGTTGCTGTGATTTGGAATTGACTTGATGGCAGTGGTTTTGGTTTTAGAAACAGATGGGGTATTAACAGGAACTAGAAGGACTGTATTGTACGAGGCCTGACAGTTAAGTCCAGGAACTTAATTGTTCTAAGTGCTACATACCTCATTGCTGGCTGTCACTATGGTCACCCTTGAAGTACGCTCCTTGGGAAGCTATGCGCCAATGCCAGTGCCTAGTCTACCCTTCAGAGCAGTTCTGGAACTCTTTCTGAAGTGGCCATTGCACACAGTGGCAGGGTGGCAAGTTCCTGAACTCGACTGAATTGTATAGTTGTCTGTGAGGGAGTTTTTAGCCAGTAAACAAACAACTGTATTGAAGCACCATCCCTACTCACCTGATGATCTGGCCCCCAGGGACTTTCTTCTTTTCCCAAGGATAAAGGAAACATTGAGAGGAAGAGATTTTGATGACATTGAGGACATCAAGGGTAATATGACGACAGCTCTGAAGGACATTCCAGAAAAAGAGTTCCCAAATTGCTTTAAATAGTGGACTAGGCAGGCACTGGTGTTAGTGTATAGCTTTCCCAGGGGAGTACCTTGGAGCTGACTAATACTCAGCAGTGAGGTAATAACACTTTTTCTAGGATGAGATTGTAAATGTAATTGGTGGTCTTCATATAACACATAGGGTTAGGAGATACTGGATGTGTTTTTATGGTGCTTCTCCAGGTAGGATGGCATTAACTATCTATGTGATGGTGGGAGGGAGTAGAAAATATGACTCTCAAGACGGATATTGCCATATTGTGGAGATAACTTGAATCATAAGTTAAGAAGTTTTATCTGACATTCATTAGATCATAAGAAGTAATTAAGGGTAGTAATGTGGCCAGATACATCTTTTTCTAGATTTGACACCTTGTTCAGCATAAATTGGAGTTTGATGAGATAGGTAGTGAGAACACTCTGAAGAAGTCTTCTTGATACTATAAATAAAAGCTATGAAGTTCTAAAACTACGGTATTGCTTATGGGAATGGAAAAGAAGGAATGGGCACCAAACGGATCTGGAGAAGTCCCCAGCACTTGGTGATAACAACTCTTTATGGTTCCATGAATTCATGTAGTCTTTCTTTTAGCATTTACTGTACGCTGACACTGTTCCTTGAAGTATACTGAATAATGGAAGAAACATAGCTGGTTTAAAAATAGCACCAGCTATAGCATGAAAGTTTGTTTACTCGTGACACATAAAGTTAGACCATATTTGTTACGTGATTTGTTATTTCATGTATTTGTTAACAATACTGGTATGCATAATATAAAACAGAATGAAAGCTGGTCACTTGATTTAGCTTTTTTTTTTTTTTATTTCTCCAGTAATTATTTTATTTTATTTTTTATTTAACATGACTGAGTGAAAATGTACATTCCCGTATAAATTTACATGCCCACCTATATGCGGCTTCCACTGCTCTCCCTGTCCGGTGACAGCACACTATTCCCCTCTGTTCCATACATGTCTCATCCTCCCAGCAGCCTCCTTTCCCCTCATCTCCACCCACACTTCATTTAGCTTTATTGACAAATTCTTTTGTTTGTATTTTGTGTTGCAAATCTTATTTTCTGTTCTATTTTTCTTAACTATTTTTGATGCACACATACCTGTGATTAATGTAAAAACTTCAGCTAAAAGACACTGTTCTGTCTAAAAGTTCTATTCACATTTTGGGTCTGACTCTGATTTCTCAAATTCTGGGTCATGAGTAAACACAAAAAAAACAGATGATCTTTCTTTTCATTTCCGTTAGAGGGAGTTAAAAACAATCAAAATGCTTAATTGAAATACGTGTTCAGCCAAACTACAGAGATGATTTCAGTGCCGTCGTCATGTATTCCTGTCTTAAGCTCTTTCTCCATGGGGAAGTCTAAGAGGCTTTGTAGACAGCATGTTAGACAGATTCTCCTCGTTGTAGCTCTGCAATGATGAGAAAAAGGAGAGCAACAGATTTTCCGTTAGACACAAAAACAGAGAAACAGCCACAGTGTTCTAAGAGCTGTTGAGCAGTGCCCACTTTGGGAGTCTTATAATTGCTGGTTTTCTGGGATGGGTCTACCAGTGATCTTCTACTATTGGTTCCATTTAGATAGCAGTTTAGTTGTACCTCAGATCTGAGTGTTTCTCTGTACAAGCATAGGTTCTCTTCTATTTCCGCGATGAACAACAAATGCCGTATTATTTTTTGATCCATAGGTCATGAACTTACTAACTTTAAAGGACTGTTCTGTAATTGTGATTGGGGCTCATATTTTCATTGGGTTAGCCAAATGCCAGTGTGTATCACCTTATCCAGAAGACCTCTGCATAAATTCTATGTTGTAAATAATGATAAAGTTATTAAGGAGAGCCTTCTTTGTGTTTAGTCGTAATTTGGGATAATCAGTAACTATTATATTTAAGGAAACCCTGGTGACATAGTGGGCTAAGTGCTACATCTGTTAACTGAAAGGTTGGCAGTTCAGATCCTCCAGGTCCTCCTTGGAATCTGTGAGTCAGACCCAACCCAGTGGCAGTGGGTTTGGGTTTTTTTGTTTTATTTAAAGTGATTTATTTAAAATGATTTTGTATATCTTCTAATGTCTATCATTCCTAGTCTTTCAAAATATTTTACTCCATGAAATGTGCCAACAAGAGATAAGCCCTGTCATATGCACCTCAGACATTTTGTGTGGTCTAGTTAATTTGCTGTGTATTTCATGTTTGTATTTGTCACTTAGAAGAAAAGAATGTACTGTCATAAGGTGAAATAGTCTCTGAAGTTTTTTCTTAATCATTTTATCACCGTTTCCTTCTGGCGTAGATGTTCTACCATTATTTGTTTCCCACATTTGCCAAGTTAGCTGAATTTTACCCATGTAAAAATATTGTTTTGGTAGGTTAGCTTTAATAGTATTTCAGGATCATTTTTGAAGACATATAGATTCCTTTATTCTATACTTTATCCTGTAAAATGCAGCTTGCTTTTCATTCACTCAGTAACTTAATGTTTTATAGTTAAGAGAATTGACAAACGGACAGTTTGTGACTAGCTGTGATGTCCAAGTTAAAATAAAGATTCTGACATTGAGGTACTGGTCTTATTTAAAACAGCAGTGAAATAGGAAGAACACAGTGCAGCAGTTTGTCTTTGGTCTTAAATCTTGAACATAATCTGTGAAATCATGTGGAGTGCTGGTGGTGCGGGAGCATGGCTGCCAAATAAAAAAGGTTGGCATCTCGAATCTACCAGCTGCTCCTTGGAAATACCATGGTGCCGTTCTGCTTTGTCCTGTAGGTTGCTGAGTTAGAATAGACTTGATGGCAGTAGGTTATAAGGCTCTCTTGAGTCTTGCCCATGCTGTCTCTCTGGTTTCATTTCCTGTTAAGTTTTCTGTTGTTCTTTCCTGCTAAATCTAGTTCTTGGAACTGTTCTGTTCCCTTACCACAGAGTGTT
The DNA here is from genome assembly GCA_028571685.1 of Heterohyrax brucei. Classification (NCBI taxonomy): domain Eukaryota; kingdom Metazoa; phylum Chordata; class Mammalia; order Hyracoidea; family Procaviidae; genus Heterohyrax; species Heterohyrax brucei. The sequence goes on from CM053158.1 coordinate 85,156,641, forward strand.
TTCCCATCCTCCTTTCTGTATGAAGTTGTTATTTCGTTACCTAAGCCAGCCAAAGCCAACTGTCGTCGAGTCGGATCCCACTCCTAAATATCAGTAAAACAAACAAACGAATAAAAAACAGTTGTTTTTGAGTTGACTATAACTCCTGGTGGCCCCATATGTGTCAGGGTAGAATTGTGCTCCATAGGGTTTCCAGTGCTTGATTTTTTGGCAGATCCCCAGGCCTTTCCACACAGGTGCCTCTGGGTAGACTTGAACTTTCAACCTTTTGGTTACCAGTTGAGCCTGTTAACTATCTGTACCACCTAAGAATTCTCTCAGTGTCAGTAACTTCAGTATGTTTCTCAGATCTCTTCTTCAGGGAAACTAGTCCAGACTTCAGTAAGTCAAATTTCTTTGTATAGCTCTTGTCAATGACGGTAGTGAGTCTTAGCTTCCTAATGCAGCCTTAAGGGAAACACCAAAAGTGGGTAACTTTAAAGAACAGAAATTTATTTTCTCACAGTTCTGGAAGCTAAAAGTCCAGATCAGGTTCCTGGCTATGTTGGTTCCTTCCTTGTAGGTTTACCCTGTCTTGTAGAGGACCCTCCCGTGGTATGTGTCTTCACTGGCTTGTGAAAATCTTTGTGTCTGATTTGCTCTTTTTATGGTTCAGAAGTGATTATATTTAGAACTCACTTGTGATTGTGTATAATGTAATTAACATAAAGAAGATAACCTTATTTTAAATGAGCTTATATGCACTGGTATAGGGTTTAGTATTCTGACACATACTTTTGGTAGATGCAGTTTGGTCCATGATACCCTGTGGCTCTCATTTAAATATAGTTTGGTTTCTACCGTTCTCTGTACTGAACTGTTTTCTAGCAAGTTTTCAACTTCTTGCTGCTGTCTGTCTACCAGGCATGAGTTCTATAATATTATTCTACAACTGTCAGGGTCTGTTCATTATCTTTAGTGCCAGAATTGGATTAATCATCTTATATTGAAAGAGACTAACTTCTTTTAGCCCAGTGTGTGTATAAAGGCTGAAGAAATCTAGTGTTACAAACTTCGATCAATGTCGAAAATAGGAATTGAATCCCTACTTTTTGTTTTTGCCCAGCAGGAGCTCTCAACTATTCAGGGAAAGATCTAACTAAGGTTTCCTGAAACTACTCAGCAATCACTTGGATTAGAATTAAAAAGAAATGCTTTTAATCTCATGTATATCTCTAATGCTTTTCTTCTGAAATAAAAATGGAAACAATGAATTTGAAACATGTGGATTTTGAACTATATATGCTATCAAATGTGTATTTTTAATGCATTGAGTGGTGTTTTGACATACACCTGTGGAGAATGCTGAGTTTAATATTGATCACTGGGAACGTTAGTTTTTCTCAGAAGTAGGAGACTTTTGCTGCTAACTAGAAGAGCAAAGGAATTAACAAAAGAATTTGGTTTGGTGTTGGAATCTCTTAAAAACAAAAAATGATGCAGCTTATTGTGTAGCAAGCAGTTCTTCATAATTCCATCTATATTTTATGATTGTAGAACATGATTTATAATTATGAATCTTTTTTTTAGCATGTGGATTGTCTTTGTGGTCAGGTAAGCTTTCTGTATTTGACACGATTAGCACAGTGTTTAGCCTTCCTTTCATTTTTAATTTTGAGGCTTAGAAATAAACTATTATAAGGATTGGCTGTTTCTCCTCTAAGTGATTCACATTAAACTTGTGCAATAGTTGCTTATTTGATTTTGATATTCTATGTATGACTCTTCCTAGTTTACAATACAAATATTTAACTACTTTGAATTACATCTGATTTGACAAACAGTTTTGGGGAGAATATTTTAATTGAAAGTTTACACTTTTTGCAAGAAAGTTTTTTTTGGTAAGATTTTTAGTAGTAAAATAGACCAAACTGTGTCATTAATTTAGTTCAATGAAAAGAAAATATTTCCCAGTGGAAATGTTTTAATGTTTTAATTGGCAAGATTTCCAGGCATTTAATGATTTCAAATTGGCCTAAATCTGTGACAGAACCGGTTTCACTCAGTTTGTAGAGTTTATAACAAGGGCTGAGAGCATGTTTCTAGGTGAGTTCTTTTTGCACTTGTTGGAACATTAGCTTATGTTTCTTTCTAAAGTCACTGGAGACTTCTAACATTCTTTGTTCTTCAATTGTAAACACATATTTTGGAAATATTAAGCTTGTTATATTGGGTTGCTATGAGTTGGAATGGACTCCACTACAGTGGGTTGGGGCTTTATATTTGCACAGTCCATCGACAGTGCAGGGGTTGGTGCTCAACTGCTTACTGAAAGGTTGATGGTTTGAATATACCCGTTGGCACTGGGGAAAGAAGGCCTGGCAATCTGATTCTAAGAGGTTTCAACAAAGAGCATGCTATAGAACAGTCCTACTCTGTGACACTTGGTTACCATGAGTTAGAATTAACTCAGGGGCAGTGAGTTTGGCTGTTTATGTATTTACTTTAGCTTATACTTAGTTGTTGGGAGTGCTGAGTCCCTGTTTGTGAATCTCTTCAGAAGCTTCATAATGGAATATTAAAACCACAAGTGGTAGGGTACCATAGCGTTGTTTCCTTACACAGCGTCAAATGGGGGTATGGCCTTTGCCCTTTGTGAGTCCTGATCTGTCTGAAAAAGTTGTTACCCAGCAGGAATTCACAAAGAAGAACAGTAACCACAGTATTTAGCTTTCTGCTAGGCCGGCCTGGGATTTGTACACTTTTCTGTTTCCCAGCCCCTGGTTTTATGATTCTAGTGACCAGAAACAGGAGTGAGTATAAAGCAGACCTTTTATTAGATACGTCGTTGTAGTTTTAAGAAGATGGTGGTGAGAGTTGCTCTTTTTCTTCTTCTTCTTGACAGACTTTGTGTATGTGTAAAATAAAAAAGTCTGAAAGTGTGTTATGCAGTATCTTATTCTCACTTTCTAGAGTGAAATATTTTTCTTGAATGTAGTATGTTTTGGTGAGCATTATGATGTTTTTTCCCAAATAAAACAATGTCTTGAACTAGTACAACTGCTCACTGAGCACATACCCAGTTTTCAGGACTGGTTTCAACGTTTTGTTGCTAGTTAGTGGAACAGTTGATTTGCCTGTATTGAAAGATATCTCTACCATGTTTTTTGCTAAAAAGTAGAATCTTCAGGAAGGTTAGTAATCTTTCTGTAAAATTTTATCTGGTAAAATTGATTTCAGTGAAAGTTGAATGCATTGACAGAAATCAGTTTGAAATTTTAAGTTTTCCTTTATGTAATGGTACTCTACTAGATATGTATGATGTTACCGTTGCATACACTAATTTAAATATTTAGTATTTGTTTTAGTCAGAACTAATTCATTGCCATAGTTAGAGAGTGAACCTAAGTAAATACTGTTCTGAGTCCCTAAACAACTTAATAACAGTAGCATAACAATTCATATGGTTCCATTTCAGGTTTGTAATGAAAATGAGTTACTTTTTAAAATTTTGTTTTATTGAGAGGCAGTAGTGAATATTTTACACAAACGTATAGCTAAAATTGCCCATTTCTTAAAATTCTGGTTAGTTTGGATTTTGTTTTCTAAGTATTTCCACATTTGTGGACCTATATTTTAAATAATGTTCACAAGTTTTTGACCATATTTCCATATTTGAAATTTCTGCTCATTTGTTCATTTTTCAACATAAAAATAAAAGTAACCTGGTAAAACACATGCTACTTCCTGTTGTGTATCTGGTGTTTTTTTTTTTTTTTTTTGAGTTGCTTTTCAGCTCTCTCTTTAGTAAGACTTGTGTGAGAGGTTAAGGCTCATTACGTCTTTCTGACTTTTAAAATGAATATCTACTTAATGATGAACAGATGAGGATCTCAGACTTGACTATCACTGTCTTTTTTGATAAATTTTAGTGAATCAGTTCGTTAAATCATGCGGTAAAAGATTCTACTTTTGTTTAAAAATGGGTTTGGTGAATATTTGAACCTGTAGGTAGCTTCTCTTTGAGGACTACGTTCATTGCTTTTCAGTTTTATTTGCATGGTGAATATAGTTAAATTTGTTGAGATCTTCCAGATGCGAAGTATATACCTGAATGTATTTAGAAGTTCAGTAATTCATTCAGTCCGTGCTGTACATAAACCAAACACCGAACCTGCTACCTTTGAGTCAATTCCAGCTTATAGTAACCCTAGAGGTCACAGTAGAACTGCCCCGTATGGTGGTCCAAGGAATGCCTGATAGATTTCAACTGCTGACTTTTTGGTTAGCAGTTGTAGCTCTTAGCCACTATGCCAATGTTAAAGTCAGAATTAAAAATCTCTCTGAATTTCAGGCTTTTAAAACCAGAACAGATTTCATTAAAATAGCTGTTTGTTTAATAAACATTTATACAGTATGCATATCATGGGAATAGGTCCTGTAGGAAGAATGGTTGTCGTGACACGGTTCCCGCCTTTCAGATCGTTGTATTGCTCTCTCTTCCTCCCCCTTCTCTGTCCTCCTTTACTTCATTTTTCTTCTTTTTCTTTTAAAGAATCGTTCACAGGAGACGTGTGTGTATGTGTAAACTAATTCAAGTGAAGAGAAACACAAATGTTGCGCTGTGGATCCTGATAAAGTGATATGGGACTGTTGAAGGTAGAGTGATTAATTCCAGTTTTGAGAACCAGAGATAGCTTCCCTGAGGAATGAGTAAGAGTTCGATCAGTGCCCCAAATAGGAGGGATCATGCAGTCTAAAGCAATAGTCTGTGTTGCGATAGGGGCTTCAGAATGGACATGTCAGTCCAGAGAATGACGTATAGTAGCATAAGAAATTGGGTCACATGTTTTGAGAAGGATATAATCAAAAATGGGGCTGGAATTGTCAGTACGGGCTATAGAATGAATGCCTGCTTAAAAACGGGAGTGTTATAGGAAGTCAGGGTGCCACTGACATCCATTTCAGAAGACAAATGTAGTGGCCTGTGCTGTGTTCTAAAAAAATAGTGATACCGGCAGTATGGAAAATGTATCAGAGAAGCTAGATGGGAGGCAGGTGGAGCGTTAGGTGGCCTTGACAGCCCTTTAGATGAGAGCTAGTGAGGACCTGCACTCTGAATAAAGGATTTTTTTGTGGGCATGAATGTGAAAGTTAGTATGTATTGAGGAAGAAGTGTCAGTGAGCACAGCATAGCTTATTCTTTTGAAGTGGTTGCTTGTGAAGGGAATTAGAGCTGGAATGCTCTCTCACCAGAGAGTGAGGATGAAGGGAAGGGTATTCTACCATAGAATATCTATATGGTTTTCCTTGAAGAAGAGACAAAGAGAAATAGAAGCAAGGCAGCAGATACAGCATAAGATGACATTGGGTGAGCTCAAAGGACAGAAGTGTATTGTGATAAGCTTGTAATTGTAAATTGTCTAGTATCCTTGAAAACCCAGGAGGTATAGTGGCTAAGTGCTACGACAGCTAACCAGAAAGTAGGCATCTTGAATCTGCCAGGTGCTCTTTGGAACTCTGTGGAGCAGTTCTACTCTGTCCTGTAGGGTTACCTACTGAGTTGGAATTGATTAAACCACAGTGAGTTTTTTGGAGGGAGTATCCACATTTAAAAAGGAAACGGGCAAAGGTGAATTTAATTTTAATAATATATTTTATTTAACAATATTTCGACATTTAGTCACTGTAAAAATTAACAGTGAAGTATTTTCCTTTTTTACTTTTTAACTGAGACTTCAGAAATCCGGAATGTTTGTATTTCTGGCACGTTCCAATCAGGCTTGTCACGTTTCAGGTGCTAAATAGCACACGTGCAGAGCAGCAACTCTCTGTCTTTAGAAAGTTGTGTTTAAGTCACCTACAGTTTATGCATATGAGAAGTTTTGGGATCAGGGAGTGTAAAGGTGCAGTCACAACCTGCCCTGTGAGAACTGCTCGTTTTGTGGACTGAAGTGGCAGCATAACAGAAAAACACGTAGTTGTTGTGTGCAGAAAAGAACCGGCTCACAATGTGAACTAAAAAGCACTGCTGCAACTGAATGTCTTGCTTTTTCCAGCAACAGATTGTTGAAGGGGAAATGTCACTTTAAAAAGATAATAGTTAAAAAAAAAAAGTAAGTAAGCAACCACTTGAAGAGCTATAACTTAAATTTAAATTCATTCTGTTGTCTTAAAGAATACACACCCAGCTGTATTAGCTTTTGTCATATTCATCAATGTACAAATTTTTTAAATTCTATTTCTGCTAAGAATGAACTGCTTTCTCTGTAGCTGGAATAATAAGACAAAAAACTTAAGCTGTTGCTTGAGTTGATTGTGGCATAATTTAACCAGGACTCTGTAACCTTCACTCTGACTTCCAACATGAGAAAAGTAGAAGGCACTGGCAGAGAGCTTTGAGGTCTTTCACTTTTTTGCTTTGAGAATCACGAGAATGTGGTCTGTTCCATGAAAGTACACTCTGAATGTCTTTATGGTGCCCGGACACTTTAAAGGGTCGGGTCTGTATTAGTTAGAAAAGAGCAGTTATGCTGGACAATCTGAGACATATAAACTGCCATTCAAAATAAGTCTGGTGAAGCTTGAAAAGTAAACCCCGGGTCCATAAATTCACAACATTTAAATACTGAGCGTTCTAAAAAAAATAAATAGGGATTACATAAAATTAATCTACAACTTACATATTCTAAATCTCTTGGATAATTATCAAAACTGAAAAGTACGCACTGCAGTAATCACAGCTAGCAATGACCTGGAGCTGCTTGCTTAGGAAATAGCTTCTTGTAACCAAAATTGGTACATCAAAGGACAATACGTGAGAGCTGTTTATGGTGCAGTGCTGGTTTGCATTGACTGTTATGTAAAGACTACTCTGATTAATTTTCATCAGCACTACAGATTTAAATGTTATCTGTATAAGCCAAATGGTTACCCTCTTAGAAGAAAGGTTAATTATATTGATGAAATAGAATACTATATTAAGATATATTCATATAAAGGGTCTTCCGATAAGGGTATTCTGTCTTTGAACTTGAATAAAGTAAGTTGTATAAATGGTACAGTGTTAATTGTTTTCTTATTTTGAAGTGTATTTGATGGCATTATGTGTGGAAAAGAACTTTGGGTAAATGGCCACTGCAGCACCTTCCACATGGGGACAAAAATAATCAGTTATCATAGCCTGAGATCTTTCACCATTGATAATCACAGCCTTTCCTCATTTGTCTTGGAAAAAATTAGGGCTGGTAATTCCACTGGACCAAAAGTCACACCAAACGGTAAGTTTTTTGGGATAAAGTGGACATTCTTGAATCTCCATTAGATTTTCATGACTCCAAATGTGACAGTTTTGTTAGCAAAACCATTTTTTCCAAAAGGAATGTTGCTGAAGATGATTTTTCAGCCAAAAGCAGGGTCAACTTCCAGTTGTGCCAGAGCCCAGTCAGCAAATGTTCAGCTTAATCTGTAGTCACTGGACTTCAGTTCTTGAGTTAAAACAATTTTGTAAGGGTAAAGCTTCAAGTCCAGATGAAAAATCCTCCAAACTGTGGTTGACCAAAGGCCCAGTTCTTCTGCTCAGTGAAAAATCGATTGGGATGGATTCTCATGTACACTGTGATGAACAGTGGTGATGTTTTCATTGTAACTTGTGGCTTTGTTGACACACAAGTGTTGTCTGATTGACAACAGACCTGGTTGTCTCAGATTATTTGATTAAGCATAAAGGTCTGTCGGTGAAAGGATCATGTGCATCATAAATTTCATGTAACACACGGAATGTTTAGTGAATGGAACACCCATCCATTTTGATGATAAACTTTAATAATTTTTACACATTGTAGAATTGTGTAACTTTTCATGGCTATTTGTCAAGACTCATCCAACAAATGTATTAAGTATGGATGCTATGAGCTACTGTGAACTGTCAAAAATAGGATATCCTTATTGAAAGACCCTTTATATGTATACATTGGAAACTCTGGTTGCACAGTGATTAAGTGTTGCAGCTGCTAACCAAAAAGTGTGCAGTTTGAAGCTTCCAGGCACTCCTTGGAAACTCTGGGGCAGTTCTGCTCTGTCCTATATAGTTGCTATGAGTTGGAATCGACTCAATGACAGCGGGTTTGGTTTTTTGATTTTTCTTAAATGTATAAATTAAAAAAAAAAAGTTTTCATGTTAATCATCTACTAATTTCATTAATTTCTTCTATTATTAAATGAACATTTCAGTGACTTCTAAGCATTTTACCGAGCAGTTAATAGTAGAATCCACTGATGACTATAAAAATGTCTGGGCTGCTTCAATAATAGTTGCATCCTGAAGTACTGAGGGGGTACTGTTTACCAAAATCCTGTTGCTGTCAAGTTGATTCTGACTCATAGCAACCTTGTAGGACAAAGTAGAGCTGTCCCATAGAGTTTCAAAGACTACTTGGTGGATTTGAACTGCTTACCTTTTGGTTAGCAGTCGTATCTCTTAACTGCGATGCCACTGGCATTATTTAGTTGGGGCCACCTGTATCTTTCCTTCTTACAACGCTACCCTTGAAAACACAGGGACAGCTGAATGATTCTTATGGGAAAATTATTTGAGAGCCAAGCCAAGTGCCGTCGAGTCAGATCCGACTCATGGCAGAGCATTTTGTCATTTTTTGGCCCCTGGCTGTGAGAATTTTGGAAACCCTGTGGGATCTGCTTGGTGGAAGTTGGTGTCTTGTTCTTGCATCTGGCATTTGGCACTCGTGCATTATGTATTATATGCCTTTCAGTTGAAATTTTCGTTGTTAACTGTCTCAGAGTCCTGGTTCCTAGCCTTTTGGGGGGCCCAGACCCCTTTCTCTAAGAATATAGTGAAGATCTGCTGAGTCTTTTTCCCAGAAAGCTGTGAGTAGGTCTGTGCACCGTTTTGTAAATGCTCAAGGAGGGAATTGTAATGCTAAGAAGCCAACTGGGACTGGTCGAACAGCTTTAAGGGATGGGTATGAAAAGGGATCCAGTGATTGACACAGCATCATCTGCCTTATTGTTGTTAGGTACCATCTAGTTGATTTCAGCTTAAGGGAGCTTTTGTGACAGGGTAGAATTTTCCAGTAGATATTGGCTATAATCTTTATGGGAAACAGATCCCTAGATGTTTTCCTCCTGGGGAGCTTAACTACCAGTTCTTGGCCACTCTTGCTGAGGGCTCAGCTACGGTGCCACCAGAGCTCCAAAGTAACTATACTTGTCTGTTGACATGACAGTAAGGAATGAGGCTATACTTAGGCACCAAGTAATGAAGGAAAAGGGATCTGATATCCTGTAGGTATGGTGTTGCTTTATGGCTGTGTAGTTATTTTAGATTTATGGCATGTTAGTGGTTTGCTTACTGGATTATCTTGGAAGCTGTTAATGTGATTCAGCTAATTGTTTTTTAAGAACTGTTGTTCTTCATTGTCTGTGGTTCAAATATGTATACAGGAGAAGGCCATTCCCAATCAGTCTTTCTTGGAACTCTCTTAAAATCATGATCTTCGCCTACCATCTCTTAGATCTTTTAGCATTTCATTTTAGGTTACAGCTGAAAGTGTCACATTGCTTGTTGCCATTTCTGAAACATGCTTTTGAATAAGTCATATTATCCTTAATTCTTACCCTAAGAATTTTTAGCAAACTTTTTTTTGTTGTCACCCAGTTTTGTTGCCTAGCCAGTTTTTGGAAGTCCCTTAGCTGCTCATCATACCACACAGGGTGAAGGAAGAAGACCATTTCATGTAAATGAATGCAGTGATGTGATTAAACATGTCAGAGCTGTTTCTGAAATGAAAATTATAATTGTTCAGGTCTGTCTTCATGCTTATGGCTTACCTAAAAGGCTAAATGACTAATTTTTGACTAGCCATTTATTAGAAGGTAACTCATTTTAACCTTTGAATTCATTATACTTTAAGTGGCCAAACATTTTTTTAAATAATCTGCAATACATTTAAATGTTGCAAATGTGATATGTTTTCTTATTTAAAAATGCTGTTTTTTATGACTTATGTAGTAAAGTATTTGACATATTTGGCAGAGTGGTTAAATACCATTTTAGTCTTGGTGGTGCTGTCTGTAAGTGCTCAGTTAATAATTGAAAGGTTGGCAGTTGGAACTCACCAGCTGCTTTGCAGGAAAAGGATGTGGCAGTCTGCTTGCAATCTTATTATAGCCTTGGAAACCATATGGGGCAGTTCTGCTCTCTCCTATAGGGTTGCTGTGAGTCAGGAATCAACTCAGCAGCAACAGGTTTCCTTTTGGTTTGGTTTCCTTGGGCTTTAAAAGAGGAAATCTCTCCCTCCCACCCCAGTCTCAGTCTGTAACATCTGGGTCAGAGGAGAGAAAAAAGGAGAGTTAAATCCTCATTGTGCGTGCTCTTGCCCCCAGACAGTTTGATTTCTGATAATATATTTATCAGATGTTTTCATGAATGACTTGCAACCAGAAACCTGAACATTGGCCCTAATACCTTTTACTTATCTGAGCAGTTACAATGTATATGCTGTCAGTTCAGAAATTTGGATAGAGTTAGAAATCAGTCATTCCTTAATGCACATTTCAAGGAAAGCAATTATCGTTGAAAGTCAGGTGTTTTTGTTTTAGTTTTGGTACAGAATATTAGCAGACTCATTTCCTGATACTTTTTTTTATTTTATTTTTAAATTTAAATCTATTTTTGTTTTTGAATAGCTGATTTATTCACAGGGGTAGAACTCAAGCAGTGCTATAGGGATACTTGTATATTTTTAATATGTCACTTGTTTGTTTCCTTTTGCATTTTTAGTCAGGGTTTTACATGTCTTTTTTAATGTAACAAATGCATGAGATATAATTGTTTCCTGAGATTATTCTGTAATCTGATTTTCCTCTTAAGAAAACTGAATTTCTGTCTGTTTCTTACAATGTGTGTGGCCATAAAATTTGGAGTGACCCAAATGGTCTTCATGTGGTACCTGAGCTCAGTCATTACCCATTGCCCGGCTTCTGCCGTTGTGCCATTGAGTTTCAGTAAGGTTAATGAAGAGGACCGAAGTACTTTCCTTGATTCTCCTTTCTGCTTTAATGGGCATGTTGCAGAATGCTCAAGAAGGAGAAAGGATCCCTGGTAGCATGGTGGTTAAGTGCTGGTCTGCTAACTGAAAGTACGGTGTTTCAGACTCATGGCAACTCTGCAGGAGAAAGATGTGATCATTGGCTTCTGTATAGAATACAGCCTTGGAAACCCTGTAGGGCAGTTCTGCGGTGTCTTTCAGGGTCCTTGTGAATTGGAATGGACTGGATGGCAATAGGCTGTTTTTTTTTTTTTTTTAAAAGGAAGATGAATTCATATCTATGAAAATCAAGGTAAAATTTTACATAGTTTTGAATAGTTATTTGGAGATTTGGAAACATTTTAGGAAACTGATTTAAAATCCTGAATTCCTTTTCTGTAGCTGATGATTGAATTTTATGGTTGAAAAAGATGTGCTACTTTCTGGTAGTAGTTTCGGTACATGGACATGACATTGTCACATTTAGCCTTGAGAGGAGGGGTTTGTCAGAATGGTTGCTGTTGTAGAGATCAGGTCTCCTGTGGCCCATAAGCTTCAGTTTCAAGGAGCTAATCTTAAGAAGGGAAGAGAAGTCTTCCTCCTCCTTTATGCAGAGAATGGAGAGTGATGTATATTTTACACACCCATACATGCATACCCCTATCCACGTATAAATATGTTCTTACATATATTATTGGACTTCAGTGGTGTAGTGGTTAAGAATTTGGCTGCTAACCAAAGGGACAGCAGTTTGAATCACGAGTCCCTCCTTGGAAAACCTGTGTGGCCGTTCTGTGTCCTACGAGGATTGCCAGTTGAGTTTGTGTTTGTTAAATGGCTAAAAACTCCTTCACAAACAATATACAGTTAAGTCTGCAAACTTGCCACCTTACCACTGTGCACAAAGGCCATTCCAGAAAGAGTTCTAAAACTGCGTTAGAGGGTGGACTGGGCACTGGTGTCGGCGCAGAGCTTCCCAGGGGGAGCACTTGGAAGGTGACCGTGGTGGTCGTCAGCAGTGAGGTGTGTAGCACGTAGAACAATTGCGTTTGCTGACTTGTCACAGCTTGTATAGTGTTGACGTGAGTCAGAACTGACGCACTGGCACATAACAACAACATATGTATTCTTACATATATCCACATATAAATAATATAGTGAAACCAGTGAAAACCAGAACCTCCATGGAACTGTCTTATTTTTCTGGGTCTCACAAGTTTTCTGCCTTAATAGGATGCAGTCACTGCTTTCCTGTTGTTTTAGTCAGCTAGGGTGCTCTAACAGAAATACCACAGAGTGCATGGCTTTAACAAAGGAAGATTTATTCTTACACAGTCCGGAAGGTTGCAAGTCCATATTCAGGGTGTCCGCTCCAGGGAAAGGATTTCCCCTTGTCGGCTCTGGAGGAAAGTCCGATATTGCATCAGTCTTTGTCCAGGGAGCGTCCTGGCGCAGGAACCTCAGGTCTGAAGGACACGCTCTTCTCCCAGTGCTGCTCTCTTGATGGTAACGAGGTTTCCAATTCTCCTTGTTTCTTTTTCCCTTTTTATCTCTTGCAGGCTGAAAGCATTAAGGGTGGGGCAAGCCATACTCTGGGGAAACTCCCCCCACAGCAGAGCAGGGAAGGAATCCTATGCAGGAATTGACAGCTCCTTTAGCAGACAGTTTAGTGAAACCACAGAATGGAGGACAGTCCCAGGATACTGGGAATCATGTCCCAGCCACACGGCTGCACGTATTTTTGGGGGGACACAATGCAACCCATGACACCTGTACTCTCTTTTTAGTGGAAAATGTTTTTATGGTCCTCGTGGACAGTTTTCTGCCTTACATGGGTTCTGATTTTACACTTTTTATTATGTAAATAAATACTAACTAGATAAATGGAGTGATATGAAATATGCTTTCTACATGTGTTCTGATTTTTGCACTTTTTATTATGTAAATAAATACTAACTAGATAAATGGAGTGATATGAAATATGCTTTCTTGTTTGTCCTCTCAGTATAATTGGGTATTTTGCAGTTTATTCATTCTGCAGTTGATAAGACAGATTGTAGTGGGGATAGGGGACAAAACTACCTGTGAAGATGAAAGGTCAATCATATCATAGTGCCTATAGTATTGGACTGTGCATACATGCATCTGTTTGGGTTTTTTAGTAATAGGCTAAATCACATAACCATGAAAAATAATGATTTTTCTTCCTTTACATGGTAACAGCTGTTAGGAAGTTCCATAGGAATATGTGAAATTACCTTACAGCACTAAAGTTTTTATTACTCAAATAATTTGATACATTAGCATTCTGTGCCCAGATAATTTTTTGTGTTTGGTATTTGTCAGTTTGAGTAAATGAATTAAATGCGAACCACTCACTGTCTCTGGTCTTGTTTTTAGTGTTGGCTATAATGTATCTGGCTTGGCATAATGTATCTGTAAATACAAGCCATTGCCCTCGAGTCAATTCTGACTCATAGGAACTCTGTAAGACAGAGTAGAACTGCTCCATAGAGTTTCCAGGGAGCGTCTCTTGGTTTTGAACTGCTGACATTTTGCCTGACAGGTGTAGCAGTTAACCACTAGGCCACCAGGGTTTCCATACGTATGTATAGTCCATTCTTAAGACTCATGTTTTTTTCTTGAATATAATCTGTCTTCGCAAGCCGGTTTCAGAATTAGAAAACACAATGAGCTAGTAGTTCCTAGGTGCACTGATGACTAGTTTATAGCGTCTGTGTTGCTTTACCTTTGTAATCAGCTTCTTTTCGCTTTTTGTTCCCCTTCTGTCTCCGTGCTGACGTTGTGTGCCTCGGTGACTACTTGAGCTGTCATTGGACTCATGTGAGGGCTGAGACTTCTGTACTCCACAGGATCCTCGGAATTGCTCTCAAGGCTCTCTGGAACTGGAAGTTAGAGCAAGCATTTTTGTGCATTATGCATTAAGTTAAATTATTCACCTAAAATTTTTTTTTTCACCACACATTGTGAGCTTTATTGTTCTTTTGGTCTGAAAATGTTGTGTAATGATGAGTGATAGGTTTTGTGGTAATAACTAAATCAGTTTCTCAGGGCTGCTGTAACAACTTGTGTCAAAGTAATTGACTTAAAATAACAGAAACTTATTCTCCTGTAATTCAGGAGGCTAGAAGGCTTAAATCAAGGTATTGGTGAAGTTGGTTTCTTCTAAACGATGCTGATAAGTGTTCTCTTCCCGGTCTCTCCCCTGGCTTCAGAGGCTTGCCAGCAGCCCTTGGCGTTCCTTAACTGGTAGATGCATCCCACCGGTTCTCTGCTTGTGTCGTCACGTGGTGTTCTCTCTTTGCATGTGTCCTGTCTGTGCCGCTTCACTTCTTGTAAAGACATCCAATATAGTGGGATTTAGGGGTCACTCTGCTCCAGCATGAGCTCATCTTAATTAGATCTGCAGTGATCCTGCTTCCAGTTAAGGTCATTGCAGTGCAGGTACCAGTGGCTAATAATACTGGGACAGCTGAAATAGACTGGACTTCTGTGAAAACATCTGGAAAGCAGTGGTTTATAGGATACCTTCCTTCACTAACTCTTTAATATTTGAGAGGCTTTCTTCTCTGTACCATAGTTTTTCAGAGGTGCTTAGTTAGTTCTACCCTTGATTTATTATTCTTAGCTGGCCTCTCAAAGAGTACTGGGCATACTTATATTCTCTGCCCAAAGGGTCTCCTTTTGCCTTTCACTTTCCTTCCCTCGGGTGCCAGAATGAAGCGGCATCACCCCCAGGATTTTGCAGCTGCTCCTTTCAAAGTGTATTGCTCTCTGGCTCTGTTCAGCATTCATCACTCTACCACAGAGTGTGCCAAGATCTCTCCCTCTTTTATTGGAGGTTCTCATGACAAAATTAGCCAGTCTTGATTGACATTTTCCAAGTACATTTATGCTGGTGCGATAGGCAGGGTGGCGCTGATTGCTCTTTAATTACTAAGTTACATGGAGGTCTACAGCAAAGAGAAAAATCCGTTCTGAGAGAGAAAGGTGCTGAGTGGCATTTGGAGAAGGTATTTTGTGTTTTCCAGGTGGCCAGTTTGCTTTCTGATTTTTTTTTTTTCCTTTGCTGATCAGTCGTAGCAGATGGATTGCTTACATTTAAGAATTGAGAAACTACCAGTAATCCCACTGATCGGAATATATCCTGCAGAATCAAGGGCAGTCACACGAACAGGTACATGCACAAGAATGTTTATTGCAGCACAGTCCACAACAGCAAAAAGATGGCATCATTCCAGATGCCCAACAAACTATTGTATATATACTTAATGGACTATATGGAGTAATAAAGAACAATGATGATTTTAGAAAGCACCTCATAACCTGATATCATCTAGAAGACATGATGCTGAGTGAAATCAGCCAGCTGCAAAAGGACAAATATTGTATAAGACCCCTACCATAAGGACTTAAAAATAGTCTATGTGCAGGAGAAAAGACTCTTTGAAGGCTGCTAGAGCAGGGAGGGAGGGAGAGGGCTGGGCGTAGATAGTTGATAGAAATTTGATTGGGTGAAAGCAGTGACAGCACACAGTAAAAGGAAGATCAACTTGACTTCAGCATAAACTGGAAACTCTTCTGATTCAGCCCAGTATTGCAAGGATAGAGTAGCAGGGGTGGGGGTGGGGGGTAGTTTATGGACTATGCTCTCAGGGGGCATCAAGGCCAATTGGCCTAACTAGCCTATTGCTAAGAGTCTTCTGCACACCATACTGGTGAGTAGTGTCTGGTGTCTTAAAAGCTAGCAAGCTGCCATCTGAGGTACACAAAATGGTCCCAACTCATCTGGAACAGATGATCACCAAGAAGGACCCATGTGAATTGGTGACTCTATTGATGGTGCCTGGCCACCACCAAAGACAGCTGTGATGGGGTACACAGTGTTGAGTCCCAGTGCACCACGAGAAACAGAGTGATGCAGCTCTAGAACTCCACTAAAAGACCGCATTTGATGGTCCAGCAGCCTGGGGGTTCCCCCTGGGAACATAGCCCTTAGACCTGCTGCTGCCCCTGACTAGAAAACATTACTGAGGTCAACTCTTCAGACAGGATTGGACTGGGTGTGGGGACACAGTGTGACCATAAGGTGTGTGTACTTTGTGGTTCTGTGCATCTATAGGGTGCTGTTCTACTGGCGTCTTACTAGAAGGAGAGGACAGGGGGGACAGGAGATTGTTAAAAGGATGTGACATACTTAGAATGAGAAGGAAGAGTGTGCTACCTCACCGGGCAAGGAGAGTGGAAGGAGCTGCAGATAGGTGGTTATGAATTTCTGTCTGTGCTTTTTCTGCTGTTGATTTGACTGTCACGGCTTTAGTTCTGAGAATATGCTTTGCAGTAATTCAGTGATTTGGATTTTGTTGAGATTTTCTTTGTGTCGTAACCTATGGCTTATTCTGGAAAATGTTCATGTGCATTGGAGAAGAACGTATAGTTAGCTGTTGATGGATAAAAAGTTTTGTATTTGTCAGTGCGTTCTAATTGGTTAATTGTTGCACTAAGATCTTCTGTGTCTTTACTGAGCTTTCTTCTAGAGGACCGTCCAGTATTGAAA
The DNA here is from genome assembly GCA_028571685.1 of Heterohyrax brucei. Lineage (NCBI taxonomy): Eukaryota > Metazoa > Chordata > Mammalia > Hyracoidea > Procaviidae > Heterohyrax > Heterohyrax brucei. The sequence continues at coordinate 85,173,246 of CM053158.1, forward strand.
GTGGAGTGTTGAGGTCTTCCACTATTATTGTAGAGTATAGTCAGTGTTTGTTTGAAGTATTTAGATGCTCTAGTATTGGATGCATAAATATTTAATAAAGTCCTCTTAGGATATTGAACCTTTCAGCAGTAAATAGTGACCATCCTGTCCACAATCGTGTATTTTACATTGAAATTTATTTTATGTGAGATTAGTATTGCCACACCTGTTCTTCTTTGTATATTGTTAGCTTGGTATATATCATCCCATCCTTTAATTTTAAGTTTGTTCATATCTTTAAGTGTAAGGTGAGTTTCTTGTGAGCGACATATAGACACGTCATGTCTTTTAATTCAAGATGCCACTCATTGTCTCTTTATTGGAGCATTCAGTCCGTTTACATTCAGTGCAATTATTGATAGATATGTGTTTCGTGCTGTCATTTTTTATGTGTTTATTTTTGTGCTGATGTTTTCTCTTTTGCTCTTAATATACTGTTTTGGATCATTCTTTATGGGTTGACTTTTTATCCTTTTCACTGTTGGTTGTGTGTTTGTTAAGTCTCCTGTGTTGTGTTTCTTGTTTGATATGCTGCATGTTTATTGGCTTTTCAGCTAATCCTATGATCCCTCTTAGTAATCTAAGTTTAAACCCGATTTTAACTTCTGCTTATCTTATTAACTTCCTTTCCATTTGGAAGGACTGTAACTATAATAGTATAGCCCTCTTTTTAAAGTGATGGTATCAGAGTTTTCATGATACCATCACTGGATCCCTTCTGTTAATAGTATAGCTGTTACTGAATTCTCTGCCTTCTCCCGTCCAGTAGTTTTCTGGATGTTGTGTCTTACATTGCCTCCTTAAATACACGCTTAATGCTTTTGTTGTTCTAAACAAAGATCTTCTTTCAGCATTTCTTGTAGTTTTGATTTGGTTTTTTACAAAGTCTCTAATTTGCTGTTTATCTGCAAATGTCTTAATTTCATCTTCATATTTGAAAGACAGTTTTGCAGGAAATATAATTCATGGTTGGCAGTTTTTCTCCTTCAAGGCTTTGAATGTGTCATCCCACTGCCTCCGTGTCAACATCATTCCTACTGAGAAGTCAGACGAAAGCCCACAGAGGTTGCTTTTGAATCTTACCTGAGTGTCGCTGCCTTTAAGAGTTTATGCTTATGTTTCTTTTTGTTAAGCTTGATTATACTATGTTTTGGTGTCTTTCTGTGGGTGTCTGTATTGTGTGGCGTTCGGTAAGCATTTTGGATATCTATGTTCTCTTCTTTCATAATTTCAGGGAAGTTTTCTGTGAGCAACTCTACAGTAGCATTCTCTGTGTTTTGAGGTTTCCCTCCCTGTTCAGCAGCTCCAATTAGAGATGATTCCTCTTGATAGAGTCTGATTTCTCCTCATAAATGCTGATGCCGGTAGCTCTATCTTCAAGGTCAGTACGTCTAATTTCCAGTTCAGTTCTGCTCTTTTGGCTTTGAATTGAATTGTCTAATACTGTAATTTTGTTATTGATCTGTTGGATTTCAGAATCCTAATGTTCCATCAGTTTGAACAGCTTCCTTAATTTTTCATTTTGCTCTGCTGAATTTTGTATAATGTCTAGGAGGGGTCTACCTGTAATTCTTTTGTACACAACCTCCGATAGTTTCAGGAAGGCTTCTTCATCTGGGAGGTTCTCTGATCCTTTTTGGGGGCAGTGTTCTGGAGCTGTGGTTGGATGTTTGTTTAAATGTTTGGCTAGGGTTTGTTGCTTTTGGAACATGTAGAGGTTGTTTAGTTTCTTTGGTATTGCCTCAACGGGAGCTGAGGCACAATTCTGAGAAGGGGGTTGGTCAGCAGTGACCTTTATGTACTCCAGTGCCTGGGCCCAGTGGACTCTCTGAGGTGAGGTAGCAGGCTTCACCTTTGGCTGGCAAAGACACAGTTCTCCTTATGGAGTCACTGGGGATCATCAGCTAACCCTATGATAAGGGTCAGTAAAGGCTAGAAGAGATGCCATTGGGCTGCACTGCAGTTATATCTCCACGTGGCCTCATTTTAAAAAGCCTAGAACTATCTGACACCTTCCAAAGTCATTCATGGCATCAGGTGTGGGAAGCCCCTCCTTCTGCCAGACATCCAGAATAGGCATAGACTACTGCTCTGCTGTCTTCCCCTTGCGAGCCCCAGCTATAAGGCTACACTGTGGTAAACACAGCTTTTCTGCTGGGAAAGCACTCCCTGAGCTGGCACTGCCTCGTAGCCTAGGAAATTAGCCCCTGCTGACACCTCTAGATGGGTAACTCCACCCCCTAGTCAAACAAGATGCCGTCCTGGTCAAGCTGTCTAGCCAGTTGCAAAAGAACCGTATCTATGGCAGAGGTCTGAGAAGAGAGGGTGTAGGGGCTTGGTTTTCTGAGTCTGGAGCTGGGCTCTCAAAATGTGGCTATTCCACCTGCTGATCTCTTAAGCAGTCTAGGTCAGTGTTGCCACCAGCCTGCCAGTCAACAAAAAGAAAGAAAGTTAAAAATGCTGGTTACCTTGAATCCACAGAGCCAGCCCTTCAACGATAGTGGAGATCCGTGAAAGAGACGTTTCCCATTCAGTAGCACGTAGTCCAAACTGACAGCCCTCTACCATGTCCTAGGGCTCACTGGGTGTCCAGAAAACTGAGTTTAATTATCAGTCCAGGCCTTGGTTTTCAGAGGGAATTAAGGAGATGTTTGTCTCATCTTCCATCTAGACTCTGCCTGCCTGAATGATGCTTCTGTGTCAGGTGTTAGTTGGAGTGCTTGTTAAGCTGGACTGTCAAATGGCCTCGCTGGCGTGGCTAGCGTTTTGTAAGAGCTCATGTAGACCTTTCCACATTGTTGTTTCGGCTTCCTTACAGCACGGCAGCTAAATTCCAAGAGTGCTTTTCAGAAAGCAGCAACTGCAGATCTGTTAAGGCATAGTTTTCGAGATTGTGTATCGTTTTCCCCACGTTTTTTTGTTAGAGGAAGTTCTAGGTTAGCTCACATTCCACTGGAGGGGAAGGAGACTCCACTTGATGAGGGAAGAGTGGCAGAAAAATGTCAGACATCTTAATTCCTCCATAAAACCTATGAGTTAAATACCATGATCCATATGTTATAGATGAGGAAACCATAATCCATATTGTATAGATGAGGAGAATTCAGTGGCTTTACTTATAGCTACTAAGAGGCAGAACTAAGTTCAAGCTCAGTTTTAAATCATTATAACTCCAGAGTTGGAGTTTCTCACCCTTTGGAATGTATTCCTTTTAGTGGTGTGGGCAGACATGTTTATCTCCTACCCAAAAGTCAATATATGGAAGCAGTTTTATTGATGTAGACAGTTTTCCATTTGTACTTAGAGACAGTAAAGGATGTGATTCATAATCTTTGGCACTCATTGTATGGTAAACAGTGCATCTCTCTGGATTTGGATATTTGAACTATTGAGATGAGAACTAAAATCCTTAAGCTTGGTATTGTGCTGTGCTCCTCTGTGTATTAGCATGTTACTTGGAACAAATTACTAAAATACACTTTTTTAAAGCTGTAATGTTGCAATGGACATGTTCTTTTTGCGCAGTCTATAGTTTTCATACAATTTCAGTATTTTGGTGTTTACTATTCATTAACATGAAGCAGAGCTTTTAAATAGGCCTTTTGTTTTTATGTGTATGTTATTTCTGCTGTTGTTTGGTTTTCTTTGTTTTGATAGCCAGTCGTTCATAGAGTTTTCTTGGTGAAAAAGAAAAAAAATAAAATCGTAAATGCCATTTAAGATAGAAAAATTATTAAAATCAAAGCTTCCAACTATATCAACGAAACATTTTTTCATAGTTAGAACAATGTAAGTTGTCTGTGCTAAATTATAAAATCAGGGAGTTTGGCTTTCTATGGTCTGTGGCTGAGGCATATTGAAGAGAGTCTTTAAGTTGAAAAGGTTATGTTGCGTGTTGTATCTCCATGGCAGCTCAGCTGCAGATTGTGAAATGGATTCCCAGATTCTACCTAAAGCATATGGGCTTTATAGTGCCAGGGCTATCTTGTCACCTGTTGACTGGAATGAGATTGATGTTAGCAGCTGGATGTTATGGGATCTCAGAACTTATATGTACTATGGCACTCCCATTTGATAGAGGAAGAAGCTATATATAAATTAAGCTTTCCTCTTATATCATGGAGCACTGATGTAGACAGAGCTTAGTCTAGTGGCTAACACTGTGTTCTTCTCTACTATATCTCAGTATTTCTTTAATGAGGCTTGTTATTAGAAATGATTTGTCTTGAGGATCCTCTCACCACTACCCAGGGAGACATGGGACCTTGTATCACCATAAAAGCCATGCCCAGAGTAGAGTATGTCCTTTCAGCCTGAGGCTCCTATGCTGAAATGCCCTAAGACCAAGGGAGTACTGATGACAGTGCTCTTCCTTCAGCACCAACGGAGAGAGAAAGCCTTCATGGGGGAACTGATGCCCTGAATTTGGACTTGTAGCCTACTAAACTGTGAGAAAACAAACTCGTCTCTGTTGAAGCTGTCCACTGGGGATGTTTCTGTTATAGCAGCAGTAGACAGCTAAGACCGGTGCGGTGCAATCTAGTCCAACTCACAGTCACCTTGTGTACTACAGGTGAAACACTGTCTTGTCCTGCACAGGCCCTGCAGTCACTGCTGTCTTTAAGTCCATTATTGCACCCTTAGTGTGAGCACATCTTGTTGAGAATCTTCCCCTTTTTTGCTTATTCTCTACTTTCCCAAGCGTTATGTCCTTCTCCAGGGCATGGTCCCTCCTGATACTACGTCCTAAGTATATGAGACATACCCTTTTTTCATTCATGCTTCTAAGGAGCATTCTGGTTGTATTTCTTTGCCAAACAGGCTTGTTTGTTCTTTTGGTAGTTGATAGTGTATTCAGTATTCTTTGCTAGTACCATAATTCAGAAACATAAATTCTTTATTCATTGTGCAACTTTAGCATGTGTATGAGGTGACTGAAAACATCAAGCCTTGGGTCAGGTGCACCTTAATCTTTAAGGTGCCACTTCTGCTTTTCAACACTCCAAAGAGATCTTTTCATAGCACATTTGACCAGTAAAATACATCATTTGACTTCCTAACTGCTGCTTCCATGTGCATTGATTGTGGGTCCAAGTAAAATGAAATCATTTGTAACTGAAATCCCTTCTCCATGTATCATGATGTTGCTTGCTGGTACAGTTGTGTGGATTTTTGTTTTTATTTATATTGAGATGTAATCCACCGTAGTCCTTGATTATCATCAGTAAGTACTTGAGTCCTCGTCACGCTCAGGTTGTAAATGAGTCTGACTCCAATCCTGATGCCATGTTGTGCTTCATATAGTCCAGCTGCTGGGGTTATTTGCTCAGTGTACAGACTGAGCAGGAATGGTGGAAGCATATAGCCCTGTTGCACACTTTTTCTGACTTGAATCCATGTAAGATCCCCTTGTTCTGTTGGAGTGACTGTCTCTTGATTTGTGTACAAGTGAGCACAATTAAGTGCTTCATGGGTACAATTACGTGCTTTCAGATGATCATTCTGCTCAGTGTTATCCGTAATTTGTTATGATTCACACAACTGAATGATTTTTCCATACTGAGTAAAATTAAGGGAACATTTTTCTTGTGTTCTCTGCTTTCATCCAGGATTCATCTAAAATCAGCAGTGATATCCCTGGTTCCATGTCACCTTCTGACTCTTGCTTGAATTTCTGGCAGTTTCCTGTTGCTACACTGCTGAGGCCACTTTGGAATGATCTTCAGCAAAATTCTACCCATGTGAAATATTAGTGATATCAGGGTCACCATGAGCCGGATCTGACTCGACGGCACTTGGCTGGCATTCAGTAATTTCCACTTTTGGTTGTATCATGTTTCTTTTGAATAGGCATAAATATGGCTCTCTTCCAGTCAGTTGGCCAGGTAGCTATCTTGGAAATTTCTTGGCATAGACAGGACAGCACTTCAGCACTAGCATCCATTTGTTGAAACATCTCAACTGGTATCCCATCCTTTCCTGCAGCCTTGTTTTTCACTGATGCCTTTAGTGCAAGTTAGACTTTTTTTTCTTGTGCTGAAATGGTTGAATATCAACCAATTTGTTTTTGTTTTGTTTTTTTGGTACAGTGACTCTGTGTGTTCCTTCTATCTTGTTTTGATACTTCCTGGTTCATTTGGTCTTTTCCATGTAGCATCCTTCAGTATTGAAACTTGAGGCTTAAATTTTTCCATCAGTTCTTTCAGCTTGAAAAATGCCAAGCATATTTTTCCCTCTAGGTATTGTAATTCTCAGTCTTTGTAGATGTTATTATTAAAGTTTATTTCTTGAGCCACTCTTTGAAATCTTCTCTTTGGCTCTTTTACATCATTTCTTCCGTTTGCTTTTAGCTTCTTGACATTCGAGAGCAAATTTCGGAATTTCTTCTGATACCCATTTTGGTCTTTTCCTTTTTTTCTCTTTAATGATCTCTCTTGCCTTCTTCATATATGATATCCTGGTTGTCATTCTACAGCTCATCTAGTCTTTGGTCATTAGTGTTCAGTGTGTTAAATATGTTCTTGAAATGACCTCTGAATTCAGGGGGAATATACTTACGGTTGTACCTTGACTCTTGTGGACTTTTCTGATTTTCTTCAGCTTCATTTTCAGCGTGCGTGCAGAGAGCTGATGGTCTGTTCTCTGATCAGCCTTGGAATTCGTTCTGACTGCTCACACTGACCGTTTCCATCCTCCTTTTCCATGGATGTAGTTCTTTTGATTCCTGTGTGTTTATCTGGCAAAGTTCATGTGCATAGTTCCCGTTTATGTTATCAGAAAATGACATTGGCAATGAAGTCGCAGATCTTGCAAAATTGTCATGCAGTCTCAGGCATCATTTCTGTCCCCGGGGCCATGCTTTCCAACTACCAATCCTACCAGTCCTACCAGTTTGCGTTCCAGTCACCAGTAATTGTCAGTGCATCCTGATTGCATCATCCATCAATTTTGGACTGTAGAAGCTGTAAAAACCTTCAGTTTCTTCATCTTGGCCAGAGATTGGGTGCATAATTTGAATAATAGTACTAGCTGGTCTTCCTTGTAGATGTGTGGGTATTATCCTATCACTGATAGCATTGCACTTCAGAGTAGATCTTGAAATGTTATTTTTATCAATGAATGCAGTGTCTTTCCTCAAGTTGTCATTCTTGGCATAGATTCGGAATGGCCAATATCGGTTCATTTCAGCTCTCTAGTGCCCAGGATATTTATTTTTATGTGTTTCATTTCATTTATGGTGATTTCTAACTTCCGTAGATAAAACCTGCATACATCCCATGTTCCAGTTATTAATAGATATTTGCAGGTATTTCTTGCTCATTTCTTCTCATGGCACATCAGCAAATGAAGGTCCTGAAAGCTGGACTCCATGTCATTAAGATAATTTCTCCTTTGTGGAGGCAGCCCATCCCCAGTTGTATTTTGAGAGCCTTCCAACCTAGGGGCCCATCTTCTGGCACTATATCAGACAGCATTCTGCTTCTATTCATAAGGTTTTCATTGGCTAATTCTTTTCAGAAGTAGAATGTCATGTCCCTCTTCCGAATCTGTCTTAACTTGAAGCCCAACTGAAACCTCTCTGCCATGAATGATCCCGCTAATGTTAGAATACTGGTAGCATTGCTTCCAGCATTATAGCAACACACAAGCCCCACAGGACAGCCGACTGGCAGATGTAGGGGTGTGTGAGGCTATGGACGTATAAATTAACCCCCTTGGGCCATTATTATGTTTATAATTTTATATTTATTGCAAACATATATATAGAATTTGTGTCATATCATTTGTAGTATGTATAACTATATAGGTTTATAATTTGCATCATGTATTTGAGTTTTGCAGTTGTTGAAACTCCTGTATTACGTTTGCTGATTTGATATGTTGCATCTTTATTGTGCTTTGCGGCTGCCCCTAGGATCCCCTTTAATGAACTATATATACACCGAATTTCGTTTACTACCATTCTTACCAACTTCCTTTCCATTGGGAAGGACTATAACAACTGTAGTGCATCCCTCTTTCCATTATGATGTCATCTTAGTTTTCATGATACGATCACTGGATCATTTCTTTCACTATTATAGCTTTGATTGAGCTTGGAGTCTTTTGTAACTGAGTAGGATTCTGGGTGATGTGTACTGTATTTACTTCTAAAATATAAAGTTCGTGGTTTTATTCTTTTAAGCTAAGGCTTTGGTTTGGTATTTACAGTTTCTTAGTTTCTGTTTATCTGCAAATGTCTCAATTTGATTTTCATATTTGAAAGATAGTTTTGCAGGATATGTAATTCTTGGTTAGAAGTTCTTCTCCTTCAAGGCTGTGAATGTGTCATGCCACTGTCTCTGTGCCAGCATTGTGTCTGCTGAGAAATCTGATGAAAGCCTCCAGGGTTTCCCTCTGAATGTTCGCTTTGCTTTGAGTCTTGCTGCCTTTAAGAGCTTCTGCTTATGTTTCATTTTGTTAAGCTTGATTATAATATGTCTTGGGGTCTTTCTTTAGAGATCTATATTGAGTGGTCTTCAGTATGCGTCTTGGATATCTATATTCTCTTCCTTCCTAATTTCTGGGAAGTTTTCTGTCAGCAGCTCAGCAGGAACACTGTCTGTGTTCTCAGGTGTCTCGTCCTGTTCAGGAACTCCAGTTAATCGTAGATTGTTCCTCTTAATAGAGTCTCATGTGCTTCTTAATGCTTCTTCATTTTCCTTTTTTTTTTCCCCCCTGATTTCTCGTCATAGATGCTGGAGTCGGTAGCTCTGTCTTCCAAGTCAGGAAGTCTATTTTCCATTTGTTCCATTCTCTGAATTGAAGTTTCTATGTCTTTGATTTTCTTCTTGATCTGTTGGATTTCAGAGTACTGTTGTTCCATCAGGTGGAACAGCTTGCTTAATTTTTCATTTTGGTCTGCTGCCTAGGGTCGCCATGAGTCAGATCCGACTCAACGGCACTTGGCTGGCTTGGCTGCTGCATTTTGTCTAAGGTCTAGGAGGGCTCTGTATATAATCCTTTCATATTTATCTTCTGATAGTTTCATGATTTAACGGCACTCGGCTGGGCTCAAGTAGTTTCAGGAAAGTTTCTTTGTCCGGGAAGTTGTGAGGTGTTTTCTTTTGGGGGCCTTGTGAAGCCAGGGATGATTTCTTGGTTACGGTTTCCTCTAGAGTTTATTACTTTTTGGGCATCATGTGCGTCAGCAGAGGCTTGGAGAGATGCTGTGAGGATGGACCACAGTTGTTTGTCTAGGCTGTGTTAAAATGAAAGGTAAAAGGTATCTGACCACTTCCAAAGTCAGTCAGGTTTTCAGGTGTATAGGTCCCTCTTCCCAACTGGCAGAGTAAGCACCTCTGTGTTGAACACCCGATGTTATAAACTAGCTCAAAATACGAAAAGGCTACTGCCCTGCTGGCCTCTGCTGTCGTACCCCAGCCATGGGCAACACTGTGTCGGATCCTGCTTTTCTGCCAGAAAAGCACGCTCCTCCGGGCAGGTGCTGCCTCCCAGCCCAGGATTTAGGTCCAGCTGAGGCTTCCGTATGGGTAATCCACCTCCCAGTGAAACAAGATAGTGTCCCACACAAACTTGCCACCTGGCTGGGACCAGGCTACTGGCAGAGTCCAAAGGTGCTGAGGTGCAGAGTCCACAGCCTCTATTGCTGGGCCCCAGCCGTAGGTGACACTGTGTAAAATACTGCTTTTCTGCCGGAAAAGCACTCTCCCCAGGGCAGGCAGTTGGGGCCTTCGTGTGGGTGTGTCTGTCTGCCAGTGAATTAAGATGATGTCCCACACAAGCTTGCCACTGCCTTAGTACCGGCTAGTATATGGCGGAGGCCAAAAGAGAGGCCAAAGGTGCCGAGATGCACAGAGTACAAAGACGGGCTCTCAAAATACGGCAGTTGCGCTTGCGGATCCCACTAGCAGTGCGTCTGAGATTAGTGGCTAGTCAAGTCCCAGCTCCTCTCACCAGCTAAGACAGAGAAAAAAAAATTAAAATGGTGCATTACCTTGGGTCCGTGTAAGCCCGTCCTCGCTGAGAGTGGGGTCAGTGAAAGAGAGGAGGTTTTGCATTCACTGGTATGAAGTCCAAATTAACAGCCCTATGCCACATCCTAGGGCTCACTAGGTGTCCAGCAGGCTCTGTTTAATTATCACTGCAGGTCTTGGTTTCCAGAGGGACTTAGGGAGATGTGTGTGGAGTCGGATCCGACTCGACGGCACTTGGTGTTTAGTCTGCCATCTTGACTCTGCCCCCTGCATCATGTGTTTGAAACTGAAGAAACATTGATTGAATCTAATCCTCTGGTAATGTGTATGTATAGATTTCTTTATGATGTTTCAAGAGGTTCCTAGGTAGCACAGTTGGTTAAGCACTAAATACCTGAAAGGTAAGTGGTTTCAGTCTACCGAGAGACACTTGAAAGACTGGCCTGGTGATCTGTTGCCCTATGGATCATTTCTGTTCTGCACATCTGGGCTTTCTGTGAATTGCAATCATTGTAATCAGTTGGAGAGCAACTAGCAACAGATATCAACCAGAAGATGACTAATACATGTGATGTGCTCACTCATCTATATAATGGTTCGAGAGTGTTGTGTCTCAAAATAATGTAACTTGCATATTTTATGATAGTGTTATAAAGGTGTAAACAAGCCTTCGTATTGCAGGAGTTAAGCATTTGGTGGTTGTCTGAAACTTCGGTGGTTTGAACCAACTAGCTGCTCTGTGGAGCTGGAGGAGGTGTAGCAGTGTGCTTCTGCAAGGAATTACAACCTTGGAAACTGCATGGGGGTAGTTGTGCTCTGTCCTAAAGAGTCACTGTGACTAGTGGCAGTGGAGTTTTGGTTTATTATCAAGTACAACAAATAGATTCACAGATCCAAAGTTCTTGGTATGTTTAAGGCATCCCTATACCATACACCTAGCCTTGGTATCATAAAACTGAAAACATGATTATGTGTTCCTCTTTGGAAAAGGATTCTGAACAACACTTACGTGTCCATTTGTAGATGTACTGTGGGTGAATGGCTATTTCTTTTTAGAAAATCAGAGACTTAATAGTGAGATAAATGGTTTGGGGTGAGTATAACAGAGACATCTTTTGGACTTGAAAGTCAAGACAGTATGGTCACTACGGAGGCCCTTCTGACTACAGGGGATATTGCAGTGAATTTGAAAATCTTTTCAGTTTCCTACATCACATTTCATGTTTGTCTGAGACAATTAGTATAATGGCTTTTCAATAGGATTTTCTTTTCTTGTTGAAAATAGGAAAAGTTAAAGAATTAAAAGAAAAATATGTTAATTCTCCTACTCAGAAGTTACCAGTTTAATGTCTTTTTCTTTATATCCTGTATTTTTTATTTATATGCTATCTATAACGTGATATTCAGACTTTACTAAGAACTAAGATTGTGTTAAGTATACTACATTTTTTTAACGCTTTATTGACTTTGGGTATAATTTATGTAGCAGATTACACTCTCATTTAACAATGTCTGTACGTATTATTCAGGGACATTGGTTACACTTTTCATAATGGGTCAGCATTGTCATTTCCTTTCTAATCGGTTTCTATTAATCAGCTTCTTTTCCCCCACCCCCATCTTTGGTCTAGGGTGAATGTTGATTAAGTTTTATTTAGTTGATTGCTTAGAGGAGAACAGTACTGAACAGTTGGTGTCTTTTTTTATTTTACGAGCCCATCTGTCTTCAACGGCACTTGGCTTGGCTGGCTCTGTCTTTTAGCTCGATAAGAGATCTCCAGGAGTGGTTTGTGTTCCACGCTTTAAGGGTATCCCAGGGTGATAGTCTCAGGGTTCCTTTAGCCTCTGCTGGTTGGGTAAGTCTTGCTTTATTTGGAAATTTAAGTTTTTTCCCACATTTTTTTGCCGATTTTCTGGGACTGTCTGTTGTATCCCTGGTCACAGTGGTTCTAGTAGCTGAGCACCATGTAGTTCTTCTGGTCTCAAGGTAGGTGAGACCATGGTTCCTGCTGACTAGTTTTGTCTTTGAGTTTTTGGTTTCCGTCTTTCTCTTCAATTCCAGATATGTAGACACCAGTAGTTGTAGATGGCCACTGGCAAGCTTTTCAGACCTCAAGTACTACTCACTAAACTAGACTGTAGAACATTACCTCTATAAACTGTATTATGTCAAATGACAGAGCTGCACCCAAGACTATGGTTCTGAGTCCTTAAGCTCTGTGATGTGTTTGGTTATATCTAGGAATTATACATAATTATGCTTCCATGTGCCTTATTTTATATGTGAAATATGCAACAAACATAAACCACTATATATATTTGTATACAGAAACATCTGTACATACACACATATGCTCATTTGTGCATATATCTACATATTATAGGTATACACACATACATATTTACCCATTTTACCAAAGTCGTCTGCTGTTCTTGTGTGCTTCTTGCTGTTGGCCAGGTTGTACTGACTTTACCCTTATTTGATACTACTCTACCCATCACCAAAACTAACAAGTGGTACTATCTATAAAGTGATCTGAATCTGCCTCTCATTCCTGATAAGCACAAAAAGATGTTGCTTTCTGTGTGTATACCTATTTCTGTCTTTTTCTGTTAGTGAGATCATATACTATTTGTCCTTTTGTGAAATTGACCTGTTTCACTTAACCTAAGGCCCTCCAGAATCATCCGCATATTTTGAAAACTCATCACTATGATTTATGGCTGTAGTAGTATTCCATTGTGTACTACATGTTCTACAGATTATTGATCCTTTCATTTATCAATAGATATTTAGGTTGTCTCCATCTTTTTGCTGTTGTGCATAATGATGAGTAGCTAAAGCAAAAAGAAGGAATGATAAAGTAAAAGACTTGAACAGAGGATTTCAAAGGGCAGCTCCAGAAGACCAAATAAAGTATTATAATGACATGTGTAAAAGGCTAGAAATAGAAAACCGAAAGGGAAGAACATGCTCAGCATTCTTAGACTGAGAGAACTGAAGTAAAACATTATACTTTGAATTTCAATAGTGAAGGATTCTATATGGAAAATATTAAATAACTCAGGAGGCATCAAAAGAAGATGGTAAGAATACAAAGTCATTATACCAGAAAAAACTGATTGATGTTCAGCCATTTCAAGAGGTAGCACATGATTATGAACCATGGTACTGAAGGAAGAAGTCGAAGCCATTGAAGGCATTGGCATAAAACAAGGCTCTGGGAATTGATAGAATATCAATTGAGACGTTTCAACAAACAGATGCAATGCTGGAATTACTCACTTGTCTATGTGAAGAAATTTGGACGACACCTGCCTGGCCAACTGATTGGAAGTGATACTTATTTGTTCCTGCCAGGAGCCAGCCCCGACAACTTTTTGGGGTCCCGCACGGAGGGAGGGAGAGGCCTCGGTGGGAAAAGTATTGAGAGAGACAGGAAAGAGTTTTGGAGAATGGCAGCCCGAAAAAGACTGTCTTTATTTTTATAGTCAAAGTGACATGAGTTTCCCCCTGCCCACTGAGCACACAATCTATTGGCTAATTTGAAACCAGAACCTCGTGATCTTGAGGTGACGTGATTTTTAGTCTGCCCTCCGACCACACGAGCTATTAGCTAACTTGAACCTGAAACCTCGTGATCTTGTTAATTGTCAAGGCTTTCTAGATAATGGCCCGAGGCAGGTGTGTTGTGGTGATAATTGACAGTGAAAACAAAGTTATGCCCCGGGCTCAGTCAGCCCTACTTATACCTCAAGGTTAAAAGGTACAGGAGGAAGGGTCTAAAGGTTATAAGCTCTATTTGTTCCTACTTTGCTCTTTATTTTGTCTCCTCCTGCAGGGACAGTAAACACCTACCATCCCCCACCCTAGGCCTTTCTTAAACTGTTCTAAAAATGATAATTCTTTTCACACGTGGGAAGTGCGGTTGGGGGAAGTCAGCAGGGCTGGGTCAGCCCTGGCGTTCCTGGGCTGGGTGTCCCCAGGCTGGGCGTTCCTGGGCTCAGCGTTTGTCCTTGTACAGGGAGGTGAGGGGGTATTTTTGAGGAGAGTTTAGTTATGATGAAAAATATACAGCCAGAAATATGTCAGGGGTGAGATGCGTCCGTCCACCATCACAGAGGCTTGTAGCTTTGCTCACAGAGGTCTTTGTGGGTGACGGGCTTCGGCATGTGCCCACTCCTGAGTGCAGAAATTATCAAACGATATCATTAATATTACCTGCAAATAAAGTTTTGCTAAAGGTTATTCAGAAGTGCCTGTAACAGTATATTGACAAGGAACTGCCAGAAATTCAAGCTGGATTCAGAAGAGTGTGTGGAACCAGGGATATCATTGCTGATGTCAGATGGATCTTGACTGAAAGCAGACAATACCAGAAAGATGTTTACCTGTCTTTCATTGAGGATGCAAAGGCTTTCAACTGTGTGGATTGTAACAAGTTATAGATGCCGTTGCGGAGAACTGGAATTCCGGAGGGCTTATTTGTGCTCTTAAGGAATCTGTATATGGGTCAAGAGACAGTTGTGTGAACAGAACAAGGGGACAGTGCATGGTTTAAAGGCAGGAAAGGTGTGTGTCAGGGTAATATCCTTTCGCTATAGCTTTTCAGTCTGTATGCTTAGCAAGTAATCCCATAGACTGGACTATGTGAAGAAGAAGGCATCAGGTTTGGAGGAGAACTCATTTAACAACCTGTGTTACGCAGATGACACAGAGGAGGGTTACTGGACGTAAAGGGATTTGCTTGCTGGAAGTGAAGAGGATTGGAAACATTTAATGGTGACGACCAGAGACCACAGCTTGTGGTATGGATTACACCCTAATGTCGAGAAAACAAAAATTCTCACATGTGGACCAGTAAGCAACACCATGATAAATAGAGAAAAGATTGAGATTTCCAGGATCTCTTTTTACTTGGTTCCACAATCAATGCCCATGGAAACAGCAGTCAGGAAATCAAAAGATGCATTCATTGCATTGGGAAAATCTGCTGCAAAGACTTCTTTGAAGTATGGAAAAGTAAAGATGTCACCTTGAAGGCTTAAGTGCACCTGATCCAAGCCATGGTATTTTCAGTTGCATCATCACAGAAGAATTGATGCCTTTGAATTGTAGTGTTGGAGAAGTATTTATCATGGACTTTCAAAAGAACAGACAGACTTGTTCTGGAGGAAGTATAACCAGAGTGTTTCTTGGCAGCAAAGATGGCAAGAGTGCATGTTACATACTGTGGATGCATCATCAGGAGTGATCAGTTCTTGGAGAAGGACATCTTGCTTGGTGAAATAGAGGGTCAGTGAAATCCATCTTCAGCACGATGGATTGACACAGTGGCTGCAACGATGGGCTTAAGCACAAAAACAATTATGGGCATGGTGCAAGACCAGACAATGTTGTTCTGTTGTGAGTAGGGTCACTGTGAGTAGGAGCCAGCTCAACGGCACCTGACAACAACAACATCAGATTTTGTCTAAGATAAATGGAAACTGCTTGGCAAAGTTGTATTCATGTCTAGAATAAAGGGAACTGTTAGTCTAAAGGAAGAAGTGTAATAACTCATGGTTTCAGTTTTTTTTCTTAGTACTGAACAACATGAGCAAGGGACTGATGATGTGTCTTGTTCCCCCTCCTGTGTATTGTTTTCTTTACTTGTGCTGCTCCGGTAAAGCTGCCCTGGAGAGAGGCAAAGGTATCCATGAAGAAAATTTCTATAGCAAAAAAAAAAAAAAACCACACACACCAAAACCAAACCCACAGCTACTGAGCTGATCCTAACTCATGGCCACCCTATAGGTCAGAGTAAAACACCCCGTAGAGTTTCCAGGGAGTACCTGGCAGGTTTCAGCTGCTGAACTTTTAACAGTTGTAGCACTTAACCGCTGGGCCATCAGGGTTTCCTCCAAAGCCAAAAACAAAAAACCCCACTGCTGTCAAGTTGGTTCTGAGTCCTTGTGACCCTATAGGTCAGAGTAGAACTGCCCTGTATAGAGTTTCCAAGGAGCATGTGGTAGATTTGAACTGCATCCTTCTGGTTATCAGATGTAGCACTTAACCTCCTACACCACCAGGGTTAGGTGGTAGTAACTGTCATGGAACAGTTAGTGTGATGGGAAACTTGGTTGTGTTTGCTAAGAAAGCATGAGAAATATGTTCCATTTACTTGAGTTTCTGGAAACTGTACATGAGAGGTAGAGCATTAATGTCCATTATCTTACTGGTATTATATTTTACCATTCATGAAGAAATTGAAAGCAGAGAGTGAGCAAAGATTTTTGTCTAATTCAGTGAGTCAAACCCCAGATTTTCCATTTTCTGTTAAGGTGAAATTTGTTAGAATTCCTTTTCATCAAGGTTAGGAAATCTGACTACTTAGTGTGCAGTATTTCTGTAAACTGCATCTAGTATCCCTAGCTCTGTTTATTAGTAGTGTTTGGGGGTCATCAGATATAATTTCTGCTATTCCGACAAATATCTTTTTATGGCCTTTGAAATTAATAAATTTGAAATCTCTTTAGGGTCTCTGAAATTAATAAACACTTACTGGAATAAATTTGTGTGTAGGAAGCTGTTACAGGTAATAAACATTTTTTCTAAGAGCAGAGACCTTCACTTTTTTAGAGATCACTAAAATACATTGTGTGTGTAAACCCCCTGCTGTCGAGTCAATTCTGACCCATAGTGACCCTACAGGACATAGTAGAACTGCCCCATGGAGTTTCCACAGGGCATACAGTTGATTCCCAGTGCCAACCTTTTGTTTAGAAATGGTACCACTATGCTACCAGTGTTTCCTGTAAGGCAGTAGCCTTGTTTTTTTGGTTATGTAAAACAACTGTCAGGTCTTTAGAAGAGACCATTTTGTTCTGGAATCAGTCTTATCAGGGAATGTGGTGGGGCGGATGAAGTACTGTGGCCTTCAGTATCCTGAGACATCCCATCTGGGAAGGGCTATGGAAAAGACACCCTAGGAGAACTTTGATTTGAAGCTTGTATGGGTGAGATGTAAGCAGTCAGAGACACGGGAACATTGTGTCAGAAGAGGAGGGGTGAGATAATTTAACTCCAACCGTGAATACTGCAGAACCACTGAGATTTCTTGGGAAGCTTCTAGGGAAGTGGTATAAGGAAGGGTGGAAAGGCTGCTTGGTCCTGTGGATTGTTGAAATCCTTAAGAAAAGTGTTGTTTGAGGAGACTTGTTAACTGTATCCTGTTGAGCAGAAGGGACACAGAAGTCGTCCTTGAAGCATCAAAAGTGCTAAGTAGGAGAAATGCAGAATGTAACTAGTAAAATATAACTGAGTGTTCTCCTCTGGGCTTGAGGCAGAACTTGAAAAACAGCTGACCGGTTGTATCATTTCAGTTGATATGTTTAAAATTAAGTTGGAGAGTCAGAGGTGGTAAATAAAGACTAAACTAACATCATTCAGATTGCTGCTTTGTGTATGTGTTTTTGGTACACTACTGGGAAATGAAAGGAACCAAAAAGTGACTCTAGTTTGTTTTCTTTCAGGTGAATTGGGTTTGTTACATATGCTGAAAAGATTTTTTTTTTTTTTAAAAAAAGAAATTATCATGTCAGTTCATTAAAATAAACTTTGAATTTCTGTTGTCTTGTTTTCTTTTGAGAGATTGTAAGAAAGAAAATCAAGTAAAGAAAACAATGTTTTACTGTATTTTGCTTCCATGTGAGGAGCATAGAAGATATGGCTTGCCACCTGATTAATTGATGTTTCATTATATTTTATCTTAAAAGGTTTTTTTTGTTTGTTTCAGGTAATAAACAATCAATCAAAAAACCCAAACTCATTGCCCTCTGGACGGTTCCATCTCATAGTGTATAGTACAGAGTGAAATTGCCCCATAGGGTTTGTGAGCAATGCCTGTTCAGTTTGAAATGGTGACCTCTTAGTTAGCAGCTGTAGCACTTCAAGGCTGTATACCACCAGGGTTTCTATCTTAAGTAATACCAAACCAAAAACCCAGGGCCGTCAAGTCGTTGCTGACTCAGCAACCCCACAGGACAGAGTAGAATTGCCCCGCAGAGCTTCTGAGGAGTGCCTGGCAGATTTGAAATGCTGACCTTTTGGTTAGCAGCTGTAGCACTTACAAGACCCTGCCATCGAGTTGGGTCTGACTCATGGCAACCCTGTAGGTCAGGGTAGAATTGCCCTATAGTTTCCAAGGAGCGCCTGGTAGATTTGAACTGACTTTTTGGTTGGCAGGTGTAACACTCAACCGACTATGCCAACAGGGTTTCCTTGTAGCACTTATACCCCATAAACCCAGTGCCTCGAGTTAATTCCAAACCATAGCAACCCTATAGACAGAAGAGAACTGCTCTGTAGAGTTTCCAGGGAGCACCTGGTGGATTTGAACTGCTGAGCTTTTGGGTAGCAGATGTAGCACTTAGCCCACTATGCCACCAGGGTTTCCTGTGGCACTTATAGACTGATCTGAGTCTCCCTGTCCTTCTCTCTCTCCCTTCTCACCCCCATTTGCTTTACTTATAAGCGATTAGTTTAATCAAAAGTAGTACAACAATAAAAACAAAAGACTTTTCTTTGAATACTCTGGGGGTCAGTTCTGCTCTGGACCCTGGGGTTACCATGAGTCGGATCCTACTCAACGGCACTTGGCTTGGCTTTCTTATTTGAAGTAGATATTGCTAAAGTTTATAAGCAAAATGAAAATATGAGTGAGCATATCATTTGGTAGTAGATTTTTAATAAATTTTCTCGTTAAAACCATTTGTTAAAATTGTCAAAGGGATGTTGTTAATCCTACCTTGACATTATTGCACAGTTAAAATAACTAGCATTAAAAATAAAACAACAAAAACAAGAGGAAAAACAACCTTTTGGAAAGGATGAAAAAATTATTGACTATATTGAGATAAGGTTTATTGTATTCCTTTCCTTCATCCACATTGCTACCATAATTCGAGGAGATTTACCAGTCTGTGTAACTGATACCATTCAACCCTGGAGCCATCAGCATAATTTCTGGCCCACATCACTTCTGTATTTCTGTAGTTACACATTGCAGAGTCACATTCTGGTTCACACTAATCACCCCACATGGTTCTGCTCCGTGCACTGTGCCATTTCTTGTTTCTGTACTTCTGCTCAGGTTGGTCACAGGGTGACTCTTCTCCATGCTCACGCTGCTTCTGTTATTAATGCTTAGCTCATGTATTTATCTTCAGGAAGCCTTCTTATACCCAGGCTGAAATAGGCAAGTCTCGCTGGTGCTGTCAGGAAGTGCTTCTTTGAATTGTCACTTTCTCCCACGATATATAGGATACGTTCCTTAATGATAGAATTTTATCATCTCCATCTTTGTTTCATTGGTGCCTTAATCAAGCCTGGCATATAACAGGCACTCAGACAGGATTTACTGAATGAACGAATAGATGGATCAGATACTTGCCCACGGCTTACTGTTTATGGAAAAGACATATGGATGAAGGATGATTCTAACTTATTCAGGTGATCATTAGTTTTGGACACTGCTATAGTTTTTTCCCCTTTGGGACAGACGTGGAATTAAACAGTAACAAAAATTGCTATTAAGTATATTTTAAATAATTGCATATGCTAGTCTGTTAAGTACATAGCTGATTTTCTTTTCACAACAACTCAAAACAGACATCTTTATTTAAGATTTTTAGAGATGAAGAAACTGATTCAAAGAGGTAGGTAATTTCTCTAAGACCACCTACCATCAGAGTCAGAATTTACATCTGAAATTGCAACTCTTAGGCCAAATTCTGTGCTATAAAGAAGTGGAAAATTCAGTAAAATAGGTTTTTGACTATGTCCTGGGAATTTCTCAAAGAGCATTACATTTTAACATTAGGAAATTAGAGTGCCCTTCAAATGATACATGGTATAACATTGTATGTTTGAGTTATGTTTAAATAAGACGTTTGGTGAATTGTCTCTTTATAAACATATTTACTGTAGAAAACAGATGTATTAGGCCTTCAAGTAGCATCCTCATCTTGTTTTCGTAGACCTTCATAGATGACATGCTGAAGTGTGTACTGTAGAGATGTTAAAGAAGCCTACCCTGTCCAGCCTGAACTTGTGACTTCTTGTCCCTGGTCATGCCAGTGGTGGGAGACTGTACTCTTTAGCCAAGACGATGTACAGTCTTCCTTCGGTTATCTACACATTAGTGAAGCTTTTGGGCCGAATTGGTTTTGTAGATTCCTCTTGGAGCAGTGCAACTTCCAAAATTTAAGTGTAGCAGATTGAAAAATTGTTCTCCTGCCTGTGTCTGTGCTTACATTAATTCTGGGCCCATTTCAGACGTCTCTTAGGACTTGGGGCAAACTCGTGAGTCTTCATGACTGTTTTCACTTGTAACAACTGCTTCACACTTCTCTTACAGGTGTTAAAAATGTTTAAAGCAGTTGGATAGTGGAGTATTATGGGAATGGATCTGTTTTTATTTAAGAGTCTCAGTTTTTAGCTTAATACTAGTCACTGATCCCAAGAGAGAGAAATGAAAAGCAAGGCTTACATTAGCCTAGTCTCCTTACCTACTTAGGGATCAAATATTTCCAAGATCAGAAACAGTGTGAAGTAACTGTCCAAACCCGTTGTGGATAACACTTCGTCAGAAATAACTGGGAGTGAAAATTACTGTTTAATGGGATGTTTCATTTTCAGTGATGCTGTTTGCATTCTATATGTCCTGCTGTGTTTTTTTTTCCTTATGTTGAATTGGTTTTACCTCGTGGAAATTAAGAAGAGCATATTCTAGCTTTTAAGTGTAAGAAGTGAATTACTGGTAGTTTTTGGATAAAATACAGCCTTCCATTTCTTCTCTTGAAAGCTATATGGTTTCACAAACTTGGGACCTTACTGAAATGAAAGGGTCACTGAGACTTTTTCATTAATCCAGCATTCAGAGCTTTTTATTTCTTCTTGATTTATGACACAGCTGTTTCTTGAATGGAGAAAATGCAAGGACCACATGCAATCTAATTAGATTACTTTCTTCCTGTGTCTCCTGCCAGTCAAATCTTGATATATTTTATTCATCTTTCAAACCTTATCTAACTCCAGTCTTCTTAAAATGTTTGCTGGTGATCTGCTTCCAGACAGAGTTGTCTTGAGTCAGAGCCTGCTAGATGGCTTTGGGCAGCGAACAACAATTCCAGTGAAGTTTCACATTCTGTTCAGTAATGTAGCTTGCCTTTTGGAGAAAGTAATTCATACATTTAAAGAAATACGGTATTAGGTGATCAAAAACAGGATAAAGAAAGTGTCTTGCTTCTTGTGTGATGCATTGCAGATGCACTTCTCTTACATATAATCTGGTCAGTTTTCTTTCTTTTCTTCCCATTGTCTCATGTGTTTTCAGTTCTTTTCCAAGGATCTCTAGGGTCACTGTCACTTGGACCCAACTCCATGGCCGTGGGTTCCCCACCCCTGTGTTAAGATTTTTACTAGTTTACCCTAGATTGATATCTAGAAGATACTGTTGATTACTTGGAATTTAAGAGACTTTTATTCTCCAATCATTGATTATGAACATAATGTCACAAAACATATTAAAATAGCTTATATTATGATGGTTAATGGAAAATTTGTTATAGTAGTTTAAAATATTAGTGGAAAAAGTAACGTAAAATTTCATATAAGCTTGTATTTTGTTGAGTCTTTTCTTTATGGACAAGCTTATATTTCATTATTAGTTTGGGGGTAGAAGAGTTTTGGTAACAGAAATGTATTCTTAATTTTTTTGTTACTGTTGTTAGGTGCCCTTGAATTGATTCTGGCTCATAGCAACCCCAGTATACAGCAGAAAAAGTACTGCCGAGTCTTGTGCCGTCCTCACAGTCCTTGTTATGCTTGAGCCCATTGTTAACAGCCACCGTGTCAGTCCATGTCATTGAAGGTGTTCCTCTTTGTGGCTGACCCTCTACTTAATGCAGCGTGATGCCCTTCTCCAGGGACTGATCCCTCCTGACAAGCTGTCTAAAGTATATAAGACATAGTCTTACCATCTTTTCTTACGAGGAGCATTCCGGTTGTACTTCTTGCAGATTTGTCCTTCTGGCACACCATGGTATATTCAGTATTATTTGCCAACACCACGATTCAGAGACGTCGGTTCTTCTTCAGTCTCCTTTATTCATCATCCAGCTTTCACACACGTATGAGGAGATGGAAAACAGCAAGACCTGGGTCAAGTGCCCTTTAGTTTTTGAGATGATACCTCTGCTTGTCAACACTCCAAAGACATCTTTTGTAGGAGATTTGCCCAGTGCAGCACGTCTTGACTGCTGCTGCCGTGGGTGTTGATTGTGGATTGTAGTAAAATGTATTCCTTGATGACTTCAGTCTCTTCGCCGTTTATTATAATGTTGCTTACTGGTTCAGTTATGAGGATTTTTTTTTTCTTTATGTTGAGGTGTATTTTGTACTGAAGGCTGTGAAGTTTCATCTTTATCATTAAGTGCTTCAAAAACCAAAACCAGACCTATTGCCGTCAAGTTGATTCTGACTCATAGTGACCTTAAAGGACAGAGTAGAACTGCCTCATAGGGTTTCCACGGAATAACTACTGGATTTGAACTGTCAAGTTTTTGGTAAGCAGCCATAGCTTTTAACCATTATGCCACCAGGGTTTCCAAGTGCTTCAAGTTCTCTTCATTTTCACAAGCAAGGTTTTGTCATCTGTATAATGCAGATTGTTAGTAAACTTTTCTCCAGTCCTGATTCTCTGTGCCTCAGATAGACCAGCTTCTAGGAGTAAGTGCTCAGCGTACAGATTGAACACGGATGGTGAAAGGATACAACTCTGATGTACATCTTTCCCAACTTTAAAACATGCAGTGTCCCCCGATTCTGTTTGAACAGCTGCCTCTTGATTTATATACAGTTTTCTGATAAGCACTGTTACATGTTCTGGAATTCCCGTTTTTCTCAATATTACCTATAATTTGTTATGATTCATACAGTCAGATGCCTTTGTGTAGTCGGTAAAGCACAGGCATGCATCTTTCTGGTATTCTCTACTTTGAGCCAGAATCCCTCTGACAATAGCAATGATACCTCTCGTTGCATATCCTCTTCTGAATGTGGTTTGAATTTCTGGCATTTCTCTCTGGATGTATTACTGGAGCCACTTTTGAATGATTTTCTGCAAAATTTTACTTGCATATGATATTCAGTGGTGTTTTTGCTTTGAGTTTGATCACCTTTCTTGAGAATAGGCATAATTATGCATTTCTTCTGGTGGATTGGCCAGATAGCTGTCTCTCAGGTTTCTTATTATAGGTGAGAGAGCATTTCTAGCCCTGCTTCTGTTTGTTGAAGCAGATGGTATTCTTAACTGATGGAATGTCAGTTGGTTTTCCATTAATTCCTGAAACCTTATTTTCACCAGTGCCTTTATTACGCAGCTTGGACTTCTTCTTTCAGTACCATTGGTTCCTGAGCGTGTGCAGTCTCCTGAAATGTTCAAAATCATCTAGTTCTTTCTGGCATAGCACCTGTGTGTTTTTTCCATCTTCTTTTTATGCTTCCTGCATCATTTCTTTTCCCCATAGAATTCTTCAGTATTGCAACTCGAGGGTTGAGTTTTTTTCTTCCTGTCTTTCAGCTTGAGAATTGCTGAGTGTGTTCTTCCTTTTTGGTTTTCTAATTCCACCTCTTTGTCATTACAATACCCTGTCTGATTGAGCCGCCCTTTGAAATCTTTTCCACTCTTTTACCTTGTCATTTCTTCTCTTTGCTTTAGGTACTCAGTGTTCAAGAGCAAATTTCGCAGTGTGTTCTGACATCCAGTTTTGGTCTTTGCAGTCTTTCCTGTCTTGTAGTCTATCTCTTACTTTCTTCATTTTGTGATATCGTTGATGTCGTTTCACAACTCATCTGATCTTTGGTCATCGGTGTTCACCATGTCACTTCTATCCCTGAGATGATCTCTTAACTTAAGTGGGATATCTCAAAGTCGTACTGTAGCTCTTGTGGACTTGTTTTGCTTTTCTTTGTTTTGACCTTGAACTTGGCGTATGAGCAATTGATGATCTGTTTCACACTCAGTTCCTGGCCTTGTTCTGACTCTTCTGTCACCTCTTTGGACAGACATAGTTGATTTGATTCCTGTGTGTTCCATTTGGTGAGATCCATGTGTGCAGTCACCATTTGTGGTGAAAAGAGATACATGCAGTGAAGAAGTCATTGGTCTTAACAAAACTTTGTCATGTGGTTCAGGTGTATGTTCTGTCCTCGAGGCTGTATTTTCCAGCTGGAGATCCTTTATTTGTATGGCATTCTAATCACCAGCAATGATCAGTACATCCTGTTTGCATATTTGATCAATTTTAGACTGCGGAAGCTGGTAAAAATCTTTGGTTTTTTTCATCTTTTGGCTTTTTGGTTGGTGTCGAAATTTGAGTAATAGCAGTGTTAACTGGTCTTCTTTGATGGTATAGGGTCATTATCTTGTTATGGACAGTGTTGTAATTTAGAATAAATCTTGAAATGTTCATTTTAATGGTGAATGCAGCACTTTCCCTCTCAATTTGTTATTCTCAGTATAGTACACCGTATGATTTGTCCTATTCAAAATGACTATTATCTGTCCATTTCACCTTACTAATGCCTAGGATAGAATGTTTTTGCTTTGTAGTTTTTCTTGATTCATACTTTGTACATTCCATGTTTTGATTATTAATGGAAGTTTGCCTTGTTTCTTCTATTTTGAGTTGTTGCGTGTGAGCAAAAGAGGATCCTCAAAGTTTGACTACAGCCACATCATTAAGGTCACCTCTGCTTGGAGGAGGCAGCTCTTCTCCAGTTCTTTTTGAGTGCTTCCTACTTCAGGGGCTCATCATTTGACACTGTCTCAGATAATGTTGTGCTATTCATAAGGTCTTCACTGGCTAATTCTTCACAGAAGTAGACTGAGGGGTCCTTCTTCCTAATTTGTCCTGGTTTGTCTTCCTAGTTTGTCTGAAACCTGTCTTGGGTGAACCTGATAGTATTTGAATGCTGCTCGCCCAACTTCCAGCATCGCAGCAACATACGCCCCCCCAGTACAACAAACTGACCAGCACATTAATTGGTGAATGGCAAATCCTTTATTAAGAAGTCATCATTTTGACTTGAAAGGAAATCCTAACTAGAGGGTCTGTGGAAAAGTGTGTAAGCATGGAAAATTTTCCTAAGGGAAATACATTTCATCTGCAGAGAAGTTGTATAGTTGTTCTCTTTTCTCCCCTCTTGTGCTTAGATGGTTAGGATGACTGTAATTTTGGATTTTATTTTCCAAATTGAGTGCACAGTGGGGCAAAAGTTAAAGACACTTCATCCTTGGTAGCAGCATATAAAGAAATAGTAGACAAAATAGAAAAGAGAAAAATCTGGTTACTGTTGTTAATAAATTAAAATGACATCAAATGGTAGAATTAGCTTTCAAGTCTTTTCATGTCGTGGTATGGATTGCAGCCTTTTTAAATCAGTGTTTTAAATAATAGATTTCCAGAGTAATTATTTACATATGTATGTAGAACTCACTCTCACTGAGTTGATTCCAACTCATTGTTGCCCTGCAGGAGAGACTAGAACTGCCCCAGAGGTTTTTCAAGGAGCAGCTGGTGGGTACCAAGTGCTGATCTTTTGCGTAGCAGTCAAACTCTGTAGCACTGTATGTATAAATTAAATAAAAAGAAACATACTTTACTATATTTGAAAAATTAGGTAACAGATTTGATGCATTTAGATGTTTTTTAAAATATGAATTTAATTTTTTAAAGAATAAGTGGAAGATTTTTTTCACTGCTTTACTTGATTGATGCAGACAAATAAAAATACGATCCACTTAAAATAATAAGAAAATGTAATTATATATCCGGTTCATAAGTGAGTTATACATTCATTATATTCACTGATGTTTACTAGATCCTAAAAGATAAAATGTTATGATTTTTACTTTTAAAGTTTTTTACCTTTAAAGTTTAATCTTTCAGACTCAGTGGAGCAAACATCCAAAGTGGCACTGTGGCTTCAGACTTTAGATCTAACAGATGTGGTTATGATTAAATGTGGTTGTGATTAAAGAACAAAGAAATAAAGGAAATAGAGAGCAGTCGGTTCAGAAAAGAACAGTTGGTGCTCCATAATTATAACCATCTTGATTTTTCTGTTTTCCTCTGTATATGTAAGTTCCATGCTTGTTGAAAAAGTAACCTTTAGCCTAATTTGAGAAATTCAATACAGATTTCCTAAAGTGACTTATGTTCTGACCTCACACTTAAATGTCAGAAGTGAGTTGCATTTTGCCTTTGGCCACAAAGTCCTTCCTTTGACATAAATAACAGTTCAGTTGTTACATCCTCTTACTGAACATCTAATATCTACCATTATTTAAATGAAGATGTGTTGACATAAATTAGAAGATTAGATCAGTAACATAGATTCCACAACAGACGGATCTATGTTATTGACCTGATCTAATTTTACACTTGGATCAGGTTTAGTTGTGTAGAAGCAAGGTGAATCTTAAGTAGTGAAACATCATGCAGAACCATAACTGTTAAATTATTCATTTATTTTTTTTCCCAAACACTAGGAGTTGAAGAGCTGGCACCTTTTTCCTAAATTTTATCAAGGTAAATACAGGTTATAGAAATGAGACATTTGATTTTCAAATAGCAATCAGTTGATTGAGATATAAGATGCTTTGTGCTTTAATGCTTTCTTTGTGTCTTTATATGTATACCTTCATTTATTCTGTATTTGTCTGGTTTAGGAATTCATACAGTATAGATTTCCTTTGTAAATGTGTTAAAAAGAGTGAACATACCAATCAACCTTATTGATAGCTACATTGTATATGGCCTTTGTGGTTCCAGATATGTTTGTGTGTGTCATTTGAGTTACTAAACAAAAGTACACCAGAAAAAAAGAGAAAACAAACCATATTTCTGTGTCAGAAGTTTGTTTCAACCCTATATGGTTTCATACTCATTGCAAATTTGCAAGATATACCAATGGCAGTTTTCTGCTGCATTTTCTTTGATCTTCAAAGCAATTGCCCCACCTTTTCCTGATCTCCACCTCACTGCTAAAGCAGCTGCAGTCTTTGAGTGAAAATATAAATGGACTGTTGAGTTATAGGAGCCCTGGTAGTGCAGCAGTTAGAAACTTGGCTGCTAACCCAAAGGTCGACAGTTCAAATGCACCTGGGGCTCCTTGGAAGCCCTGTGGAGGAATCTTGTATCCTGTAGGGTTACAGTGCGTCAAAATCAGCTTTAAGGTAATGGATTTGATTTGAGTTGGTTTATTGAGTTGTATGATTTGAGTAAACAGGAATTTAAAAGTCAGTTTGAAAATGGCCAAGTTTCTGTAGTATTTCTTGTTTCAGTTGTTTTTTCAGTGTCTTAATTTTGCTGTAGAGTCAATTCCAACTCATAATAACCCATAAAACAGTAAAACTGCCCACATCTTTCTCCTGCAAAGTTGGCTGGTGGATTGGAACTGGTAACTTTTCTGTTTACAGTGTAGTGCTTAAGCACTGCACCACCCGGGCTTCTTATTTAGTGTCTAGCACTAGCAGTTTTGGCTGATAGACATAATTGATGTTGTATACTTACACAGTTATTTGAATGATAGAAGTGGTATACTGTTTTTAAGTCGGTGAGTTGATTTTTCACCTTTTTCAGGGTTGGTTTTGTGGTTGTTGAGACTCCTGTAGTACGTTTCTTGATTTGATGTGTTGCATCTTTATTGTGCATTGTGGCTGCCCCTATCATCCCCCTTAAACCCAATTTTAATTACTACCAGTCTTATCAACTCCCTCTCCATCTGGAAGGACGGTAACGATTGTCGTACATCCCTCTGTTTAATATGATGGCATCACAGTTTTCATCATATGATCACTGGATCATTTCTCTCACTATTAATAGCTTTGATTGAGTTTGGAGCCTTCCCTTACTGAGTAGGATTCTGGGTGATGTGTCCGGTATTTGTTTCTAAAATACAAAGTTAGTGGTTTTGTTCTTCTAAGTTAAGAGATTCAGTATTTCTTATAGCTTCGGTTTGGTTTTTACAAAGTCTCTTAGTTTCTGTTTACCTGCGAATGTCTCAATTTCATTTTCATATTTGAAAGATAGTTTTGCAGGATATATAATTCTTGGTTGGAAGTTCTTCTTCTTCAAGGTTTTGAATGTCATGCCACTGTCTCTGTGCCAGCATTGTTTCTGCTGAGAGATCTGATGAAAGCCTGCAGGGTTTCCCTATGAGTATTAGCTTTGCTTTGAGTCTTGCTGCCTTTAAGAGCTTCTGCTTATGTTTCATTTTGTTAAGCTTGCTTATAATATGTCTTGAGTCTTTCTTTAGAGATCTATATTGAGTGGTCTTCAATATGCGTCTTGGATATCTATATTCTCTTCTTTCATAATTTTTGGGACGTTTTCTGTCAGCAGCTCAGCAGCAATACTGTCTGTGTTCTCAGGTGTCTCGCCCTGTTTAAGAATTCTAGTTAATCGTAGATTGTTCCTCTCACTAGAGTCCCACATGCTTCTTAATGCTTCTTCATTTTTCTTGTTTCTTTTCTCTTTTTTCTCCTCATAGATGCTGGAGTCAATAGCTCTGTCTTCCAAATTAGAAAGTCTGTTTTCCATTTGTTCCATTCTCTTTTCTTGGCTCTGAATTGAAGTTTCTGTGTCTTTGATTTTGTTCTTGATCTGTTGGATTTCAGAATACTGGTGTTCCATCGGATCGAACAGCTTGCTTAATTTTTCATTTTGATCTGTTGGATTTCAGAATACTGGTGTTCCATCGGATCGAACAGCTTGCTTAATTTTTCATTTTGCTCTGTTGCATTTTGTATAAGATCTAGGAGGGTTCTAGATATAATCCTTTTGTATTCACCTTCTGATAGTTTCTTTGGAAAGTTCTGTGGTACTTTCTTTTGGGGGCCTTCTGAAGCCAGGGGTGATTTCTTGATTATGCTTTTCTCTAGAGTTTGTTGCTTTTGGGGCATCATGTGAGTCAATAGAGGCTGGGAGAGATGCTGTAAGGATGGACCACAGTTGTTTCTTTAGGCTGTCTTAAAATGAAAGATAAAAGATACCTGACCACTTCTACAGTCAGTCACGTTTTCAGGTGTACAAGTCCCTCTTCCCTGCTGGCAAAGTAAGCACCTCTGTATCGAACCCCAGATGTTATAAACTAGTTCAAAATAAAGCAAGGTTACTGCCCTGCTGGCCTCTGCTGTTGAGCCCCAGCCATAGGTGACACTGTGTAGAATACTACTTTTCTGCTGGAAAAGCACTCTCCTCCGGGCAGGCGCTGCCTCTGAGCCTAGGAATTAGGTCCAGCTGAGGCCTCTGTATGGATATATCTGCCTCCTAGTCGAAAAAGATGGCATCCTGCACAAGCTTACCACCTGCCTCAGTACAGGCTGCTCTGGCGGAGGTGGAAAGAGAGTCCAAAGGAGCCGAGATCAACAGAGTCCAAAGCTGGGCTCTCAAAATATGGCAATTCTGCCTGCCGATCCCACTAGCAGCACATCTGAGATTAGCTGCTAGTCAAGTCCCAGCTCTGCCCACCGGCTAAGACAGAGAAAAAATGGTTACAGTTGTGAGTTACCTTCGGTCCATGAAAGCCAGCACTCGCCAGAGTGGAGGTCAGTGAAAGAGAGGAGATTTTCCATACAGTGGTATCAAGTCTGAATTCACAGCCCAGTGCCGTGTCCTAGGGCTCACTAGGTGTCTAGAAGTCTCCGTGTAATTATCAGTTCAGGCCTTGGTTTCCAGATGGATTTAGGGTGATATGTGTTTAGTTCGCCGTCTTGACTCTGCCCTGCAGAAGTGGTATACTGTTTTTAAGTCTGAATCACATTTTAAATAATGTCAGAAAACTCAGAACTTTAGATGGACATCAGAGTAAAGGGGACATATGTATTTCCTTCTCTTGCAATACGTTTTTCATATTGTCACAACTTTTTATTTGTGGAATAAAGATTTGATCATGTCATTGTTCTTTTTTAATCCATTCAGCTCCTCATTACTTAAAATACCAACACATGCACAGACACAGAGGGAGACACACACAGACACACACACAGACACACACACAGACACACAGACACACAGACACACAGACACACACACACACACACACAGACCCGAACCTGTTGCCATCTTCTTGGTTAGGGCTCACAGCAACTCTGTGGCACAGAATAGAACTACCTAGAGGGTTTTCAGGGAGCACCTGGTGTAGTCAGACTGCTAACCTTTTGGTTAGCAGCAGTAGCTATTAACTACTACACTACCAGGGTTTCCATTACTTACAGTGGTAGCTCTTAACCAGAGAAACTTATTGGGCAGGTTGCTTTTAAGGTTTGCCCATATCTGGAAGCCATCATCAGAAAATCTCATTTTGGAGGAGCATTGGCAAATGTAATTTGACAGAACTCTCCTCATTGATTCATAGGTCTCTTTATGTCCTATCCCAACCAAACTTTTATATCCTGTCTCATGTCCTTTCTCTTGTCACCCTGCTGTCTGCACTAGCCATGTCAGGTTAGGTATTTTACAGATACTTCATTCTGTTTCATGTCTCCGTACCTTTGTGCAGTGCATTTTCTACAGACTGAAAGACCTCGGCCTACTTTTACCACCCTCTTCTTCTCTCCACTCCTGGTCTTTCATGTCTTAAATGATTCCTCATCTGTTGAGATTCTCCTTTAATGGTGAATCATTCATTGCTCCTCTGAGATAGGCACTTCATCGGTCACTGCATCTTTTGTGTTTGGTGTATATATGTTCAATTATGGTTTTTATAGGTATACCTATCTCTCTATATAGCATGATTAATACCATCACATAATGTGTCTTTTTTATGTCTATATTAAATGAACACTTAGAATGATAATATGATAATAGAAATATGAATGTGTATTGTTTTTATGACTACTGTGTTAAGTTGCGGTCACGTGATGACTACCAAGATGAGGGTGGATACACAATGTGCATAATGTGTCTTAATATCCGTTATTGTTAAAACTTACATGTGTATATGTGTATTAAATTTTCTCCTTCATTTTTCCCTCTTGTGTCTGCAGAAGAAACCTCACAAAACTGTCCCTCATCTTCAGTCACATGCTGGCAGAAATCAAAGCGATCTTTCCCAATGGTCAGTTCCAGGGAGATAACTTCCGTATCACAAAAGCGGATGCTGCTGAATTTTGGAGGAAGTTTTTTGGAGACAAGTAAGCAAAAACTGTGTGTCCTTGGGATATATCTTTGAAGGGTGACCTAGTTTTCCTCCCTTTCTCGTGTTTGGTAATATACTTAGTGTTTTTGCTTAAGTGTTTTAATCATTTTCCTGTTAAGCAGAGAAGTATACCTCAGTAATTTACAACTGAAGTGTTTCATGATATTGAAAAGCAAATAATCACTTGATGCAGCATTTGTTTAACAAGGATTCATTAAATTTAATAGTGGTTGAGAGCTATGGCTGCTAACGAAAAGGGCAGCAGTTTTCAATCCATCAAGCCACTCCTTGGAAACTTCATGAGGCAGTTGTACCATGTCCTGTAGGGTTACTATGAGTCAGATTAACTCGACAGCAACAAGTGGATAGTCGCAATACACGAGAAGCTTGTAATTTAAAGCCTTTTTTAGTTTCTGGCAAAACTTTAGAGAGAAAATTAGATTCCCGTTTAACAATTTCTGTACATATGATTCATTGACACATTGCAATGACATTTTTTACAGTGTGTCAACATTTTCATTGTTTCTGTTCTGGCTGTTACATTTCCATTACTCTAACTTCTCTCCCTTGCCTTCTCATCTTTGCTTTAGGGTAACTGTTGATGGTTAGATTTCATATAGATGGTTTTTTAAAAGATCACAGTACTCACAGATGACATTGTTTATAAGCCAATCTGTTGTTAATTTTCTGAGCGGTAACCTCTGGTATTTGGTTTTAGGACAAAGTTTAAAGGTCATCTGAGGGAGATATTCTTGGGTTCCTTTAGTCTCTACTAGTCCACTAAGTTTGGCCCTTTTAAAAAAAGAATTTGAGTTTTTTTTCATTTTTGTCTTACTCTCTCTAGAACTATCTACTATGTCTTGGGTCTGAATGGCCAGTAGTGGTAGCCAGGTACTGTCTAGTTTTGTGGTATTAGGGTAGATGAGGCTGTCTTCCTTGTAAGCTAGTAAGTCTTTCAGTTTCTTCTTGAGTCTTCGGTTTCCTTCTTTCTCTTTCACTCCAGTCATGTAGAGACCAATAGTTGTATATTAAATGGCCATTTACAAGCTTTCAAGATTTCAGATACCACTCAGGAAACTAGGATGTAGAATATCATCTTTGGGAAGTATGTTATACCAATTGACCAAGTTGTCCCATGAGACTGTGGTCCTAAGCCTTCAAATCCGGCAAACTAACCCCATGAGGTACTTGGTTATATCTAGAAAGTATTTGTAACTGTGTCCAGTATGTGCTGTATTATATACATGAATATCGCATGAACATGCTTGGTGGCACAGTGCTTAAGGGCTTGGGCTGATAATCAAAAAGGTTGGCAGTTCTAACCCACTAGCCACTCCTTGGAAGCCCTGTGGGTCAGTTCTTTTCTGTCCTGTGAGTTAGAATTGACAGCAACCCTTTTTTTTCTTTTTTGGTTTATGTGGCACAAACATACATGTGTATGTATATATGTATGCCTACAGATACACCTATACCTGTACCCATATATACACACATAAATCTTGTTATACATGGCTATGCATACATGTTACATGTTGCATACTTATGTAACCACACACCATATTTTTTTATTTTTATTGCTGCTATTGCAAAATTGTGTATGTTATCACATTTACCAGAATTATCCCTTATGGTTGTGTACTTCCTGGAGTCATTAGTTCCATTGGTCAAGTTCCTTTGTTACTGTCTTTCCCATCACCAAAGATGACTCTAGAGAGTGATTCCTCCTCTTTCCCTCCTCTGCTTCTTGTGACTTAGTACCCTTATAAGGCACATTTATAAAATAAAAGGCAGAAAGGAATTCAAATGGCATAAGTAACTTGCTGTGAGAGTTCAGAGAGGAGAACAGGCTTGGGTGAATGAGAGAATATTTCTGAGAGGAGTTTTCTTGCTTGAGGGTAGAAAGTGACATGGGGAAAGGCCCTGGCATCTTGATTCAGGCTTCATTTGTATTATTACACTGAAGGTATACATGTGTAAACAAAATACAGAAATGTGGATAATTTTTATCACAAAGCTGCATTATATAGCCAGAGAAAGATGTATTTTCTTTAGATGCTTTCTGTTTAGACAGAAAACTTAGATGTTTGAAAACTAATAGGAATCAAATGTCTGAATTACCTTGAGTGAAACGTGCGAAGTGTTTGTTGGCATCTCTCAGTAAACTGATCAAGAACTGAGTCAGGAGGCACGTCATTTCCTCTGTAACTTTTTAATCATCATCTTAAATGTGGGAGTATCTTCAGAATACCTTTAAACATAGGCAAACCCTGACTGAGTATTAGGAACAAAGAGTAATAGCTTACCCATTGAGTGTTATTTTAATTGTGTATTTAAAGGGCTGTCTTATTCGTTAATTGATAAAATTAGCCATATCAAATGTTGGAATATGCTTCTGATTTTAGTGCTGTGACAGATGATGAATTAAATGTAACGTTTCTCTGTTTTTACTTTTTCACAAAATATTGTTTTTAGTTGTAGCTATTACCGTGATTAGAACATACTCACATAGAGCAATGTACCTTCTATTAAATACGTAACTTTTGGCTTAGAAAATATTAGAGTCTGTCTCTTGCTTCTTATGATTAGAATTGATTTCCAGGCAACTGGTTTCTACTAAAATATATTCAAGGGGAGGACATATTGTTATTGCCATTAACACAGACATTCTGTGTTCTAGAAGCTTAACTATTTGTAATGTTCCTATACCCATTCACAAATTCGAAACTAATAATGAAAAGCTCATTCTCACATGAGTCAGAATAACTTCTGCAAGTATGTGACTAAACATTTGTGAATGGAAGAATAGAGTGATGGACGAACTCCAGGGGTAACAACTGAGAGAACTCCGCCAGCTGCAGTTTGTATAGCATTTGTGAGCCTTAGCAGCAAGGCAGGACCATTAACAATAAACTTTATCTCAAAATTGTAAGACAGTAATTACTAGGTCAGAGTGTGGTGTTTCTGTTTGAAAACTGAAAGTTCTGCTGAGTTAAGAAATACTGTTCACTTGTCATAAGGTCAATGAAAGATGGAAAGATTTCTCACACCTTTTTCAAAAGGGAGTTTGTTTCGCTAGCACCTGAAGCCACGGAGACTTATGCTTTTGAGACATTTTTATTTCTCTTCATTTCTAACCACAGACATGAAGGGACTGAAATTGCAGTTTAACTGATCCAGGTATGAAAACACTACCCAGTCAAATGAGGGTTCTTGGAAACCTGATTCTGTGTTCTCCCTACCTCCCAAAGCATTTTAACATTGTGCCCCATTTTCAGGTTTGAGGAAGCTGCTTAATTTTTCTTTTACCATGTTTATATTTAGGATAAATGCCAATTATCAAGCTTGTGTGCCTGTAGTCATCAAAATTAATAATTCTGTGCTTTTGTTCTCCATGGCTTTTCGTGCTGTAGTTCTACAGTCACTTAATGAATGAACAAATGAATAAATGATGAGACCTTTCAAAGTGTTCAAGTTTTTTTTTTTTTTTAAATTATTTCTAATACTAGTTTGTGTTTTCCCATGACTTAGTTCTCCCATTGAAGTATTCCTGTTATTTGTTCCACTACACAGTGAGGCCATGCAAGAATGCTTTCATTTGACCTAACCAATGTTTTTAAAATTGAAAGAAGCATTGTTTCCAGAAACACAATGATTAAGAGGTTAGTTCAGAAAACAGTCTAACAGATGATGATTTTTATAAAGCAGCTCATAATTCAGGGCTATTATTGTGATTTTGTTTACAAAAGGAAGAGTCAACAAAAAAAAATATTAGAGTTGAATAGAAGTTGGATACAAGCTATTGTTCTAAGGCCTTTGAAAAACCTCTAAAGGCAACTTTAGAATTGAGACCTCAGAAGATAAAATACCTAGGAATAAATCTAACTAGAGAAATAAGAGATCTTTACAGAGAAAGCTACAAGACATTGCTATAAGAAACTAGAAGAGACTTACGTAAGTGGAGTAATCTGCCCTGCTCATGGATAGGGAGACTCAATATTGTGAAAATGTCTATTTTGCCCAAAGCACTCTACTTATATAATGCAATCCCAATACAAATTCCAGTGACATTTTTTAATGAGATTGCCACTAACACAGCTTTATTTGGAAAGGGAAGAAACCGTGAATAAGTAAAGCACTACTGAAAAAGAAGAACATGGTGGGAGGCCTCTCACTACCTGACTTTAAAACCTATTACACTGCCACAGGAGTCAAAACAGCCTGGTATTGGTACAAAAAGAGACAGATAGACCAATGGAACAGAGTAGAGACACCAGAGATGCCACCATCCTCTCATGAACAGCTGATATTTGACAAAGGTCTTAAGATTTTGAACTGGGGTAAGAACAGTCTCTTTAACAAATGGTCCTGGCATAATTGGATATCCATCTGCAAAAAATTGAAACAAGACCCGTATCTCATAGCTTATACAAAAATCAACTCAAATTGGATAAAAGACCGGAATATAAAAGCTAAAGTGATGTAAAAGCTAAAACAATGAAGCTCATCCAAGATAAGATAGGATCAACAATGGACACTTTAATACCCAGTATAGACAGACTTCAAAATCTGACAAACAAAACACATTCATCTGAAGAGAAAATACATAAATGGGAATTAATAAGAATCAAATACTTCTGCTCATCCAAAGACTTCATCAAAAGAATTAAAAGACCACTTACAGAATGGGAAAAAATATTTGGCAACTCTATGTCAGACCAACACCTGATCTCCATAATCTATAAAGTTCTACAAAATATCAATAAGAAAGAGACAAATCATCCAATTAAGCGATGGGCAAAGGAGATGGGCAGACACTTCTCTAAAGAGGAGATCCAGGCAGCCGAAAAACATGCAGAAATGTTCACGATCATTAATTATCAAAGAAATTCAAATCAAAACGACAGTGAGATACCATCTCACCCCAACTAGATTGGCCATGATCCAAAAGACGCAAAACAATAAATGTTGGAGAGGCTGTGAAGAGATTGGAACTCACCTTCACTGTTGGTGGGATTGCAGAATGGTGCAACCTCTCTGGAAAGCAATTTGGCATTACCTTAAAATAATGGGTACAGATATACCATTTGACCCAGTAATTCCTCTGCTCGGAATATATCCTACAAAATCAGGGCCTTTCACACCAACTGCTATATGCACACAAATGTTCATTGTAGCACAGTCCACAATAGCAAAAAGTTGGAATCAGCCCAGATGCCCAACAGCAGAAGAATGGATGGGTAAACTTTGGTATATATACTGCGTGGAGTACTGTACACTGATAAAGAACAACGATGATAGCAGGAAACATCTCTCAATTTGGCCGCAACTGAAGGACATTATGTTGAGGGAAACTAGTCAGCGACAGATGGACAATTACTATATGAGTCCCCCTACAATAAAAACTTAAAAGCATACTCATACATAATAGAAAAGACTCTTTGATGGCTACAAGGGTGGGGAAGGTGGGAGGGGGGAAGGCAAGGGGTGAGGGTTTAGATTACATAGTTAGAAATTTCGTAGGGTGAAATTGGTGACAATATGCATTAGTAAGAAAATCCCTATTAACGGGACTTCGACACAACTTGTGTACTCCTCCTCTCTTAACACAGTATTACAAGTACAGAGTATGTACTCTTTCATTTTTTTATTTAATTAAAAAAAATAATAATAAATAAATAAACTGGGGGAAAAAAGAATTGAGACCTCGTAAAAACAAAAAGAAGTCAAAACAAACAAACAGAAAAACCAAACTGTGAGGCACCATATGTCTACAGCTTTGTCTCACTGCTGGCAGAGCAGACCTCTCTGCTCCAGGCCCACGCCCAGTGGTCATCAGGCTTCAGGTGCCCCGACTGAGGGAAGTAGTATCATTAGTATGTTGGGGGAAACCTGGTGAGGTAGTATTTAAGACTACTGTTTAAGACTGCTGACCAAAACATTGAGAGTTCAGATCCAACTGGTGCTCCTTGGAAACCCTTTTGGCAGTTCTGTTCTGTCTTACAGGGTTGCTATGAGTTGGAAGCAATTTGATGGCCGCAAGTTTAGGTGATTTTAGTTAGTGTGTCAGAGAGCGCTGGTTGTGCAGTGGTTAAGAGCTCAGGCTGCAAACCAAAAGAGTGGCAGTTGGGACCCACCAGCCATTCCTTGGAAATCCTGTGGAAACAGTTCTGCTTTGTCTTGTAGGGTTGCAATGAGTTAGAGTCAACTTGATGGCAGTGGGTTAGTTTTTTGTAGTGTGTCAGGGAACCTGGTTGTGCATTTGTTAAGAGTTAAGGCTGCTAACCAAAAAGTCAGCGGTTAAAATCTACCAGCTGCTTCTTGGAAACTCGGTGGAGCAGTCCTAGTCGGTCATGTAGGGTCTCTGTGAGTTTGAATCAACTCAGTGGCAGTGGATTTGGTTTAGTGTGTCATGGATGGTGCAGATGGTTAAATATTCAGTTACTAGCTGAAAGTTTTGAACCCATCTAGAGTGAGAGGCTGACAGTTTACTTCTGAACAGTCACGGCCTTGAAAACCCTAGAGAGCAGTTCCACTGTACACATGCAATCACTGTGAGCAGACATAGACTCGATGAGAACTGACAGCAACAAAAACAGCAGTGAGTGAGGGCAAATCAGTTGGGAAGTTCTGCATTTGTTAGATTTTTCTGTGAATTCTTTTAATCTGTTAATAGTTCAGTCCTGCTTTTCGCTGTGTTGGTCATTTGACCCAGGATATAGAGGCACATCTAGGGAAAGTGATGTTAATGAACAAAAATATTTCTGCAAAAGTAAAACCAGTACCAAACTGAATCTAACCATTAGGGCATAGTAGTTTACAATCCAGAAACTTTATTATAGGGCATCAGGCTCAAAAGCTGTATCACTCACTGTTTAAAAAATAAAATGACACGTTAATATGACTGGGCATTGAGTAAAGTGAAAAAAAAAAAAACAGTCGGGAGTAAAGATGGCCGACTGAGCCCACGTCTCCTTGTATCCCTCTGGAAACCAAGACCTGAATTGACAATCAAACAGAGCCTTCTGATCACCTAATGAGCCTCAGGACACGGCACAGGGCTGTTAATTGGGACTTCATACCACTCAGCGAAAAACGTCCTCTCTTTCGCTGAGTCCCGCTCCTGGCTAGCCCCGGCTCTCACGGACGGAAGGTAAATGCACCAGTTTGACATTTTTTTTCCTCGGTCTCGGCTGGCGGGCGGAGCTGGGCCTTGCCTGGCGGCTGGACTCAGACACGCTGCTGGGAGGATAGGTAGGCGAAATTCCCATACTCCGAGAGCCAGGCTCGGGACTCTGTTAATCTAGACACTTTGAGCCTTTCGTTTTGTAGCTGCCTCAGTGGGGTTTGCGCGGAACTTCGCGGTCAGGGTGCGGGACGCCATGTTGGTACCGAGATTTTAGCGGGACCTCGTTCTTAGCCTGGGAGCCAGCGCCTGCAAACGGGACAGCGCTTCTCCGTCAGAAAAGTAGTGATTTTGCACAGTACTGCCTACGTTGGGGGCCCTGCAACAGAAGCAGAGGAATCGCTGCCTCTGGGCACCTTTAGCCCCCCTGTCTGCTGCCTGTGTGGAGGATGCCATCTTGGATACGGTGACCACAGCTGGACCTAATTCTTAGCTTGGGAGCCAGAGCCTGCCCACAGGAGTGTGCTTTTCTATCACAAAACCAGTACTCGACGCAGTGTTGGACAAGGCTACGCCCTGTCAGCAGAGGACACCAGGGCAATAGCAGTGCTCTTTCTGAACTAGTTTGTTATCATCTGGGGTGGGATATAGTGGTGCTTACTTCGTCAGATGAGAAGAGGGACCTCGACACCTGAAAACTTAACTGACCTGTGAACCGGTCAGATACCTTTTGCTTTACATTTGAAGACAGCCTAGAGAAACAATTGCAATCCATCCTCACAGTACCTCTTCCAGCCTCTATATACTCACATGGGACCCAAAAAGCAACAGACAATTGTGACATACAAGCAATCATGGCTTCAGAAGGCTCCCAAACAAAGCAACCAAGGAGTTTTCCAGATGGAGAAACTTTTATGAAAGCATCAGGAAGTGAATACAAATTGATTATATACAGAGCCCTTCTAGACCTTATACAAAATGCAGCAGAACAAAATGAAAAATTAAGCAAGTTGTTCGACCTCACGGAACACCAGTACTCTGAAATCCAACAGATCAAGAAGAAAAGCAAACACATAGACACTTCCATGCAAAGCCAAGAAAACAGAATGGAAAAAATGGAAAAAAGAATTTCTGACTTGGGAGACAGAGCTACTGATGCCAGTGTCTGTGAGCAGAAATCAGAAAAAAGAAACAAGAAAAATGAAGAAACATTAAGAAGCATGTGGGACTCTATTAAGAGGAACAATCTTCGATTAATCGGAGTCCCTGAACAGGGTGAGACATCTGAGAACACAGAGTATTGTTGCTGAGCTGCTGAAAGAAAACTTCCCAGAAATCATGAAGGAAGAGAATATAGACATCTCAGATGCATATCGTACACCACCCAATATAGATCTCAAAAGAAAGACTCCCAGACATATTATAATCAAGCTCCACAAAATGAAACATAAGCAGCAACTCTTAAAGGCAGCAAGACTCAAGGCAAAGCTAACATTCAGAGGGAAACCCTGTAGGCTCTCGTCAGATTTCTCAGCAGAAACCATGCTGGCACGGTGGCACGACACATTCAGAGTTTTGAAGGAGAAGAACTTCCAACCAAGAATTATATATCCTGCAAAACTATTTTCAAATATGAAAATGAAATTAAGACATTCCCAGAAAAACAGAAAATCAGAGACTTTGTAAAAACCAAACCCAAACTACAAGAAATACTGAAAGAAGTTCTTGGCTATGGCTTAGAAGAACAAAACCGCTAACTTTATATTTTAGAACGACACACTACTGAACACTCATTTAGGGAAGGCTCCAAAGTAAATCACAGCTTTGATTTGGAAAGAAACAATCCAGTGACCATCAGGAAAAATATGGTGTCATCATAATAAAAGAGGGATGTACTACAGTCATTATAGTCCTTCCAGGTGGAGAGGAAGATGACAAGACTGGTAGTAA
Source organism: Heterohyrax brucei (assembly GCA_028571685.1). Taxonomy (NCBI): domain Eukaryota; kingdom Metazoa; phylum Chordata; class Mammalia; order Hyracoidea; family Procaviidae; genus Heterohyrax; species Heterohyrax brucei. The sequence continues at coordinate 85,213,585 of CM053158.1, forward strand.
TTAAAATTGGGTTTATAAATAGTTTATTAAGGGGGTTCATAAGGGCAGCTGTAAAGCACAACAAAGATGTATTATACCATTTCAAGAAATCTAACACACGAGTCTCAACAACTATGAAACCAGCTCTGAAAAAGGTGAAAAATCAACTCACAAAAAAGAGTGTCTCAGAACAGACTAATAAGAACAACAGAGAAAACATCAACATAAAAATAAACGTATCACAATGGCAGCAGTGAACACATACCTATCAATAATTACATTGAATGTGAATGGACTGAATGCTCCAGTAAAGAGACACCGAGTGTCATCTTGGATCAAAAGACACGACCAATCCATATGTTGTCTGCAAGAAACACACTTGAGACCTAAAGACAGGAACAAACTGAAAATTAAAGGATGGAAGAATATATATCAAGCTAACAATGAACAAAGAAGAGCAGGGGTGGCAATTCTAATCTCAGACAAAATCAATTTTCATGTCAAATCCACCATCGTGGACAAAGATGGACCCTATTTATTGCTGAAAGGTTCAGTGCACAAGCAAGACTTAACTATATTAAACATTTATGCACCTAATGTCAGAGCACCTAAATATGTCGAAGAAACACTGACTACTCTCAGAAGAGACTTAGATGACTTCACAATAATAGTGGGAGACTTTAACACTCCACTCTCATTACTAGACAGATCATCTAGAACAAAGCTCAGTAAAGATACAGAAGACCTCATGGACACAATTAACCAACTAAACCTCATTGATATATACAGAACTTTCCAGCCATCAGCAGACAACTACACCTTCTTCTCCAGTGCACATGGAACATTCTCCAGAGTTGACCACGTGATAGGCCATAATACAATGCTCAACAAAATCCATACCGTTCAATTACTGCAAAGCATCTTCTCAGATAATAAAGCCATAAAAGTTGAAATCAGTAGCAGAAAAAACAAAGATAGAAAGTGGAACTCTTGGAAACTGAACAACATCTTGCTCAAAAAAACATGGGTTATAGAGGAAATCAGGGATCAATTAAAGAAATTCATGGATTCCAATGAGAACGAAAACACTTCCTATCAGAACCTATGGGATACAGCCAAAGCAGTACTCAGAGGTCTGTTTATCTCCATAAATTCACACATCTGGAAAGACCAAAGAAACCAAATCACGGAACTAACTCTACAGCTTGAACAAGTAGAAAGAGAACAACAGAGGAACCCCTTGGGCACCAGAAGAAAGGAGATCGTAAAGATTAGAGCAGAGCTAAATGAATTAGAGACTAGAAAAACAATTGAAAAACTTGAAAAGACCAAAAGCTGGGTTTTTGGAAAGATCAACAAAATTGATAAACCACTGGCTAAACTTACTAAAGAAAAGCAGGAAAGGAAACAAATAGCCCAAATTAGAAATGAGAGGGGAGTTGTCACCACAGATACAACAGAAATCAAAAATATCATAACAGAATATTGCGAAAGACTGTACTCTAAGAAATTTGAAAACCTAGGGGAAATGGAAAAATTCCTTGACTCATACCACGTACCTAAATTATCACAACGTGAAGCAGAACAACTTAATAAACCCATCACAAAGGAAGAGATTGAAAAGGTCATGAAAACACTGCCAACCAAAAAGAGTCCGGGCCCAGATGGTTTCACTGAAGAATTCTATCAAGCATTTAGAGAAGAGTTATCCCCAATACTACTGAAACTATTTCACAGTATAGAAAGGGATGGAGTAGTCCCAAACTCATTCTATGAAGCCAGTATAACCCTGAAACCTAAGCCAGGGAAAGATCCAACAAAGACAGAGAACTACAGACCGATATCACTCATGAACGTAGATGCAAAAATCTTCAACAAAATTCTTGCCAACAGAATACAACAACATATCAAGAAAATAATCCATCATGACCAAGTGAGATTCATACCAGGGATGCAAGGCTGGTTCAACATCGGGAAAACAATTAATGTGATTAACCACATAAATAACACAAATTGATGCCAAAAAGGCATTTCAAAAAGTCCAACACCCATTCATGTTAAAAACTCTTAGCAAAATGGGCATAGACGGCAAATTCGTCAGCACAATAAGGGCCATTTATACAAAGCCAATTGCCCACATCATCCTGAATGGAGCGAGACTGAAAGACTTTCCCCTGAGATCAGGAACTAGACAAGGATGCCCACTGTCACCTCTCCTATTCAACACTGTGCTAGAAGTTCTAGCCAGAGCAATTAGACAAGACCAAGAAATAAAGGGCATCTGCATTGGCAAAGAGGAAGTTAAAATCTCCCTGTTCGCAGATGATATGATTGTATATGCAGAGAACCCCAAGGAATCTATAAGTACGCTACTCAAACTGATAGAAGACTTCAGCCAAGTTTCAGGATACAAGATAAACATAAGTAAATCAGTAGGTTTCCTTTATACCATCAACGAGACTGTTAAGGAAGAAATTATGAAATCAATACCATTTACGATAGCCCCTAAGAAGATAAAGAACCTGGGAATTAATCTAACCAGAGAAACAACAGATCTTTACAAAGAGAACTACAAGCCCTTACTACAAGAAACTAAGAGAAAGTTAGGTAAATGGAAAAACCTACCCTGCTCATGGATAGGAAGACTTAACATTGTGAAAATGTCTGTTTTACCCAAAGCAGTTTATTTATATAATGCAATCCCAATACAAGTTCCACCATCATTTTTTAATGAGATGGAGAAACAAATCACCAATTTTGTTTGGAAAGGGAAGAAGCCCCGGATAAGTAAGGCACTACTAAAAAACAACACATTTGGAGGCCTCTCATTACCCGACCTTAGAACATACTACACTGCCACAGTGGTCAAAACAGCCTGGTACAAGAACAGACAGATCGATCAATGGAACAGAATTGAGACCCGAGAGATGACACCATCTGCCTATGAACAGTTGATATTCGACAAAGGCCCTAAGACATTAAACTGGGGTAAAAACAGTCTCTTCGACAAATGATGCTGGCAGAACTGGTTATCCATCTGCGGTAAACTGAATCAAGATCCATATCTTACACCTTATACCAAAACCAACTCCAACTGGATAAAAGACCTAAATATCAGACCTAAAACGATAAAGCTCATTCAAGAAAAGGTACGAACAACAATGGAAGTTTTAATACACAATGAGGACAGACTCCAAAATCTGTCAAAGAAACCTCAATCAACAGAAGAGAAAATAGATAAATGGGAACTATTAAGAATCAAACACTTTTGCTCATCCAAAGACTTTATTAATAGAATTAAAAGAACACCCACAGAATGGGAAAAAATATTTGGCAACTCTATGTCAGACCAATGCCTGATCTCTATAATCTACCAGATACTACAAAATATCAATAAGAAGAGGATAAACCATCCAATTAAGCGATGGGCAAAGGAGATGGACAGATACTTCACTAAAGAGGAGATCCAGGCAGCCAAAAAACACATGCGGACATGTTCACGATCTTTAGTTATTAAAGAAATTCAAATCAAGACAACAATGAGATACCATCTCACCCCAACAAGATTGGCCATGATCCAGAAAACACAAAACAACAAATTCTGGAGAGGCTGTGGAGAAAGTGGAACCCTCCTGCACTGTTGGTGGGGTTGCAAAATGGTCCAGCCTCTTTGGAAGGCAATCTGGCGCTTCCTTAAAAAAATGGATATTGATATACCATTTGACCCAGTAATTCCACTACTTGGAATATATCCTACAGATTCAAGGCCTTTTACACCAACGGACACATGCACCAGAATGTTTTTCGCGGCACAGTGCACAATAGCAAAAAGGTGGAATCATCCCAGATGCCCAACAATAGAAGAATGGATAGGTAAACTGTGGTACATATACTCAATGGAGCACTACGCAATGATAAAGAATAACAATGATTCCAGGAAACATCTCCTAACCTGGTTTCAACTGGAAGACATTATGTTGAGTTAAAGCAGTCAGCGACAAAAGGACAAATACTGTATGAGACCTCTATGATAAGATCTCAAAAACAGACTTGTGTATAGAAGAAAAGACTCTTCGACAGCTGCAAGGGAGGGGAGGGAGGGAGGGCGAGGGGGAAGGGTTTAATTTAGGTAGTTACTAGAAATCTAGTTGAGAGAAAGCGGTGACAGCACGCATTAGAAACAAGAACAACATTAAGTGGACTTCAGCATAACTTGAGTCTTCCTTCCGTCTTAACTCAATATTGTGAGGATAGAGTAGCTGGGGCGGGGGGCGGGGAACCATGCTCTTGGGCAAATTTCAGGCCAATTGGCACCACTAGCGTTTTGCTAAGAGAGCTCTCTGCACCCCACGTTGGTGAGTGCCGTCAGTGGTCTTAACGGCTGCCAAGCTGCCATCCGAGGAACACAGCAAATGGTGCCAACTCAGCAGGAACGGATGCTCACCGAGAGCCAAAACGGCATGCGGTAAAGACAACCGAGAAGACAGAGAGGCCCACAAGAGTGGGTGCGTACATCGACCTGGGACCGTAAGAACCGGATGGTGCCCGGCCACCACCAGTGATAGCCACGACGGAGCTCACAGTGAGGAGCCTCACAGGCAACACAAGAATAAAAAGAGGTGTATCGTGAGATCTGCACTAAAAGACCTCAGTTGATGGTCCAGCGGTTTTGGGGTTACTCTAAGAGCGTGGCCCCTGTCCCTTATGCTGCCCTCTCCCATAAATTATAACAAAGGTCCGCTCTTTGGACAGGAATGGATTGGACTTGGCAAGGCAGAGTGACCATATATTCGAAGCAATTTATGGTTCTATACATCTATAGGATATCATCTTGCTGACCTCTGGCTGGAGGAAGGGGAGTGGAAGGAGAGAAAGGGAAAGGAGACTGTTGGGAGGATGAGACAGGTATGGAGCAGAGAGGAATAGTGTGCAGTCGGGACAGGGAGAGCAGTGGAAGCTGCATTTAGGGGGGCATGTAAATTTACATGTGAATGTAGATTTTCACTCAGTTATGTTAAATGAAAATAAAAAAAGTCAAGTGGCAGTTGCTGGGCTACTAATGCTAAGCACATCTTGATGTTAAGATGACTTAAAGATGAATTTTCATTCAAATTAATATTCACCAAGCATCATAGATTAATAGCTTCAGAATAATCCTTTTATTCCTTTCCTCTTCATCCTTACTGAGGTTCTTACTACTCAGAATCATGCAATAGCCTTATGACTGGTGTTCCTGTCGTCGGTGACATCCTTTGCACTTGTTTTTCGTGCAACCAGTGAGTTTTCTGAAAAGCAGAGTTAATCATGTCAACCTCTTGCCTGAAATTCTGACACGGATCCTTAATTGAGTCTGGGGAAACCCTGATGGATAGTGGCTGAGTGCTACACTGCTAACCAAAAGGTCAGCAGTTTGAATCCTGCAGGTGCCCCTTGGAAACTATGGAGCAGTTCTACTCTGTCCTGACTGTAGGATCTCTGCGAGTCAGAATCAACTCAACCGCCATGGGTTTTAATTAATTCTAGGTTAAAGTCTAAAATTCTCATTAATAGAACATACTTTAGGAATTGTTTTTTCTTCGCTTCATCTCGTTGGATTCAGCTAAATTTCAAGGAAACAAAGTTCTCAGTGCTGTTATTTTCGAATGTACTTTTTATTCACACTTTGGCATCTGCATTTTCCTAATTTGCACCAGTTATTTGGGAAGCCAGTCACCCATGCCCCACCTAGTGTTTCCTCTTTGTGAACCTTCCTTCACTGTGCTAACCTGAGATGAATATCTGTGCTCTGTGCTACCAGGTATGTGTGCTCATGCACAGCCTCCTGGATGGCGTTGTACCACTGACATTACTCCCCAGCTGGCTAGAAAGCTTCTACATTCAGGGACTGTGTCTTGCCTGGTCTTGTTTCTTGGAGTCTGGCACATTTCCTGGAGACTGTAGGCACTAATAAATGTTAATAGTCTGTGTTAATAGTTGAATGGATATGGATGGATGATAATGATAACCTATCTCTACTCAGAGTTTGAAGTTATTATCCACAAACTGATATTTTTTAAAATCAGTTCTTACTCCCTTGAGGACGTTTCTTTTCTACCTCCCCAGAATTTTGACACCCTTCTTCAAGACTGGTTCAGAAATCTTTTCCTCTGGGATCTCATTACATACCCTCCCACATAGTCAGCTCTAAAGACTCCATCTCTTGTGTTTCTGTCACATGGTGTCCAACAGTTAAGTTCACAGCCTTAATTGTTGGACATCATGTGACAGAAACACAAGAGATGGAGTTTGTGAACCTGACTGTTCTCATTTGTGCTGCATACCTCATTGGTGAATTATCACTGTGGTCACCGTTGACACACTTCCCTTGGGAAGCTGTGCACCAGTGCCATTGCCTGTCTGTCTTTCAACGCAGTTTTGGAACTCTTTCTGGAATGGCCATTATTCATAGTGGCACAGTGGCAAGTTCACGAACTGAATTGTGTAGTTGTCTGTGAGGGAGTTTTGAGCTGTATTGGAACACCCTCCCTGCGCACTCCAATGACTTCTTTTTTTTTTTTTTGGCCTAAAGATAAAGGAAATATTGAAAGGAAGACATTTGGATGACATCCAGGACATTGAGGGTAATAATACAATGACAGCTCTGATGACTATTCCAGAAAGAGAGTTCCAGAATTGCCTTGAGGGGTGGACGAGGTGCTGGTGTTGGTGCATAGCTTCCCAAGGGGAGTACTTCAAAGGTGACCATAGTGATACTCAGTAGTGAGGTATGTAGCACTTTCTAGGCTGAGTTCACAAACTTAATTGGCAGACTTTGTATGTTGGTTAAGTTCTAGTCTGTTAAGCAAAAATTGGCAGTTCTAACACACATAGCCTCTCTACTGGAGAAAGATTTGATGATCTGTTCCCATGAAAGACTATAGCAAAGAAAAAAACCTATGAGGTTAGTTCTATTTGGTATGAGTCAGAGTCTACTCAGTGACACCTAGCAACAGCAGCTATATTTTAGTCACATTATATGAGACTAAAAATAAGGTATTTATATCTTTCTTGCTCAATTATGAAACTTACTGGTAACTTTTTATTTAAAAATTAGTAAAGTCAGACTCATTTATTATGTCACACTCTGTTCAGTGCTTTCATATGTGCAAGATCCATTTTCAATGTAATCTTAAAACAGTCTGGAAATGGTTATTGGAAGGGTCCTTAGGGGAGTATGCACATGACACACTCAGCAGTTGTGGGTTGAATGTATGAGGATATGGATGCATTTTCCAACATTTAAGTTCTCTGTTTAGTTATATCTTATTCCTTAGTCAAGTTGATTTGGCTTTTTCATGACACTTCAGTAATTTCAGGTTTCTAAGTCTTTATCCATATTGTCCTTCCGCTTTAAGATTTTTGTGATTTCTGGCATACAGATCCTCTCAAAGTTCACGTCCCTTATGATCCTGTGCTGTATTTTTACAACTAAGTCTCAGACTCTTCTAGGATCTTGGCTACCTTGTGTTATTATTAGTTTTGCTTCATTGAAATAATTTGTTGACTTACATTATTTCCCATTAAACTATATCTTCCATGAAACTAGCCTTATTTATCTTTGAGTTTTGTAAAGCAGCTCCTTCCAGGATCTCATACAGCCTTTCCAGAACTGTTACTAATTTAATCCAAATGAGTTACTCAGAGGAGCATGTGAGATCGTTGTGTCTATGTGAGATAGAGAGAACTTGCTTGCTTGGTTGGGAGGTGGCGTTGCTGGTGGTTACATGCGCAGCCTGTACGGCCAGATTGTGATAAAGTTCTAGCTGCATCGTTTACCAGCTTTGTGACTTCAGGGCAGGCTGTTTAATTCCTGTACACATCCACTTCCTTATTTATACAATGTAGATAATAATAACATCTAAGATTTAGGGTTGCTGTGATGGTAAATGAACTCACATCTGCCAGTAAGGCACTTAAAACAGTGCCTGGCATGTAATAAGCATTCTGTGTTGCAAAGTAATTAAAACCCCAAACCAAACCCACTGCCGTCAAGTTGATTCTGACTCATAGTAACCATAGAGGATAGAGCAGATCTGCCCCCTAAGTTCCCAAGGGGTACCTGGTGGATTCGCACTGCCAGCCTTTTGGTTAGCAGACGTAGCACTTAACCACCATGCCACCAGGAGTTCCTTAACAAGTACATATACATAGTGTATTTGTTAATATTAATTCTGTAGATATTAGACTTTTTTAAGAAGGCGTGATCTAAAAGCAGAACCCCTATTATTTTCTAAAACTTACATGCGTCCCAATACAGAACTAGAAGAAAAGATAAGAAGCCGTCCTGCTGTAGGAAAAATGATCTGTTTATAGCCCAGATCATTGCTTCTACCTTTGAATTTCCTAGGGAAGTGGTATGGACCTTTTTAGGTTTCCCATATTTTCCTTTCACTTTCAATAATAATAAAAGACCAGACCAGTTCTTTCTCTTTACTTTGTGTGAAAAGTTTCTAGCATGGTTCACTAGGTCAGTTTTCTCTCTAGTCAGAGAAAAGAAACTTCATTATACTTAATAAAAAGAGGAAGTGCAGAATAGAGATGAAGTACTTTAGGAAGAAATTGTAACAGCAGGAACTTCAGAAAGAAAGAAAATTGAAGTTGAAATAGAATCAGCAAAAGGTGGTTAATGATTCTTACTAGTTAGCCAATTCCTATTATTACTATTATTTTTCTATTAAATTCAATTATCCTTATATTAGTAAGTAAAATAAAACTCACATATTTATTACAGTTCTGTCTTGTTTAACTCATTTTAACAAGCGCCTAGATGTAAACAACAAGATAGCAAATTAGAATTTTCTATTTACAAGTAATGTGTATTCAGGTTGTGAAAGTCAGTGTAAAAGATGATAAATATATAAGTTGTAAAATTGCCTACTATAGGTTTCTAAGGAGCAGCTGATCGGTTTGAACTACTGACCTTTTGGTTAGCAGCCAGGCTCATCACCACTGCACCACCAAGGCTTTGTACCTAAAGAACACAACTTTGCAAGCCCTATGGGGCAGCAGCTCTCTACTCTTTGGGGTCAGCATGAGTCAAAGCCATGTGACGCCAGAAGGCTAACGAAATGGGAGAAGAGCGAAAGTTGTGTGTCACCTTGACGTTGCTGCAGACACTATAGCAGATGCCATGCACACTTTAGTCACCACTCACATCATTTCTCATTGAATAGATTTCTAGATTTTTTTTTTTATAAATAAACATATATATCTAATTCAAATACTGCCTCGTCCATGGAACAGGAAGTCATTCTAAAAAATAATTAACATAATATTTGTGACATTCCTTCGGCACTTTTCTAACTGTATAGAGCCTTAGGGATGAAATGCTGAAGAGCTTGGCTGCTAACCAAAAGATGGCAGTTCTAATCCACCAACTGCTCCTTTGAAACCCTGTGGGGCAGTTCTCCATTTGAAATATGTTCTCCTTAAATTCATCACTCTCTTTACCTGAAACACTTCTTTATGTCATTTTGATGTTTGAGTATTAATCTCGGAAAGTTAGTGAAACATTGGACTGGTAAATACATACTGCAAAGAAAGTGTAGTGCAACTGTAAAGGGGAGAGCCTTGAAAAATTCCTGATAATTAAGTGTGGTATTGGAAATATAAGGAAGCAGAGGCCTTGCCATGAAAGTAGAGGGAAAAACATGGGAAAACGTGGCATTGCAGAGCCTGCTAACCAACCTGCTGTTGAGTCGACTCTACTGGAATCAACTTGACGGCAGTGGGACATGACAGAAGCACGGAGAAAGTAGGACCTGAATAGAAAGATGGGCCACGTGATGGTGTGGAGAGACAGGACGAGATAAGAACTTTAGAGTTTTCATTGCAGAGATAAAGAAGCATGTATAACCTGTTTAAAATTTTTGTGGCTGTTTATAACATTCTGCAAGTCTCATTTGTTACCTAGGCGTCAGTAGGCTCCTTACAGTGGGCTCTTGATGTATTCTGAGTAGGTGTGCTGGATTTCTCGTGTGCACTGAACAGGTACATTGGGTTTCTGGTGTACACTAGTGAAGCTAATTACTAAAATTTCCAGAGTAGTGTTCCTAAATTATCATTTAAAATCATCTTCTCTGCAGGGTTCTACTCTAAAAAAAAGTGAAAATTAAATATAGTTTCAGTATATTCTTCTTATCTGGAAAGGTTCATCTTATGTACTCCATGGGGCCTCTCCATTCACACCTGTCCTCCATGTTTTAGTTCTCATCAGCTTTTGACTTAAGTTTTTGAAACAGGATTATTTAATTGCTTATATTCTTGTTTTCAGTAGTTCTTAAGTACTGCGCATCTTGTGGTTTCCTGAATAGCTAATATTAGAAAAACCTAAGACCTAACCCTTCTGAGAATGTTTTCATATAATGATTTACAGCTTTTTTATAATGCTAGGTGTTATTTCAAATTAGTTTAAAAGGAATTTTAAACTACAGTTTGTTAAAATTACATTTTATTAAAAAAAAGATGTCCCATATTAAAATATCTGGAAAGCAGATTAATTTATTACAGCATACCTGTTCTAGAGGCTCATCTCCGGAGCAGAGCTGGTAAGGTGAGGGAGGATCAGGTTTGGTCAGAAGGTCACAGGAAGTTCTGGATGAAAGGGGGAAGTGTGCTGTCAGGGGGTTGGGAGGGGTGAGAAGCAGGTGCAGTTAGAATAGAGTATCAGTGAAAGTTCTGGATATTATATGGCAAATTGATACAGATTATTAAATTGTTATTCAATCGCAATAAAATTTATTTAAAAAAATAAGTAATATGTGTCTGGATTCAGAGAGGCCCAGGTTCTTATCTTAATCCCTTCCAAAGTTTGTACCCTTCTCTGCAAGATCTCTCCACCTTGGAAAGGTAGACAGATTTCTCTTTCAGGCCCACAAAAGCCAATGTGTTAACAGACATGAAAGACAGAGATAATGTTTCTGTACAGAACAAAGGGCAGGCATACTTAATATCCCACCCTTACACCCTACCTTCTCAGTTCTGGTTCCTTTCCTGTAACAGAACTGTTTAGGCTTGTAAGAGCATGGTCCTCTTTTGCATTGTCTTGTGAAAATTAGGGATCAGGGAACAAATGCAGAAAATGCAGATCATTCCACCGCTATTCTTGCTTAAGTGATAAAGTTCTTTTGATTGTGATCCTGACACATTGTATCTTCTGCTAACTTTGTCGGAACCGTGCTAAGCTGACTTGTTAGCCTACAAGTAGAGTGGAATCTCCGATTCTTTATAATCATACTCATGTTGTACTGATGCAAGTATTATTTGTGGCTTGATAATACAGTAACTCAAGCTTCTTAAAAATAGGGACTTACATTTCACTAATTGCTAATAATTAACCTTTCTACTGTATTTTGGATGTTAATTATTTTTTAATTTAGTAGGAACATAATCATAAGTGTTTTTCTCTCTATAATTTGGGTTTTGCCTTGTTATTTTGATATTGTCAATAGTCTCTGATTAAAAGGACTTTTTAGAGGATCTGATCATTAAAAAAAAGGTTGTACTAATTCTTCTGTGAGCGTTTTAGAGGTTTTGTTCATCAAAGCCATATTTTTCTTTTGCTCCAAATTAGCTTATGGTTCTCATAGACTTCACTCATTGCTTATTAAACTAATTGATCTGCTTAGATATAGAAAATTTTTCTTTTATTCCTGATTTGTTTGTTAAGATAAGTTGAACTGTTAATACCAAGAGAAGATCATTTTAAAGCCTGACGTAAGCCTTCTTTGACAAGATAATGATTGTTGGGTATGTGACACCATAATTGTACTTAATCTAACCTCAGCAGATCAGAGACGTCTTGCTGTGACTCATCACGTATCGTTTGTGCTGTAAATTTACCAAATACTGTTGACGTTTCAGAAAACATACACTTAGGAACAGTGGTGCTTTAGGAAGAAAAAGCAGTGAGCATTGTTTTAAGAACAGAATTTTATGGTCTGCAATTACTGGATGGAGAAATATAAAGTAGAATTTTTACACATTTTTCGGAATGAGTTCATTGCTCATCTTCATAGCCTTTTCCATCATTATACTTTATTTTTAAAGCTAGAAAATAAATGTTATGTAGAAAGCAATTTTATGGCTCTAGTATATTTATTATATTCAAAAGTTAGAATATGAGATCAGCAATTAGAAAACATGAAATCTGTCACATGATGATATTATTGATAAAATTAAGAATAATGGTATTTTGTCTCCTGGTATCTGATACAAAAGTGTGTGACTCTGATTTAAGTTTCAGAGAGTAAAAATGGAATACTTCACTGAGATAAAATATTTTCGTGAAGTCTGAAGAAAATGCTATGTCTTTTTAGAAAAGGAAGAAAATTGTATCATAAATACCTAGTTTTTGTGTTTTCCTATATGAGAGCTAGGACTATTCATTTATGAGGAAGAATGGGTGAATTTAATTATGAATATCTTTGTTAAACATAGTTACCATTTTACCAAAGATGAGTTGTTGTAAGGCATCTTTCTTTTTTTCTTGTACAGAGTATTATTGATACACCTTTTCTGTGGGTTTCTGGAAAACAAGTGTTTTCTTCTTACTGATGAAACAGCAGTGATAGTCTAAAAATAATCTGTTCTACTTTCATGTTAAGCAATAGGCATTTAAAAACAGATGGGGCTTAAAAATAAGTATGAAAAAAATGTCAACAGATTATGCCAATCCCAGTACTAATTTGTACTCATAATAAAATCAACATGGCAAATACGAGTTCTGATAATTAGTTTCATGAACTCATCCTAGGAAAAGTGCTGTGTGCTTCATTGCTGAGTATCACTGAAGTCATCTTCAAAGTACTCCACTTGAGAAGCTGGGCACTAATGCCAGCACCTAGTCTACCCTTCAAAAAAATTTTGAAACTCTTTTTGTGGAATGGCCCTCAAAGCTGTTGTTGTATTAGACATCCTGAATGCCATTACAATGTCTTCTTTACAATATTTCCTATATCTTTGGGTCAAGAAAAAAGTCATTGGAGCCCCGATCAGGTGAGTAAGAAGGGTGTTCCCAATACAGTTGTTTACTGGCTAAAAACTCCCTCCAGACAACTGCACAGTTAAGTTCGTGAACTTGCCACCGTGCTGCCGTGAGCAATGACCATTCCAAAAAGAGTTCCAAAATGGCTTTGAAGGGTGAACTAGGTGCTGATGTCAGTGGATAGCTTCCCAAGGTGAGTACTTCAGAGATGACCACAGTGACACTCAGCAATGAAGTAGGTAGCGCTTAGATCAGTTAAGTTCCCAAGATACAATTTTTGGACCTCATATAAGGTGACCGTAGTAATACTCAGGATTGAGGTATGTAGTGCTTAGAACAGTTTAGTTCTCATACTTAATTGTCAGACCTGGTGTCTCATGAATAGCCTGTTTTTTTCCAAAAGAAAGCTAGCCTTCAGTTTAAAGGTATTGACATTTAACACATCTTTGTTGGTTAAGGTGATAGAGTTCAGATAAAACTAAAAAGTAACGCTGGGTGAACACATGGGTAAATGTTCAGACTTTCCTGTGCATTTGAAGTCAAAATGACATTTAACATTGCTCAGCTAGGGTAGATTTTAAGTAGCTTTAGCCACCAATGCTGGTCTGCCTCAGTTAATATAAAAAAGGATAATTTTGTTGATGTTGTTCTTTCTTAGACTTGTCTTAGGTATTCTTGACTCTGCATTTCCTTGTAACATTTAGAAAACTCATTAGGTCCTAATAGAAAATTGTCTGATGGCTTTTTTGATTGGACTTGTATAGAATCTATAGATCATTTGGGAGAGAATTAACATCTTTACAGTGTTGAGTCTGTGAGTTCATTCAAGTGATACGTATTTATTTATACCTTTTATATCACTGATGGTGTATGTATGTGTGCATATGTGTGCCTGCGTGTGCCTGTGCATGTTTCTGTTGTATCCTTGCACATCTTTTGTTAGCCTTATTTCTGTTGTATATTTTTAGATGCCATTGTAAGAGTCAGCACTTTGTAAGTTTTATGCTCCAATTGTGTATTATATTATTTAAGAATACAACTGATTTTGTTTTCCTAAATACAAGCAGCCCTGTTTCCTTATATATACAACTGGAAACCCTGGTGGCGTAGTGGGTTATGTGCTACAAAAGGTCATGTGCTGCCAAAAGGTCAGCAGTTCAGACCCGCTGTGCGCTCCGGGGAAGCTCTGTGGGGCAGTTCTCCGCAGTCTCTGGGATCATCGTGAGTCAGACCTGGCTAGACTCGATGGCGCACTTCATCTCTGCCTGCTTCGTTGCTGAAATCACTGTGGTCGTCTCTGAAGTACTCCCCTCGGGAAGCTACCCGCTGACATCAGCACCTAGTCCACCTTTCAGAGCAGTTTTCAGAACTCTTTCTGGAATAGCCATTGTTCACGGTAGCAGGATGGCAAGTTCAGGAACTCAACTGTATGTCTGTCTGGAGGGAGACTTTAGCCAGCAAACAGCTGTATTGGAACACCCTTCTTACTCACCTGATGGGGCTCCAGTGACTTTTTTTTCTTGACCCAAAGATAAAGGAAATACTGAAAAGAAGATTTTTTTAAAATATATATACAACTATGTCATATGGAAAATTAAATTTATTGGAAATATAGATTTAGTTAAGGAACATGAATAACTCTGTAAAAGAAAATAAACATCATGTATGTAAGCCTACCAAAATTTAGTTCTCAGTAGTTAAATTTTATGTTGGTCTATTCAGGCATTCTACATAGCTTTGAATATTGGATCATGAAAGGGCCTGCAATTTTAAAATGCCACAATAATATACTATAAATGCTTTTACATGGCAACATTTTCTGAATGATTTTAATTGTTAATATTCCAATCTGTGTATGCTGTAATTTATTCTGTTATTGCTACGGGGCATACTTATTTTGAATATTTTACTGTTATAAACAGTGCTGCAGTGAAGAGACTTGTTGATGAGTCTTTTCATTATTGTGTACTTATTGAGAAAATTTTCAAAGGAGAAAGTCCTAGAATTAGGCTTTTTGGGTCAACATGTAGTAGGCTTTTAAATGTGCTGCAAAATAACTTCTACAAATGCTGTGTAAGTTCTTATTCCTACCAGAATTACACAAAAGATACTGTTTCCAGGCACCCTATTCTTGGTTGATATTAGCAGCACTGTTCTATGGAACATTTCTGTTTTTTCCACATCAGTTAAAAATAAAACCCCGTAGCATTTTATGAACTAGAGGTTTCATGAAAATGTTTCACTATTTTGAAAAAATAATCTTCTCACAGTTTATGTCTTCCATTTCTTTTATTGCTATTCTAAAAACGGAAAATATTCAAATTAGAATTTAATGTACTCCTCCAGTTTTTACAGGGAAGGACACAGACTTGGAAGGTTGAGTGATTTGTCAGTTGTTGACCCGATGATGCTCTTTTCAGTGTTGTTTGCATACATTACGTTGGCCTGATTTTCTTTACCTTTAAAACCTTTAAAAGATGATTGATCTTATTTTTTGATAGACTGGTTCAGACCCATTCTTTTCATAACCGATTTGTAAAACAGTCTTACTAAGATTTTCCCTGTCCTTGAATGTTGCTATGAGACTTGATGGTAATATTTGTCTTTTTGTATTTTTCTTTTTATTCTTACAATATTGTATAAAAAGAACTTTTGGCTTTTTCAAATCATGCTAAAGATTTCTGTATTATTGGTAGCACAGTCTGTAATCTCTAGACGACGACTAGAGGAAAGTAGAAAAACTTTTTTGCCTTCTCTAAGCACAATTCAATTTAATTACACGAATTTTAGCATTTTTCCTTGTTGGTCCTGGGCCAAGGTGAGTAAGATACAGTTAGTGACCTCAAGGAGCCCGTAGGGTTGCCGTGGCCCGTGCACCTTTCTCTGTGATGCTCTTGGCACATAGCCAGCATTATTTATTTATTTCACATAATTTGTGACTTCCTTTTGGGTGGGATCTCTCACTTACAATTGTATTCTAGCACAATGCCTCCTACATAGAGGTTCTCTTTATTGTAATCCTGCTTTTGTATCACGAGGAAATAGACTGTCTGTCTCATGGTGTTAGTGTGACAAACACAGCTAACACACGTGAAGTCCTTCACTTGGTGGTTGGCAGGCAGTAAGAAGTAATAGTTGGCAAATCTTGTTCTCACTGAAATTCTAAACCTAAAACCAGTTGCCTTCCAGTCACTTCAGACCGATGGCAACCTTCTGCATGTCAGATTGGAACTTGCTCCGCAGAGTTTTCCGTGGCTCGTTTTTCACAAGGATTACCGGGACTTACCGTTGAGCAGACTTGAACTGCCGGCTGTTTTGTTCACAGCCAGGACTGTTCACTGTTCGTGGCGCCTAGGGACTTCTCTGGAAGTATCCAGATCTTGAAATTACATCCTTATTACCAGTGCCTGGCCACCTGTTGGTCTGTACTCCATTCTGTGTGAGTTGACAGTTACCGGTGATTTTCAGTTAATTTCATTTGTGATTGAAGTGGCTTATAATGGTAAGTGAATAAAGCGTAATAAAAACGCGTGCATTGATGAGAGCTTAAAGCTTAGTTGGACCTTTTATAATTCTGTTTCCTTTATTTTCCCAGGTATCTACATGTATGTTTGAAAACAAAAAGGCCTTAATGTTTTTTCTCTGTTGATTTCTAGGGGACGAGGTAGTAGAAACTACTACTCTGTCTTGTTGTTGCTGTTTAGTCAGAGGTGCAGAAATTCATAACCTCTTTAGTCCTTTCTACACATACAGGTCAGGAAAGAATGTGATAGCAGTTTGTACTTTTTCACGAACAGTCTGCTTCCTGTGTGTTTTGTGGCGGTTTGCTGTTCAGAACTCACTGCGCTTCTTCCCTTACGAACGCCTTCCCCACGTGCGCTTGCCGTGTACCCATCACCGTAATCCCACTCTTAGACGCTCTGAGTTCTTCTCCCTCGGCCGATCAAATCAGGGGTCCGTGTGTCCATGTTATGCAGACTTCTGTATACATGTTAGCCAAACAGTGCCCTTTTTTCTTAATAGCTGTCACTGCCATTGACTGTGATTTTAGTGAATAGTGTCTGTTGGGACCTTAGAGTTATCACGCTTGAGCTGTGAGAAAAACATTACACAGACTCCATTGCCCTTGAGTTGATTCTGGCTCAGAGCAGCCCTGCAGAATTCTTGATACAGTTTCCAAGGACTGGCTGGTGGATTTGAACTGCCAGTCATTTGGTTAGCAGCTGAGTTCTTAACCATGGTGCCACTAAGGATTGAGTACTTACACAAGTGCTCTGAAAATGTAGATGTCCCTTTGAAAGTAGTTATTTGAAGTAGTGTGTGAGACTCAAGATTTAGAGGTCTGCACGTTTTTATAATTTGCTCTGAGAAATGATTATTTGCTTGAAGGAGTTACGATTTATAAACACTGTAGATACTGGTGAGGATAATCTTCATTGTGGTAACACGAAGTGTATATTTCGGCAGTGTATTTACTTCACTATAGTTCATACATAAAATGAATTCTCCTTAACTTTTCCATACAAAGGCTAAAATATTTCATTTGTAATATACTATGTCTTCAATTATTATTATTATTTTACTGGAAACATGATAGTACATGTCCCTTTTGTGTGTTGAGTGTTTTTGAAAATTTTAATTTGGAAATGACTGTGTTTCTAAAATACTACTTTAATGATAAGCCTAATAGAGCTTGACATGATTGCATATGTGCAGTTCTCATCATAAATCAGTAGCATTCTAATACTTTTAAGTTTTTCTTCTTTTTAAAACAGCAGCATTTTGTTAACCTTAATCAGAGCCTGATGTGTGTTTCGTCTAAATGGCATGTGATGTGGTGTCTTTCTTCAGTTCTCTGTGGTTTCCTGTTTTTTTTTCAGACATAGAGAAAAGCTTTTTGAGGCATTAAGCTTCTTTTTTCTTTTAATGATATATAAAGCCTAAAATTTCTCATGAGTACAGCATGATATTGTAAGTCTCTCTCACTCAGTGGCATCACTAGAGGGGCTTGGAGGTATGCACACCACCTAAGGGACACTGTCAGAGGGGGTAGCACTAAAATTACTGTCTGTAAAATGTCTGTGTAGCGTTTCTGCAGAAATTGACTACTTTTTATAAAAATACTCCTGTAGTTACAACCACAAAAAACATTTTTCATAAGTCTAGCTTATGTGTGTCATTATACCTACAAGGCTAAAGCTCCATAATAATTTTGATTTTTCAACCTTATAATGTGCTACAGGTCAGCGTAGTCATTATTACCAGTTACAGTGATGGATTGAGTCGCATGACGTCATCTGCATATGCTGCATATCCTGTCAACCAGCAGTTCCTTATATACTTTTCCAGAGTCTGCATCCTTGTGTCTTAAATTTCTCCCCCTAAAGTGTGTTCCTTAAGGACAGAGATGGTATTTTGTATTTCCAGAAGTCTGGTGTTTTATAGTCTCTGATTTTGTAAAATTTTCTGGTGTTTTAACTGTAGTATTGTGGTGATAAGCATTTGTTGGATGTATATCGGAGTGATACAGAGGAATTATAGTTCATAGCTAAAATAATACAGAAAACACTACTCAGGTCTGGTACAGGAAGAGGACCATGGAGGACTGCCACTATGACTTAGCACATTGAGTGATACCAACCTGGTGATACCACTGACCTCAGCATTCATTTATTCCATTTCCTACAGTCTACTCCCATCTCCCAAAATTCCTTCAGCACTTACTGTGTATCCTGTGAACCAGCAGTTCCTTATATACTTTCCCAGATTCTTCATCCTTGTGTCTTAAATTTCTCCCCCTAAAGTGTGTTCCTTAAGGACAGAGATGGTATTTTATATTTCCATAATTATTCTCCCCACTGTATCTTGCCTTACACAGAAAAACCAAAACCTTTGCCATCTAGTGTGTCCCAGCCCACTCACAGGAACACCAAAGGACAAAGTAGGGCTGCCCGAGAGGATTTTGGAAGAGTGGCTGGTGAACTTGAGTTGCTGACCTTTTGGTTTGCAGCCAATCTCTTAACCACTGCTCCACCAGGGCTTCAGTGGCTAAAAGATTGTCTCTTAACCAGAAAGTTGGCAGTTCAAATCCATCTGCCACTCCTTGGAAACTCTGTGGATCAATCTTCTCAGTCCTATAGTGTCACTATAAGCCAGAATCAACTTGATGGCAGTGAATTTGGTTTCACCTTGTGTTAGCCATTAATAAATGCAATACATCAGTGGTTGTTGGTGAATGATTGACTCCCAGACCAGCAATGTCAGTGCCACCTGGCAACTTGTTAGAAACGCTAACTCTGAGGTTCCATGCTATTCTTACTGAATCAGAATGCCTAAGTTTGGGGGCCTCACTGATCTCTATAAAAGTCTCCAAGTGATTCCACTGTGATAAAGTGTGATAATCCTGTGTTAGGTAACTATTGAAAAAACATGAAATTTGTGTATATATGGTGATGCTTCTCAATCCATATACGCTTAGTCTAGCTGACCTGTGTCTGTTTGTCAAGGGACGCTGGTAAAGAAAATCCTGAAGTTCACTTGTTGGTAGTCTTGTAAGAGGAGGGCAGACAGTGTGTATGTCCTTTATACTGTCATTTTGTGAAAACAGTAGCTATATATATGTACTATATATGTGTATGTATATGTATATATATATATATATATATGGGTCTTTGTTTTTTCTCTCCTTATTCAGAAGCTTAACTAGGAAATGAATAATGAGTGTTTTCTGTTTTCTTGGTAGGGGTGGAATGACTGAATATTAGAAATTGCTCAGGCAGGGGATAGATTGGGAGAGAGATTTTTTTCTGGGTGGCATTCTGTGCACTTCTAACCTTTTGAACCATGTAAGTGCACTACCTATTGAAAATTTTGATACATAATACTTAATAAGTCAATGAACAAATGTTGACTATGTTTCTACAAGATAGTCAATGTGATTATGTTGCCCTTTTCATTAATAGTAAAAGTTAGGTAACGTGTACGTTTGTGCCTTTCATCTCTGCAGACAACATTGGAATGAAAGCAGAAATGTCTTGATAGTTTTCCATTTGGAAAACTGCCTTGGAATGGTAGATAGAAATTACTCTTTTATGTAATGAATAAACAATTCTTTTTAACATGGAAGTAAATATTGTATATTGTTAAGTAGATTCCAACTCATATAGCAATCCTGTATGACACAGTAGAACTGCCTTGTAGGGAGAATTTAACCTGGATTTTAGTTAACTAATCCTGTATACACAAGTCAGGAGGTTCTGACACACAGGGCTTTGACCTAACACGTGCTTTGTGATCAATTGTTAAAAGTATCTTGATAGCTCACAGATTGTTTTGAGTGAAAAATTGATTTGTATTTTTAAAGTAAGTAGAAACTAATCCAGTTAGCAGAAACCATTGCATATGTTCTGAATTATGAACAGTATTCTCAACTATTTGCGTTTTCATACAGTTGTAATTGTTATTAATACTATGAATGAATTGTGCTATTTGAATAGAAAGTATGCCTAAAATTACACTTCATTCAATTTTTCTTTTGAACAGAACTATTGTACCATGGAAAATATTCAGACAGTGCCTTCATGAGGTCCATCAGATTAGCTCTGGCTTGGAAGCGATGGCTCTAAAATCAACAATTGATTTAACTTGCAATGATTACATTTCAGTTTTTGAATATGATATTTTCACGAGGTTGTTTCAGGTAAGTTTTATATTCCTTAATTTGTCTGTTGTTCCCTCACTCCCTCCCTCATCCCACCCTTCCAGTCTCCTCCTCCTCACCACGTCTTCCTTTTTCCTTCCCTCCCCTTCTTTCTCTCTCTCTCACACAGATACACATACACACGTGGAAACTAGTCTCATCCTTGGTAATCTGTTTTTAAAGGAAGCCACTGATGTAAATTTTCAGGCATTGCTGTAAGTTTAGAGTGAGTCATTTGGTTTAAGTTTTATAGTATCAGTGCTTTGAGTCAAGTAGTTGCTTGTCAGCTTAGAAATTTCATACAGAGGAGTTTTATTTTAAACTTCCTATTTTGTTTCTTGAGCCCTGGTACTGTAGTGGTTAAGTGCTGGGCAGCTAACCAAAAGGTCAGCAGTTCGAACCCACCAGCCACTCCACTGGAGAAAGATACGGCGCTCTACTTCAGATAGACTGCAACCTTGGAAACCTCGTGAGGCTGTTCTACTCTGTCTTACAGCACTGCTGTGAGTCAGAATCAATTCAATAGCAGTAGGTAGTTTCTCACTTTACTTTATTGATGTTCTCAGCCCAGTACCTCATAGAATGCGACATTTAAAGGATTAGTAGTGTACAGTTGCTAGAGTTGTATTTCACCTTATCCCTTTTGCCCTTCTCATTTGTTATTAGAAAGAAGTACAAAAGAGGAATAGCAAACTATTCTGTATAGGATTGTATTGTGATGGGCACTATTTTAATAATACTTTTCTTATTCAATCGTATGTTTATGAACATGTTCCATATCAGATATTTTTGATCAACGTAATCTTAAGTTTGTATAATGTTCTGTGAAAATAGCATATCACTCTTTATTTTTTAATTTTTTTTTATTGTCTTTTAAGTGAAACTTTGCAGTTTGAGTTCCTTGTAAGGGCAGTTGTTGGTGGTAGCTGGGCACCAGCTAGTTTTTCTGGTCTCATGCTCTTGTAGTCTCAGTTAATGTGACTTTATCTCTTGATCTGGTATTTTCCATGTGTTTTTGATGCTGTTCATTCTCCTTTTTCTCAAGGTAGGTTGAAACCAATTGATGGCGACTTTCTAGCATTTAAGACCCCAGACACCACTCACCAAAGTGGAATGCAGAACATTTTCTTAATAGACTTTGTTATGCCGATTGACCTTGATGTCCCCTGAAACCATGGACCCCAGAATCTTGCCACTGCTGCTCTGTCTGTAGAAGTATTTGCTTGTATGTAGAAAACTTCTTAGGTTTTGCTTTAGTCTACTTATGCTGACTTCTCTTCTACTGTGTGTGTTCCTTCCCTTCACCTACACTAACTTTGTCTGTTGTCTAGTTAATACATCCTCCTCTCCCTCTTTTCTTCCCTCCCCACCCTCCTAATCATCCAAGGTGGTTTTATTCTGTGTTTAAAACTTTTCTTGTGTCCTGATAATAGTGGTCTCATACAGTACTTGTCCTTTGCAACTAATTTCACTTAGCATAATGTCTTCTAGATTCTTCTGTGTTATGAAATATTTCCCAAATTCATTGTTTTTTTAAATCATTTTTCAATTGTGTGTCTATGCCATAGTTTGTTTATCCATTCGTCAACCAGTGAGAACTAGGTTGATTTTCTCTTTTTATGACTGTGGACAGTGCTACAGTAAACATTGCTGTGCATGTGTGTATTTATGTGGTCACTCTTGTTTCTCTAGGATATATTCCAGGAAGTGGAATTGCTGGACTGTGTGGTATTTCTGTTTCCAGCTTTCTAAGGAAGTATAAAATCAACTTCCAAAGTGGTTGTACCATTTTACATTCTCACCAGCAATGTATAAGTGGATTATTGCCAACCTTGTTGTGTGAGATAGCATCTCGTTTTAATTGTGATTTGGATTTCTCTGATGGCTAATGATCCTGAGAATTTCCTCATGTATGTGTTAATCTGCTGGATTTCTTCATTAGTGAAGTGCTGATTCATATTTTCACCCATTTTTTCATCTTTTTTTTTTTTTTTTGGCTTTAGTTGTTAAGGCTCCTCAGTATCTTACTGATTTTAGAGATTAGATGCTGATCTGATTTATTGTATCCTCCAGTTTTTTCCCAGTCTATAAGTGGTTCTTTTACTCCTTTGGTACAAAGTCTCTGAATGAGCATATGTGTTTGAATTTCATGACTTCCCAGTTACGTGTTTTCTCTTCTCATGTTTGTGGATTGTTGGTATTGTTGTGTTGTTTATGGCGTGTATAAGGGCTCCCACTGTTATCCCTATTTTTTCTTACGTGATCTTTATCATCTTAGATTTTATATTTAGCTCTTTTATCTATTTTGAGGTAGGTTTTGTGCAGGGTGGGAAAGATGGGTCTTGTTTCGTTTTCTGGCAGAGCATATACGTCTTAATCTAACAAAGTCTACCTCTGGAAAGCTTAACTTTTTTTTCCTGCTTCTCTGCTCATATTGGTATTATTAGTATAATCTTTGGATTAAACTTGTTGTCCTGGTTATTGTTTCTGGTTTTTAATCATTGCTCAATAATTGTCATCACTTAACTGTTCAGAAACAGGTGTAACTATATGAGAAAAGGCAGATGCCATTATTTTGTTCTTTTCAATGTTTTAATAGAATTTTCTTGATTCTGAAGACTTGGAAATTGCATATGGAGATTGGCTCTGCCAGTAAATTGTGATATATCCTATCAAATTAGTCAGATAGTCACAGAGAGTCTTACTCAAAATTTCTAACAATATAATAATTCTTAGGATAGAAATTATTGGCCAGGGTAAATTGAATAGAAAGCCAGGCTTATATTCAGACTTGCATTTTTACTATTGTAGTCTGACATAAGATTTATTCTGCTTGAAACGTCTTTCAGTTAATGTCAGCCCGTAGTGTTGGTTTTCATGTTTACCATGTTGGAAGAATTTTCTTCTGTGGTTCACAGCTTTGCTTGGTGCTAGCATACAAGGATTGGGTGATTGATTGATGTGAGAAAACAAGATTGCATGGGGTTAACTTTTAGTTTATGGAAGAACTCATTACGATAAAGTGTATTAACTTTTCAGCAATACATATAGAATATATCTTACTTTATTACAATGTCAAAATCATAATCTACCTACACACTTACTGTAAGAAATTATTCTCCAAACTGTGAATTTTTGTTTATTTTCAATTTTTATAGTTGTTTTCATGATGATCATCTTGGTGTATGTGTGCTGCCCATGTATGCTTTTTCAATGATTAAGATATGTTTTAGAAAAACAGTTTTATCACTTTTTTTAATCAGTCCACCCTTTTATTTATTTAATTTAAAGGTTTTTGGTACTTTTACTGAATAAATATTCTATTTAATGTGATTCAAATATTTTTCTAAACAGTAGCTTTGCTATTTAACATTCTGAAGGAAGAGAGCAGAAGTTGTTTTCATACAAATAATATGTAATGCTCTTTAGAGGAAGAGTGGGTTTTGGGGGGAAATCTGAATGCCACCCCTTTTTTTTAGAGTGTATGTTATATACTGGAATGCCTCAGAGGTGTATATTATAGGTATGAGGTAACTTCTGCTACTTATTATGTGTAAACATTTTCTAATAAGCCCTTTCACTTTAACAGTCCTTAACTTTCTCTAACTGTATCTGTACTGCTCTATGCTTGTCTACATAATTTATGTTCAGTAGGATGAGGAAGGAAAATGAGTTGAGCTCTAGTGTATAAAGCTTTTCACAAAAAAAAATCAAAATCTTCACCTGTGGACCAGAAAGTGCCTATTGTTATTGGGTGCTGTTGAGTTCATTCCCGTTCATAGTAACTGTAGGATTAAGGTGGAACTGCTCCATGAGGGTTCCGAGGAGCATCTGGAGGATTCCAGCTGGAGCCACCTTTGTGGATAACAGTCTGAGCTCTAAACCGCTTCACCAGCAAAGTTACCAAAAAGTGCCTAAACTGAAAAAAACAAACCCAGTGCTATCAAACTGATTCTGACGCATAGAGACAGGGTTTCCCCAAAGTACCTAATACCAAAACCAAACCCACTGCTGTAGAGTTGATTCCTACTCATAGAGACCCTATAGGACAGAGTAGAACTGCTCCATAGAGTTTCCAAGGAGTGCCTGGTGGATTTAAACTGCTGACCTTTTGGTTAGCAGCTGCAGCACACAATCACTACACCCTCCAAGGTTTCCAAAAAGTCCCTAGTCACTTCTAAAACATGTTAATTACCAAAGTAGCTAAACAAAAACTCCTATTGGCCGGTGTGTATTTCTGAAATTTTTCCCATCTGTTGGTTTCTGTAATCATTATCAAATGGTTTGACTATGTTGTAATACATCGGCCTTAAGATATGATAATATTGGTTTTATGTATACAGAAGTAGGTCTTCTAATTTTACACAGTTAAAAAAAGAGTAACTTTTTAAAGATACATCCATATATTTTATATTGAATTGTATGTTTGGATCTACCCCACTCCTCTACAAAGGACAAATATGTGATACTATTTTTCATTCTTGTCCTTTGTAGATGACTGGGGTAGATCCACACAAGGACCACTGCCTAAAATAGCGTTTTGTCTCACACTGACTCAATTTTTTTAAAAAATATATACTTATATTCTTTCAGGTGTATTTTACTTACAGTGATGCCTTAAGTAGAAAATGAAAAAACATTTTTATTTTTTCAAGCACATAGACAGAGCCTCTCACAACAGTGGTTCCACAAGGATTCCCTTCGCCTCCAGTTATATATTTCATTGTGATAGGGAAATACCCTGATGATTTTTCTTGTTAGGTCCAAAAGAGACTAAAATGACTTCAGTGCTAAGTAATTGTTTCCCTTGTTATCCTCATATCAAAGGATATAATCCTTGAAGAATTCCACCGTGTAAATTTGAAAACTGCTTAACCGTAATAAGGAACAATTCTGAAAACAAACAAAAGGGAGATTCGTATCTTGAATGACTATTTCAACTACTATAATTTGGCAGCTGCAAAAGTTTTGTTTTTCTTTTTTGGAGAAGATTTGAATTAATAATCTGGCACAGCGGATAGAGTTTACTGCCAATTCCTTGTCTTTAATGTAGGTTCAGCCTTAAAAATAATAGCAGAGATGATTCATCCATACCTCCAAGCAAAGTTGTCTATAATAAGCTACTATTTTTCTTTCACTTTAGCAACTAGAACAGCAGCTAAGCACATTAAAGAGAAAATCATACAAAGATGCAAATCAGTATATTTCTGTAAAAGATGCCACATAAGTTTTAAACCCTAAACTTTTTCAAGTTTTACTTGTGTAAAGGTGAATCCACAGTGAGTGTAGTAGTATGTTATTGTGGAAAGAATACTAATCTGGGAGTCAGAGCCTTTGAGACAAGTCACTAACTAAAGGATCTGTTGAACGGCAGTTATTGCTGCCTGACTGCTGTGTATCTGATAATACGCATAGGTGCTAGTGTCCCATTGTTGAGCAAGACAAGTGTGTTATGTGTCCTGGTGGAGCTTATGGTTACTTTATAACCTTCATTGGGTCACGGAAGTTCCATGGTATGGTTTCTTGTTGTATAAAATGAAGAGAATGATAACTGATGAAAATCTGGAGGTGTAGTGGTTAAGTGTTACTCTGCTAACCCAAAAGTCTACAGTTTGAATATACACAAGCAGTCCTTGGAGACTCTACTGGAGGAATTCTACTGTATATTGTCTTTGATCACTATGAGTTGGAAGTGAATTGATGGCAGTGGTTTTTTTTTTTTTTTTTTTTTTGGTGATACTTAAAATCATGATGATAATAAAGTTTACTGAAGGACTACTGTAAGCCATTACTGTGTTAGGTGCATTTCATATCCCATTTCAGCTTGACAACAGCCTTATGCAGTAGGAACTATTACTATGTTCACATTCAGGGAAGAAAATTTAGAAAACTGCTAACCTGTCTGTAATCATGTAGTAACTAGTTGTTGACAAAGCCTAAATTTTAATCAGGGTCCCTTGGATAATGCACCCACATGTTTTACCATCCTTGACTCGTCCCTGCCTTCTTCCTTCTCTGTTTGTACAACAAGCATTTACTGAGCGTCTGTTAGCTGTAAGTACTGGTCTAGATGCCGAGGTGCAGATGTAAATAAAACAGACCCACAAGGAGATCAGAAGTATGACGGGAGGTTACAGTTTTAAATAGAATGGTCACTGAAGAAGTGACATTTGGAAATGGAGTACAAGGTCAGCACATGCAGGGGCTCTAAGCTAGGAGAGTGCTTTTGTGTCAGGCCAGCAACCAAGAGGCCAGTGTGGCTGAAGAAGCGTTTGGGGAAGGTGACAGCTGTAAGTAGACTGGGACAGAGATGAAACTGGGGACCCAGACTCTGTAAGATACTTCCAGGCTGTTTGTAAGGACTTTGACTCCAAGTTAAAGGAGTCTGTATACAAGACTGATGTGCTCTTTATTTCAAAATGATCATAAATACTCATTGAGAACAGACTGTTGAGAAGAGGTTCTGTGATTTTTCTTTCTGCTCTCCGTATTCTGTTATCCAGAAATATCTGTTCTAATACTATTTCTCCAAAGAGGAATAAATTCTTACATGTTTGGAAACCCTGGTGATTTTGTACTTAAGTGCTACAGCTGTCAATCAAAAGGATTGTCAGTTCAAGTTCACCAGGTGCTCTTTGGAAACCCTAAAGGGCAGTTCTGCCATGTCCTATATGTCCTGTAGGGTTGCTGTGGATCAGAATCAACTCTGTAGCGACTGGCTTGGCTTTTGGCTTTTTGGTTGCATGTGTGCCATTCAATAACAAAAGATGATCTAATCCATGTAAAGCTGTTTAACTATAAAAGTATTCAAGAGAATTTTGTGGGCATATTAGATTATAGATTGATAATACAATAGGTAGTTGCTGTTGTCTGGATAATTCCTTTCATTTACATTTTCAGCCTTGGGGTTCCATATTACGGAATTGGAATTTCTTAGCTGTAACGCATCCAGGTTACATGGCCTTCCTCACATACGATGAAGTTAAAGCACGGCTACAGAAGTACAGCACCAAACCTGGAAGGTGAGACTTTTTAGCAATAGTATTTTGCAGTATACTTGATTAAAAATCCTCTGTACTCATTCTTGAGTAAATCAGAAATACCCATGGGGAGAATAATGGTAATAAACCCAAATGCTGTTTCTTAATTCTTTAATTTGATATATTGTGTTGTTCCTAAATTTCTTATGTATAGAATGAAAGGGAATATGATAGTGTGTGTGTGTGTATATATATATATATATGCATATATATATTTTATTATAATTGAATGAATATAAATATGCATGCCCACCTATATGCAGCTCCCACTGCTTTCCCTGCCCGGTGACAGCACACCTTTCCTCTCTGCTCCATACATGTGCTATCCTCCCAACAATCTCCTATCCCTGCCTCTCCACCCACTCCCTTCTTCCAGTAAGAGGTCAGCAGGACGACATCCAATAGATGTATAAAACCATAAAGTGCACACATGATATGGTCACTCTGTGTCACCAAGTCGAACCTTTTCTTGTCCAAAGAGTTGATCTCCGTTATGATTTATGGACAGGGGCAGCCTCAGGGCCAGGGGCCATGCTCCCAAAGGAACTGCGTAGCCGCTGGACCATGAATTGTGGTGTTTTACTGGAGATCTCAGGGTGCACCCCTTTTTATTGTTGTGTTGACAGTGAAACTCAACTTCGTGAGCTCCGCATCAAAGCTATCACTGGTTGTGGCCGGGCACCATCCAGTTCTTCCGGTCACAAGTTGATGTAGTCACCTACTCATGTGGGTCTCTCTGTCTTCTGTGTTCTCTGTCCCCCATGTCATTTTGGTCCTTGGTGATCTTCTGTTCCCGCTGAGTTGGGACCATTTGCTGTACCCTCAGATGGCAGCTTGGCAGCTTTTAAGACCCCAGATGCCACTCACTGATGTGGGGTGCAGAGGGCTCTATTAGCAAAACGCTAGATGTGCCAGTTGGCCTTGGTTTCTCCTGAGAGCATGGTCTCCAGCCCCCCACCCCAACTACCCTGTTCTTGCAATATTGGGTTAAGATGGGAGTGGTACTCATGTTATGTTGAAATCCAGTTAATATTAATCTTCTTTCTAATGTGTGCTGTCACAGATTTCACCCAACTCTCTTTCTATCAACTAATCTACACCCTCCCCTCCTCACCCTCCCTCCTTGTTCACCCTTGCAGCAATCAGAGAGTTTTTCCTTCTATGCATGAGTCTGTTTTTAAGTTCTTATCGTAGAGGTCTCAAACAATATTTGTCCTTTTGTTGCTGACTACTTTCACTCACCATAATGTCCTCCAGTTGAAACCAGGTTATATTTCCTAAAATCATGGTTGTTCTTTATCATTGCATAGTGTTCCATTGAGTATATATACTATAGTTTACCTTCCATTCCTCTGTTGTTGGGCATTTGGATTGATGCCATCTTTTTGCTGTTGTGGACTGGGCTGCGATAAACATTCTTGTGCATGTATCAGTTGGTGGGATTGGCCTTGATTCTGTAGGGTATTTTCTGAGCAGTGGAATTACTGGGTCAGATAGTGTATCTATGACCAGCTTTTCAAGGAAGCACCAGATTGCTTTCCAAAGAGGTTGTGCTATGCTGCAGTCCCACCAACAGTGTAGGAGAGTTCGAGTTTCTTCACAGCCTCTCCTGCATTTGTTATTTTGCGTTTTGGCAATCATGGCCAACCTTGTTGTGGTGAGATGGTATCTCATTGTAGTTTTCGTTTGAACTTCTTTAATAGCTAAAGATTGTGAGCATGTCCGCATGTGTTTTTTGGCTGCCTGGATCTCCTCTTTAGAAAAGTGTCTGTCCATCTCTTTTGCCAGTCACTTAATTGAGTGGGTGATTTATCATTTTCTTACTGATATTTTGTAGCACTTTATGGAGGTCAGACATCAGTCTGACATACGGTTGCCAAATATTCTTTCCCATTGTGAAGGTGATCTTATAATTCTATTAATGAAGTCTTTGGATGAACAAAAGTGTTTGATTCAAAATAGTTCCCATTCATCCATTTTCTCTTCTGTTGTTTGTGATTTGTTTGACAGATTTTGAAGTCTGTCTGCATCATGTATTAGTGTTCCTACTTTTTCTTGGATGAGCTGTGTTGTTTTAGATTTGGTATTTAGGTCTTTTATACAGTTTGAATTGGTTTTTGTATAAGGTGTAAGATACCGGTCTTGTTTCAGTTTATTGCAGATGGATATCCAATTTTGTCAGCACCATTTGTTGAACATGGTGTCATCTCTGGGGTCTGGATTCTGTTCCATTGACCTCTGTGTCTCTTTTTGTACCAGTACCAGGCTGTTTTGACTACTGTGGCAGTGTAATAGGTTCTAAAGTTGGGTAGTGAAAGGCCTCCCAGTGTGTTCTTCTTGAGTAGTGTTTTACTTATCCGGGGCTCCTTCCCCTTCCAAACAAATTTGGTAATTTGTTTCTCCATCTCATTAAAAAATATCACTGGAATTTGTGTAGGGATTGCTTTATACAAGTTGTTTGCTTTGGGTAAGACAGACATTGTCACAATGTTAAGTCTTCCTATCTACTAGCAGGGTAGGTTTCTCCATTTATGTAAGTTTCTCTTAGTTTCTTGTAATAAGGACTAGTAGTTCTCTTTGTAAAGGTCTGTTATTTCTCTGGTTAGATTTATTCCTAGGTACTTATCTTCTTATGGGCTATAATAAATGGTATTGATTTGGTGATTCCCTTAGTAATTTTGTTGTTCGTATATAGGAATCCTACTGATTTAATTAAGTTTATCTTGTATTCTGAGACATTGTTGAACTCTTCTGTCAGTTTAAGTAGTTTACTTACACGTTCTTTAGGATTCTCTGTGTGTACAATCATATTATCTGCTAATAGGGGGATTTTTAGTTCTTCTTTGCCAGTGCAGATGCCCCTTATTTCTTGGTCTTGTCTAATTGCTCTGGCTAGAACCTCTAGTATTGCCCGGGGCCAGCCTCAACAGGGTCTGGGATCCCGAAGGGATGGGCATCGTTGGCGAAGGAAAGAGACTCAGACAACCAGGAATCTGGAGGTCAGTAGGACGTTAAGGCCTGTCTTTATTTTTTATACAATCAGTGAGGTGACGTGATTTCATCCTGCTCTTTGATCACATAAGCTGTTGGCTAGTAAGGAACTGATACCTTGTGGTCTCTTTTCATGTTAATCATTAGGGCCTTTTAGGTAATGGCCCAAGACAAGTACATTGTGATTATAATCAACAGTGAAAACAAAGCTGTGCCTTGAGCTCAGTCAGCTCTATCTATGCCTCGAGGTTAAAGGTGCAGGAAGAGGGGTAGACTCATCTAAAGGTTATTATCTGGCTGTCTCTATTTGTTCCTTCTTTGTTCTTATTTTATCTCTTCCTGTGGGGACAGTAAGTGCCTCCCGTCCCCCACCCTTATGCCTCTCTTCAGCTGTTCTAAGAAGAGTATTTCTTTAGTATTTGCCCATTTGTCATACCAATTATAATAAACTTGGGAGCCTATCCATCTTCCTGGTGCAGGGAGTGGGATGTCTGTGTCTAAGGGCTGTGCGGGGGGTTGTCCCTGGGGAGCTTCCCAGGGCCTTCCTGCGATCTTGTATTTCACATGTGGAGGGGGATGTACAGTTGGGGGAAGCCAGTAGTGCCAGGCCAGCCTCAGTGGTCCCGGGCTGGGCGTGCTGTGGCAGGATTCATTTCTCTGAGCTCTTTTCTCTAGGAACTGCCATTCAGGTTTCCTCACCTTTATTTCATAAGCTAAGGGGGTTGTAAAGCCCCTCTTAGAAGGCATCTTCCTTAATCGTTGTGCCGGGAGATGAGAGGGTACTTCTGAGGCAGGTTTAATTAGGATGCAAAATAGTATCAGGGAGAGTACAGCCAAAAATGTACCAAAGGTGAGATGCCTCCGCTTGCCATCGCATAGGCGTGTAGCTTTGGTACAGGGGCTTCTGTGGGTGATGGGCCTTGGCATAGTATGATGTTGAATAGGAGAGATGAGAATGGGCTTCCAGGTCTAGTTCCTGTTCTCAAGAGAAACTGTGTTTCTGTCTCTCTCCATTCAGGATGATGTAGGCAGTTGGCTTTGTATAAATGGCCCTTATTGCATTGAGGAATTTGCTGTCCCTATTTTGCTGAGAGTTTTTAGCAAGAATGGGTGTTGGACTTTATCAAGTGCCTTTTCTGCATCAATAGACAAAATCAGGTGATTTTTGTCTTTTGTGTTATTTATGTGGTTGATCACATTAATTGTTTTGCTGATGTTGAACCAGCCTTGCATCCCTGGTGTGAATCCAACTTGGTGATGATGGATTACTATTGAATATGTTGTTGTATTCTATTGACAAGAATTTTGTTGAAGATTTTTGCATCATGAGTGATATCGGTCTGTAGTTCTCATTTTTTGTTCAGTCTTTACCTGGCTGTGGTACAAGCGTTATGTTGGCTTCATAGAATGAATCTGGGAGTATTCCCTTCTTTTCTATACTGTGAAATAGTCTCAGTAGTATTGGTGATAACTCTTCTCTAAAAGCTTGGTAGAATTCTGCATTGAAGCCATCTGGGCCCAGGGTTTTTTTGGTTGGCAGTGTTTGAATGACTTTTTGTCTCTTACTTTGCGGTGGGTTTATTAAGTTGTGCTTCAGCTTGTGGTAATTTGGGTAGGTGACGTGAATCAAGGAATTTGTCCATTTTCTCTAGATTTTCAAATTTTTTAGAGTACAGTCTTTCATACTATTTTGTTACAGTATTTTTGATTTCTGTTGGGTCTGTTGTGACAACTCCCTTCTCATTTCTTAGTTGGTTATTTGTTTCCTGTTTAGTAAGTTTCACCAGTGGTTTGTCAGTTTTGTTGATGTTCTCAAAAAGCCAACTTTCGGTCTTTTCAGTTGTTCTTCGAGCCTCTAATTGGTTTAGTTCTGCTCTAGTCTTGATGATCTGTTTTCTTCTGGTGCCTGAGGGGTTCCTCTGTTCTCTCTCTACTTGTTCAAGCTGTAGGGTTAGTTCTTTGATTTGGTTTCTTTCTTCCTTCCAGATGTGTGCATTTATGGAGATAGCTGACCTGAGTGCTGCTTTGGCAATCTCCCATAAGTTCTAGTAGGAAGTGTTTCATTCTCGTTGGAACCCATCAATTTATTTCATCCTTGATTTCTTCTATGACCCATGGCTTTTTGAGCAAGATGATGTTTGGTTTCCATGAGTTCAACTTTCCATCTATGTTTTTTCTGCTATTGATTTTGAGTTTTAAGGTTTTATGATCTGAAAAGATGGTTTGCATTAATTCAGTGGTATGGATTTTGTTGAGAATTGCTTTATATCCTAACATGTGGTCTATTCTGGAGAATGTT